>JAJGOT010000213.1:0-600000 GCA_022457155.1 Cladopsammia gracilis | reverse complement strand
TGGAGTTGAAATATTGACGTTTATTTTATCATCTTCATAATAACACTGCAACCCATCTGAATCTCTGGTTACAATCGTGAAATTTGTTTGTCTCTTTTCTTTTACCTCTTTCTGACATTGCCCTTCAGCTACTGACAGCAAAGGATCCGTGACACTAACCACAATTCGATCCAAAATGTTCACTTTATTTTCCACCACGTAATGCACATGAGGTGGCTTATAAATTTCAGGTTTCTTTGTATTCAAAAGTTCTTCACAGCGTCCAACAATGGTCTGATTTGTTTGTAGAATTTCAGCGGTGATATTTCTTTCTAAGATACTCTCGCCTCGTTCGACGCAACTGTTAAGTTGAGTGAGAACCAACTCAAAGTTTTCTAGTCGTGTTGCGTGATGTTTTTGTTGCGCTTCATAAATTTCAGCAAACTTCGCCTTCATGATCCTCTCATGTTCCCTCAAATTGCGAATAAGTTCTTCCACAGCGTCTGTCATTTTCTTTTCAGCGTACAAAATTTCGTTCTTATTTTTGTCCATTAACTCGTTTTGTTTCCTTATTTCGTTGTCGTAAATAAGAGCTTCCGCTTTAACTTTCTCCACAGCGTCGGTCATTTGCATCTTTTGCACTTGAGCGGCTTTCTGAGTGTCTGTCATGGTGTGTCGATTATGACTCACTACAGTGCACTTGTGGCAAATGGAAACTTTGCATTCTTCGCAATAAAATTCGAGGGGTTGATTTTCGTGATATTGTTCCGAACACATGACTGGTCTGTGCAACAATTCTTCCACATCTTGCGCTTGCAATTTTTCGATCAAAACATTGCGATGACCTCTTGTGGTCTTCAAGCGTTGATGAGCTTCAAAGCAAGCAGTGCATAGAAAGTTCTGACAAACGAAACAGTAATAAGTTGCGGTGTTGTCCTCTTCACAACTGCTGCATCTCTGGGCTTGTGCGCTGCCTTCTTTCAGAGCGAGAAGATCCACCAGTCGGTTAAGATGAAAAGATGTGGGCAGCTGGTTGAAGGAGTCTCCTTCGGGGATTTGGAAGGAAGTCAGACAAACCGGGCATTTGATTGTTGTTTGTAGCTGTCTTCTGGCGTAGCCTGCGAGTTTGTCGAGACACTTCAGGCAGAATGAGTGAAGACACGGCAAAGTCTTCGGATTGTTCACTGTTTCTAAACACAGCGGACATTCAGCTTCTTTTCTAAGATTTGTAAAAAGTTGTTGAACATCCATGATCAAACGCTTGATATGCTACGTAAGTGATCGAAATTGAGCTGTTGCCAAGGTTCACATTAGATGCGTTCACCGTTAAAACAATATTGGTAGAGGCATGTCACAGTACCCTGACCAGCATTGAGAATGCCGCCTTTTCCATGGGTAGAATGTGGACAGAAATAACTTTTCTTAGAAACGCTCTCAAGATTTGTAATATTACCTAGTGTTGACAGCAGGCCTTCGTCCACAATTCTTTTTTCGGTTCTCTTTTCTTTCCTTTTATTCCGCTAAAGGGGTAGAAAAGCAACCGTTTTCATTGGCACTTTGAAAAAGAGTTACGTAGCCTGCGAGCAAGGGCTAGGCGAGGATGGAGGGGGAAGGGTAAGGGGGATGGGGATGGGGAAAACAAGCTTTGCTCGCAGGCTATACATTAAAAAAAATTACGGGACAAATGCGTTTTGATAATAATGTTAATTGGAGAACATTCCAACGTAAACCATGCCTTGTTCTCTTGCTCCGGAAACATGAGCACATGGATATCTTCTTGTGTGGAATGTGGACAGAAATAAACTTTCTTAGAAAAGCTCTCAAGATTTGTAATATTACCTAATGTTGACAGTAGAGGCATTTTATTATGCCGTGACTGCCATCATGTCCAGAATTCTTTTGTCTTTTGTCGGTTCTCTTTTCCGGTTTTCTTCTTTGCTTTCATTCATGAGTTATGTTTTTGAGACTTACTGGTTTCGAGAGCCCGTTTGGGAAAATAAATCACGGGGCATATGCGATTGTCAAAAATGTTAACAATTTGCGAACATTCCAACGATACCTTTTTCTCTGCTAAGTTCTGCCACAGGCGGCCCAAGCACAAGTTCAGAGTCAGCTGAGATTATATTGCGTAATAGCAGTAGCCACAATCGGGCTTCTCTTTCCGATCACCTAGTCATCCGTCCCCACTTAGTCTGCGAGCAAGCTCTCTTCAAGTGAGAAAGGGGGGGGGGGGGGGGACACGAAGAATAAGGACAGAGCTTGCAAAATGTCTCCGAATTTTAAATGACACCCTTACGAACACTTTGGAAATATCTGCAAGGGCCAACGGACATCAAAGGCGCCGGTTCCTGATGGATCTAGTCAGCCCCTGATGGGCAAGTTTCACCAAACGGAAATCAAGTTCAACAACGTGAATAATTAAAGTTGCACGCGAGTTCCGTTGTGCATAAACTGACCATGAACGTCTAATCTAACTTTCGTTATTATTTTCTTTCTTGTATATTATTATAGGATGCATGATTTAAACAATCTGTTTAAATGTTGTGTATTTGAGTGTTGTAAGTTTTGTATCATGCCTGCATGATGCAGATTATTTTTAATTCAGTGCCAAGTTTAAAGACAAGATGTCGGTTTTGGCTTCATTTTTACTGATCTAAACATCTCTCTTATTATATAAACTGTTACCTCAGTGGATATAAATGAAACACCCAGACTATTTTTGGTATGTGCTCCGCAATATGATCATTTATGTGAAAATTGAAGTATTTTGATGATTCCCCGGGGATATGAAGTTCTCGTTGGACTGTAAAAGGTCACAGCGTGGTCTATGTTCGGTTTGATGTTTTTATTGATCTAACTTCACACTTTGTTTTTTTCGCATCCACTAAACAATTTAGCGTTGATACTATTCAAATGAAGCTTTTATTTACGCAGAATGCTGAACCATCCTTATCTGTCTTACCTCATTTCTGTTTCTGTTTTCACAAACAAGATAAAGTGACGACGTCATTAATTTGAATCACCAATTAGCATTTTGCATCGAACTTTTCGATGCAATGGTTGCCTACTGTCACCTCCTCCCCATCTGACCTAAAGGAGCTTCCAACTGAATCCATCTGTGATTATTGGAATGATTTCAACCATGAATGAACATTTTTTTTTCAGCCAGATTCTCTCCGTCGACAGTTTCGTTGTATCACTGAAAGAAGGAAAACTATCTTCACATCAGATATTAAGAAAATTATATACAATAAAAATGATGGGGGTGATCTTCGTACCTTTTAATCTATAATGACTATCGTTAGAATTATCGCATTGCCTTTAAGGGTATTGATCAGAATATGACATGTGTTGTTTGAGAATTAGCCTGTTCCGGGTGTTCAGATCGTTCAGATCGTGGGGAAAGCTCGAATTACTCGCTTTTCTACGCGCCTTTTCCCGACTACTCGCGCTTTCCCCACGATCTGAACGCCTGGAACAGGCTATAGAATTGGTACCTCTTAAATGTGAAAATGATTATCATTTGAGCCACCGGCACAAAACGAAATTCTGGAATACCTTCTATTGTAGGTTTTCTTCAAAACTTTCCATCCATCACCCCCGTCATTTTTACATGGGAGTCCCCCCTGGGTTTCCGCTATTTACTGTTCACCTCAAAGGGGTCGACTTGGTCACGTTCCGTCTGACAGCTAACCATTAATGACCAATAATCAGTCAAACCCATCTGCTTAGGAACAACAAGAACAGTAAAAAAAAATCTGTTGCATTTTTAACAGATCATGTCGTTCTACTCACTACTGCTATTTGGCATTTTTTTGCCCGGCATTTTTGGGAAAACAGAATGGGGTTTCAAAGCCTTTACAAAATACGAACCTGGTAATATGAATCTTATCATTACTGCTCCACACGGCGGCCATCTGAATCCATCAAGACAAGCGAATGGTGCCTACTGGCGAAGTAGAAAGGATGGATGTAAAGGACGCAATCGGAAATGCATCTGGACACACAACTGCGGTGCAGCAAGCGCAAAATGCGATGCCAAAACCACGACGGATATGTACACTGCAATACTTGCTCGAGACATTGCAAAAGGAATAAAAAACATTACAGGTAAATGATAGTTGCCATTAACAAAGAGATTCCATTGACAAAGGAAAAAGATTATAGAGATTGTACGATATAAGAAATGTTTTCATCACATAACATCGGCTACACTGTGTTACCTGTTTTGTGATTACTGCACACGGTTATGCGCACTTTCGATATCAATATATTGATGAAGAAGAGTATTTAAGGACGTTTTCTTTCTTCTAAGCAAAAGACGCAAGCCTGTGTCGGATAGTCGATGGAACACAAACAGTAGAAATTAAACACAAACACAAACACTGATGAAGGTGTTATCCTCGAAACGTCTCACCGTTTTTGATACAGTTTTTCAGCAATCGTGACAAACAATTTTCATTATTATGCATCAGAAGGTATTTAGGGATGGACCATTAGAAAAGTGATGGGGGGGGGGGGGGGGTGGGGGGGGTGGGAACTTTGGGGGAGGCAAGAAATTTTTTTTTGTCCACCTAAGGTGGAAATCTTTTTTTTTTTTTTTCACTCGATGGCTGGAATATTTCTTTTTTTAATAGTTTATTTTTTAATTGTCTTTGGGCAGATTTTTTTTCTTTGCGATAATGCGTGGGAATTTTTTTTTCCTTAATAATTTACTGGGAAATTTTTTTTTTTTGCTTTTGCCCCCCCCCCCCCCCCCCCATCACTTTTCTAATGGTCCATCCCTTGCGTATACCGTACTTTAGGTAAACTAGTCTCTTAAATTAGTTAAGATCAACGCAAGAGAAAATTGATCAACAACCCGCCTATCAGTCTTGTTTCTTAGCAAACTATGTTACATATAATTACATTTAAATCTTAAAAGATTTCTCTGTAACGCCATTTTCAAAATGGGCGACTGAATAGAGGAGTGGGGTTTGTCGTGAAAATTAGCATGCGTAAAAATTTAATGACAATACATGTCAAGTGGAAATGATTTCGAAGGGGGCAATTTTATTTCCAGCTGTTAGAAATACCTGGGCGATTCATCTAGGGCAGATCGGGGTAACGATATCAGGAAAAAATACTAACCACAAGAATGTGACTTGTCATTGGGGTGTTACGAAAACTAAGACCCTCGAAAACTAAGACCTAAGACCTAAGCCCGGGGGTGGGGGGGGGGGGGGTACTTCCTATAATGGGCTATACGGGGATGTTCCGCCCGAAAGGGGTACCTTTTTGAGGCTGGAGGTATATGAAAGGGTAGGGATTTCACGAGTTGAAGTATATGAAAGGGTAGGGATTTCACGAAGAATCAGGAAAAGGCAGCGTAAACACGAGTTGAAGTATAAAAAAACTAGGGAAAACCGCCATCTAAGTATTATAAAAAGCGCCATGCAAAATATCTCAAACAGATGCACGTAAAGGCTATATGAAAGGGGTACCATTTTCAATGAAAGGCATATGAAAGGGGTACTATTTTCAATGAAAGGTATATGAAAGGGGTACCTTTTCTGTCAAAAACGGTATATGAAAGGGTAAGGGTTTGGACCTTGGGGCGGAGCATCCCCGTACAAAACTTTGTCGAGTACCCCCCTCCCCCCCCCCCCCTCCCGGGGACCTAAGACCCATCTTAGTTTTCGTGATTACGAAAACTAAGACCCCGTAAATTTACCCGTAAATATAACTTTACATTCAAAGAAACAGACTGGACGGATGATATGGAATATAATATGAATTTATACATATGCATTATAATCTTAAGACCAAATGAAAGATAACGTAACCGATGCAAATGAAAGTATGATACGGTTTGCTAGTTTCAGATCCATTGTTGTTATTCTGAGCTTTATTGCAATCATTAAATCATTGTAGCTTCAGTGCGATCAACTGGTTGACATTATAGGCGCCGCCGACTAATAAATCTGGGGGTCTTAGGTTTCGTAATCACGAAAACTAAGACCGTGGGTCTTAGGTCTTAGTTTTCGAGGGTCTTAGTTTTCGTAACACCCCCTGTCATTGACGCGTTTTTTTTTCTCTTCCACCCTCCTCTGTAATCTAGAAATACTTTTCAATACATATTTGTTACAATACAGGTTTTCGCCCACATGTTGTGTACAACAGGCTGAAAAGGAGTAAGCTAGATGCCAATAGAGAAATCAACGAAGCAACTCTGAATGTCCCAGACGCAATAAAGGCCTATGAAGACTACGCCAAATTCATCAACAAAGCCAAGTCTGCCATTCGAGGTCGTGGTTTACTCTTGGATATTCATGGCCAAGCGCATAAAATACAAAGGACGGAGCTTGGCTATCTTATTTACGGCAGCCAACTCGACAAAGGAGTCTTTAGCGCAGAGAAGACCTCTATCAGAAGCCTTGGTAAATATTTGTGCAGAAGCAACAGTAGTTGTTTCAAAGAATTAGTGCGTGGTAACGGGAGCCTCGGTCACTTCATGAATCAGGAAGACCTGCGTGCGGTACCCTCCCCACAAGAACCGGCACCAAACAAGGCAACGTATTTCTCTGGAGGATACACGGTGAAGACGTACGGATCAAGATATGGAGGAGATATCGATGCCATTCAGATGGAATTTCCCAAGAAATTACGCAATAAATCTGGATGGGGAAATGCAAAAAATGCGGTGGCCAGGGCCATTTCAAGTTTTTTTCAGCTGAACTATGGCATTTAGCAAAACACGAATTCTTTTACGTGTAGTTTGGTGAAGGGAGGTTTTCTAACATAGCATTTGAAGCCTTTGTAGACCTTTGTAGCACTGTAGCGAGTTTGTAATTAGCAGACAAATGTCTTTGTTAGTGAGAATAAATAGCTCTTTAAAATATCGGATCGTCGATCCTAAAACAGTTAGTTGTATCTTTTTCTCCTTTCCAGCTCCATTACGACAGAATTGAAATGAAACATGTTAACTCCCATCAAAAGCAAAACGGCAATGCAACAGCGCGACAGAAATGTGTTCTTGCAGGTCCTAAAAAATTTTTGGAGCTTCCTGTCAGTATTTTGCTTGACGTGCCATGGTATAAGTTCAATCATTTGACTGACAGCGAATATATTCTCAGTGCATGTATTCAACTAGTACTCATACCCCTGATGGCTTGCAATGACAGTGACTTACCCAGCCTTTTTGCAAGGGCGGGGGGGGGGGGGGGGGGGGGGGGGGGGGTTCCATCTCGTTCAAAATTACAAAATTTGTCACTCGAGGCAGTTCAGTTACTCAGGCATTCAAAAGCATGTGCATGTCACGTTTCGGAAGGAAACATTTCTTGAAGTGAAGTGTCAACTACGTATGCGATGCCGTTTCTCGTTTTCACATTGAAATATAATAGTCTCCTCCTTTCTCGGTTTTTCAATAAGGATTCTGTTCTCAATTTTTCATTAATTTCTCGAAAAGAGGGGTTCCGGAATTCCTGAAACCCTTCCCTGGATATGTCCTTGAATGACCTTTTGCCTAAGGCCCAGTTCAAACGTCGAACTTCACATGTGCCGAACCTAATGCAAATTAGCAAGAACAATAGATTTTGCTCATTTGCATTAGGTTCGGCACATGTGAAGTTCGACGTTTGAACTGGGCCTAACTTTCCGACTTTTATCAGTTTCAACACTGGGTTTCAATGACCTTTTTGACAATGGGGAAGATATCAATGATGTCACCAATTGTTATTAATGCGCCAACCAGAGCCTTATTGGCTGCCGAAACAAAGGGTTCTTTTGTTCCAGTGGTTGGCACATTTGAATAACAAAAAGAATGTTTGTAAATAGATATCCCTATATCGACAAAATATCCGTCTCGGGGATGAGCTTGGGCAAACATTACCGTAGTTCGTTCGGTTTTGAGTCGCGTAGTCCGTCTGGTATAAAGACGGGCACTAGACGAATTATGCCACTTCACCCAACTTTTGCCAGGTAAAATCAATGAAATATACCAAATAGCCGAGTTGTCGGCTTAGTTACCTGGCCATTGAGTGAAAGTGAGGCTAAAGTTGTCCAAGCTTTGATACAAACCTTCCTGCTTCTCTTTTTCATATGTAATCATGTTGTTCTTATGCTAATTAGTTTATGTTGAAGATGATTTACATATGAAAAGCAGGAAGGTTTGCAATGAAAAAGTCATCTCCAGCCTCACTTTCACTTAAAGGCCAGGGTACTAAGCTCACAACTGTAAAATGGTCTATTGGTCCATTTTTCACTTGTCATTCTCCATCCTCATTGGCTGACCTTCTGTCACTCCATTTGAGTGTGCTGAAGTCTTCCACCCTGGTGTCACCTTTTATGGTGAGTCTGCCAGAAAAGTGAAGTGGAAGTTAATGGTAAAGAAAAGGCAGTCAAAAAGTGACTAGTGTGAAACTGGCCGGAGCTGCTGGGCTGGAGAGATAGTCTAGCAGGCACCAATGCAGGCGCACAAGGATCACTACCAGTAGTGGATCCAGACTCCTATGAGTCTTTTTATATCAGTTTTCTTTGCTTAGGCAATGTCTTGGTTTGGTAAGATTTGTAAAGCAAATTTTAATTTTATAGGGCGCGGGGCACTCTACTCTAGTCAACCACATTTCATGACTGAAAGTTGCCTAAATTTGCATTTCAGAGGTGCCATCCCTTATTCAGTGGAAAAGCAAAACACCAAATTAATTGTCTCAGTGGTTGCAAGGATTTGTCTTGCCCGTCCTCACCGCGGAGGAGGGAGAGGAGACAATAGAAGGAGACAATAAAACACGTCAATTTGCAGTGTTTCTAGCAACAATATGGTAATTCCAAAGACAAGTTATACAAACTGTTTTGAGATGAGTTGCATGTAGATTTTATCATGCCATAATACCTTGACACTTTATCACTAGCCTGTTCAAGGCATTAATATAAAGGGGCTTGGGAGCAGAAAAAACCAGTGCACGAATGAGCGGAAATGTTAAAACGACAGGGGACTGGGGAGAGTGGGTGACCCCTCTCTTCTCCAGTCTACCTCTTTTATTTCCACTCGCACCGCGATTTCCCTTGTGCTGCTCCTTTGCACCCTCCCCACTATCTGAGAGCACAGAATTACAATCACAATCCCTCTCAATCCCGCTGGCAGTTTTGCAATATACTGTTGATTGCTCACTGCACAATCCATGGACAAAGGGAGCTGGACTTTGCTGCCTACTTCTCCAAGACATTTTGTGAGGACAGATCAACATTTTATTTAATTAGAAGACCTGATCTCACACTGGTAATGTCTATTTAGCAGAGCATCCACACAATGCCAATAAATTGATCCATTAATCTATCAAGCAGTTATGTAGTCCTCCAAATTCCTGGGAAAAGTTTCCTTTTCAGTTTGTTAAAAAGTCCTGGTTGTGATTGATCATCATTTACAGTGGCATTATTCTCCTCACTGACTTGTTCTATGTCTGTTGATGGCTGTTCCTCTTCAATCCGATCAAAAGACCATGTTTCTCGTTCCAAGGTTTTTAATATGCTCTCCTGAAAATAAAATTATTCAATGTAGTAGTTAGAGCAGAAGTACATGTATCACGAGAATTGTGACCTTCTTTGGTCAAAGCCATGCTATTGCACAAAACAATACTATAACACCAAGAGAGCAAAATTAATTAATTGTTGAAAGAGGAACAAACAATGGTCTGTGCTAGTCCATTTTAGAGACAAAATTGCGAGAACTTAAAAAAATTAGGCACACTTTTTTCAAGTTGTAATTCATTCAGACGCAGTCCGTCTGTGACTAGAGACATTCATCGACAGTTTTGGTAAGTATAATTTTAGATGCATGTCTTTTAAAACCCATTGACACCTCAAATGCCTGAAACCGGCTGTGACGGACACACGGTCCTTCTACTATTTGTGACGTCATCAGTTTTTATGATAAAAAATGTCTTTTGTAACTAACTTAAACAACAGGAAGAAATCTTTCGAAAAGTACCCAAATGAGCTGAGATCTCGTGAATTGGGCGAGAGTAACACGTGAAAAACCTGTCAGATTTGACTGGCAAAATCTAAGGAAAATCTGGTCTTCCTACCATTTGTCACTTCTTGTTAAAAAAATTTCACCTTCTTCAGTGTTTTCTGGGAAACTTTTACTACAATAAATAAAGTCTAGTGAAAGGCCAACAACGAGGAGAAAAATGGTAAAAGAACAAAAAAGATTAGGGGGGTAAAACGAAGCAAATGAAAAATCAGGTGTAATTATGCTTTTTCTCGTTGAAAACCTACCGGTATCTCAAAATTTTGCTTTGTGCACATGCTGAAACCACCAAAAGTCAATTCATTTGGAACCAGAAAGGAAAGGAAACTATGTTTTCATGTTGCAAACAACATTTTGGACTGTTTGCTATTGCAATTTGCCTCCACAACAGTAACAAAATGGCATTAGTGGCTTCAAATTGCCATTTTCTGCAAAATTAATTCTAGGAGTCAATGGATAAAAAAGGTGCATTCTATAATGTTTACAAAATTACTGAATGGTAGAATCAACCTAATAAGACTTTAAAATTGACTTAAAAATGCACATAGGCTACATTGTATTTTGCACTCAGCCTTTCATATATCAACAAGAAAAACAACAACAAAAATCTTTATTAGTTAGTTATTATAGAAATTATAATACTGGCCTGCAGGTAGCAAAGGCTAATCTTGGCAGGCCAGTGAAATTAATTACATGATTAGAAATCGCTACACACACTTATTTGTTGAAATAAAAAGAAAGGATCAAACAATAGAAGGAAAAAAAAAACAAAAAGAGAAAACAAAAAGGAAAAAAAAGAAGAAACAAGTGATTGAAATAAAAGAAAGAGGGATGTAGATAATAGCCGGGTGCTGGGGAAATAACCCAGCTGTCAACGTCATTTTTCTGGCTGTTAAAGCCTAGTGCAGCTTTTAAAGGACTATATTTTTCTACTTTTTACCCATCTGTCAATTCCGGCCAGTTAAAAACTGAATCTACATCACTGATATCTACAGATTTTTGCAATTTTTTTGTTTAAAATCAGTATTAATAAAAATGATTTTTTCCCTTAGTTCACATAAATGTTTGTCTGGCATGAAGAGATCTTCCAAGTATTTTCCTTCACTCACCCTTTCTCCAATGACTGTCTTGATAGCAGCCATAGATTTCTGAACCTGAAAACAGCAGAAGATAAATGAAATACATGTTCTTAGTTTTTTCCAAGAGGGTACAGTAACGAATCCTGCAATCTGATTGGTTCTTAGTGTGGTCCGGATTTTCCTTTCTCTACCCACAGTCACGATGCTTTCGTGAGTATTTTATAAAATGCTCAAGTAAATATGCGCGCTATGATTGGTCAAACCGAGTTCATTATAACTCGATAAAGCACGCGCGTGACGTAAGCTTCATAAAAACCGTTTTAATTTTATAAAAGAAATAAAAAACTTGTTCCTCGTGAATTGTTGAGTTATATAAGCACTTGGGAATTTTTAAGAACACTCGAGAAGTGCGAGAAGAATGAGAAGCACGAGAAGCATGTAGTTTTTCACTACATGTATACGGACCTCCCAGCTGGCAAATAACATATATATAATTATTTGACACACAAAAAAATAAGAATGTTTGAAGGGACACTGTCACTGATTCGCATGCGCGGACCTGGAAACTCACTTCAAATATCCTTATTATCCTTTTTAGTCCAGAGTTTATTCATTTTCCACTATGACCACCACAACTAGTTGAGTCTAGTAGCCCTTTTAATTTGAAATTGACACTTCGACTTAAAAAAAATTCAGGCTGAACTTTTTAAGTTTCATGATTTGAGAAACTGGCACATGTGCCCACATGACAGTGTCCCTTTAAAAATGGCAGCAATAATACTTGGCCACAAATCTGGATAAACATTGACAAACAAAAAAAATTACAGTTAGCATCGCTGTATAGAACCTCTCTACAATTGCCACAGAATTCCCTGGCCACAGTGGAGTGGTGGTCCATTCTTTCATTCTCTTTACCTTATGCAATCTTGTGGGGGAGGGCATGGGAACTCCTTGTCTCTTTGCCTCATGCCTTAATGTAAGCAGCATGTTTCTCTCCTTTAGCAGTACATACCTATATAAAGTGCCAGCAAAATGATCATATTCACTTTTGTACATGGATGGATTTAGCTAAAACATAGAGGTATTTACCATAATTTTTTTTGGTTATAAGATGCACTCAGTTATAGGACTCACCCTAAACTAAGCAACTGAATCATGTTAAGTTTACAAACCCGAAAATATCAGTTAAATACTTGTTTATAAGATGCACCATAAACTTATGAAAAAAATAATATTTCTCAAAATATGCTTTTAAATTCTTTAATTAGCATTTACAACTGCTTTCAAATTGTAAGTTGACTGTGAGTACAGTGTAAATGGAGCAACATTGGTGTTGAATACAGTGTCTGCCTAACCTTTCAAAATAAATTGAGCTTACTTTAAATTTCTAACAACTGGCATTGTATGCCTTTTGTGATGAAGTTGAAAGTGTTAATTTTGTCAGAAAACTATGCATTAACCACATGTAGCAACATCTTAGTGTATTGAAAACAAATCACACTTTCAATCGCAGTTCATTCTACGCAAAAAAGCTTGATACACTGTAACTGCACAAATTTCTTGAGCATGTGCTCCTATTTAGCCTGGTTAATAAGATCAACCAAGATGGTGGCTTGTTTAAACAGACTCGTTTCTTTGGCTTTTCTTGTTTGTTTTGGGTATTTCTTCCTTGCAGAAAGCTTTCAAATGAACAATAAATAGCAAGCGCTGTTGTAGTACAGGTATTGTGAAAATGTAAGGGTCAATTTTACAATTTATTAACAAAATTACAATTTATTAACAAAATGTTTGATGTGCTTTGAAATTTTATTGTTATAAATACGTAGAATTCTTACATTGTCTTATTAATTAGTTTTATTGTTTGTACACGACCACATCAGCTTTTGAAAAAAAAAAAGAATACACTGTACTCATGTCTGCGTGTAACACGAACATTTTAGCAACAATAGTCACCAGTGTTTCTGTTTTCTTTATACCTCTTGGGTTCTTTGACAGGTTTTGCTAAATTTGTTGTGTGAAAACACTCAGCTATAAGACACATCCCAAGTTTCGAACAGATTTAGAACGAACAAGCAGATTTTCATAGAAAAAATGCAGTGCCTTATTATTAATAATAATAATAAAAACTTTATTTCTGTGTCAAGATAAAATATAGCAGTTATACCCACTAAGTAATGGACACCTATCTAAACTATCTAAATATTTAAGAGAGACAAGAGACAGGTCCCACTGTCATTACAAGCAGTTCAAGGCTCAATTTGTTTTGGTACACACCAAAGGAAGAGGTGCGGTGAGTAGAACTTACAGTGTAGCATATTGGGTTTTCTGATCTAAGGGTTGGTAGTTCAAACCCTCAGGTCTCTGCCATTTTGTTCTAGTCTTTGACAAGAAACTGCTGACCTCACTGCCCCACATTGCCTCTCTCCACCCAGGTGTGTATGTTGTGACTGCAATTTTTACGGTTTAATTTTTCTTTTCTGTAATGGTATGGTAAAACAACAACCTATCAAAGATCCTTACAGTTACACATGTACTTGTATGAGTCACCAGGACTTGGAATACTCTAACTGACAAACTTGAATTATGCATGGACAATCTTAGGTTTTCTCAAAGTCCCTTCCAATACTAATTTTCAATAAGTTAGCTTCTTTGCAACTTAAATTCCTCTTGCAAATTTATCGCTTATAACACTTGACTAAAAAAGTTGACTTGTGGCAAGTCTAGGACAATCTGAACCCTTTTAAAACTGTTATTAACAAGTATTACAGTTACTTCATTAGCAACAACCTATGATCCAGACATTCCTAGTAGGACTTTCAAGACTGTTAATTTGCCGTAAATGTAACTCCCCGTGAAGTCTTATGCACCCTATTGCTTGTTGATTTTACCTTTTAAATTTGTACTCTAAAATTAATTTTCGTTGTGTTATTAATATTGCAATTTTATCCTTGATGCAAATTTTATTTTCCTTTCTTTATAACTCATTATCCAACATTATCATACATTACCATACCCCAAAACAAAGGAAAATAAAATTTGCACCAAGGATAAAATTGCACCACAACATATATTTTAATTTAATATTGTTGTTTCTATACATGTGTGTATATGATATATGTAATTGATTTGGTGAAGTTAATCAATTAAATTAAAATGAAATTAAAATTAATAAATCTGAGATAAGGGAAAAGAAAGAAACCAAAGAAAATTTAAACCACTATATGTACATGGGTACCAGCAATGTACAATGTAGTGTAATGCAGGGGGTGTTACCTCTCGCAACTGCCCTGTGAAATACTAGCATCCCACCCAGGGGGAGTAGCAATACTCCTAGTTACTTTAAGCTATGGAAACCTGGTAAAGCTCTACTAAGCTACATGTAGCAGTGCCATAGGCCAAAATATAGGTGCATAGTGATGGTTTTTACCACTTTTTTTTGTTGGGGGAAGGGAGGGGGGCGGGGGGTTGGAATATATTTTTATACCTGAACTTGTTTACGCCTGAGGAGGATTTAAGAGAGCTTTTTTTCCCGGACCGCGTGAGACGTGGCACATGATGGAAAATTTCCCTACCCTCATGTTTAGCTCAAAGATAGCCCATGGTGAGTCAATAAACGTGGTGGTGTTTTTTTGGTCAAATCTATTTTTCATTTCCAGAAAATCTCAAAAACTCTAACGGTCCCCCCATCGCCATGAAATAGCCGAAATAAGAGCGCCGAATATGAGCACAATACAGGTTCTCGTTAAAAGCGCACAGGGAAGCAAGGCTTTCCCCAATTTGAACAATTGTGTAGGAGGCATTAACAAATGATTTGAGCTTATAACAGGTTTTGTAGTTACATTTCTGAATTAACGGTGAGTGTTTGAAAATTGCTCATATTTCATTATCAAAAAATTGCATTTTGGAGCAGTTTTTCAAGAAATATTTTCCCTATGCGGTATAACTCAGAATCGCTTTAAATTGCGGTTTTGGAAACGTGGATATAGTGCTCTTTTCAAGGAAACTAAAAAACGTTTGGGCCTTTTAACTACTGCAAAGAAAAAGCCCGTGTCATTTCGAGGAAATCGCAACATCGACTTGTCAACAACCGCAAATAATCGAATTACGCTTGCTTTTATTGAAGTCAAAATTCCGACGAAATCTTATCGCTTTACACCATAATAGATCAGAGACATAGTATAACGAGCTTACCTTGCATAGCCAGTGGTTGAAGGTTGGTTTTATCCCTATTTTCGTTTCAAATGGCCATCTTCGCTCGAGCAGGTTTATCAAATCACGCAATCAGTAAATGTTGCCGAAGGCACTTTCTCGGAAACATCGCTTTTCTCGACAGTTCCAACCATATTTCAGCTTCCATTCAGCTATTATATACATTGGACTTGATTGCAAAATAAAGCATGACGATTTGAACGTTTGAAGTGTCTATAGTGGCAAGTGAGTTTAACAAAGTTGGCAGTTCAAAAGGAAACAAGGAACTGATCATGAGCCGTTCATGTCACGCAACGAGACTGTGTACACAGCATGGTCACAGGACTCCCAGCAAAACTGGCATTGTTCGTATTTTTCTTTTCTTCCACCATTGCATCTTCAGTTTTATGCTGCAGCTGTTTATTAAAGAATACGAATTTAATACCCCTTATGAACGAACTGTGAAACAAATCGTCTATTGGCAACACTAAACTGACCCACAACGCTTTGAAAACTGTCTTGTTATAAAAACATACCCCGCTGTGCAGATTTATTTTTGGTATTCACCAGATATAAATGAAATAAATGAAGTTAAGTCCACTCTAAATAAACGATGACAACATTTTTATCAGCTGTTTAACAAACCAATGGTTTATTAAATTTCAGAAATATATTCACCTGTGCAGATACCACAACTACTAATGGCTCCGTCAATTCCAAGCCCGCTCATCCCCCCCCCCCCCCCCCCCCGGGCATTTTTCGGGCATTTGTCTTTTTATTTTTAAAAAGTTGCAAATGCCTCACTATGGGGTCAGCTTATATGTACAAATCCCCACGGTGGGGCATCTGAAAGAGTGTAAATGCTTGACCATGGGACAAGATCAAAATTTTTATTTCAATGATTATTGATGGAAGCAATAATTGCTCACAAATAAATGGATCTTTATTCATGCTAGGAATTTTTTCGTTCTACCTTGGCTCAGTATTACTTATATCCGTTCCCTCATTCGTTCTAAATATTTGTGTTATGTTTCCACAAAACTTTTGACTCCAATAATTTCCTGTCGATTCTCGTTGTTAATGTTATCAATTTTGATTAAAACTATATGCTTACGTTCAATCCATTTACACGGTAAGGTCGCCATTGATTGAAACGCTTTTTCAAGTGAAGTTGCTATTGAATTTTTAAATAGACAGATCTGTTGCGACAAATCACGAAGACACCAAGGCCATGAATGTTGGCAAATAAGACGTCAACAAAAATTGAAAATTTGCCACGATATAGATATTATCTTCTGTGGAACTTGAAGGTATGGCAATAGGCGGCCTGTTTTGAAAATTGTGTCAAACTTTAATATTTTCACTTGGAAAGTGCAGGACTGAAGCGACATTTATCGACTCAGTTTTTATATTTTTATACTGGGGGAAATCAGAAAATTTAAAATAAACAACGAAGCATGTACAAATTTAATATCCATAAGATAACGTTGTTTTGACAATGCCCCACCCCTGGGCTGACCTATTTTAGCAAATGCCCCACCCTTGGGAAGGAAAAGTTATAAAATGCCCGACAAATTCCCGGAGGAGGGGGGGGGGGGGGGATGAGCGGTTGCGGAACTCAAAAAATGGCTGCTTAAAAAAAAAAAAATCTTCAAAAAATGGCTGCGCATAAAAATCGGGTGTTGGAAATGCGTGAAATGCAAGTGGAATGCACGTTAAGTGTACGTGAAGTGCGCGGGACGCGGTGCATGTGCCTGCGATTTCGAAGAGCGTGTATTGTATTGATTGTCGCAATAGGAGCGTCCTCACTTACATGTTCAGATGTACTGTTACTACTGCCATTTCGTGTCTCCGAATAGTTCGCGTTCAGACTTACAATATAGCCTGTTCCAGGAATTCAGACAATGGGAAAGATCCACATAATAGGGGAATGGCGTGTAAAAATAGCGAGCAAAGCAGACGCGATGAGAGGGGACGCGGTCCCCTCCAATACTTTCGCGCTGTTCCCCAATTCTGGGCACCCATCCGGAGCACCTGGAACAAGATGGACCTACCTCTGGTGTGTGAGTGGACACTGTACCTGGGCAGTGTCGCTGGTATGAATGCGGCGTCCGAGGAAAGTTGCCATTCTAATCCTTGAACTTTGCACCGCATTCGAGCGCATTCATTCCAGAATGACAAAAATCTAGTTTTCAGTGCCCGTTCCCTGATCAATTTCCTCTGGTACAGGCTACTAACACACCATAAAGAATAATTAACTGAATATTGAAAGCTTCCCCCGCTGAATCCGGAAGGCTACAAGATGACTAGGGCGTTGTCCATATCCTGCCAGTATACAAGCAACACGCAGATTTCAATTTTGTTACATATTCCGTAACCAGTTAAAAGAGGTTAGAGCCCTGCTTGAATTTCCGAACATGTTGTAGTCCGTTATAGCGTTAGTAGTTGTGGTATCATCGTATCTTATATAAACCACTGCGCAAGTGAATATATTTCTGAAATTTAATAAACCATTGGTTTGTTAAAAATGTTGTCATCGTTTACTTAGAGTGGACTTAACTTCATCTATTATATGACCCGTCGGCCGGTCCTGCGAGCTTTTTCTTTGCAAAACCATTGATGAAAGTCCCGTATGAGGGCCGTACGCATTTGCGCGAGCGGGGCCGGAAAAAGCCGTAGGGCCCTACTACAAAAGCGGAGGGCCTCGTGCGTTAAAATTTTAATTAAATTTGTCTCCAAATTGGTCATATGATAAAATACTTATTGACTAAGTTAGGTCGGGTCGGATGGGAAAATATTTGGCCAAATATTTTCCCATTCGGCCCTCCCACTTAGCCAATATGTACATATTATTTCATTTATATCTGGTGAATACCAAAAATTAATCTGCACAGCGGGGGTTTGTATTCACTTGTATGTTTTTATAACAAGACAGTTTTCAAAGCGTTGTGGGTCAGTTTAGTGTTGCCAATAGACGATTTGTTTCACATTTCGTTAATAAGGGGTAATAAATTCGTATTCTTTAGTAAACAGCTGCATCATAATGGTGGAAGAAAAGAAAAATACGAACAATGCCAGTTTTGCTGGGAGTCCTGTGACCATGCTGTGTACACAGTCTCGTTGCGTGACATGAACGGCTCATGATCAGTTTCTTGTTTCGTTTTGAACTGCCAACTTTGTTAAACTCACTTGCCACTATAGACACTTCAAACGTTCAAATCGTCACGCTTTATTTTGCAATCAAGTCCAATGTATATAATAGCTGAATGGAAGCTGAAATATGGTTGGAACTGTCGAGAAAAGCGATGTTTCCGAGAAAGTGCCTTCGGCAACATTTACTGATTGCGTGATTTGATAAACCTGCTCGAGCGAAGATGGCCATTTGAAACGAAAATAGGGATAAAACCAACCTTCAACCACTAGCTATGCAAGGTAAGCTCGTTATACTATGTCTCTGATCTATTATGGTGTAAAGCGATAAGATTTCGTCGGAATTTTGGCTTCAATAACAACAAGCGCAATTCGATTATTTGCGGTTGTTGACAAGTCGATGTTGTGATTTCCTCGAAATGACACGGGCTTTTTCTTTGCAGTAGTTAAAAGGCCCAAACGTTTTTTAGTTTCCTTGAAAAGAGCACTATATCCACGTTTCCAAAACCGCAATTTAAAGCGATTCTGAGTTATACCGCATAGGGAAAATATTTCTTGAAAAACTGCTCCAAAATGCAATTTTTAAATAATGAAATATGAGCGATTTTCAAACACTCACCGTTAATTCAAAAATTTAAGTACAAAGCCAGTTATTTGCTCAAATAATTTGTTAATGCTTCCTACACAATTGCTCAAATTTGGGAAAGCCTTGCTTCCCTGTGCGCTTTTAACGAGATCAGTTCTTGTACTCATATTCATCGCTTTCATTTCAACCATTTCATGGCGATGGGGTCCGTTACAGGTTTTGAGAATTTTCTTGAAATCAAAAATAGATTTGCACAAAAAAATCCCACCACAGTTACTGACTTTCCATAGGGTATCTCTGAACTGAATATGACGGTAGGGAATTTTCGAAGCATGTGCCACATTTTTCTGATCTCACGCGGTCTCCAGAGAAATTCTCTCTTAAGTATTATTGAAACATCTGAACATGCATGACACACTGCACAGGGGTCTCAATAAGAATTGAAGTAGGTGGCTGGCCAAGGTATAATAGGCGGCTGTGACAGATAAGGGGGCGTAAGGCCCCGTCCCACTAGGGGGTTGGAGGCATGCCCCCCCAGAAAATTTTGAAATCTAGAGGCTCGGAAATGCAATTTCCACCATTCTGTGCATGAAATTGAGTGAAAGATAAGACAGTTACTGTTTCAGTAACCGGCATTGAGAGGCAAAGTAGGTGGCAGTACACTGCCAGTAGCCAGCTTCTATTGAAACCCCTGCTGCACAGTTGTGGCTGGGAAAATGGATGAAGGATCAGCTATTATCTACATCCCAGCACAAAGGAAGAAAAGAAGCTAATTTCTTTGTACACGCTGTTACAAATAACATTTCTTACCATAATTTGTGCAGATCTTCATTACTTTTGCCCCTAAGTTCTCCAGCACGCCATTTTCTACCTTTAAGGTGCATAATATAACAACAAACCTTTGAGCATTATAAAGCTTAAAACACAAACAGTGTACATGTAGCATAAATTCAATATTCAATGCCCCATATTGATTGGATTGATGTATTTCAAACTTCTTAGTCAGATTTGAAATCCCTTGTTGCACAATTTTCAGAAATTGCCATTGAATATCCCATGATACATTGTATCAAATAAAATTTTAGGTGCCAAATTTGTGATGTCATTTTCCTGCCAAAAACACTGAAAATTGAAAATAATACAGGTATAGAAGGCAAATTTTTAGAAAACGGTAAGTTTTATAGTACTGTTGTATTGCAAACTTTTAGGGCCACAGCATGAAGATGTCTAAAGTAGTTTGAAAGTGGACTAAAAATTGCTCCCTAAATTCCAAGTGCGACTGCAGGTACTATAAAGTAGCTTACAATGAACAATGTAGCCAGTAATAAATAATAATAATAATATTTATTTCTTATACTGCGCTTTCAGTCAATAATTTTGACAATAATATTACAGTTGGACCTCTATTAAGTGGCCACCTATTAAGCGGCCACTTTCCAAAGTCCCAAATTATTTGTCAGTAAAGTGCTGTATTCGATACCTCTATTCAATGGCCACCTCTATTAAGCGGCCGCGGCCACCTTTTTGCTGTTGCAAGTTTAGTATTTACTGTTTTTTACCTCTATTAAGCGGCCAGCAAATTATCTTTTCAAGTGAAATGGTGACAGATAATATGAAGGTGATAACTGATAACAACAAGAACTGCAATTTAATCTCCACTATAATGACAAGTCACAAGCTGCCATACAAAATACTGTATTTATCGACTACATGCTCTCTGTGTTAGAGCTAGAACTTTGCACGGACTTGAAATGCGCAAATACAGGGCACTTAATTTTTTGTTTTAATGATTTTTGCATTTATCTTCACATAAGTTCACTTTTCAACAAACATTTTTGCCCTGTAGAGGCAATGAAATGATGTTGACTGCCATTTCTATCCAATTTATATTGTACCTCTATTAAACGGCCAACCTCTAATAAGCGGCCAGTTTTCAAAGTCCCGAGGGTGGCCGCTTAATAGAGGTCCGACTGTATTACACCAGAAAACTCTTTCTAATACAGCATTCACACTAAGTGCCCAAGCACAATGCAGAGACAGGGAACCAATTACATACATGTACATGTACCAGTATCAACATCGCTTTTCGAAAACACTTCTAAAACAGCGGCTTCATGGCTCAATAAGCTATACATGACTATGCAGATACCAATAGCAAGGCTGCAAATAACAACCTGTCATTGGACAAAAATAATGTCTGGTACAGTGTAAATTTGGCATTTTGACTGGTGAAAGCTTTAACTGACCTGACAGATGGACTGGATAGTTCTGCTTCAATTAAATTCAGACAGAAATCTTTTCTCTCTGTCAACCATAAAGAACCTTCCATACACTGTTGTTAGCTTTGAACACCAGGCACTTTTTAGTGAAAAATTACCCAAGGGGAACAAAATTGTCTGACCAGACTGTTCTTGTCAGGTCAATATTGTCCCTGGACTGACAAATGACTTGCTTAGAGAAGAAAGTTATTTGCAGGCTTGAATAGCCACATCAAAGTTAACACTTGGAAAGCAAATGCAATGTCTGTTTCTTGTTCTCAAATCATGGTAAAAGGGTGAGTGTGAGATGCATATTCACTATTTTCAGGTTTACAGTTTCAAAGTGGCCAGGCATTCTGCAGTTACTGTGCACATTGGGACGTTCCATTTTTTTATCCGCACCCCCCCCTAAAGATGGCAAGAATCCGAACCCTCAATTTATTGTTGGCGCCCTTTGAAAAATGAAATCCAAAGGGTTAATTTTTTTGTCGGCATCTTTGAAAAAAGAATCCGAAGGCTCCAAATTTTGTCGGCTTCTTTGAAGGAAAAATCCGAACCCTCCTTTGCAAAAACACTCCTTCTTTAGGGGGGTGCAGATAAAAAATGGAACGCCCCATTGTAAGTACATTTCCTGTGTCAACAATATAAGCACAGTGCTCAGTCACAGGTGCAAAGTCACAGCAGCATGGCAAGGCACGTTTGCCAGTCTGCAAAAAAAAATTGCGAGTACCTTGTCACTTAACCAACAGACCCTTCCTCTAAGTTGTCATTTAAACCAAAGCCGACAAGGTCTGACAAGGTTCGCAATTCTGGGTACTGACCGTGAACAAATCTTGACACCATATATTAAACACTACTATCCTCGCAGATTCTAAAAGGAACAGTACCTGTGTTCACCGATTCTGGAGCCAGTTCTCCTTTTTCAACCACTCCCGGAGGGAAAAATTCTTCTAACCCAAAACCTACTGGACTTGTGTTCAGAAAACGAACGCAACTTGTCCTACACGTGCGGAAATAAAAATAAATCGTATTAATTTTCACGGTTTAAAAAATAAGCAAGATGAATACTGTCCTCTATGATCAAAATTTTCATACCTGATGAAGGATTCTGCTGAAATAAACGGACGAAATTTGTAGAAACATCGAATTCTGTGCAGCGCGACCGCCATATTGCTTTTTATTTTACGCATTTATTTTTATGCGCAGAAGGAATAACCGCTGACGCTTTGCTTTGTCACTTAGGACGAGGTCGAAAACGCGCGTGTCCGCGCGTGTGCTAAAAAAATTATAAAGCCCCATAATGCGGGATACAGGATATTTTTCCTATAAATGTTCTTCAAAACACCCATTGAAATCGTAAGGGGATTCTTTTATATCAGCTACTATATACACTATTTGAAGTATAGTAGGGCGGCTTATATATCGATCGTTTTCAATGGTTAACAAGTGAACAGACAAAACGCTGAATGGGAAAGCCATACAAATGGACAAATCGAGAAAACGCGCTTTTTTTTTTTAAAAAAATCCCGAAAAACATCAGAAGCTCCCAAAGAATCGCTTCCGTGGAAAGCTGTTCTGAAGACCTTAGTCACCTTATAAATTCGTAATAAATAAGATTAAAAACGAGCGGTTTTCTTCAAGCAAAATGCCGCCTCAAATTTGCAAGTTGTTTGCGAAAGGATACATAATGACGTATTGGGTATTCGGAAAGGTGAAAACAGCTAATCTCTTCGGGGGATAATATTCCTTTTCCTAAAATCTTCTGCTGCTGAAAATAATATTCAGCTTGTAAATTAGAACGCAAAAGCTCAAGACGTACGGTAGCTTTCGCTTTAATACTGGTTTCTTTTAAAGGCACTAAAAATGATATGGAAAAACATTACAATGTCACTTCCACTGAGCGTTTTCCTAAATATTCCTCGTCATGTACCCTTGAAATATTTACGTTTTCAAATCGGAAACGAAAACGTATATCATAAGCCGGGACAAGGTCTAAAATAAGACGAGATGGGATCAGTGTCATAAATAACATTTGCTCAGCACATAGCGACACAACTAAGGATTACCATAGAAATCTAATTAACCGATTCACACTGTAGAACAGTTGTTTATATTCCTTGAGCCTGCTTACTAATACTTGCTATGTGTTAAGTCAATGCCAATATATCTACCTTACAAGTTTTTGGTCTCGCTAATAATGTGTCCCCAATGTGATAATGAAAAAAGAAAGACGTTTACTTTTCCAGCCGTATTTTCTCAAGGGATTTCATTAAGACCCGACAAAAGACTACATGACGTAAGAATTTTTCGACAAAAGATTTCCGTGCGGTTTTGTGAAACACTAAAAGTCGGTATCAAAACTTTTGACAGCGAGCACTGTTTAGCAGTTAAAAGTTAAAAAAAAAAACACATACATAATTGAACATGTTTAAAGGTTGTCGCTTATTGGAATTCTATGCATTTATGGTTTTAACCACGTCAGTTGCCAAGTAAAACTCGGGATTTTAATTAATTATACTTTCTTGAAAAGTCCGCATTGTTAATTTAGTAGAGTCCCCCTCCTTCAGTAATTGTTTTTGCTTTTATGTTCGCACAAAAGGAAATACTTTACATATGCCAAAAGGCTCTCTGTTAAGTAAATTAGTTATCAATTCAGCTTTCGTCTTTTATCCACCGATCCTGTCAGAGAGTTTAAGAGCTTTTACCCATTGTACAAAGTGACAGCAAAGTGAAATATGTCTGGTAAAATGTTTACATGCTTTTGAAGTGCGGTGCCACCATGTTCTACCACAACAAAGCTCGCGCGAGGACAGAAAATACTTCGCAAATGGAAGTTTTGCGGCAGTCGAACGTTTGAATCCTGAAGGAGCCGCTTTCGTGGTTATCTAAATGCCGATGGAAGAAAGAAAGAATCAAGAATTAACGAAAAAGGTACGGTTTGACTTAAACGACGAAGTTTTTCTTATTCCAAGCAAGTGGGATCGCCTTAGCAAATGTAGAACTACCAATTCAAGAGTTATCGATGAGCTGGCGCCAAAGCACAAATCTCGAACAGTCGTGGAGCGACGAAACAGGAGTAAACATAACGGACACAAAAAAATTCCACATTTTAGCCCAGTGGCTAGCGGAAAGCTTGCTGCGACTTCTGAATCGAATGGAGGCACTTCTGGTAGTTCGAGACCGAATACTTCGCCGAATAAAAGCGGTAATAATCCGAAGAAAACCTCACGACAGAAAATCGAAGGTTGCTCGGAAAATACCACCAACGGTAGAAACTATACTCCTCCAGTTGAAGCGAGATTAAAGTTATATCACCGTCCGCCGCAAGAGCTACCGAGGCTAGACTTCGTTTTGCCGAAGATTCCATACACGCCTGACCTTAAAAAAGCTATCGAAAAAGTGATTCAGAGGTCTCGTAGCAGACCCTCACTAGAAAGTGTACTGAATACCGGAACTCTAGAAAAGAAAGCAGAACTTTTAAACTCTCTTCCGCGGGACAAAGCTGAAAAGGTTTTGCAAAGAAGGCTTTCGGACAGTTCTATTATTATCGGGGATGAAAAACCGACAGAAAATAAACCAACTAACGAAGAAGGTAGCTCGAAATTTAGCGAGCTTTCTTCGATAAACCTGGACAGTTGGAGTCCTTTTTCAGCATGGAGCGCAAAAGACAGTACCGTGCGACCAAATCGGACGCCTCCCGTGACAAGAGGAAGATCAATGTCTTCACTGATTCCTAGTAGCATTCTTTACTAAAATTATTTTACAACGATCTAAAAAACTTGTCAGGAAAAGGAATATTTCGTGTTTTAAGCATGTGCATAGATTATAAAGAGACCGATAAGTCTTTGCTTTCATTGTTCAGGACAATTTTATAATTTCGTTCCTTCACGACATTTCGCTTCAGTCGACTCTGGTAATATTGTACAAATGTGTAGTATTTTATTTACAATCATCTTTGATGAAAAGGCAAATTGAAAAAAAGTCCAAGTATTGTTTATCATAAAAAAATAGAGTATATTTGTTTATTGTTGATGAAATTAGCTTAGAAACCACCTCACACACTATGATATGATATTTTATTTACCTCAGTGCAAGCGCATTATATTTTACTATACATATGCTAGAAGAGTGCGTTTAATTATTTAAGAAAACTAAAACAGACTCGATTTACTCAGAATTATTTATTATTTTAAATTCTTTGTCATACAGAAAGTTCTATTGGCTCCAGTTATAGACTGAGCTAAGTATAAAAAGTTTTTCCATTGGCAGCCATAAATAACGCGTTCTGTGTTATTATGAATGAATAACTTAACAAAGATTTATTTCAAAGTTTATTTAAATATTAAATCTTATTTTGCTTCGATTTACATCTTGTCGTGTGGGTGTTTGACATCAAAAAAAGTTATTTAGTTAAAAGGATGATATGCCAACTGAAATTTATTCCAAGTGTTTGTGATCAAGTGGAGTTTTTAAAGTTGTAAAAGAAACATCTAAGATGAAATAAATAACTATTCACACTACACATTATTCCGTGGATATACGATTCTCTGTGCCATACATGTAAGAAATCAAGCACACTGTTATACTAAGTCATGCAGTCCTGAAATAGGCCATTTGCACGATGACGTCATTTGACTACTACTACCAGAATCCTTCAGTTTTTTTGTTTTGTAGTGCAAATTAAGGCTATTGTTATTTAAACCGCACTGGGATTACGAAATTTAAATAAGAAAGGAAAAACGAAATGAATTCTGGTAGTAGTAGTCAAATGACGTCATCGTGCAAATGGCCTATTAATGTATCAAAGATGAATACTGAGCCCACGTTTTTCTGTAAATCAAGTCATCCTCGGTCGCCAAGCAACATGATGAGGTAACTCTTTGGCACCGTGCGCCGTGCTGACTGTTCATCTTTCTGTGCTCTCACGAATTTTCTCTTGCAAACCGGCTTCGAGTTACATCTACCGTTGATAATTTGCCTGTAGACGGATAAAATAAATCAGTCATTCCTAACGAGTTGAGCGGAGATGGCACGTGTGCATTAGACTGTAAAACAGTTGTATTTTTTGCGTTGGTCATACGAATGCGCGCGGTCTTTCAACGAAAGGTCTGGAGCGAGTGTGAATATGGAGAGTGGGACTGGGGTATCCACGCTTCAGACGCTTTTGGCGCTTCGCACCTTTGCGAGCGAGCCAGCAAAAAAAAAAAAAAAAAAAAAAAAAAAAAAAAACCACTGTTTTACAATCTACGTGTACAGCTCGCTCTTCATCTCTCACATGCCCCCTTGCTCCTTGCTTTGAAAAACCTCCGCGGGAGAAAGGAGTGTTGATCAGAAATTATAGGTTTCTTTAAATGTGCTTTCTCAGGTCATAGGCTCCTGGTTTTCTTTGTTTGCTTATAATTATACAATCGCGTGGAAAACGACTAAGACCTCAATCAAACTAATACGTTTTCGCGGTTTGTAAACGCATCGTTTTTCATAGATTACGCTTTCCAAAGTGGAGTGTTGTGATTGGTATGGTGTAGGTGGATAAAAAAGGAGACTTTCGAACGGCGCACTCGTTTGTGACAGTTTCGTGGACGGTTGAAAACGGAGACTTTTTAGAATGACAACGTTCAGTGGTAAGGGGGGGGGGGGAGGGGTGGAGTGAATAAGGGGGGGGGAGAGTCAAGTGTTAGAGACCGCCTCATTTATGTGTCCACATGAATGATTTACGAAAATTCATTCATGTGGACACACAGCTGAAAACGTCACGAAAATGCTTATGTGAACAAAATGTATTTTTCTATGTTTACATTGAAAAAGAAACGGAGGCGTCGGTGAAAACAAATTGCATTAGCGTGGGCGGTTGGCAAGTTCAGGATATATTGTCATCTGGTAGCCTTTTCCGCAGGCAACTGCTGCGGGATTCGAGGGGATCTGGGGCAAAGAACAACAAAAGAAAAGGGAGAGGAGTGGAAAAAAGTGAGGAGCCTATCGCACCCTCCCCAGTCAGATATTTGTTCTCTTCACCAATCTCTCGCGCTAGCACTTAATTCGTTCTCATACTTTATCTTTCAACTATTACCTAAAGATTTATCTTTATTCTTTATGTTTGCAGTTTGTTCGTGTAAGGATGATAGAACTTGACTAGCCACTACCAGTTATATAAAATTTAAAGACAATGCTGAATACAGCGACATGTACTGTAAGTTTGAACGAGTAAAGCAGGAAGACAGCGAGAATCATGGAAAATTTTATATCAGTTATTCCTATAGACGTACGAGGCTGGGGCTAAAACCGAACACTACCGTGGATTAATATTTCCATTAGAACAGAGATTGAATCTAGTATTTCAGTCCATACGAGCTCTTTGAAACGCAAGTGCGAGCAGAAGGATTCGTGTTTGCATCTTTTCCCAGTGTAACCGTCTCACTATGGAGTCTTATGCTTCCGTCGCTGATGACGTACATTTTTGACAACTGTACTTTACACGAGGCAATTTGCTTTTGCGACTTGAAACGCAACGCTGACTAGAGCATTGCGAGACAAATTGTAGACCGATTACATGTTACACGCGCGCAACTTATATCGAAACGATGCAAAAAGTAAAGAACTGTTTAACGTTTTCTGTATCTCGAACACCAATTCTTCTTTGCGAGACAAGTTGTGAAGAAGGGTTTTACACGCTCAATTTCATCTGTAGCTTGTTTCGCAACTGCTCTTGCCAGCGAAAGTTGCCTCGTGTAACATCAGATTAAAAATACAAAACTGAATGCAAGGCTGGCACTAAAGTTAAAGTTACACGTGCGCAACTTATATCGCAACGTTGCGAAAAGTACAGAACTGTTGAACTTCCCCCACCCGGGGGGGGGGGGGGGGGATACTCAACAAAATTTTGTACGGGGATACTCCGCCCCAAGATCCAAACCCTTACCCTTTCATATACCGTTTTTGACAGAAAAGGTACCCCATTCATATACCTTTCATTGAAAATGGTACCCCTTTCATATACCTTTAATTTAAAATGGTATCCCTTTCATATAGCCTTTTAGTGCGTCTGTTTGATATATTTTGAAAGGCCGTTTATATAATACTTAAATGGCAGTTTTCCCCACCTTTTTTATGCTTCAACTCGTGTTTTCGCTACCCTTTCCTATTCTTCTTGAAATCCCGACCCTTTCATATACCTCCAGCCTCAAAACGTGAGATTCCGACCCTTTCGACCTCCAGGCTAAAAAAGGCCGGCACCCCTTTCGGGCGGAGCATCCCCGTATAGCTCATTATAGGGAGTACCCCGCCCCGACTTTTTCCCCAACTCGTAACTCAATTCTTAAAACTTTCAAGTGCTCGCAAAATCTGGCCTTTTCTCGATTTGCTCGCAAAATTTAGACCAGGGCTCGCTTGCTCGTGCCCGCAAAATTTTCGCAATTGCTCACATGCTCGGATTCTCGTTAAAATTTGCTGATTGCTCGAAATTTCGTAAATCGTGCTTTGTAGGTTTCTTGGTGCAGAAATAAATGTTCTGTCAAGTGCCATCAAATATAAGACTTACAAAGGGCAATAGATCACAGGGCGTCCACGGATTGAAAGGATGGGGCATATAAATTCTGATTTGAATAACGTGGGAGAGGCCCGGGGGGAGAGGTAGCCCTCAGAAATGAAATTTGTCATTATAATGATACAAGCTAATACAGTATTGCAAATTTACAAAGCGCTCTCTGCTCGCCTGTTGTTTTTAACTAAAGTGCTCGCTGCTCGCTGCTCGCAAGGGAAATTTGACGACTGCTCGTGCTCGCAAGAAAAAACGCAGTGCTCGCATGCTCGCAAATGCTCACAAAGACCATTCGATGCCCCTGAAGAAGGGTGTTACACGCGCAATTTCATCCGCAACTTGTTTCGCAACATCTCTCGTCAGTGTTGCGTGCATTGCACGTTGCAGTAAAAAATTGCCTTGTGTAACAATATCGTCCTGTGCTTTTTCTTCCAAACTTCTCAGCCAATCAAAGAACCAACAGGCGCACGTGCATTTTATCAACACGTTCATAGCACGTGATTTTACTGATTTATTCCTCACAGACAGTGAAATTTGGCTTTTGATTGGTCAAATGGGAAAACCAATAAACGGGCGTCATTCATACTGGACCGAATCCATGTTAGATCCGTCAAAAAAATTGTACCGAAAGGCCTTGCTATGCCTGCTGTCTGAGCAGTGCAGTAAGGCAGTGTGAACGTAGCCAATTATAGATGAAGCAGAAATTGAAATAATTGCCGTTCAAGTCCGCCAACAAAATAGAGGTGTCTGTTTATGGTATTTTATATATATATATATATATTTTATGTTTTGGAAATATGGAAATAGAAAGAGCAGATGTTTACGCATTCATTGTAAGGTTGTTCAGTTTATTAGTGTATCATTAGTAGTAGAATGTAATAAAGATCAAACTTCTTTACGGTAAAATATTACATTAGAAGAACAGTTTTTATCGCGTTGGTAAAACTAAAACCAATTGAAAGTAGTCACTTTGACCAGTAATAAAAGTTGCAGTCGAAAAGCTGCCTCTGACCACCGCTGATCTCCATCATATGTTTAAAAAAGTTGTTTGGAAATCAAAATTGCAAACAATGCAGACATCTTTGCATCAGGCCGGACGCGAGTGAAGTTCAATCAATCAATCAATCGATCGATCGATCGATCGATCGATCGATCGATCGATCGATCGATCGATCGATCAATCAATCAATCAACAAAATCTTGTTTTGAATATCCGTTAGTTAATCTTCAAAAGCAAAATGCGTACCGTTAGCGTATCGAGGAACTTATGCCCTCGCAAGCAAAAGGTGAAACTCATGAATTTGGGCACGTTTTATAAACATTTCTCAAAAATCGACGAAAACACGAAGAAAAAGTCAATCACAAATTGAAATCAACATAAGTTCCCATCGAAAAATGCTATTTCTTTTACCATAATGTCTCTCGGCTGCTTGAAAATTTTTTACAACTCCGCTTCTTCGATTCGGTTCTATCGCCCCGCGCGTTTGTATAAACATATGAAGTTCCTGAAGCAAAATGTCATCGCTTGAAGCTCTTCTTTTTCCACTATAGCGGCAACTGATCGTGATCGGATGAGTATTCTTGAAACTTTTTCTTTCCATTTATTTATCTTTTTAATGTGTGCTTTTACTCCGATATTGCAAATCTACGGTTTTAAAAACCAAGTACATCAGCGGCAATCATTTTGTGTAAAATTTGATATTCCTGTCCGAATAAGATCGATTTTTCAGTGTGTTGACCGCGCGCGAGACTATGACGAAGATCGGGAATTGCTTGTTCATTAGCTAATATGCTTCTTACGTTAAAGTCCCTTCCAACGAATAACCTAACTTACCGAAAATTAGTATTGGGAGGGACTTGAGACAAGTCTAACACAAACCCAATAAACGTTAGAAACGAAAAGTGAGTAAACTGCCGAAAATTATGTACCGATTTATGGCTTTGTTAGATTAGACTTACAAAATGTTTCTTCTGTTTCACCAAAAATCGTAAATATTTACTGTGTAAAAACCGAGAAAATCCGTTGAGAAGTTTGCTAGCCTTAAACAACAAGCCCAACAACTCAATCATTGATTGCCATGGTAACGAGACAAAGCTGCCAATTGAAATTAGACTTCTCCGAAAAAGACAAAGCCTAAGCTACGTGTATGTGTATATTATGCCTAGAATCACGAAACAAAACTCTCGAAAGACAGCAATAATTACAGCTCCTTTATTGAGTTTGTCAAGCAAACAGTTTTATCTTTCATGCATTAATTGGACAGCATTTAAGGTTTGCCGTCAATTTCAGTTTGACAACAGAGGGGGAAAATTGGTTAATTGATTATTTTAATTTCCTGTACGTGGTTCGAAAGGCAGAAAGTTATTACACCTTTAGTATAAATAGAGCATCGCGTGACCCCAAGTTATTTAGTGCACTGAGAGTATTAAGAGGAAGAGTCAAACATGAACACAACGATGAATGGATCGATCGCGAGCTGCTCCAGTCTGATTAATCCCACAGCACAAAAAATCGGGCAAACCATTGCTTACTGCCTGATCCTTGTTGTTTCGTTGGTCGGCAATTCCTTAATAGCGCTTATCGTTTACAAAACGAAAGCAATGAGAACGCCGATTAACTATTTTATCGTCAACATGGCCATTTCCGATCTGCTGTATCCATTAGTCCTGTTCCCTCTCCTTCTAACGCGGTTACACATGAACGTCTGGCTTATCAGCGGTCGCATTGGAGAAGTATTTTGCAAGCTTGTTCTCTTCTTAGCAGACAGCTCTCTTATTGTGTCTATTCAGAGCCTGCTTCTGGTAGCAGTGGATCGATTTGGAGCTGTGGCATTTCCCCTTCGCTCTCAGCTTTTCAGTTCAAAGAAATGCTTGTTCTTCATTCTCGCTACGTGGATGGTCGCGATGGTAGTTAACATTCCTGATTTACTGGCCTACAAACTTGTTGAAACAGACCAAGGAGGTATGAGGTGTGAATTTCGATATACAGAAGCCTTTGGAAAATCCTCGTCCGAGGCAAATTACACACTAGCCACAAATATTACATTTCTTTACACCCCTATCGCCTTGCTGACCATACTTTACTCCATCGTTATTATCAAGCTCAAGACACAGATTGTTCCGGGCGAGCTAGCGGTTAACGCCGTTCAGAAACTACGTGCAAGAAGAAACAAAAACGTGTTAAGGATGGCTATTGCAATTGTGTTAGCGTTTGCACTTTGCTGGCTACCGTTGACTGTTATAACTTTACTATTTTACTTTGCATGGGATAGCGTATTGCCTTCTTGTGGTATCATTCTCTATCAGACTATCGCCACATGTATGTCTCTTTTAAATTGTGCAATAAATCCTTTTATTTGCTTTGTATTTTGTGGAAAGTATCGTCAAGGTCTTAAGAGACTCTTCACATGTCCGAGTGAGCGAGTGCTGGCATCCTAGCCTTGAAAACTCCGCGATATAGCGAGTGCTTCATGAGTTATTATCGCCACAAATGTAATAACGTAACCAAGTTCTTTCGATATTGATTCTAAAATAAAACAAAAATTAAATTATTGTTATTCTTAACATTTACTGTGAATAAAAAGAAGTAAATAGTAAAGTCTGAAGGAATTAATGTATTTCTTGGTAGACTGAACGCATGTAAATGAACGTTAATTAGTTTTCCTGTAAAGCCATGTAATATCTTTCAGTACATATTAAGAAACTTTTTGCTAAAAGTTTTGTTTTAACCTGTTTAACTGTTCTTTGATGATTAAATAAAAAAATGTGTCCAGCCAAAGAAGAAATAAATAAAGTATATACAATGCCGGTTAAACACTCTGTAAATCTGCCACATTTTGAATCGCGCTGCAGTTTGAGAGAAAAAGAAAAACAGTTCGCCCTCCAATTAAGACAATGTCTTTCACCCACCATTTTCTCTTTTGTCGGTGTCACCCTTTAAAATTTTCCTTCGTGTTTATTTCATCGCTTCTCAGAGGAAGAGGTGACGGGACGTGATCTTTAAGGGTTGCATTTTTACAAGTCACATGCTCTTGTTTAGTGTCGGAACACTTTCAAGCAAGTTTAGTTCTTCTTGTTTTGAAAACACGAAAATAATATGTATTACTTAAATTGTCTCGGATACACCCGATCTTAAATACCTTGAAGTTACGACTGGTAGATTATGCATCACATTAAAGTGTCGATTAGTGAAAACATAATTCAAGAATCGTTCCTGTAGGAAAGCTTTTCTGTTTTAACAATACATGTAGCGCAGCGATCACTATTCGTCATGCAATAGATTCGTAAAACGTTATACTGAAGGTTAATGCACCTGCAGTTGACAGGTTATTAGAAGAGGAAGTCGCTTACTCTAAACGAACGGGAAAGGAAAAAACAAATAAACAGATAGCGCTAGGCTTTTCATCTCGATGATTGAGAACTGATCTTCGAAATGGAATGGAAAAAATAGCCTTTCTTATCTGCTGTATTAAACGAAAACGAAATTTCCGGTCGATAATGTTTGGATATATTTTCTTAAAAGCGTCATCCGATCTTAGGTCTAACAAAAACAAATAAACAGACAGCATTAGTTGGTAATTAGCTATCCTTGACGCAGTTGTCAATGTCTTATGAAAACTCGGGGGTAGTTTTAATTGGTAGATAATTAATATGGTAGATCATTATTTGCTACTGGTAAACCATCTGCTTTATATTAGGGAGAGTAATTATTAGTGCTGTACTCACTTTTGCGTCTCTCGATAAAATTCTAAGGTGTGACCATTCAAATGAAACCTCTTTGGCAGTGGTCTTGCAAGGTAAAGTTTGTTTTATAACTCGTGAGTAGGCGAAGCGTAATGAACGGGTTATCGCTAACGGGGTCAGATATCCAAATTTTCACTCACTCACACACGCACGTACGCACGCACGCTCTCTCTCTCTCACTCACGCACGCACGCACGCACTCACTCGCTCACTCTCTCACTCACTTTTGTCACGTAATGTTTTATTTGTTACGAATGCGTTGCGTAACAAAATAACGTGAATCCAGCGATAACAATAAATTTATTGTAAACGAATATGAACAAGTTTAAAGAGGTTTCGATTTGGCGTCCTTTGATGAATAAACCAAATTTATATCTTTCATGTCTTAGCGTGACACAAATACGCATTGTTTGAAATACGAAAGAAATGGACACGTTTATGCGCTAAAGATCAACTTTAATTTGTCGTCAGTGTGGATCTGTTCCTCAAGTGAAAATATGTCTTTGCGTTTTTCCACTAACAGTGCATGCAGACATTAAAAGCCCAGTATCACCCATTCGGCTTTGCGGTCGTTTTTTTTTTGTTTTCAAATGACGAGCTCGCTCGTGATTGGCTCTTTCGGGAATTTTCGACTGCGTTAAATTCAATCATCAAGGCATTAGGCGCGCAATGCATTTTGGGTGACACTGGGATACATCATATAGCGGCTTACGGTATTTTTCAAGATATTGAGCCGTGTTTATAATTTAAACATACCGTACATTGCGTTACGCGTTGAAAACATAATTAATTTGGCTACTGATACAATAAAGCTTCCACGAACTCGAGTGTCTCCTCAACCAAATCGCCTACGTGTAAGCACATGTCTAAATTCAAAATTTATATTTAATTACATTTCGACACCATTTTGTAAGGAAGGGTTGCTCAAAAATTAGTCAGCGATGTGTAAAGCATTTCTTATTCACGAATTCTATGACAGAAGCCTTTGATTATCTGAAATTGTGAAAATAAAGCCTCACGAAATGTAGATCCATCAATTCCCGGAGAAGAGAAGTGAGAATAAATAGAGGAACATTCCCTGAATAAACTGCGTCGACGTTCGCGGCTGCTCGCTTTTTCTCACACAAACACACACAAAAATAACTAACAACCTGTGGCACCAAGGATGATAAAGATTTCTGCAAGCTTTTTGGAATTTCCCATTCCCATCCCAAGGACTAAAGACTATTAAGCTGCCTAGTATATCCTAACTATAAAAACTCACTACATCCTCTTTCATGCCATACTTTATCAAGAAATTGACGACGCAGTATTTTGCGAAGCTTTGCTACTGCAATTTGAGAAAAATAAATAAGAATAAGTTACATGTACATAAGAACAGCTGTTTATTCTGGTCAATGAACGCCGCCGATACAAGAGACCTTAGTTTTCCTCTTTAGCAGAATGAAACAATACACTGATGCGGAACTAAATATTTCACTTATATGATGTAGCAAGGCCCTGCTGCACAACGTTAACCTCAAGTTGTCTACTGTGTAGTGTTAATCGTCCCCAAAGGGAAACATTCTGCAGTTGATCCCTCAAAGAAGAGGCGACCACAAATTACTAAACTTGTTATTGATATAATACAACATCTACTGGGAATTCATGCCTAACATCAGAGAGTAGCCAGTACTCGTGTGTAAGACACAAGGAATCCTATGAAGGCTTGTCCAGCACCCCAAAGAAAAGAAGCATAGCGGGGCATAGTGAAATGTGCTGTTCGATACACTGCTGCTATTGTGGCACCTAATAAAGACAAACAAAACAAAGTTATTGCACAGCTGTTAGCATAATGATACAGTATTAAAGAACGGTCAGCATAAAATGCAGATTGGGTATAAAATGAATGCAGACTGCAGACTGGGTATAAAATGCAGACCACAGACTGGGTATAAATCCGGTTTTTTTTTTTTTGGGGGGGGGGGGGGGGGGTATACTCAACAAAGTTTTGTGTGGGGATGCTTCGCCCATAGGTCCAAACCCTTACCCTTTTATCAGGGCTCGAGACTAACTTTTTAGGTTACTAGCCTATTGACTAGCGACAGGTTTGAATTCACTAACTAAAATTATTTTTTACTAGCCTGAATTGTACAGGGGGTGGGGGTGGGGACAATAACATGTGTCATACTGATTAAAAAAAGTCTACGATATTGAAAACACAACTTGATCAGTTTTACTAACACCTTACAAACGTCCTAACGTACGGAGAAACATCGAGAAGATAAGACTAACACCTTATGAATATACTAACGTACTGAAAAACGTTGAGGTATCTGTTTACAGTGTATACATGTATTTCAGTTTTTGTTCTCAATTTGCTTTTGCCATTTATTGGAAATGATTTTCAGTTTGGTTCCGTCTGGTGCTTCAGTTATGATTCTCACTAGCCCAAGTGGCTAGAGAAAGCAAAAATCCACTGGCCAAAACTGAACTTTTACTAGACTTTGGCTAGTTGGCTACCGTTAGTCTCGAGCCCTGTTTTATATACCGTTTTTGACAGAAAAGGTAACCCTTTCACGTACCTTCCATAGAAAATGGTACCCCTTTCATATACTTACAGAAGAAACACCTAATCTCTTTAATATACCCTTGAAAAAAACTTATGGAACGATATCCATGGAAAAACATCAAGACCTAATGTTTGGCACTACCACTAGTGTCTGTTTGAGATATTTTGAAACGCCCTAAATGCCTTAAATGGCAGTTTTCCCTTCCCCTTTCTATACACTGTACGTCAACTCGTGATTTGTGAAATCCCACTCCTTTTATATACCTCCAGCCTAAAAAAGGTACCCCTTTCGGCCAGAACATCCCTGCATAGCCCATTATTAACAGTATGCCATATAAGACAAAGTAACAGTTTTGGTCTCAGTCTGCATTTTACACCTGGTCTGCAGTCTGCAATTTATACTGACCGTTTTAGATAAGGGGCTTAAAGACTACTAAAAAAGCCCACGATACCGAGCAGGCAGTTTTTCTCTTTCTACTCTCCGTTCCCTTCAGGGCAGGCTTCACTGCTCGCAAATTCAGCACAGCGTGCGCTAACAAAACCGCCAGCTATGCAGGCTATCAATCATCAATTTTCTTGATTTAACACGCTGGGGTGTTAAAGAACTGTCTTTCGTAAAACCAGGCCCACATTGCTATTTGTTAAAAAGAGGTACAATAAAAATAATGTAGTACCAGAATACTTGCATACACTCATTGGCTTTAGTTTTAAAGTGATTGGCATGAATGCAGAAAAGATCGGATAGAAAACTGTATGCAATCTTCAAATCACTTTAATTTTGTTTTGATATCAAAATTCGCCGACACAGTTTTGGAGGCCAATGTTTGCTGAAAATCATGCAAATACAGTTGTACCAGTAATTTTGTGAAGTAAAATGGTAGCGCGGGTAATTCAAACTCCTTGAGTGTAGCCTTAATGGTCGTTCCTTTTTTTATCCCCAATAAGATCACAGTTTTGCACAATACACTGTACATGTTAAAACAACACCCACTGTAGTGCATTATCAATCAACTCGCAAGGATGATTTACTCTGCTATTGAGTTGTGGTTATTTGTTCAATTTATATTTATACCATATTTCCTTGAACAATACCCGTCCCTCGATAAATCGCCCCCTTTGGTGTAAATATTTGAAATAATCGCCTCCCTTGATTAACCCCCCCCCATCCCCTCTCCTTACTTTCAAATTCTCCCAGTCAAGTTAAAAAATCACTTCTTGTATAGGAAACAATCGTTACAATAACAGAAAAGTTACAAAAGCACGAGTTTCATGTATTTGACTCTTTCCTATTTCTTGGACCTCTCAAATTAGCACAGCAGGTTAGCACTTCCAGTGAGCAATATTTGAAATAATCAGGCCCCCCCCTCCACTTGATTAATTGCCTTCCCTCATATAATCGCCCTGTTTTGGAGAGAAGAAATTAATAATCACTCCCAGCTATTATTCAAGGAAATGCAGTACTTATTGATATTCATTCAGTTCATCCAGGTCTAAGTGATTCTGTTTTGAATCACAACAGAAGAAATAAACACTCAGGAAATAGATCTAATGATCATAGGTTTGGCTTTACCAATTCAAGGTCCTAAATAGAGGGTCGTGAAGGGGGGTACCAAATCCCAGTTCCCAGCCTAAATTTGGCCCAAATCCCAGTTCCCTTTTTACCCCTTCACGACCCTCTAACTATGCAACCGTGTAAGCCTGGTAGCTAGACCGCGGGCGCGAAGGCGAAAAATACTGATTTCACGGTCTCTACTGTCTCTACTGAGGAGTGCAAGGTCTATTGCTACGAAATTTTATTTTTCTATTTCAAAATATTGGAGCAAAGACCACTGAAGAAAAGAAATCCCATTCCCATTTTATAATTGTTCATCCCATTTCCAGTGGCTAAATCCCAGTCCCAGTGAGTAAATCCCATTTTCCCAGTCCAAAATAAGGCTAATCACAGTTCCCATTTTACCCCTTCACGACCCTCTAAATAAGCACCAACTATTCTAATCACATGAGATACATGTACTCACTTGTTATAACTCCTCCAGTCACAGGATAAAGAAAGCCAATGAAGATCACAAGCAATGGGAAGAACACTCCACGTGAATGCTTCCGTAATGCAAGGAAAGCAACACATCCTGAAATGCAGTGGATGAATACTGATGTCGCTAAACACCAAAGAAATATCTGATACCACATTTCTGAAACGGTATAGAAGAAGTAGGATATAATAAGCATCACATGGAAGAATAAGTTTTATAAGTTTTGTAACTACATTATTGAAATAATCTGCGAGTGTAAGAAGCAGGATCTGCTAAATTAGCATAATAAAGAACGCAAACAGTTGAGTTTCACTGAGTCAAAATACCTTAGATGAAATTGAATCTGATTGCCTGTTCAGGGGCGTAGCCAGGACTTTTTCAGAGGTATGCACAATCACTGTTTTCAAACACTCCCCCTACCTCCTTCCTCCACCCTCAAGCCCCAAATCTTTCTTTTTTTTGACTTTTTCAGGTACGCACATGCATACATGCATACATGCGTACAGGTACATGTAGCTATGCCCCTGCTGTTTAGGATAGGTTTCAGTTACATGTATCTTAATATATAAATACACAATGCAGCTTCTTGTGCACCAAACAATATAATATGGCAATGTCACACATTAGATAAACATGACCTGGGACACAATACATGTATATCAATAAACAGCTGTAACACAATTTTCGCTCATAGATACATTGTATATAGTCTTTACATGTATGTCCTCTTATTTTTGCTATGCATGGGAAGAATCAATTAATGGTTCTTTTGGTGACACAACATCCCAACTTTGAATGACTGATACTTCACTGTCTGAGCTTGGTTGGTGTTATCATAACAATGAAAATCACCTGATGATGTCATGGTTTTTGCATATTAGTATTATTTTCTCAACATCTAGACCTAAACTTTTAAAATCACTGTATGCCTCGTATAGTCCAGATGTTAGTCTTCAAGTCTACAAAGTCATAACTGCTAAGGTATTGTAAAGAACGGTATATCAGAGAAACATATATTTTTGAACCAAAATCATTGGTCCTTTCTTATAAAATGACTTTCATGTATAAACCCGGGGTGTCTAATTGAACAAAATTGAACAAAAAACCAAATGAATCGAACACCAATCGAATATCTAATTTTGTGTGAGTTCGATTATCAAACAAAATTAATCAAACCAATCAAACCAAATCGAGTGCAATCCAACAAAATCAAACTAATTTGAACAAAATCAAACTAAACAAACGCAATCAAATGGCAAATTCGCAAATCAACCGAATGCAATCAAACTGGATTTGGTTCAATTTTGTTCAGATTGCATCTCTTGATGCGTGAAACGAAGTATAACTCGCAGAATTAAGCATGAATAATTAACCTTTATTTAATGGAATAAAGAGGAAAATGTCCAAAAAGTATCCAGGTTATACATATTTTGTACAAGCAATTAGAGAACAAAACAACAGTTACAGTATATAATGAATTAAGTGGCAAGACCAGTGCTCACTCAAGATGCCCTAGCTGGCCTCTAGTGTCAGTTACTTTGAATGCTCTTCCTATGGAACCAATCTTCTTATAAATTCAGAACTCTTCTCCCACATCAACACTAAAGCGACATTCTTGATTCTTGATAGCCTTTTGCAGTACATGTATTAAATTTCGACGCATGCAGTCTCCTGGTTCAGTAATCAAACGTTCCATCATGGTTAGATTGAGTTTGATTGCTGATCGTTTGATAATCGAACTTTCGATTGACACAATGTTTTTGTGAGTTAGTTAGCCGACAAGGCCGTAGGCATGACACTGGAAAACTGTACAGGTTATACCGTTGTCTTACAGCACGCACTGTAAGTCTGTTCCGCATTTATCTTTTGTTGCGCATTGACATTTATTCATTACATCAGAGTAAATTTTATGTTTGGGCTGCCGGGTTGTGTTCGTTATAACAAGGATTTCGATATATCGAGGTTCATTATATGGAGGTTCTGTTCCATACATTTTACTTGTAAGTTTGCCGGGCTGAAGAATATTTAACTATTATAGTGCGAAAGCGTGCGTGATATCGCCTAATTTGAGTCGGCTAAAATTAGGCGATATCACGCAAGCTTGAGCGCTATAATAGTTTTACTAGTAATTTCAATGTGAAAGTGAGTGCTGGCGAGTGGGGAATAAAACGGTGGGAAGTGAATTGAACATTGGAGAGCTATGGTAAATTTTTTTCCACTTTTTAAGGGAAGGGGTTTAAAGGGTGAGTACTGAGTAGGCTTTCCCTGGATGAGTTGTAAAAATTACTACAGCAAGTGGTATTTTTGAAAATTGCCCAACCATAGCCTCACTGACTTGTATTACCCACACTGCTAAACTAACTATGGACTATGGGCTGCTTTATAAAAAAACCTATTGCCAAGAACTTATTGTTCAAGTTACAGATTTTAAAGATACAGTAATAATTGACATTGAAGAGAAATAACTTTTACAAAGGATAATTTCAAGAGGGTTTTGTCTCAAGCTAATTGAAGATTTCATAATAGCTTTCTTAAAAAACAAAACAAAAGTACATTGCTTTACTAAGTATCTTTACTTACGGCTGTTTGTTTACATTTTTAATAATTCATTGTTCAAGTTAGAGTTATACCTAAAACATGACTCAACGGTCGAATCAGCCGGCCCAGCCGGCACAGATTTTGAATTATTTGCCTCCACAGGCGAAGAACTCATCTGAATGTGCAACGAGTCGTTGGATTTCAGAGTGAAACAATCATCTGATTTCACAGAATAGTTCGCTTCGACGAGCGATTGACATTTTTTCAATTCTTTCGCCTCAATGGGCAAAGAGCATGACTCAACGGTCGAATTATCCGCAACAAAGAGCATGACTCAACGGTCGAATTATCCGCCACAAACGGCAGATTTTGAATTATTTGCCTCAACGGGCAAAGAACTCGTGTGAAAGTGCAACAAGTCGTTTGATTTTACAGTTGAGTGGTTCGCTTCCACGAGCGATGGACATTTTGAATTGCTTATAGCAAGCAATCGTTTGTGACCGTGATGAATAATTTCGTAAGCAAATGAAGACATTTAGCAAACATTTAGAAAATACGTACCTACTACTGCACCTCGAAAGCGAAAGCGTCTGACAGTGTGACAGATTCTCACGTGGATTGTTGATTTAGACAGTTGCCGCGTTCATCGTCACGGTTGATTGATTGCGTTGCGAAGCAAAATGACAGATGTTGCTAGGCGACAGTGACAATAAGCCACTGCGCATGCACCCCATCTTACATCCGACAAAATTTTGGATTTTTTCCGCTATTGCCAAGAATAGTGTGCTGCCTTGCTAACGCTCGCCAGCAATAATTCAACACATTGATAACAAAGCACAGTTTGAAGAAAAAATATCGAGGCCGGTCCGTCATTTTTGCATTCTCTTGTCAAAATGCGAAATTTACATCTATCGTTGGATATAATGTAGACATAGCGTATATCGATAACTTTTTAACCATATTTGGGCAGTGTATCAATGTGTTGAATTATAATGTTCGTTATACCGTGGAATTCGTTACATAAAGGTTCGTTAAATCGAGGTTCCAATGTACAACATTTGTTGGTTAAAAATGTTAGAACATTTAATACCCCATGTCAGAATGATGTTTGACAAACATGTTTTGTTGGATGAATATTTTGATTATTAACAATGTTGGAACGATGTTGAATGACGTTTAGCCGCCTGTCCAACATTGTTTAATATAAGCTTATGAAAGCTTACAACAGGGAGTGCTGAAGAAGATCAGATGCAAGCTTTTGCAAACGCATCGTTATAGCAGAAAACTCACCACCGAACGATCGTAAAGTCCATTGAACGTCCATCCCGTCCACATTGTCTCTAGTCCATAGTTAACCGTTTATATGTACCCGCTTTATGTAAGTAAAATATTTTTATGCCCTCACGTCGCCATATCCGCCGATCCGCTATCGCTGAAGTCCATAATATTATTTTATATCTGAACCTTCTGTCTACTTGTTCAGCGGACTATGTTCATGTTCAGTCTTTGTGTCATATAAGAATTTTGAATCCGTCAGGCCGCCACGACCGTTTTTACTGCGACGTTTACAAACTAAGGTAATAACTCTTAAGTACCCTAACCTTTTATACTTTTTGGTAAAAAATTACAAGAAAAAGCAACGATGATTTTTTGGGTTGTGAATTCCGGTTACTTTTTCGGAGCCTTGTGTTGTTTTGTAGCCGTTTTGGATTTGTTGGTGCCTTTGTACATGTAACTACATGTCACTACATGTACATTTCTATCTGCTAGAATTTCTTCTAGTAGACTTTCGATCTCGATCTGATCTGTAGCCCAGAGAAAACAGAATACCCTGCCACTTATTTGCATCTTATTGAATAACAATAGTGCCTATTGTTTCATGCTCGTTTTTCCTGGGTTAGAGTTAGGGCTATTCTGCAAGTAATCCAAAGCGTCAAAAGCCCATACATTTTCTCTTAATTTAATCCGGACAAAAGTAATGTGGATAAAATAGCTTATAATTCAAGTGCAGAATATAGTAGATTTGACAGGTACATGTTCAAAGTCATGTGCATGCTTTTGGCAGCAGCGAAGCAGGTATATACATGTAGAATTACTTTGCAAAAATGTTGATATGAAATCAGCTGTCAACAAATGATGGAGGGGTCGATACAAAGCGTGGACCCCCCTTTTGGTCCCCATCTGGATGCCGACCCATGATGAGGCCCTGCCAGGGGGGGCGGGGGGGGGGGGGGGTCGCTTGTCTGAATTTTAAAATGTCTCGTGTCGATGTTTTATCAATGTTTCATGTTGCTGTCGGAAATTGAACAAACATTTGTCGTTTGTCGCGATTTCATTTTATGTGCTGTCGCTACTTTTTGGGTCGTGTTGCCTGTTGGAATTTACCCTGGCAGGGCCTCTATGATGGAGCACTGTTGCTGGAAAGGGTTCTGTCCTGGTGTATGGGTTCACAAGAGATTTCACATGTTTTAACTTTGATTATGAGGTATTGTGTCCGCATACTTTTGTTTTGTCCTTGACCAGGACAGAACCCTGGAGAGGTTGAATGTAAAAGTTTACCGATCCTTTTGTTTTTAATATAATAACCGTAGCCCAATGCATAAAGCAAAACATTTGCTTTATTACTGTTTTGCCTAAAAATGATTTTGATACACTCAAAAACCATCTGCAGCTAGTGATACAGTACATGAGTACTGCTAAATTTGAAAGCAAGTCTCTCAATCTACCATAACCTGGGTTACATGTATTTCCTGTAAAGAAAATGAACTCAGACTTGTGATTAAAGTTTCTCCTGTGCTTATAAAAATAGTATTTTGTTAGCTTTCACCTGCTTGGCGAGGGCATACATGGAAAAGCCACTGGTGATTGAAGAGTGTTAAAGTGAAAATGTAAAACATTTTTTGACGTGAAACAAACTGCAGAAATTTGTTTTCATGCATGAATATTTCGTTTCTTTGCTATGAAAAAGAGTTGTCATACGTTTCAATAAAAATGTTGTGTTTTAATGACTTTATAAATTGTGCAGTGGAGCCCCTGAATAATAGCCACAACAGAAATTCAAAAGAAAATTAATAACCACCATGGTACTTTTTAATGTTAATACCACAATTACTTGCTTTACCTTGAGTACTAAATTAGAAACAGTAGCCATTTTGAGGTCTGGAACCGAATTGTAGGGTTTCAAAATTCTGAGGAGCTTCCAACCATGCCCCATGTTTCCAAACGGTTTCTTGGTTCCAGATCTGGCAATAGTTAGCCATATATCATATGTTAGGACTAATTAATTTTTTATAGATACAAGATCTCGAATGTTAAAAATATTTTCCAGGTAATTTCAGAGTTTTTATAGTCACACCATAATTTCCACAACAGAAGCAAGTGAACTATGCATATGGCCATGAAATGTTAAAGTACCACGGTCTATCACCCCTAGAAAGTTATTTTCAGAATCAACTGTTTGTACATTGAATAGTTGAATGGTAAAATAGTTCTTGTTTTGAACGTCATGTTAGTGAGTTATAGAGATTTGAATTTACAAAATGCTAATTAGATGACGTCAACCCAGGAATCATTTATTATACAACTACTTGTTTTCACCTCCAAGTTATATTTTTTACGAATCAATTGACTATCCACAGTTTATTTTTAGTATTTTATCAAATTAATTATCCTCAAGCTGTAAACTGCGCATTGTAAATTGGCCTAGAAATAATGGCAAATTCCCGGGTTGACGTTATCTAATTAGCATTTTGTAAATTCAAATCTCTGTAACTCACAAACGCGACGTTCAAAACAAGAAATCTTTTACCATTCAACTATTCAATGTACCTAGAGTTGATCCTGAAAATAACTTTCTAGGGGTGATAGGCACTTTAACAGGCAGTAAAGCTAGACGTGGGGAATGTCCTGTAGGGTATAGTGATACGGCGAAAAAAGTCATGAGGCTGATTGTGGTTGTGGTTGTTGATTGTGGTTCATACATGATAATTATGCTTGTCTGAGTGCCAGTACATGTTATGTTGTATTTCCTTTTGTAGGTTGCTAGTTGTCAATTCTGGAGTCAAAATGGCAGATGAAAGCCCTACCCTGGTTGTTTCCACTTCAGATAACAAGAGTATTGATCATCAACAAGACATCCACATAGAGTTGCAACCTTCTCGGGGATCTTCACACGTGACCCTTGAAGAAATTGCACCACAAAATGACACCATATCTGATGCAAAACAAACCCAATCATCAAATCCAGTATGTTGTTTGGATAAGTCTGTAAAAGATAAAGGGCTTTATTCTGCGGATAAGAACATAAGAAGATACTACAAGCAAATGGAAGAAACTGTGACTACTTTTGAACAAATTAATACACAGGAGTTCAGAAGAGGAAGTAACATTTCTTCCGATGATGGTATAGAGTCAAATGTTTCCATTGCAGTAAAGCTAAGCTTGTTATGTAACATTGTGTTACTTATTGCCAAAGCAGTTGCTTCCTATCTGTCTGGCTCAATGTCAATCATTTCTAGCTTAGTAGACAGTGCTGTTGATTTGATCTCTGGTTTGGTTGTGTGGTTCACAACTCGTGCCATCAAATCCACCAATTACTATGAGTATCCTGAAGGAAAAACCCGTTTGGAGCCTATCAGTATTATAGTGTTAGCAGTCATAATGGCAGTGGCTTCTATACAAGTAATAATCACATCTGTCACAAAGATCATTGAAGACTCTGCTAACCCTGGTATAACAACTGCCACAATTGCCATTATTAGTGCAACTGTTGTAATCAAAATGGCTTTGTTTCTTTACTGTCGACGTCTAAAGAGTCCTTCCACGACTGTCTTAGCACAGGATCACAGAAATGACGTGATGTCTAATGCCGTTGCTTTGGGATTTGGCTATCTTGGGTACAAAGTATGGAGTAATGCAGATCCAATAGGTGCCATCTTAATAAGTATTTACATATTTGTTGGCTGGTATACAACTGGGAGACGACAAATACGTGACTTAACAGGGCACACTGCTTGCCCCGTCGTACTTCAAAAACTGCTGTGGGTTTGTATGAACCATGACGAAAGAATTCAATTCATTGACACATTACGAGCCTATCATTTTGGGTATAATATCCTTGTAGAGGCACATATTGTCTTGCCGCCTGATATGCACCTATGTGAAGCTCATTACATTGGTGAATCACTTCAAAACAAACTCGAGAGTTACTCTGAGGTGGAAAGAGCCTTTGTACATATCGATTATGATTTTGAACATCATCCAAGTACGGAGCATAAGATGGGACAACCATGCATGGGGCTCCACGGTTGATGAAAGTGGAACATGGTCAATCACAAAAAGCACAACATTTAGAACTCATCTAGAACTGAATTTACTTTCGTTGTAGACAACATACGGGCTGACACACCCAGTATTTTACCGCAACACTTACCACATTTCTTGCATATGTAGGGCTTTTCTCCGGTGTGGTTTTGTTCATGTACGTAAAGGTGAGATGTAATTTGGCACTTCTCGACTAGCGTCTTTTTTGCTAACTGCGTGCCAAGAAATTGTACATGCCGATAATTATGATAATAAATGTCTTGTCTTGTCCAATATATCAAACACGAGGAAGAGTGTTTCATCAGCATATCCAAACACCGAGAAGTGGGTTGAAAAACGAGGCAAAGCCGAGTTTTTTTTAAACCAATTTGAAGTGTTTGGATACCTGATGAAACACTCTTTTGAGTGTTTGTTATAGATTCTCAAACTGATCATTAAACGCGGAGAAAATGATGGAATAAAATCGCCAAAACCTACTATGCAAATTAAGACCGAGCTGATCCAAACGTCCTTTACAGTAGTAAATTCCTTTTTGTTCTCGTCATGAATTATTAACGAGTTTAAGAGGGTCGGGTAAAGCTCTTGCCACAATGCTTGCATACATATGTCTTTTCTCCTGTATGTGTTTTTGTGTCTTCCTTCAGACGACATGTAATATATCTAACACTAGGAAGAGTGTTTCATATGGATTCCCAAGCACAAAGAAGTGGCGGCGAGTTTTTATAACCGACTGTGAGGTGTTTGGATCGGGGAGGGGGGTGGGGTGGGTACTCCGCAAATTTTTGGGTGGGGGTGTGCCGCTGGGACCCTGAGACCCTTAACCTATACTAGACCATTTTAGCTGCATTTTACAACCGTATTTTAGACTAAACAATGAAAATCCCTACCCTATCTTAAACCTATTCCATAGTCGCTATTTTCCAGAAACTCGTTCACTATTACAGTCTAAGATGCCAGGGGTCAGGAAAAATGCCGTACTGCCCACCGTACCGATTTTTAAATGCCATTTGCCAGTTTACCTTGTCCAGACTAAATTCGTCACTCAACTTATCAGTTTCGCGGAAAATGATACTCTATTCTAGACCAATATACCCTATCCCAGACTAAACTACCTGAAAACCATACCCTTCACAGCGGCTCATACCTATATAGCTCATTTATGGGAGTACCCCCCCCCGGGGGGGGGGGGGGGGGGGGCTTTGGATACCTGATGAAACACTCTTTCCAGTATTTTAGTGATAGAGCTTCTCAAACCGTTAGCAATTCAAAATTCAAAGCAATAGTTAAACCTCCTTCATGATAGTCATTACCTTTGTTTTCTCACAGGTATTATTAATGAGTTTGAGAAGATCTAATGAAACTCCTTGCATGCATAAGGCTATTCTCCTGCGTGGATTCTTTATGTATGTGCACTGGGTTAAACATTTGCTGCAATATATGTCTGTGTGGGGGGCAAAACACGAAATAGTCCCAAAGCGCTCTTGTTGAGGATTCTTTATTACCTCATGCGCGAAGCGCTATGAGGTCATAAAATGGGCTTTGTTTTTCTTCGTCATTTTTTTTTTTTGGTGTCACATTTGTGCATGCAAATTTATGCACGCATATATTATTGCTAGCCGGGTCGTCAGGTCACATAAAACATTCTACAAAAATGGCTGCCGCGCTCGGTGTGTGCTTTGTTTTCAAAACCATAGTTTTGTCTTGTCGGAGTAATAACACACATCCAAAATATTCAAAATGGAAAGAGAAAGCTTTAAAGAATACTCAGAAGCCGCTGTAATGGAGAAACAGGAGAGCTTTTTTTAAGCGACGAAAATAAATCTTGCTTCGAGGAACTCCATTACAGTGTAATACGTTTTTCTCAATGCGGGGTGATGTTTCTTTCGAAGAAGCGGAGTTTTGGAATTTTCAAGCAGCCGAGGTACTTTATACCATAAAAGAAATTACATTTTTCGGTGAGAATTTATGTTGATATTAATTTGTGGTTGACGTTTTCTTAGTTTGTGTTCTCGTTTAATAGTTTTGGAGAAATTTTCCATGATATTATGTAAACAAAACAAGACTTGAATTTTATAGTTCTGTTAAACTTCACACACGTCGCCTTACGCAAAGATGTCTGTGTATTTTTTGCAATTTTGATTTCCAAATCAGTTCTACCAAACGTTTAGGAATATGCAAATAAGTGGCTATTTGGTATTCTAAAATCGCTTCTTATAATAAATATAATTTGCAGACACTACAAGCGCTCCGCGCTGCAATTAAGATAAAAAATCGCCAAGCCTTCCGGAAGCAGAAAATCACGGAATTCTGATAAGCGTTTAACTCTTTTATTCAAGGGAAAGACATTTTCATTCAAGGAAATATGAGTTGCATTAAAACGTTTTGACTTTTAGAAAAAAATATTTTCGATTCATGGTCATGAAGAAACACCGCGCGATCGAATTACATTTCACACGCGATCGAATTACATTTCACAGGCGCACAAAATTTGCATGAAACGAAGCCTGGAAAAAACTAATGGCAAAATCAAAGCAGTTATTTAAGGAACTAGCTTTATAGAAAAATTTCATTTCGATTTGGTCTTGAAATCACAGGGTTTTTTTCCATGATGCGTCACGCAATATTTATTTTTAAAACGTTTCACCAATTTATTGTACTCATCACCACAGTTTTGACATTATAAAAGCAGAAGCTTCTGAATGCGATTACATGTACTTTTTTTTTCATTACCTGTTTATTTTGGGCTTCCAAAAATTAAGGCCAGGAAATCCGAGTGGATGGGGGGGGGGGGGGAGGGGGGGGGGGGGGGGCGGTCAAAAAATCTTGCCATCCGTCGGTGGGGGGGATGGATTCTTTCTGGAATAACCCAATGCAGGCGGTGTGCGTCACGACTTGCAATGCCCCATGGGTTAATTTGAGGAGCGGCTCATTTTCTCTTCGTCTGGACGGAGTGAGCATCTCCTACGTTTGCGTTATTTAGCCTGAATTTAAATCTAGCGCCTTTTCTTTGGTAAAGTAATCAAAATACAAGTTTACAAACGTAAAACTACTTCGTAAAGGCCGGTTTTTCTTTTACTTTGACACACTATTCTGAATTGAATCGAAACATACAATCCGTTAATAAACAGGACAACCGGAAAGATCAAATTTATGCACGGGTCAACGCCACGAGACCTAAATCACGCAAAGACCGCTCCACGTATTATACAGAACAAGCACTGCAAACGCCGACATAAGAAGTCACTTTGAACATCAAAATCTATGAAGGTTTGAATGTTTTCTTCCTTCAACTATAATTGAGGGAAAATAGGCCGAAAAAAGACCAAACAAGAAGATGATAAAGGACGCGCGTGACCGCCGCGTGGGCGCAGAAAATTATTGTTACTCACCAGGAGACCTAGGCGAGTTGATGAACTTATCAATTTTGAAAGGCTTGAACCAAGAAAACTAAAAGGGGTAGACCCGGGTAGACCCCGAAATTCTCAAAGAAGAAAGGCTAAATTAACTGTATGTCCCAAATTATTTACGAAAAACAAACGTGTAAAGGAATGAGAAGTCTAAGAAAAGGTGTGAAAGTTCAGTTTACGATAATGTGGTAATAGAGCCGAGTAGGTTTACTTTGAGGTCAGCTAAGGCAGTCATTGTGCTCGAATGTAAGATTTAATTGTAGCCATAACGAAGAAGGGATATTTCTCTTTAATTCTGCCTGAAAACATTTTCAATTAACATCGCTGAAATCCTTGAAAAGGAACATTTTTTTCAATTCCACGCGCTGAAATAGCTTCTTGTTTGCCGCGAGGACTATTGTTTAAACAACGGCTTGCTATTGGTCAAATCTCGTGACGCACACCGCCTGAACCCAATGTAATACAAATAATTCACGGTTTGGGAAGTATTAGACAAGTGTGAGTTTGATCAGGAATCAATAAATTAAATATTCAAAGCGAGTACATGTACAGAAAAATTGGTAGCTTCAATCAACATGTCTTGAGCGATGGTGCAATGTGTGTCACGCAAAATTCGTTGAGGGGGGAGGGGTGCGTGACCCATTTCAAATATGGTAAACGGTAAAACTTTCTTACGCAAGCGCATGAGTGTAGGCTACAACAGTAGCCTCTTGTTTAGTTAGCGATACAAGAAAACGGTTGCTACAAGCTTGAAATGTAAACAAATACGCGTTAAAGTAGAACATAAAAGAGCTGAAATTGACAATGAACAAGAAAATGAATTAAGATGGACGATGAAAAAAGACACTTAAAGGACCACCGTCACGGCCGAGCATGCGTAGTGATGTTGTTTCCTTCCAGGAACACGAAAGATGAAGACGAGCGATCTAATATGGCTTAATAAGCGTCGAGTTACGGTTTGACAAGTACTGGAAAAACTAACGGCAAACTAATTAAACGAAACTTAACCCTATTTTGCCTGGGCTTTTTTTGAGTTCCTGAGTCTGGAGGTGGGTACCCTAGGTACCAGAGGTATTCTCGCGGCGAGCTTCGTGACTTGCCGGCCGAAGGCCGATCAACGAGTGGCGAAGCCGCGAGAAAACCTCTGGCCCAAAGCGGTTTGATTTACCATTCTCGGTGGACTTTGATCGTTTTCATCTAATTATATCGAAACCAATCACAGCGAAGATCTCCCACAATGTGCCTCCCCTCGTAACTTCAAGAATGTTAAGGCTATGACAATAAAACCTAGAGGGTACATAGTACGTAAACGATACGATAACTGACTGTTTGCTCATCAATGCTTTGACTGCTCTGTGAAACAACAAAAAGCTTAGACAGATCATAGGAACCCACACACTTATTTCAAACTGAAAACGCTTATTTCAACATAAACACGGGTTAAATATTGAAATTAAATGATTCAAAGCACTTCTAGATCTGGCTAGCTTATGTAACTTACTTTAGCCCTTTGCTCCTCCCGGAGCATAGGCCACCAACAATAACTCGCCAGTCTCCTCTGTCCTGTGCTATCCCTTCAAGTTGTTTCCATGTGTGTCCAGTCCTCTTAATGTCCTTTTCAAGCTCTCGCCGCCAGGTGTTTCGTGGTCTCCCTCTCTTAGTAATTCGTTGACCTTGGGGGTTCCAGTTCAGGGCTTGACGGCTGATGCTACTAGGTGGTTTGCGTAGCGTATGGCCAAGCCATCTCCATCTCCTTTGTCGGATGTCCTCTTCCACTGGAGTCTGGAGCTTATGTAAGGCGCTGGATAACTCAACCATTGTTACAATGAGCGCTTGGCCCTTGTTCGAATCCCAGTAAAGTCGAATATTTTCTTTCTTCCTTTCTTTTATTTTTTAACGGAAATTTGATCAAGTTGGCAACCTTTATCGAAAGTGTTAATTTAAGTACTATATTTCTAAAATTGCGACCCAAAACATTCGACTCTAAAAATCTGTAACGATTTTTGTCTATTAAAATAATTTACCACAATGACACCGCTAAAAGTTAACCTAAATATGGATCTGCTCCTCAAGTGAAACCTCTATACACCATGAATTTTTGGGTGAAGAATATGTTATGTAGAGCTTTTCGTATTCACGAGTTGGCTCACAGAAGCCTTTGATTATTAACTCTGGCCCCCTCCGGCCTTATCAACTCCGGCCCCGCCCCATTCATTACTCCGCCCCTCCCCCTTATTAACTCTGCACCCCGGCCCTATTCAATCCACCCCCTCGGTTACGATGGAGTCTGTATCTGCTAGAGAGATTGAGATGTCTTATTTTAATGTTCTTGATCTGTGAATGTTGTTAAAAGGTTGTCAACAGGTTTGCGTGTGAGGTGGAGGTATGCTTGCAACTGTTTCGAACTGATAGGGTAATTACAATTAACACAGTAATCACGCCAAAGAAAGTGTAATTAATGGACTCTAGTCAGCAAAATTAGAGCGCGGAAATTGAAAATAGATTGTAACAGTTTGATCATAGCTGGTAGATTACTCTCAACCTTTCCTGATTAAAAACTCATGATGTGGTCCTAAACATTTCGCGTGTTTGTCAGTGTTGTACAACGGCTTGCGTGATCTTTGAAATATTAATTTAAAACACTTCGAGCATGATTGTATATATAGCGTACCGTCAAACACGTTATATATTATAGGTCCTATATTAAAGCCACGAATTTCCCATAAAAGTTGTTAATATTCAGTTACCGGTGCATTCAATGAACTTATCGAGGGTGAGAATTGATAACAAAGAAAGTGATTTGGATCAAGCACCAAGTGATTCTCTTACCACCGTGAATTGCATTTGGAAACGCCTTTTATCGACACGGACAGTGCAAGTTTTCCTCAGGGTAATAAGTGAGTACAATATTTTTGGATGCCATCTTAAGTAGCAATGGTCAAGAGCTTGATACAAGTAGCGAACACAGTCACTTTAGAACTTCAAAAGCGCGCGCGTGTGCGTGGGACTGATTTAAGCCTGTCATGCCTTTTCAAGCAACTTACATAAGCATAAGGCTAGCACAAGCAGTGATAAGGGAAGCATAACAGCGGTTATATCCAGTGAAAACGGGCCCGACAAAAAGCTTAAGCATAAAGATAAGCGCAAGCATTAGCGTAAAGATCAATCTCATGCTTATATCCATGTTAGTTTTCACTTTTCACAAATTCTTATGTTTCCGCTTAAAGTTACGCTTATATCGCTAGTGAAAAACAGGCTTTTTATTTTAACTGAAAGTAAAGGTATACTGCACACAGCACATATAATTTAACGCGCGTTTTACGTGTAGAAACAGCTTAATGCTTAAACTTTTATATATAAGAGTTGCACCGCGTTCACATTTTTCCGTTTATCTATACATGTATATCGTCTCATGTTTCATCTAGCTCTCCTTGTAAATGGTTGCCTCTTACATTTTTAGACTAGTATTATTAGTATGATATTATTACTGTTATTGATTTGTTAACTCACACGTTTGTCTCTGGGTTGGAAGTTGTTAACAATAATAAAGATCTTTACTCTTATTTCGACATTCAACCTAATCAGGTGCATACACCCTGTTCTTATTCAAGGCGCTACTTTGGTGAAGTGATTTTGTCTTTCCCTTTATTTACAACGTTTAACTTAGGACTGTATACGTCAGTGAATGAAATGATTATTCTACAATGAATGTAAATGGCTTGATTGACAACATTTCTTAGCCTTCAAAGACTGAGCACGTTTCATAAAAATAGTTTTTACCCGGAATTTTTAAAATACCATGTTTAATTTTCGAAGCCATTTTCAATCTTCCCAGTTTTTCCACCTCAGTCTTCTTTTTTTCTTCAATTCCAAGACCAGTTTGCTTATGACAGAATAGCCATAAATAGCTATGAGCTATGACACTCGGAATTCCATAAACGGTTTAACCCAATATCGGTCACATAAAGCGTGCAATATTGCAACAAAAAGTGAGTCGCTAGTGAATTAATTTGACTCACTGGTGCGTAGTATAGTAACACCTGTCACCGGTAGTCATACTGAGTTCAAGGCCTTTGTGTATATCCATTCGGTTCCTTTGCTGTACTCTGCATGTGGTAAAGGACATTGGGCTGTAAACTAAATAACCTGCCCACCTTTGAAGTTCTACACCGAACTGTAAGTATGGCATGCTGAGTTGAATACAGGGGATAACAAATGAATTGAACCGTCTATTCACTCCTTAAACCGCCGATTCAAAAAAGGAAAACTGAAAAACTAAATGTCATTTCGAAACCTATCGAGAAACAAATGGTATCACCGGAGAGTACTGCTGAGTAGCTTTCGTTTGAACCGGGTTACACCCGCGGGGTTTTATCTAAATTGTCTGGCTCTCAGACTGAAATGTTTGAAATAAGCGCTTTGGCCAATAACGACGAAGAATATAAAACAAAAGCCGAACTCAATTTTCTAATTGTTACATTGTTGTGCTCAATTTTGTTATTTTGCTCTCAACGACATAACGATCACCTAACCAACAGATCTTGGGAACCGATCATTTCTTATAGAGAAGAGCGGACTGAATGTTTCACTGAATCATTTGTCACCAAAAATTTATTGTTTGTAACGAACATCGGTGTTACGAACAAAATATTGTGGCACTAAGTGTGTTGGTTATATCAGCCCGGGTATCAGTCGGCAAGGTGATCAGTTACACAACAGAATTCGAAACAACGGTACGTAAAATGGGTTTAATTATAATTAAGAAACGGTGTGGAAGCGGCGATGAAGGAGTGACATCAACTGAGTTGATGAAGAATACTCTATTATCGATTGGCCAAGTCAGTTCATAACAAATTTTAGAATAAACGGGCGGTCTCTTAGGCGTACGAGTTAGGTTAACACTCGTTTCCATATCTCAAACTGACCTTTCCTTTTCACTTTAAGTTACATGAAGTAAAACCTATTTCACACTTAGAGTAAAATTAGAAAAAAAGATCAGTGTAGTGGATGCCTCGAACCCGAGTCGTTCGCTTCATAATATCCTTATCCACTATACCAACGTGGATTAGCTGCCGGAAGATGTAATTTTTAACATATTTATAGAGTTACCCATAACAATAAATGAAAGCTAACCGTTTTCAAATCAGTGCTTAACCCTAAACACTGTAGATCAATGCTAAACCCCAAAACGTTACTCTTTGCTTAACCGGAGCTCTGTTCTCTCAGTTCTCTGCCCAATAAAATGGGGTTCTGTTCTCGTGTACGTCAGTACTACGGTATAACGATTAAAAATACTTCGGCGTTGTGTAAAACCTGATAAGGTGTCCAAGGTCAGTTTGAGAGATGCCGAACGAGTGTTAACCGACGAGTTAACTGAAGCTTAATGCAGCGCGCGATTTTTCGTCGGTTACGCGAGCGGGAACAGAAACACGATAAATTCGCGCCCTATACGTTTAGTTAATTCTTTCACCTGCGCGTAGAGTAAAACAAAACTGCCAAAGTATAAAAAGTATACTGAGGTTTCAATCAGTCAATCAGTCTCGTGCGCTTTCAGGGAGTTTACTTAATTGTATTAGAATCCATGTCTAAGATATAGTAGATATATAGTCCAAATTATCGCCCTCGATTGCCCTCTCAAGCTAAGCTCACAGTGCATGTGTTTGGATTCTTGTTTAATTTGTTTTGACTCGTTCAAGTTCCAAGGTACCATCTACGAGTATAATAGAAATTAAGATTTGTCGGTTTTGCTTAGGCAAAATCCTGATTCACATCCAGGCTTTACGAGTAGACGGAAGCCACACAAAGCATAAAGAAATTTATTTTCCTCTAGTAATTAATAGCTGACAGATGCACTCAGTGATGTGTGTTGATCCCGCGCACAAAATGATGTTGTTAACTGAAATTAAACTTGGAAGGTACCTGTCATGAGACCGTGGTTCCGACCCTCACACAAATACAAACAAACAAGACACGGTGGCTCCAAAGAGGTTAACCTTTTGGTACCTGCTGCTAACAATTTTACACCTCGTGTCTTTTATAGTCAGTTTGTAATTGCTTTCAGGTTGCGCTTTTTTCGGCTTATTCAACATCCCTGGTATAGTGATTTGTAACCTGTTACTGTAAATTGGTTTTTATTGTTGCCACATTTTCTTTTTATGCTTGGGCACGTGTGCCATTTAGCGGTAGTCCGTTCCAAAGTTCCACAGCTGACACATGCTTAGTAGCGGACGCGCGATCGTTTGTTCTGCAACAATGTATTGCTAAATGCTATACAAAGCAAACGTGTGCCGCTAAGATTGCGCGTTCTGTTGCACGTGTCTTCTAAGAAATAGGTACACAAAAAACCTGCTAAAAATTAAACCAATGAATAAAGGGGTTTCTTTTGGGAAGCAAGTCACACGAAAGCCGGAAACCATTTTCATGATTCGGCCTGTCCGGGCTCAATATCACATTTCCAGTGGTGTGCATTTGAAATGGAAACCAGGGTCATTTTCAACTGAAGTGTTCTGCTGGCGTCCGATCTTGATAATGCTCACTTGGAATTACTTGTTTCAATTTAGACTTGAAAACCCTGCCCGAGTTCTCAAGATTGTTTTGCAAAACAATTTTTCCAATAAGTCATTTTCGTATTTAAAATTACCGCTGAATTCAAACACCAATGACACATTGATACAGGGTTAGATTCGACCTGATGTAAAATATTCACAAATACCGGCAGAAGGGGTGTGAAATTTGAAAATTAAACAAAAGACAGGTCATCTTCTCGCCTGAATTGGTGAATTTATCACTTCAGAGCTAACCCTGTAGAAATGCGCCTTCAATGCTTTCATTCAGCGACCATAGCGAATTCGAAACTGGTCTATTTAAAAAAGAGCACGTGGTGATGATCGTAACCTAATGTTCGGCGGTGCACTTACCCTTTTACGCGGTCGCTCGCTAGAATAGGGCTCTATTTTTCGTTTCGCGTTTTTCGTGGTGAATGGTGTTTACCAAGCGAAACGAAAATACCGCAGCTTATTTAATGATTGAAAAAAAATAATAATTGGTACCAGATCAAAGTGCCAAAATTTGTATGAAAAGGCAAATGTTTCCGGCCGCTAGTTATACCATTTTCAGGGTTGCATAACGGTATATTTGGTAACACTTGTATTAATGGCTGTCATTAGCAATATTTTGATCAATATCGTACTCTTTGATATTCAAAGACCTTTCTAGCACCTACGAAAATGTGGTAGAAAATATGAGAAAAGGCCAAGTCGTTATCAAATTAATGTGAATCATTCGTCTGTTTTCCGTTTCAAGAAGTGTTTCAAGAAACGTGCATGTTCAAAGCTCGAGCGGTTGGGATTTGAGGACCTCCCCAGTTTGGCTTAAATTTACTTGTCAGTGAATAGTCCATTTTACAGTTGTGTGCTTGGTGACCGTACCTTTGAGTGGAAGCGAGGCTGAAGGTGACCTCTGCCTTTCATATGTTAATAATGCTTTTCTCATGCTAACTAGCTAAATTTACATCTGAAAAGCTCCAAGGTCTGTATCAAAGCAAGGTCACCTTCAGCCTCGCTTCCACTCAAAGGCCAGGACACTAAGAAGACAACTGTAAAATGGACGATTTACGCTTCTTGGTAGACTAGTGAAAATTCCTTTCCGTACCGTGCCTTGTTCAGTTCAAAATAAAGAATTGTCATATAGACGTACAAGACGTCATGGGACACAGTTCTTTTGGTACCGTATTCGTCACCACGTTTTAGAAGAACTCAGGAGATCAGACAGTCGTAGTAAATAGATTGTTGGCCTCTTCCGTCGATTTTGTCGATGTCTTCACAAAAGAAGCCAAATTGCTCAGTTCTCTAAATCGCGATAACTTCCCTCAATTGAATTCAATGTGTAACAATCCGGTCGCGATAAATGGATGCTGATAATTCCCCCTTTTTAAAGATTCCTCGTTTAAAAGATGTGCCATTTAAAGATTCCCCGTTGTAAAGATTCTCTTTTTAAGTTTCCTCGATCCGCTTTCCGTGTTTTCGGGAACCGTTTCCCGTTCTCGTTCCCGTTTCCCCGTTTCCCCGTTTCCCCGTTTCCCCGTTTCCCCGTTTCCCCGTTTCCCCGTTTCCCCGTTTCCCCGTTTACCCGTTCCCCGTTCTCCGTTCCCCGTTCTCCGTTCCCCTTTCCCAGTTCCCAGTTCCCAGTTCCCAGTTCCCAGTTCCCAGTTCCCGTTTCCAGTTCCCAGTTCCCGTTCCCCGTTCTCTGCTCCCCATTCTCCGTTCCCCGTTCCCCGTTCCCCGTAGCAGTCTACAACTCCTTGTTTTTAAATTTCCTGCCTGGCGTTTGACTACGCTTTTCGGGTGCTTTACAACAAACGATAATAATGAAAATTTATTTTGTGTTGTTCTCTGTACATGTGGCTGAAACGCTCACATATGCCTTTACAACGATACCGACTGTGCTTTTCCGGTTGTTTTACAAACAAACGACAGCAATAAATATTTCTTTTGTGTCATTTGTGTTCTCTGTGAGACGCTCACAGAAAATTTACTGACTGAATCACGACGACATAAAAGTCCGCGCTCTTTCGAATTCCAAGAAAAAAGTCAATCTTTTCTGGTTTCGCTCATTTTCCATTGTGTTTATTATAGTAGATATTTTGACAAGAATAAAATGGACTCCAAATCTCAAGGATCCAAAATTTAGTGTAAAATGTGCTCCATATTTACTTCCCGAATTGAAACTTCCGGTAAATGACGGCCTCTCAATTCCCGCGCAACTAGCCTTGACGTCATTTCCCTTGCGCTCAAGTGGACTTGAAAGCAAAAGACAAACTTGTTCGGTTGCTATCCATATTGTTTGAGAAATGATTGTGAAAGGTGCCACAATATTTATACATCCGCTGCTGCGCTTTTAGCTCGTGTAAACTTCTTGTTTCAAGACGTGTTTACTTTCAAAATAAATGTTGGACTGAGTGTGGGAAAATTTGGGTTGTTTTCTCCAAAAAGTTTTCAACAAACCTCTCAGCTGTTGCTTTTAGAAAGAAAGATAACAATCTAATCCAACATTGAAATGGAATCTAGACAATCTAAAAACTGTGATAACTCGCTACCGGTTCAGAACTGAACCGCTTCAACTGAAAGCTAAAATTAAACTCTTTCATTTTGGGTAAACGGCGTCGAGAAATTAAAATTAACAAAAGAAGGAAAACAAACTTGAATATATGTACTCTCTTTCAAAATCTATTACAGCATATCAAACAAAATATGACGCACTAACGTCCAAAAAGAGAAACACACGGTTATTTCTGAAATAATTTTGTTTGCATTTGAGCAAGTTGGCAATCTAACTTGATTAAATCTCAACACGTCCTTCAGCAGGACTCGAAAGTAGTCTATTGGCGAACAAAAGAAAATCTGTATGGGGTATGAAATGAAAGAAATGGCCGCAATTTAATCCGATGAACTGACTTATGTTAGTGTATAAAAGACGAAGTCCTTATTCTCTTAGCCTCAGTTGAGCACGCAAAAACCCTGAGCTGGATAAAAGACCATGAAGAATCTGTTTTGACTCGTAGTCTAAATAAAATTGCGATCATTTCTCGTTTATAAATTTATCAGTCAGCCCAAATATCGTGATCTCAGTTGACAGCTGATCAGATTTCCCAGCTTTCATAAGATTAAAATTCTGACCCTTTCACCGCTGTAAATTCTACTCTCATGAATTTCGCAAATTACATTTTAAAGATGACCCAGCCGGCCTCTTCAGGTTCGTTCGAGGTGTTGACGAAAACTTGCCACCCGTCAATAAACTATATACACAAACAGAAACGCTGATAGTCCCAAAACAATGCTCGACCAATGACAACGCGAGTTACGTGGCTTTTGGACATATCATTTGCGCTTCCGGGCTGAACGAATGTAAATTTATTTCTCTCCTGCGGGGTTTGCCGATGCGCTTCAGTTGTTGTCGTGGAAAAAAAGTTATAGTTAAAGATACATCAATTTAAGAGAGTGAAATAGCACGGACGTTTAACAATTTTCGCCTCATTTTTAAGTAATCTTCGTGAGGTAAGTCGAAATCGCATATCGACCGGTAACATGTTCTACTTGTCAAGTTGTTGCGCCACAAACTCGTGAACCAAATGCGCTCTGTTTATTTTCTAGACGTTTTCACTGTTAATTGATTTGCCTTGCGAATATTCTAAAACGCTTCTTTGTTCTGTTTTTTGAAAGGAAAACTATCTGACGTGTACTACGAAATAATTCTGGTTTAGAAAGCCAGTAGTTAATGAATGTGTTTGTATCCACAGGGTTTGAATGAACGGTTCGATAGTCGCATCGGGAAACATCGATTTATGTTGTCTTCGACATGAGTGTAATCTTCCACCAAGCCGTATTAGAGGGCGATACAACGAAAGTCAAGTTTATACTGAAGTACGGGCAAGGAATACGAGTAAATCAGCCCAATAAATATGGACTAACAGCTCTACAACAGGCCTGTGTCGATGGCAACTTAAGCCTGGCTAATTTTCTCCTTGAGCGTGGCGCGGACTTGAAAATCGTGGACCCAGAAGGCCGGTCTGCACTTCATCTCGCTTCTGAGCAAGGTCATTTGGACGTAGTAAGCTTGCTGGTGAATTCAGCTTGCGCTGATGTTAACGCAAGAAATAGCAACGGGCAGAAAGCGGTTGATGTTGCCAAGAATGAGCAGGTTCGAGCGTTGCTCTCGCAAGCGATGCTCTCTGAGAGTTTCAAACAGAGATGCTCGATAACTTGTCAAGGCTGGGATGAAAGCTGTGGCTTTAAAAACGTTCCGGGTTGGCGTTATTCTATTTCGAGTACGTCTACAGATTCCGGCGTGTCCGAAGACTCTACCATTAGCCACGATAGCGGTTTGGACTCTAGATATTCCAGATACTACAAACTGACCACAAGTCATAATGACGAGCAAATCTCGGATTATTGCATTAGCGATCCTAACCGTGACGGCAGAGATGAACTTATTTACACTAGGCGAGTTGAGCCTGTTACCCCAAACGCCACGGTGACCAAAAGTCACTCTTTCACGGGAACGCGACACGAATACAGTGCGAGATTAGAAAACGCAGAACAAGGCGCCGAACAAGGCGCCGAAAACACTGCTTATGCGTTCTCGGCGCGCTACCCGCGGAGGCAACAGAGAAATCGTAGAGATCCTACAAGACGCAAGACCGTTACCTTTGGAGAGAATGAATCGTATTTTATTTCCCCCCACGAGGAGCTCCAATATCCTAAGTCTTATTCACTCACTCGACCGCCTATTTCAAGCAGCAGTAGACATCCATTACCCGAAACTTGGGGGGCCTCAAGTTCCCCGCATGAACCAAGCTCATCGCGGTTTTCAGAGCAACGCGAAGTTACTGCTACAAAGAATAAAGATGAAGACTTGGGGTCTGTACAGAAACATGAAAGTATTCCTCGAAAAGAGAGGAAATTCAAAAAGCACATTCTACCTGGATTTTTAGAAAAATACGTACATTAAGCACGGTTTGTAAGAAATTACTTTATTGTCAGCGCATAAATTATGCATACAGCGTCCTTTTAGTTGAAATTTATATTAGCTTCACTGTATTTCTGAGAAAAATCATTGAAGTGTATATATTAATATAAAAATAAACACTCGATGTATCGTATTTGACACCCAAGATACAAAATATTAGAAATTATATATATTTTCCGAGGGTATATCGCCTATATTGTTAAATTTTCCTCGGCGTGATTGGAAATCTTTTTACTAAATTTTGATATTTTAAATTTCATATTTGGAATTTTGTGAGATAATGTAAACTATTGTATATTCAGCTGCGGTCAATTTCATTTTGCATATATTCGACAAAGAGTTGTGTGCGGATTTTTCAGTTTAAAACATCTTCTAACCTTTCAATTGCGAGTGATTCGTAGTATTTAGTCATTTCTATTTTGGGAATATTTTACCTATAAATAATATTTATGATTTTTTCATATTAGTCAACCCCTTCGCTGTATATTTAATGTGGTGTAATTTTTTTTTGCCCAGACGCAATTAAAACTCTTCAGGCATAACATCTGAGAATGTTATCGAAACGGTTTCGAAAAAGAAGGGTTCAGTTAGTTAAGTCTAGGCATTATTCGTAAAACGTCTCGATACATCTGATCAGTATTTATGTATAATTACAATAAAAAAATCAATTGATAAGTCTAGGCATTATATATTCGTAAAACTTCTCGATACATCTGATCAGTATTTATGTATAATTACAATAAAAAAAATCAATTGATAAGTCTAGGCATTATATATTCGTAAAACTTCTCGATACATCTGATCAGTATTTATGTATAATTACAATAAAAAAATCAATTGATTCTTTATTAAATGAAAAATATATTTTATTGTCTTGTCTCTCATGTTAAATTTTAAGCGAATCTGAGTAGAACGTGGTATAAGAGAAAACTGGTAGTTTCTTGGTGTTGCGGATGGTGTGATCACCAAATGACGTAAAACAAAAGATTCAAAAGACACTGAACGATACCCACACCACAACACAAAAGCTAACCAACAATGGATTCCGCAACACCAAGAAGCACCCGAAAAACGGAATGATTTGTCCGGCTATATAAATAAGGACGCTTTCAAACGTCTTTGCATGCATTCAGTTTTGTGGAAACGTAGTGCAGATTCGTAATGTTTAGATGGGCGCTCATGTCATAAATGTTTGGTTAGAATTTAAAATTTTGCTGGCAAACCATCCATTGAATGTTTTTGCAACAGCTTTTTTAAATGAAAAATGAATGAAATATTGATTTGCTAAGTTTTTTTTCTTTTTGCACCAAAAATACGTGACGGGATCTGTGACAAGATTTACTAATACTGAGCTGGGAGTCCCTTAAATGCGCTGCCGGAAAACAATCAGAACTGAGAATCTCGTTGATTTTCACGACGTAGCAGGTTTCGACAAGAAATCGTTTCATTTAAAACGTCTTGATTAGCGTGGGATTCATCTGCAACTTGTGAGCCGCATCATATTTTTTTTTTGTGCTTACAACACCACGCCATTTTCCCAAGTTTACAACTTGGATCGAAATTTCTTTTAGCAAATGATTCTGAAGAAGCAATAGCACTACAGGAAGGTACTGATTAATAGCTTTCATTTGAATGGTCACACTGGGGTTTCATCTAAAAACTGAAGACGAACGAATTAGAAACACATGGCATAATCAAACAAAAAACATGAATCACCCCCTCCCTCCCCTGACGATTCTAAGAGCAAAGTTTGAGTTTGAAAGAAACCGAGGCACTTTTCAAACCTGTAGGTACGCATGGTTAGTTCAGTTAGTCCAATTTTCTCACGAGCTTAACTTTTGTTTATTTCACTAATTTTCCTGTTTTTTATGCAAAATAATTTCTAAAACAAAGGGCGCTATTTTGGCTAAATTGGCCGATTAAACACCCCTTTCCGCCCTTAAGACACCGACAAAAATTAATGAATAAAAACAACTCTGCGGGCCGTACCATAAAGAACCTTTGAAGCTCGTTTGTCAACAAAGCCGGTTTTCAATAACCTGCGTAGTATAGACGCTGTGTTAGATAAAGAGTGCAATTTTAAGGACTACGCGACATTATATAAACCGCCTGTATGCTTCGCAGACTAGGTTTTCAACAATTGATCACAAGTACCCAACAAATCGTCATTTTTCTGGCGGAAAATTTGTTCAGAAGGCCTCTCTTAGTCATCTTAAACATTCGTAATTATAATTAGACGAAAAACTAGAATTTTCTTTAGTAAACAAACTTTAGTAACATCGGAAGATTTAACGCGCCTTTTGTTTTCGGTGCGATAAAGAAAGATTATATCTTCCCCTAAAATGTTCTGCATGCTGCTGAAATGGTAATGGAACAGAAAAGCTACTGAAACGCAAGACATTACATTTTTATGCAACTCATGATCACCCCGGATCCCTATTCCTCTGTATCGATGCCAGTCAGTCAGTCAGTCAGTCATACAGTCAGTCAGTCATTCAGCCAGCCAGCCAGCCAGCCAGTCAGTCAGCCAGTCAATCAGTCAGTCAGTTAGTCAGTCAGTCAGTCAGTCAGATTAGGCCAGTTATGAGCCACTTATGAGCCAGTCAGTCAGTCAGTCAGTCAGCCAGCCAGTCAGTCAGTCAGTCAGTCAGCCAGTCAGGCCAGTCAGTCAGTCAATCAGTCAGTCAGTCAGTCAGTCAGTTAGTCAGTCAGCAAGTCAGTCAGTTAGTCAGCAAGCCAGTCAAGTCAATCAGTCAGTCAGTCAGTCCGTTAGTCATTCAGTCAGTCGCGGCGTTAGTCATCAGTCAGTCAGTCGGTCAGCCAGAATGTCATTTAGTTGGTCAGTCAGTTAGTCTCGGTCAGTAGTCTAGCGAGCCTACAAGTTTTTCGAATCTCTTTTCGCTGGCTAAATTTACTAATTAAAATTAACTAACTGATAGCAAATTTTAGTCCATCAGTTAGTCAGTTATTGACTCTTTAAGCCCAAATGGTGATCAACACCCAAATTTTCCTTGTTTTACTAATAATGCAAGTTCAATCATACAACTCCTGAGAATAAAGGAAATGATCACCAAAGATAAATTGTCGGATATTTAAGCAACTTCTGCCCACTAGAAATACAACAAATGTATGACGGATAGTAAGGAGAATGTGTCTATTGATGGTTTTACTCTCCGTCAATTTAGGATAGGTGTTAGGGTTAGGGATATGTGTTAAGGTTCTTAAACCAGGCCCTATTTAAGGGTACGAAAATTGTCACCGTATTTAGGGGAAAAACAATAACTCGGAATAGTGTGAACAGGTCGTTTTTATTTATTTTCTGTACATGGAAACTGTTTAGCATCAGGCATAGAATACTGGACTGAGCCTAATAGACCTTATTCGCTTGGGCGTATTTGTTTACCCATTAGAGACCACGTGTCATTCCCCTGAGTATTATTTCTTTCTTTTCCGTTAACGCTTGAGAAGACACATTAATATGGATGTCGTTCAGACAAAGAATTTAACTCCCAAGAGGTTTGTATTGGGTAAACATTACGCCCAAGCGAATAAGGTCTATTGTAGTTTAATTATACACCATATCGTTTTCGTTCAGCTGGGTGTTTTGATACTGTTATTTTAAAGGAACTCTAACCAAGGATTGCAATACAAAAAAAAAAAAAACCTTTTTAGGGCCTGATCGCACCTCAAAAAACATATCATATCCCGCAGTACATACATAATTATATAGCTTACACTGATGGGAGTACCCCCTCCCCCGCGGGGTGATGTCAAGCACTATCGTGCCTGCCAGTTAAGCTGGTTACAAAGGGCGCTTCCTTTTTGTCAGAACTGGCTAACGAGACCACTCAGTTTGTGCCTAGAGTGTAGCTTTTTGAAGACCTGTTCTTACAAGTTTATCATAAGGGTGAATACTATTTCCGAATTGCCCAGTCTGAGCGACCAGCTGACAAATATATAATGGCCAGGAGGGCTCCTGATAATGGCATAATACAAAACAATTGAGCAGTCCGGTCGGCCAGTTCTGACAAAATGGTATTCAGCCCAAAGACGCGAGGATCATGCAGCAAATCAAGTGAAAGCAATATTAGCAGCGGTCATGATGTGGTACTTAATCTGTTAACACAAAAAACGTAAGTATGAAAATAAAGCTATTTCAGTCCTTGGTAATTATACACAGACGTGAGACAGTAATTAAACTCATCATCATCATCATCATCATCATCATCATCATCATCATCAATCTTTATTTATACACGAAATCGTATCATAATTACATGGTTTTCCTAGGAGTCGTGTGAATTTACACTAGAGTACATTACCTGTAGAACTACTTAACTAAGAAAGATAAAGTACAATGAAAACTACGATCAAGGTTTCTTCGATTAATCAAACTACATTAAACTAAAAATTGAACTATAAAACTTAACTAAATCACACGTAATAATAGAATGCTATAAAAACTTAAATGATCATTGTTTCATTATAATCTTTCACACATAAAAAGGTTTTAACATCGTTCAAACTCAAACGAAGAAAAGAAAGTCCTGCAATCAAACTCTTTTCCTTTTTCCTTCACCTTAATTATAAACTTCTGTTGTCCTACAAGGTAATAGCTCCTAATGATATCTGTGTGTTCTTCTTGCGTCAGTAAGCTTCTAATCTTCTATTTTTGGTTTTTGAATGCTTCTTGGTGTTGCTCAGTCGAACTCGTACCCAGTCATTCATTAATGTTTTTAGGGCGCGAGGAGATTGGATGCGAGTAAAGGTAGGTACGAGGTAAAGATGCGAGTAAAGGTAGGTACGCACCTCTACTGACTTGCATCCAAACTCCTCTCGTCCCTAACATAATATCGTTAATGACTGGGACTTATTTCACTAACGTTTCCGAACAATCCGCAAATACTTTCGCTATCTTGTAGCCAGTCAAAGTTACGTTTTGTAAATTTTTGGGTGATCAATTTAGGAGTGTGTGAGAGGAAAGAAAAGGATGAGGAGATGTGAGAAATTTAGAAAATTATAAATAAGAAATTTCGGAGATTTAATAAAGTTTAAAAATTAGAATATTGAAGTTAGCAGACGGACACCCAAATGGTCCGCGGTTAACAGGGTTGCTCTTGCGTGGGTATCAACTGTTTGTTGGTGTTTCAAAACATAATTTTCTTTCTTCTCTCCCTTCTTTCCAACAGTAAAACTCTTACAATTTCATCCATATTCAACTATAACCAAAACTATAACAAGATTCTCGAATCTGATTGGTTATCAGCAGGCCCGATTAGAGTATTAATACGACAGTTTACGTGTCATGCTTGTAATTGGACGATGTACGCGTCATTTGCATGTGCTATCCTTTTTCCGTGCGTGCATCTCGGTCAAAAACACACTCGATTGTTATGTTTTCATCACCAAAACGTATATCCATTTAACGTTTTATTCTCATTTTTTGTTATAGTTATGATTAATTGGTAACAGGACTGAGTGGAGTCCAATTCTGTCTGTAATCATACTCGATTTTGTTAATTACTCGTATGGTGACAGACCGAATTGGACTCCACTCAGTCCTATTACCATTATTATCCCCCCTTACTGACAAAACAACAATAATAATCCGAGAGCAATTGGTCTGAGTATTCAACTATGTTTGCATCTATTCATAGAATTACCGCTTCCAATTATTCTACCACAAGCAACATGATCAGATCATCATCTCACTAAGTTTTTTATCTGATTAATTTGCAACGACCATCTATTGAATTTTTTATTACTTTTTTTGTTTCTGAAGATGTTTTATTATGCTTGACAATCTTACGTACTTACCTTACTTAGTATGTTTACATTACATTACTTGATTACAATACATCAGTACATGCATGCAGTACACTACTTATTACAATACATTACATTACAATAAGCTGCATTACTTACTTACAGTACATCACTTACTTGCTTATTACTTAGAATATATTGCATTCATTTGCTTATTCATATTACGTTACACAACTACAACAGTTATAATATTACAAGCAACATGATCTGATGATCATCTCACTGAGGTTTTTTTTTTATTATTCATTTGCAACGACCATCTATTGAATTTTTTGGTTTTTATTTTGTCGCAAATTAGTAAAAAAACAGATGCCTTAAAATTAATATTCCTGTACTAAAAACTTTTTTCCAATAAAATTCATTGCATTTTGAAACTGATTCAAATTATAATTTGATAGAAGGATAGAAGATCAAATTGCAAAATTGCAAAAGAAACTGATTCAAGTTATAATTTGATAAAAGTATAGAAAATCAAATTGCAAAATATGAACACTTTTGCCGGGGATAGTTTCAAAGAGTAAGATAACAGCACAATGGTCTGCCTACTCACTATATTCTAAAATGATAACTAATATTTTATTTATTTCATAATAACCACAGGAAAATGCGTTTGTAGTATTGCTATGGGTTACTACGCGGCCTAGAAATAATAGAAGAGGTTCGAGCACGTATATAGCTATACGACGGGGCTTCTCAGTCTATAGAAGAACGAAGGAAGCAAATTCAGATAGATTTCTAAAGTTTCAAAATTTCATAGAAAAAGCAATCAATGCAAGCTCAAAATATTATCTTTTCAACAAAAAGTTACTGATTTCTTTGTTCAGTTTGTCTCTTCTTCTTGAAAATGTTTGTAACGTGGTAAAATCTTTAATATTGCGGAGAAAATGGCGACGTCTCGTGAAGTCTACTCAGAAGACGGCAATTTCATAATAGGAGATGATTTAATTGCAGACCGTTTCCGTCGAGAAGCAAGACAGCTTCATCTCAGTGAGTTTCCAAGAATTCGTCGCGAGGCACATTTTACAAGGTACAGAAACTCGTTTTTAAAATGCGACTTAGACAAAACAAATGATCGAATTGAACAGGGAAGAAAACTGAGATTGGCCGAAATGGAGCGTGCTCGAGCTGCTGTTTTAAAACAAGAAGAAAACAGAAGTAAAAATCGCTGCGATATACTGCTGTGTTCTCCTGCGAGTGGAAAGTTGATAAGAAAAGATGCAACGGGTAAAGAGACTGGGAGTACAAGCCGGGTTGTTAAGAATGTCAGTGAACAAGACCGTAGCCTCGGCGTTGCTTGTTCGAGTTCGTCGCGGGCGTCACCACTTTCGGGAAGACGCGATTCAGCAGAAAAACATGAGCTGACGACCGCCGCGATTCCCAGTCTTAAAATATCGACGAGGAGTACGAGCGACGATGAAAGATGTTCATTTGAAAGCAATCTGAATTCAAGGAAGGATTTACCAGTTAATATAGAGGCAAATTGTGGAGATGACAGCGCTACTGTAGGAAGGAAACAATTAAACAAAAGACTTAGTGTCGGAGCTTCAAGTTCGTCACGAGCGCCGTCAGTGGCGGGAAAACACGATTTGACGGGAAACCGTGATAAAAGGCTTAGTGCTACAGCTTCAAGGTTGTCACGGGCACCGTCAGTGGCGGGGGAAAACACGATTTGGTGGGAAACCGTGACGAAAGACTTCGTGCTACAGCTTCAAAGTTGTCACGGGCGCCATCAATGGCGGGGAAAACAAGATTTGGCGCGAGGAAACCGTGATGAAAGGCTTCGTGTTACGGCTTCAAGGTTGTCCAGGGCGCCATCAGTGGCGGGAAACCGAGATTCGGCGGGAAAACTAGTGCTAACCACGGTCAAGACACCAAGTCTTCACGTAACGTTACCAATGAATGGTAGAAAGAGTTCGTTTGGAAGTAACCTGGTCGTGGTTGAGAAGGCGGGGCAAAGAGAAAATCCCACAGAAGGAACAGCAAAGAGTTCAAGAAACTCATGTTTAAGTAATAACAGTGCAGAGAAAGAGGTAGAAACGGATCCTGGCAATGGATTGGGTGACGAAATTAAGGAATCAAAGAACAGAACCCACTCTGCTTCTGTGTCTGAATCTGATTCTGAAAGTAGTTTATCATCGAGGGGTAGCATGGTATCTCGTGTGAACAGGAAGAGTGTTAGTCCAGCGTTAACAGAATCCCAGGAATCACACGAGAAGAAAGCACAAACCCAATCTGCGCACGAAAAATGGATGTGGGAGGAGTTTGATAAAATAATGAAGGATTTCGCGGATTTTCTGCAGATCGAGTACAAATCAGTGAACTTCAAGAACAAGAGGAGAGCAGTACAAAAGGACACGAATCTGATAAAGCCTCCACCTCAAAACGTAGCTCCTAATTATTCTCTCAATAACCCAATGACCCCACTATATTTTCGTTTTGGGATTTCTGATCGAATAGTTTTTCGCTGTTAGGTTGGCTTTTTAGTGACTGCTTGTAAATCGTAAATGCATTTAAGACAACGAAGTAGTCCTGACTGCAAGTGATGGAAAACATACAACTGTGCTGCCAAGTGCGGGAGGCATGTAACTGGTGCCAAGTGCAGTAAAAACATACAACTGGTGCCAAGCGCGCGAAACATGCAACTGTCACGAACTGTGCCAAGTGCGGGTACCCTGCAAGCAGTGGATTCTCCTACGCCGAGCTACGCCGAACGAAAGAGAAACCACTGCGAGCATCCGTTAGCTTTTCCATCGAGCATGCGCGGCCACGGGACGCCCTACGTGATGCATTTGAGGTTGCTTCGCGGGAAATTGTAGCACGTGCCGTTGTTTCGTGTCAACTCGTCATCTTGGACGCCATTTTGATTACAAGTTACATAGCGGGCTCGCTTAAACGCAGCAGTTATGTGAACGAGTGCATGCGCGAGAGGCTAAACAAGTTTGCAAACTTGTTTTACCGGTTCAAAGTTCGTCCACGGCGCTGGACGGTGGCTCGATCAAAGGAACTAACAGATGCTCGCAGTGGTTTCTCTCTCGTTCGGCGTAGCTCGGCGAAGGAGAATCCACTGCTCGCAGGGTAAAGTGCGGGAAACATGCAAGTGGTGGCAAGTGCGGTCAAACATGCAACTGGTGCCAAGTGCGGTCAAACATGCAAGTGGTGCCAAGTTCGGGAAAACATACAACTGCATGCTGCTAAACGGGAAAACATGCAACTGGTGCCAAGGGCAGGAAAACGTGCAGCTGCATGGTGCCAGGTTTGGTGGTAAGCAAGGGACCGGGATCCCGGGATCCCGGGGTCCCAAAGTCTGTTAAAAAACATGGTTTTCCATATTTTACATAGATCCCGGGACTCTGGAACTCTGGGACCTCGAACTCCAGGATCCCGGCCCCTTGTTTCAGTTCCACAAAACCATGCAGCTGGTGTCAAATGCGGGAGACATGCAGTGCCAACTACTGGAAAACATGAAACTGGTATCAAGTGCGGAAAACATACAACTGCATGGTGCCAAGTACTTATATTTCGGCGAGGATTTTTGTGCTTGTGATTCGTGGGGATATTTTTGAGAGGGCTTATATACGGGAGGGCTTACTATATTTGGAATTGTACGGTATGCTTTAAAGATGATTATCATTCACAATGCATGATGGACTTGTTTATAAATCTACCCAAAATAGACCTATTTGCCAGATCCATGCCCGACTAGTATTTATACTTATTAATCAAGAGACTATCAAAGTCTCTTGGTAATATTATACCAGTAGTCAGCGAATTAAGAAGGTTAAAAAAATGAGAGCCTTTTCAGTTTTCAAATCCGGCAGAAACTGCAAAATAGAGTTACGTTTTAGCGACAGCTAATTTTAAGTAGCGATTCGCCAAAAAAAATTGCTAACTTTACGCGTGGATGTCGCAATACGTCGAAGTACGAGAAATTACTGAAAATTAGATATTTTTGACGTTTGGCGCAAAAATGTGACACCGAGACAAATCATTTATAAAAGTTATGCGCACACCACTGGCAATCATAGTCTCGTACTTAGTCCTCCTCAGACAATAGGCCTCCCAACCCAGGGCTTCTCCGCTTTGTTCAAATTCAAAATGGCGGGTCGGGCGGAGACCAGACTGCCAAAATGGTCGTGACTAGAATGGATACTCCAAAACAGGTTGGACCACCTCGGACACCTTATTGAGAATTGTATAACGTAATGTCGACACTTTTCAATAAATTTGTAAGTGTAAAAAAGAAAATCTAAAATTCCCACTCAGGATTGAACCTGCGACATCAGCTATACTAGGCTTACATAGGCTTCTCGGGTTGTTTTGGCCTAAATTTAACTATATAAACTTCTAACCCCAAAGAGCTTGTAAGCTAACCAGTTACTCCGTTATATAAGTCTCAATAAGGCGTCCAAGGTGGTCCGACCTGATTTTGGAGTATTCATTCTAGTCACCATCGTGGAGTATCTTGTCACGTGACACACAATGAAATGGTGTTTTAATTAATTTATTTATTTGTTTGCCCAATATCATCAAGTTTACAGGAATCTACATTTGACCAATAGCATACTTAATATTGAGCAGGAAGTTTCGTAAGCCTTGCTAGGCTTATCGAGGAAACTTCCTGTCCGGTTACATCAATCATAATTATTATAATGTCAGGACGGATATCAGCTAGTTACATTCTCTAAATTATTACATTGCTGATTTTAAAGTTATATATTCCACTGGTTGAATACAGTATCTATATTAGTTTCCAAGAATCAAATGTTTCTTAAATTTTCGCTTAAATGTAAAAATAGAACTACTGTCTCTAATATTATCTGTCAAGCCATTGTATATATGAGGGCGGCAAAGGGTGGGGGGGGGGGGGGGGGGGGGGTACCGATCACGCATCACGCCAAATTTTTAAGTGAAATCACGTATCACGGAGAAAATTTTTAACCAATCACGTAAATAAGGAGTAATCTTGCATTAAAATGGTAACAAATCAAGGTAGGCCTAACATTAAGTGAGAAGATCGAGTGTATATAATCTGGAATGTCACGCGGTCGAAACAAAATAGCACTGAAAAGTCCTGTTAAATATTAATTACATTAACTAGTATAAATGTCTATGAGTCTATTGACTGTATTGTTTCCGGATTTCAGTTTTGGACCACGAAGATAAAAGGTCAAGAAAAGAGAGAAAAGACAAGACAGATGTTCAATTAGACAATTTACGTTGATTCCGTTGAGTGATAGCTTTCTTGTTTTTCAAAAAATGTCGAAAGCATTCACGTATCACGAAAATCTAATAGGTAAATCACGTGTCACGCGCTTCTAAAATAGCAAATCACGCAATACGCTACGCTATCTGGTCACGCATCACGCCGTTAATTTGGGCACAATCACGCATCACGCGGCTAATTTTGGGTCAATCACGCGTCACGTAAAACCCCTTTGCCACCCTCATATATGTCTACTCCTTTACTAGCAACAGTAAATTTCCTTACATTTGTTTTGCTTGATGGTTTGTTTAAATGGTTACTTGTTCGTGTATTGTGATTATGTATTTGATTGTTTTTCCTAAAAATGTCCGATAAAGATCCAAGGAGCTGATTATGCAAGAATTGGTACGTAAAACACCCAATGGCAAAATTATTTATTTGATAAATATCTAGTATATTCATGTCAAGAAATAAAGGTTTGGATTTGTGGTTGTATTCTTTGAAAGATATTAGCCGCACTAGTTTTTTTTGCAACTTAAAAATTTTGTCTAGGTTTGTACGATATGTATTCGCCCAAAGCATGTTACTATCAGAACAGACTGGGATATATCAAAGCGTAGTAAATTGATATAACTAGTGTTCTAGAGACATAGTGCCTAACTTTACATATAATTCCAATTAGCTTAGAAATTTTTGTTTGCTACTATATTGATATGTACCTTCCAGCTTAGATTTTCATCAATAAATACACCAAGAAATTTTGTGTAATATTCTGTTCTTTGATTTTTAATGATATTTTTCTGTTCGATTTGTTTTTGGTGGATCTAAAGAGTATGAAATGTGTTTTAGGAAGATTAAGGGATAATTTGTTCAATTTTAACCAGAGAGTTATTTTTCCTAGTTCCTCATTCAACTGTGTTACTAGGGTATTTTTTTTCTCGTTAGACATAAACAAGTTTGTGTCATCTGCAAACAGTATGAAAGAAATCAGTTTGTAACTTACACAAATATCGTTTATGTATATTAGGAACAGTAATGGTCCTAATATAGATCTTTGCGAACTCCACATTTGATCACTTTTTGATTTGAAATACTGTTGCCATATTTTACGCTTTGTTTCCTGTCTCGATTAGATAGAGGTTATTTCCAGTGATTGGTAGCTTAGAAGTCCCTCCTTTTTCCTCAGAGATAGCAGAGCGAGCGAAACGCGAGCGCGCGTGAAAATCACCCCACACAAGAAAGGCGAGACTCCTTTTTCTCTCTCCCCGCCGCGCGTCTCGCCTTTCTCGCGTGGGGTGATTTTCACGCGCGCTCGCGTTTCGCTCGCTCTGCTATCCCTGAAGAAAAAGGAGGGACTACTCGTAGTCTATTGGTAGCCGTGTTTGTTTTCTGAGTAATCTGAGACCACTGTTCACGCGAAACGAAGACATTTCATCTTATTTATTTACGCGACAAAATACGCCAGGATTTTGAATTGAACAAAGCAGAGAAGGCCCTAGGGACGAGGTGGTGGGTCTCCGTAACCTAGCAACAAAGGGATTAGGAACAAAGCGTATTCATTGACTTGCCACATGTGTACGATAATAAACAGATCATATTCTTTTATCATAAACAATAAACGCCCTGTCAACCAGTAATCGTTAATAATTCATTGAAGCGTAAAATGCTTCTTTCGTATTTTCTCTAGGTTTTTTGATGTCGTATTAAATTGGTAATTACAAAGTCGAGAACAGCTTGATTTTCCGCTTTCGTTTACTGTACAAAGTTTTGAATTCAATGTTACTGATTTGGAATTTTTTAGTTTAATGCGGTGTACTATTAACTATTGGAGTTTATATTAACAGAAGCTAAACACAATTGAATCAGTGTGTACAAAGTTTACATCCCGTGGAAACGACATACAACACAACAGTGAAAATCATACAGTGAGTGAAACATGAACGTGGATCACGGACGTTACGGCGATTCGTCATCTCCTACGCGAACAGAGATCAGATCCAGGGCGAAATCAGAGCCTTTTAGAACTCGAAAAACACACTCTTCGTGGAATTCATCGACGCATTCGCCAGATTCCAGACGCACTAAATCGTGTCGGTCTGAAATCGACATGACGCTTATGAGCGAACAAAACAGGGATAAACTTATCGAAGCTTTTTTACCCGATCTACGAAAGAATCACACGCGTATGGGATACTTGCATCGAGTGCAGCCGTTTAATCTTAACCAGGAGAATCTTAAGACTATTCAAATCCGCGCAAAAACTGCTTCCTACAACAGGGATCTTCGCGAACACTGTGACATTTCGTTAGGTTGTGGGAGGAAGGCTGCAAACAGCACAACTCCGCGGCCAAGATGGTCTGTAAAGCCGTTACCAGTAAATTCTGCTAATGACAGACTTTGCCCCGATGCACCGCCGCAAATGGTAGCGTTCGTGAAGCGACAGCAATGGAATTACAGCGATGGGAGAACATCGCTTGACAGACCCCTGCCAAAGAGGTCACTTGACAAGTAAATAAGAACTCGTATTTCGGTAGGTCTTTTTACAAGGTGAAAATGAGTAACTTATGGAAGAGATATTGATGAAGCGAGAGATAATTACAACTTGACTTCAATTATGAAGATAAAGAAAGAGACGGAAAAACATGTTATTTGTTTGCAATTCGGGCAAAATTGCTGCACTTTGGAGACTAAGGAATGTTTTTTTTATTGGATGAAGAATTAATCACGAATGAATTAATACGAATCCTGAAGACAACAATAAGTCTTTCAGAGCTAGGATAAAATTTTTCATGGATAAGTATCTATCAAAATTAAATTCAAACACAAATTACTTAAATATTGATTATTCTCGTGCTAATGTACATTGTATTTCATTGTAATTTTGTTTTGTCAGTTATAAGGCCAAGTGTTGACTCAAATCATGTTAAAATTCGCTTTGGCACACATTGAATAAAACTTAAAAGCTTTGAACTGTAATCCGCATATGCACTTCTTTGCGCATGCTACTGTTAGTAGAGACTGTGAGCAGATTCTTAGTTATTTTTCTAACGGCCCGAGAAGAAGGCAAATGAATAAATAAAGTGCCAAACGTCCGCATTTATCGATTAATGGCACTGGACCTCATATTTTCCCACGTGAGCGTACGTGAGGATCGCGAGGGGAAACGAAGCACTCCACGCGCCACGTTTCCTCGCGGGAGCGATAATCGCTTGCTCTGACTGATCCGCTTAGAGAGATGAACGAATCCAGTTGCACCTTCCAAAAACGAGCCGGGCAAGGTGGTCGCTTACGAGAGCATGAAACTGCAGTAGTGTAAAGACGGATATGAATAGCGGGGTTTACAAATCCGCTGTTTTTCGAGCGCTTTTGTCAATTTCTTCGAAGCAACAAACGAAACGAGAGATTATGGTTAGGCTCGATTTCCGCCGCTTTCTCGCGTCCGGTCTCTGAGCCTCCCCGAGAAGAGGGGAGGAGCGCAGGCTCGTTTCCCGAACAGCGGCTGGTAGTCGAGCCTAGATTATGGTCTGCTTGAAATATTGTCGGTCGTATTAAGTTTCAGTTACATATTAATAACTTAAATATTTTCCCTTGTCATAAACTAATTTGTTCCTTTTGACGCATTAACATTCCGGCTTCCCCTTGTAATCAAGTAAAAAAAAATTAGCCGAATCAGTGCTAAAATATGGAAATATTTGAAAGATGAAAAGTTTGGTTGAAAATCAGTGACTATGTCACGAGGCCTGGCTCATTTTTGGTGAAAAAGAGATCTGCTAAATTAAAATTACTTACGTATATGCAAGTGTGCACACTGAATTTTCTTTGAACCCCGAAAAGAAAAGATATAAAACTAAGTGAACTATTAAAGAGAGAAACGTTTAGCCTAAATTTTTGTGAAGTTGCAATCCATTTCCACCCTGCCAAAAACACATATTCAGTTTGGACCATTGTTTAGTTTCCTTGATACAAATGCGTCTTTTGGCTTTTCAAAGTGACACTCATAGACCATGTTCAGCTGATTTTGCAACCCTATAATAGCGGACACCGAAAATCCCTCCTCTACCTCAGACTTGCTATTTCTAGCATGAACCATAGTGTTTTTACTAGAAAATATGATCTGCCAATAATGTTGCCACGATGATTTTATTTTCGGCTCTTTCTCTTCCGAGTTTCACTTCTTGTTTTAGACTCACAGTCCTTCTTCATACAACAGATCAGTCAGTCCCGGCAAATGATAGCCTGGGCCAGGTTGCAGTCAAAGCACGATTATATACGCTAACCCAGGATTAGCGTCAATTTTTAATCCAGTTAAATAACTAGTCAATGCGGTTGAAATGTTTCTTAAGACTTCTTGGCCTTCAGTTTCGACTTTGACTTGTCTTCACCTCAAGCTAGCTGGAAATTAACTTTTGAAAACATTTTTAAGCAAGAGAAAAGAATTAAATCCTCCGTTAACTTTTAATCCCGGATTAGCGCTAATCGGTTTTCGAACAACTGGGTCCTGTTCCAGACCAAACCTTCCTGATTTCTATACCCTATCCAAGATCAAACTGCTTGTAAACCATTCCCTTCAAGCGGCACATACCTACATAGCTTATATATGAGAATACTTCCCCCCAATGGGCATAGCACCATTTCCAGCTAATCCGCAGGTCATTGCCTACTCTAACTATATATAAAGGGACAGATTTGCTCTGTTGATCATTTTAATCATTTAAAATGAAGAAATATGATTAAAACAACAATAATTTCACACTAAAAGGCTGCTTAACAACAGGACAATTTGCATTAGCGCATTAATGATTTTCTCGAATAAAAGGAAAACGAGATGGCGGATCCAAGAAAGCGGCTCTATAACTTATTGACGTCATTTTACGTCACATGACGTCTTCATCAACGCATAACCATCTTATTCAGTTTTTGTAGAAGACATTACGGGTAATCTACTATAGATATAACGAGGTTAAAATATCCTAACACAGCAAAAGCCATAGGGAACTTGAGTCCCCCCCTACTTTTCCTGAACCACGATATGGGTATGAATTTGCTTGAACGTCTTCAAGGCCGTAGGGTCACTGATTACACACAACAATAGCCGGCTAAACAGCCTACGAAAAGGTTACAGGAGTAAATGAAATCCGAAATGGAATTAAAACAAATTGTAACTTATCCAGAACAGATAATGATGAAGAGTCTATGCACTTATTTACTCACTGTCGATCGTACCGCATTCCTGAGTTCACTATTTCGAACCAAATAAAGAATAGGATTTATGGAGGAATTAATATACAGAAGGTCTGTTGTCCATGCGTACAACACACCATACTGTTGCTTAGGCAAAAACCGACCGAACACATTGGCACCTACTGAAAGAGCCAGGCAGAGCATTAGCACAGCGACAACTATAAACATGTCGATGGCCACTCTTTTTTCTAGCTTAAATATCATGGATAAATTCTGCCCTGAAACAGCGTCGTGTAATTCACGGTTATGACGACGAATAGCAATGACGATTCGAACGTGGTTCACGATGGGAATAATGAATAACATGACACCCCCAGCTGTGCTCACAATAAACGCAGCCATTGTGGGCAAAATCAATCGAATGAAAACCGTCCACACCAGCCAGGCTGTTCCAGTTATGGTAGCTTGCTTCAGCGCCCCTGTTGAGAAAGATGTCTCGTGACTATGGATTCAATTGCTTTTAACCCTTACACTCTCAGAGTCAATTATGAAGACATCTAACTTTTGAGTCTGTGGACGAAATCCTATAGTGTGACCATTCATATCAAATCTTTTCAGCAGTACTGTTTCTGTTACAGCAGAATCTATCTTTTCAGCAGTACTGTTTCTGTTACAAAATTAACTTTGGAATTTTTCTCGAATTTGGATGCTTGGCATTCTTGGGAGTTAAAGAATGTTAAAACGAAAAAGAAACGGAAAAAAACTTCAAGTGAAGAACGGTGATGGTAAGAAAGGATACGACAAATTCTTGTACCCAAACTAAAGAGCGGTTTTCACTTGAATGGTCCTCAAACCAAAACCAAAATTAACTGATTACTCCCGCCAATCACAACATATGCATACAATCCAACGAGCCAATCAGAACGCAAAGAGGCGCACTATTAAATGACGTCACAAAACTATTCTTGGAACCAAACTTTAAGTGAAAATGCAAAGAATTGATAGAGTGCGGCAATATTATTGTCTGAAAGATTTCACTCTCGAGAGGTTCAGTTTGCAGCATATACAGCTGAGCGGTTAGAAACGTATCATATAGAACCAAGCGGTAAAGTGTTCCATGGCAAAAAAAGGCAGGTTTCAATGATGATGAAAAAAAAAAAATCTGTTCATTGCTCCACAGAAAGATATGTTTATCCAGTTACGCCTGTTTATGCGACCAAATACTGGAAAGCCGCGGGTGGAGAAAGTTTATACCCGCCTATAGACTCTCCAAACTTTACGGTGTATATTATCCCTTAGAATACAGCAAAGACAAGATTTTTGCACAAAAACAAATTCGCCTTGTCATCTTCAGAACCTTTTGTTATTCTTTTGCTTTGCTTTTAACGCAGGTGGTAAACTTTAGTTGCTGATCAAATACCCCGGGAGGGGGGGGGGGGGGGGGGTACTCCCTATATAATGGGCTATACAGGGATGCTCCGCCCGAAAGGGATACTTTTTTTAAGGCTGGAGGAATATGAAAGGGTCGGGATTTCACGAGTTGACAATAGGCGACCCATTGTAAACAGGTTTAGTTATAATCCAACTGCCGTCTCCGAACACTTCCTTGCCAGTGATCATACTCTAAAGGATCATATGATCCTTATACCACTCGAAAAATTATATACCAAACGTGACTCTATTAGAAAGGCTCGTGAGGCATTTCTTATTCAATTAGGTAAAACTTTAGAACCTGCAGGCCTTAACAAACGCGATGATATGTAAGATTATTATTTCCGTTTTAGTTACCTTGGTATTTTTCTACAGTTTTGAACATCACGTAGTCACTTCATGTAATTTCCGGCCACTATAAATACCATGTAAACTCGCGTTTTCCACAATAAACCTGAAGAAGGCTGGTGTTGGCCAGCCGAAATATCGAAGAAATCACACCTTTACACGTTGTTTGATCAGTCCTTGCAGTATTTTCTTATATTTTCAATTGAGTGTCGAAAGTAATCACACAATTGTTTTGGTTTTGCATTGCTACGCTTTGTGATTGGCTAAAAAATCTCGCGCCACTTTCTCGACCAATCAGAAGTAAAACCAAAACCAATCGTGACTTGCTCGCACGCGTTTTCCCGCGCTTGGCGCCGCCGACATGTAATTGCTTCGAGCTCTGATTGGTTCATTGGATTGTTTACGACGCTGTGATTGGTGAGAGTAATTACTTTGGTTTTGGTTTTACGACACACAATTGAAAACTGCTCTATCGCCAAAAGCACCAAATATACATCTAATTGGATAAAAAGAATCTTTAGAGCAAAACAGAAGCAGTAGTTCGGGAAATAAAACTGGCAGGATTGCAAGGATGGAAGTGGATTAAAGTTCATTAAACTTGAGTTCGTGACGGGCGATCAAGAAATCAAAATTCCCATTCTTGTAGAAATTTAACTTTTTTAATCGTTATTCTGTCTCCTTAGTTCATATTTGTTAGTTTGCTTTCATCATTTTGGCGTTTTTTTTCTTCCTTTTCCAAGATAATATATATAGATAGGCTTAGCTAGCCTAACAGCGTCGCTCCCTGGACAAGCTTAACTAAGCTAGGTGAAACTTAACTAAGGTGAAAGGTCGGAAGCACAAGAAATGATTGACGACCGCGCTATTTTTCAATTTTAGCAATTCTCAAAAACAGTATTACGCGACCGTCTGCACAGTACATTTAGACCGTACAAAAGTTCACAAAAACAACTCTTTCTCCGTCTACAATAACTAGTACGACTACTTTCCGAATAAAATACAGTTGTTGCTTGTCAAATTGCCCGAGAAACTGATTTGGAAATCGAAATTGCAAAAAAAAAAAAAACACAAACATAAGCTTTAATTATTTGCATAAGGTGACGCGAGTGTAGACAGAACTATTAAATCGCTTTTCAATCTATGTAATGAATGGACAAACACATAAAAATGGACGACACAATCTTCTTTCGAAAAAGTTTTATTCAAATCGCCATTAGTTTATGTTTAAAAGCAAAACGCGTACCATTTAAAGCGCATCGAGTTCGCCGAGCTGCTTTGGGTGAAATTCAAGAAATCGATAGAACTGAATTTCAGCACGTTTTGAAAACAATTCTCCAAAACTACACAAGAGCACAGAGAAAAAGTCAATCACAGATTGATAACAACATAAATTCCCATCGAAAAATGCAATCTGTTTTACCTTTAAGTCCCTCGCTTGCTTGGAAATTTTTTTTAACAAATCTCCGCTTCTGTGGTTGAAATCCGTAATGAAAACAAACATCTCGGATGTTGTGTGGCGTCATACGCGCAAATGTTTTGGGGCGTCATACGCGCCCGCGCGCTAGCCGTGCCCAACGCGGACCGCGGACCGCACATGCATGTGCCCGCGAAACATTACGCTAGCAATGACCATGAGTATGGGGCTCCGCGCGGGCCTTCGGCCCGCAGAGCTCCGCTATTAAAGCAAACTTTAAGGTTACAGTGTACCTTCGGGGGTGTCTCCAGCATAACAGCTCTAGCGTCTTAAGATTACACTTAATATACCTAAATCCAGATATCAAATTAAAGCTTATAGAGCTGGCTATCTAAATATGGAAACCATTTGCTAATAAAATGAATTGTCGAATTTTTTACGACGTCTAAATTCGAACGTCCGAATCAGCTTTAAAACGCTATAACTCAAAGCGATTATTATATTTTGCTAATTTGATTTGTTCTCGGGTTTCCGGACACGAAGCGCTAAAAAAACGTGTCGGCGATTTCCCATATTCAATTGCAGTGAAAAGTTACAGAATATTTTCGAAAAGGGGAGAAAAAAAATTGGAATGATCGCACGGAAATGGCTCTTGACGAAAAAGTTTTCGGAATTAAGAAATTCGCCGACACGTTTTTGTTGATTATATGTTAGCCTAGCTTCTGTCCAAATTTAAGGAAAATTGAACAAATTCCCTTTGAGTTGTAGCTCTTTAAAGTGTCCCCAACAAGCGAAAAATTAACTTTGAGAAAACGGCGCTTAAAAAAACATATCGCTTAATAAACAAACTCCGCCCACAAAAGTTATACCGTCATTTCTCGGTCAATTTTCACTATTTTTCGATAATTTTTTTTTGGATGAAAGTTCATTCTGTAAACTTAATTTTAACGTCAAAAAAAAAATTTCGATAAATTTTCGATCTGAAGGTACACTGTAACCTTAAGCAAGCTGCTGGTGATTATCATGAAAATACGATATATCAGCCGAGACATGGTCCCTTTGAACAGTATTGGCACCGCCCGGTATCACAGACTATATAATTTCAACAAGACCTATACAAGATCAAAGGGCTCTTAAAGCCATCTCGTTAATGCGAGAGAATGTAAGGTTAATAAAAAACAACAACAACAACAACAACAAGAATTGGAAAAGTTGGATGCCTTTGATAGGTAAATGTAGTAAAGACGTGATAGGTAATATGTGTAAAGCTGCTAAATGGTTTATTGAAGTTGAAAGATTGAAAATACCTGTAGGTCTAATCGTAGAGTTAGACATTACAGTCATAGAGGACTTAAGGGCTCTTTTAGGAGCCACCAAATCAATAAAAGTCATGAGCAACAAAATAATCACGAGTATGAATGTAAATAATTTTCATGTTAATTTACCGTATTTATTCAAAATAGTCTTCATTTTACAGTTGAGGGGAAACTTCAACTTGATTATATTTAGCGAATGAGCCGAGGCCAATTTGGTTGCTACGGGAGAAAATTATGAGGAGGGATGGGGGTGGCAAAACTACTTAGATTCAATCTATCTTACTTAGTTAATTTTTCTATGTTTTGTATCAGTCACAGTATTTTAGTAGCAATGACTTGTATGGCATTACAATGGCGATTTTCTTATCGATCGAAATTTGGGAAAGATGTACGAAGGTTAAAAAATATTTACTATCTTTATTTATTGATATTTAAACAAAACTAAAACATATTGCAACGATTTTCATTTGGGATTAAAATTGATTTACTAGCAATGTTTTTAAACAGCCAATTTATATGTGCAGTGTATATGTGGATGTATGAGACAAAACAAGAACTTTGTGCATATGAATAAGTTCAGTAAAAAGACTTCAGTAAAAAAGGAATGTTTTATCTAAATACTTCACTAAGGTAGACTATTGTAAAAAAGGCAAATGAAAATATTTTACTTGTCGCTTTTTCCGTCAACTAAAAAATTGTGTACCTTCGGGCAGAATGGTGTCTCTTGTAGGAATAGAGCTGGTAATTAGATTTCGTTTCCTTTTATAGCCGAAGCTGTTTTCAAAACATCTCGGCTTAAAGAAGCCTTGGTAAAAACGACAAGCGACGTGGCCCCGAAAATTGCCGACATGAGACGTTCTGAACAGCGAGAAGCGGCTCGATTCCGCTTCAAAAATACGACAAATTACGACAGCGACTTTAGAAGGTTGTGCAATTTACCAATAAAAATTAAACATTATTGACCATATCGTTCATATCAACACCCGACGGCCAACGGTCTGTTTTAATGATCAATTTGTTATTGAAACGTCTACCAACCTCGTTCCCAAGGCCCCTATCTTCCTCTCTCTTGGATCGGACGTGCAGTTAGAGTACACCCTAGACTCCCGGTATACACATACATATCCGTGACCTTTGATTTTTGATTTTTTGGCGCAAATTGGTTTTAACAAGCTTAATAATTTTCCTTCGAGCATTTTTATTTTAAAAAGAGACTTTTCTTTTGATCTTGATGAAAACTTGCACTTTATCAAATAAAGACAAATAAGTGACAGGTCACGCGTGTGGTTTCCGTTCGAATTACACGCACCGCCGGCTCCCCCGACGGTGTCAATTTGCGCGAGAGCAAAAGTAACGACCCTCCCCTCGGGTGAATGTCGGTCGCTAAGCTTTAGTATTCGAATTTCGTGGTACAGCCGTTTGGATCGCGGACAATGGCGAAGCGAAGATGGCCAGAATCGCTCCAAAACGGAGCCCTTTTAGAGCCCGTGAAAGGGAATTTGGAAGCTAGCACGAATCGCACGGGTAGACATTTAACCTGGCTTTCGCGTGGCGAGGGTTCGCTCAGAGGTCTCCAGCCTTCCCTTCTTTTATAGTGGATAGTGGGGCGAGTGACAAAAGTTGTAAAAATGCATTTAAACCGGTCAGGATACATCAAGAGACAATAAAGTAAAGGTGAGAAGACTTAAAGTGTGTAATATTTTCGATTTTTCTATCGTTTATCAATTCCGTGACAAATCGTATTATTACCTAGTATATTTCTTTACTGTGCACTGGATATCACGATTGGTCTGCCTGTGGGATCATCTAATTTAAATCTTTGATGTGTGCCACAACGCATCGGATAAATGTTTACGCTTATCCGCGTTTGTAGATCTTTATATATAAGATATAAACATCTAAGAATTTTACGGAGATTTTAAAGAAGAAAAGAACTGATCCATGACCCATGGTCGCTACAATGTCTGTCATTGATCGATCAGAGTCCGTTCACGCATATTCATTGCTATTTTAAGACTTAAATTCAGTCAGGAAGTCAAGACAAAAAAGTGCATATCCTTAGAATTCCTCTATTCCTCAAAGAAAGAATTAAGCAAATATATATTTTTCCAACGTTAATTTCGTTTTTAAGACAGTTTTGAGATTCGCTCTTTCCTGTTCTTTATAATCTTCCGGAAACCGGACATTCCACAAAGATAACAAGGTTCGCAGAACATTCATAATCCATCGGATCAACAAAAGCAAAGAAACTTTTGATAACTTAGACGTCAGATGTGGGTGGGCTGAAATATCTGTTTTCCGCTTAGTTGTCAATGCTTGTTAAAAGGAAATATTTCACGCAGTTGTATGTTGTTATCGATATCGATGTGAAATGTTTTGGAAAGTGAAGCGGACATTGATTTTTCTTTTGTGGAGAGTTGAAAAAGAAATGGCTGCATAAGTTAATGTTATACATGAATGGGTTATTTGCGAATATATAGTAGTTCTGTCTTTTTTTATTCGAAAGTCGAGAGTTTTCTATTTCCGGTATCATGTGTTTAGTAACTATTAGAGATTAAATGGGTCTGCTTTAAAGCTCAAAATATAGTGTTGACAGTGTCTTTTTAACGACCCCCGGGGTCACGACCGCAGCAAAATTTCGTAAAATATTCTATTAAGATCCAAGTCTTATGCGATAGTCATATATTGGAATAGTGGGATCTTTCAATTGTTTTTTAATAGCTCCTCAGAGTTTATTCCGCGTGTAAGTGTAATGTGTTTCTCGGAGCTAGGCAGTATCTCCATTGTCAGAAGCCCGGGGGGGAGGGGGGGTACTCAACAAAGTTTTGTACGGGGATGCTCCGCCCCGAGGTCCAAACCCTTACCCTTTCATATACCGATTTTGACAGAAAAGGTACCCCTTTCATATACTTTTCAATGAAAATGGTACCCTTTTCAGAGCCTTTACGTGCGTCTGTTTGATATATTTTGAAAGGCCATTTTTTTAATACTTAAATGGCAGTTTACCCTACCTTTTTTATTCTTCAACGGCGTGGCTTCGCTTCCCTTTCCTATTCTTCGTGAAATCCCTACCCTTTCATATACTTCAACCCGTGAAATCCCGACCCTTTCATATACCTCTTACCTCAAAAAGGTACCCCTTTCAGGCGGAGCATCCCCGTATAGCCCATTATGGGGAGTACCCCACCCCCCCCCCCCCCCCCCCTCGGGGTCAGAAGTATAGCATCATTTCATCCGGTTTGAAATATTTGAATCTCCAGCATGATAGCTGTACACTCTTTATCAAGTTTCCCGGAAAGTGACATCATGAAACTTAGCGCCCCAATTTCTCAAATTATAAAATTTGTACTAAAGTAATCAAACATGCGGGATTCCTGACTGCAGTATTTTTCAAAACCTTTTTCTGATCCGAGATACAGGCAAGGTTGTCCGTTGTTGCATTATTATGCAGTATTACTTTATTTTGTATTAAATTTTCCACCGCAGAAATATACTCGCGCAGAAAAAAATTACTTGTTTTAATGATGTATACAGTAAAAACCCGCGTATAAGAACCTAGAAATTAAGAACCTCCTGGCAGAAATTTGCTACTTTAATACTGGTTTATTTTTTTAAAAACTGGTTTTATTTTTTGAAACTGATTTGTTCTTGATTATAAGCATTTATTCTATAAAATAACAGTTTATAATGATGAACATACCATATATTATGCTACTTTAATACCCCAAAATATAAGAACCTGCTTTGCCAAACTCTAAAAAAGTAGGTTCTTATACGCGGGTTTTTACTGTATCGGCTTAAGAAGAACTTTTCAACAGTGAATATATTGCTATCATAACTCCGAGGCGACCGGCACAACAGTCATCTGTATTCCCGATTCAACTCCACACACGTCCTCAAAAGAACCAGAGACTGTTATCATAATACTGATACATTTTTACAACAACGTACAATAATTCACTCACTAGTTTTCTCGTTGTTTATGTTCATATTGGTTCCAGAACAGCAACCATATAACTAGGAGAACTATACAAACCTCCGGTCAGGAAGTAAAATTGTTTAATACCGATGCCTTGGATTTTATTTATACTTGACCAGAAATCCGCAAACATTTCCTCCCAGCAGAAATTTTAGCTGTCCCGACGCGCAAAAATTTCCTCCCGCAAAACAAATTCAGTCGGACAATCCGAAAAATTTCCTTGTGCACGGTAGCTAAACCAATAAAACTATGACGTCTTTCCCATACTATTGCATACAAACGCAAAGTTCAAATAACCGCATCCCCAAGGGTAAGATGAAACCTGAGATAAACCGAACCCAAGCCATTAACCCTTGGGAAGGCCCCAAACCCAAGGTGTGTGTAACCACAACTCAATAGAAAAAAACGTAAAGTTCATGCTATTTTGCTCTGCCATACCGCTCATATTAACGCACAAACTTTCCTGTCCCATTTAACTTTCTTATAACTTCTCCATTAGTAAAATACACCGTGAAATTCTCAAACTACGTTTCCCAAGAAAACGCATTTAACCTATTTTTACCCTTTTAAAGTAGCTATAATGGCTTTACGACAAATGATTGAAACTGATAGGTAACGTGAGATATCGAAATTTAAGAAGGACTAATACCTTTGCGGTAACGTAATGTGAGATATGACAAGTTCATCACAAGTTCTGACATCCCAATACCCTAGGGAAATTAACAATAGGTCCGGGGGTGCTCCCCAAACATTTTAGTGGCAGTATGTGACGCCCTTCTTGAAATCCTAACCGCTTTAACCAACCATATCCTCAATGCCCTAATATAGCTTCTATAAAGAAGGAACAAGAAACCCCCCCGGACAAAAGTCCACAAAATTTTGTTAACAACTTTTGTCCCTTTTTAGTACTCGACTTCGAAATCTAGCTTAATGCGCAAGCGCATTAACGAGATAAAAACGGAATATTACCTTACCACAATAATGACCTACTGTTCCACCTCAGTGATTTTTTAGAATCTTCTCAATTTAGAAAATATCGACATAATTACCCATGTATAAGGTAAGGTTTCGGCTTCGTTTTTCTTGTTTTTGGTGTCACATTTGTGCATGCAAATTTATGCACGCATATTTTAGTATACGCGAACTCGCCTCTGCCTCCCCTAGAAAGTTATTTTTGTCCCCTATTGTTATAAAAGGCTTCAAGAAGGTTAAATCCAGCAGAATCGGTCTACTGCGCACGTGTTTGGTTTTAGGGGGACTAGAGAGAACCGGTTTGTCGCTCGGAGAAGACTATCAGATTTCAAACACATATGGGCCGCCTCTGTACTCCACACTTCAATTTTTCAGACATTCATTTTCCATTGCGAAAATGTAAACACGACTTTTAAGACGTCGAAATGGAAAGAAAAAAACGTTAATAAGAAGATTTGTATGTCTTTGAAGTGGCGGTTAGAGAGCTGAAAGCGATGGAATCTTTCTTTGAGGATCAGCAGCCATTTTATTATCACAAAGTGAAGCCGCAGAGTTTTCTAAGAATTTTCAAGCCTTCCTGGAAAACTACGGTAAAGAAAATAACATTTTTGTGTGTCCATTTACTTTGTAAGAAACATTTCATAGATTGTTTCTTTGTGTTATCAGTTGTTTTTGAGAAATATTTAGAAAACTCGACCACATTCGGTCGAGCAATTGTGCGAGAAATTCTTCGACTTTCGTGTATGCTAAACAAATTTGCTTGCGTGCCCGACAGTTTCCTCGATGCGATAATTTAACGTGTTTTACTCTTGAGACTAAACTGATAGATATTTGAATAAAACTTTCAACTGAGAGAATTCGTTGTCCTTTTATCTGTTTTTTTTTTAATTTTATTTTAAGAACTGGTCTGAAAAGCGCACTTTTGTAAACAAAACCAGATTTGCATTTCGCAGTGCAAATTTCTCTCGCGTCGCAAAATCCTACATGTTTGCGTAATTTTTGATATTTTTACTTTCAAGTTAGTTTTGCAGGCTTTTTTCATACTCAACCTATGTTTCTTATTCAAAAATTCTGTACACTAATTATTTTAAACTGAGGAGATGATTTGAAGTCCGTGCTCGCTCTAATTCTTGTGCGCATTGCCCAATTTATTAATAAATAGACGGTCGCGTATTAAATTCCGTTTTTGAGATTCGCTGAAATCGTTTACTGATTTCATTGCATTTGAATGGAGTCTATTCAAGTTTAATGCACCTTTTCATTGTTTTGAAAAGGTTATTATTTGTAATAATCCGTAATCCGTAATAATTCCAGTTAAACGTATATTTTCCCTTTCAGCAAAATCTGTTAAAGTTCTTTTCTTTAGGTCCGCAGAAATACGCATTTTTTCATTGAAGTGATGGAACTTTAAACCCTTTTGTCGCCATGAATGAATTTCTTCGAGGCCTTCAAGGAGAGTAAAGGCACACTGAATGGCGGGAATTCCCGTGTACGATTTTTGTCACTAGTGAAAAATGTCGTATCGCGATTCTGATTGGTCATACGATATTCTTCACTAGTGAGGAAAATCGTATGACCAATAGGGTGGCTTGTCATACGTGAACGGACGATTTTTATCTCATAGTTTTCTTGTGGGTAAATCTCAGTATGTATATAATAAATAGTTTTCTTTGCTTAATATTTCATAAAAGGGATTTTGCGAAATTAATTCACGAGCGGTCCATCTGAGCGGTCCGTATGCAAAAATTAGGACCGCTCAGGGAACCAATCAGAATACTTCTTTTCATCACGGACCAGTTCAGCCATATAATAAAGTTCCTTATACAACTGATCAGTTTCCCGGCAAATGATCACCTATTCTAGACCAAACCTCTCTACCCTATCCCAGCCTAAACTGCTTGAAAACCTTTCTCTTCAAGCAACACATACCCATTTAGCTTAAATATGAAAATACCCCCCCCCCCCCCCACCTCCTCCCACCAATGGGCATAGCACCGTAAATGTCCAGCTATTCCGCAGGTCATTGGCTACTCTACTATATACAAAGGGACAGATTTGCTCTGTTAAGCATTTTAATAATTTAACATAAAGAGATATGATTAAAGCAACAATAATTTCACACTAAAAGATTGCTTAACAACAGGACAATTTGCATTGGCGCATTAATGATTTTCTCGGATAAAAAGAAAACGAAATGGCGATCCAAGAAAGCGGCTCTACAAGTTATTGACGTCATTTTACGTCATCAACACATAGCCATCTTATTCAGTTTTTGTAGAAGATATTACGGGGCTATCTACTGCAGAAAGTATCCGAACACAGCGAACACTCCCCCTCCTTTCCTGTACCACGATGTGGGTATGAATTTGCTTGTACGTCCGAGGGTTAAACAAGGGTCATTGAATACACATAACAGCAGCAGGCGTAACAACCTACGAAAAGGTTACCGTGATGAGTAAATGATATCCGCAATGGAATCATGTTGTAACTTATCCAGCGGTTTTTAATGACGGAACAGTCTATACACTTATTTACTCAATATAGATCGTACCGCATTTCTGAGCTCACTATTTCGAGCTAAATAAAGAATAGGATTTATGGAGGAATTAACAAACAGAAGGCCTGTTGTCCATGCTAATAAAATACCATACTGTTGCTCAGACAATAACCGGCCGAACACATTGACAACTAATGAAGGAACCAGGCAAAGCATTATCACAGCGACAACTATAAACATGTCGATGGCCACTCTTTTTTCTCGCTTAAATATCATGGATAAATTCTGCCCTGAAACAGCGTCGTGTAATTCACGGTTATGACGACGAATAGCCGTGAAGATTCGAATGTGGTTCACGATGGGAATAATGAATAACACGACACCCCCAGCCATGCTCGCAATATACGTAACCATTGGGCTGATTTGGGGCAAAATCAATCGAGTGATAACCGTCCACACCAGCGAGGCTGTTCCAGTTATGATAGCTTGCTTCAGCGTCCCTGTTGAGAAAGATGTCTCGTGACTATGGATTCAATTGCTTTTAACCCTTACACTCCCAGAGTCAATTATGAACTGACGTCTAACTTTTGAGTCTGTGGAAGAAATCCTATATAGTGTGACCATTCATATTAAAATCTTTTCAGAAGTACTTTTCAATGGTACCATTTGCCTTACAATATTTTACAAAATTAACTATGGATTTTTTCTCGAATTTTGATGCTTGGCATTCTTGGGAGTTAAAGAATGTTAAAACGAAAAAGAAACGAAAAAAAAAAAACTTCAAGTGAAGAAAGGTGATGGTAAGAAAGGATACGAAATATGCAAATTCTTGTACCCAAACTCAGTAAAGCGGTTTTTACTTGAATAGTCCTAAAACCAACACCAAAATTAACTGATTACTCTGGCCAATCACAACATATGCAGACAATCCAATGAACCAATCAGAACGGAAAGGTGAAGCGGTAGCGCTGCGCACTAATGACGTCACAATATTTGGAACATCTCATGAAAACTGATGAAAATGCCGAAGAATTGATAGAGAGCGGCAATATTATTGTCTGAAAGATTTCACTCTGGAGAGGTTCGGTTTGCAGCATATACAGCTGAGCGGTTAGAAAACGTATCATATAGAACCAAGCGGTAAAGTGGTCCATGACAAAAAAGGCAGGTTATAATTATGGTGAAAAGAAGCATTAGTATGTCCATTGCTTCACAGAAAGATATGTTTATTCAGTTATGCAGTTTATGCGACCAAATACTGGAAAGCCGTGGGTGGAAAAAGTTTATTCCCGCCTATGGACCCTCCAAACTTCACAGCAAAGACAAGATTTTTGCACAAAAACAAATTCGCGTTCTCATCTCCAGGACCTTTTGTTAAGCTTTGCTTGTAACGCGGGTGGTAAACTTTATTTGCTGATCAAATACATGTCATTCTCGATCATTTGGAACCTATAGTACTGTGCATCTTTTTCCAAGCTGGGGATCCACACATCTTAGTCTTACGAGAGGAATACAACAATTTACTTTTAACTTTGGCTTAATTTTGGTTACAAGTCGTAAAATGTTTTCTGATTGCATGATAGCTTAACCGGTTTTTTGGCTCACTAATGTAACATTGCCTTTCTAGATCACGTTTACCGCTGATTTCACCAATTTTTCATATCCAAAACACATCTCGCTCAAAGCGCGGGTGAACGCGTGCGCGTGTGAGCAAGTCACGATTGATTTTGGTTTCACTTCTGATTGGTTGAGAAAGTGGCGCGAGATTTTTTTAGCCAATCACAAAGCGTAGCAATGCAAAACTGAAAATCGCTGTAACTGTCGATGCCGCATAGCTATGGTTTACAGGAAACTTTAATTTATTTGTACCCTTGGCTACTTCCAATAATACTAAAAAAATATAATGCCACCATTACGCTCAAAAAAATATAATAAACATGAAATTAGAATATATCAGCAGTAATATCAACAAAGTTTGTAAACAGGGATCTTATGGAATTTGAAACACTTTTCCGTAACGAACCGTAATGCACATGTGACGTAAAAAATATTCGCTTAATTCAAAGTAAATTTTCCGACTTAGAAACAAGCAATTGCAGATGGAAATATGGTAGAAGACTCGCAGAGTTTTCGTTGCTCGTACTGACGGCTAATTCACCGGCTCTAAAAAAAATTGAAATATGCGCGTTTACTTCCTGCGTTTACTATGTTTATTAATGATTATTATATGATTTTATTAACTTTACAGTGATAATAACATAGTTTTCTATGGTTCCCTTGAAAGCAATGACGTATATATTAGGTAAGATTTTCCCAGAAAGTACTATAAATGTTATCGGTGAGCCAACAATATTGAACGTGACTGTCATTATCCAATAAGTTAGACTGCACATGACATAACCTTTTTCAAAAACTGAAGGAAAACTATATACAATAATGGCCATGCAATTTTGCATTTCTGCTTAAAACAGGCCCCTAGCAAGCCATAAATTAGCCGGAGGTGGGGGGGGGGGGGGGGGGGCGAGGCGTGCAGGGATCCCAACCAGACATCCCCCTTCCCCTCATCCCCCTCCCGCCTTACCTCCCACCGCAGATTCATAATAAGAATAGCCACTTAAACTGTTTGGACGGACCTCGAGACCAAGGACAACTTTCCTGCAATATCATTGACCGTAAATTTGCCAAAGACCTGTTCTCTGTTATCCTTGCCTCTCGCAAACTGGTTAGCAGCGTCTACGAGGCTCTTAGAGTCTGTCCTGCCCTTGTGCACTTGAAGTAGCATCAAATGGTTAAGTCTGGAATCACCGGTTGTTGATCGTAAATAAGTTTTGACTCGCTTCAAAGCAGAAAATGATCTTCCGCTTGTGGCATTTGTTGCCGGCATCACCAGAAGCTACCTTCCCAGCGTGCAAACTTCACTTAAAAGTAATTTGCGGGAGCCATCGAGAGATTGGAAGAAGGTCTGGTGACAACATCATTAACATCGAAATGAGACGTGTCAAATCCCATAGACTCGGCAGTTGTGGGTAAGAGAAGTAGCTGCCCTTCTAACTTGAAAGAATCCAAATCTTAACCATACGTGTTGACCACTTGAGTAAACTCGTCATCCCATGCTTCACCAGCAAACGACTTTAAAAGGAGCTCCTGTACGTTCTCGTAGATCTTGAAATCCGCTTGGTTAAAGCGTGAAGAGATGCATTGAGTTGTATTATCTATCGCAGCAAAATAGATTTGTTTGTAATGATCTTTGAGGGTTTGGGGAAAGTAATGTGTATTCTGTTCTCCTGCCGCACTGGAGCTTTGCGCTTCCTGGGTAGCTTCGGGTCTTCAATATCGTGAACTTCAGTGGTTTTGCGCTGCAAAATTCGAGCCCAAAACAGATCAAATGAAGTATCACTTCTATCTTCCGATAAAGTTTTCATCACATCCTGGGCAAGTCTGTTCCCTTGAGCTGCTAAAGTGGATGAATCCTGTAAGGGGAAATCAGATTGTCAGTTTGTTTCAAAAGTCGCTCCCCTAAAGAACAGCCAAAGTAAAAAACTAAAAGTTGTCATCATACTTTGAACACCTCGAATTCTCGCTTTCATTTCCGTATCGATCTTTTGATACATTTAGCGACCAGTCCAAAAGTTCATGAGTTCGCAATGATTATTAATCACCGAGGCTAAAGCTTCCCCACGTACAGTCCATCTTGTTGGCCAAAATGTATTGCGTGATTCGTTCTTTGTTTCGGCTCTGATTTTGTCTAACTTTGTATTTCATTGTGGTGACTTTTTAACCAGTTTCCCAATTCCTCGGACCGTGTCAAGTGAATCATTGATACATTTACTGATTTGATGGCGTCAGCGACAGCGAGGTTTAAGGCATGCCCATAACAGTGTGTGTACAAGCACTTACCGTTGATAGTTTTGCCATTGTTGCTGCAGCATCATAGCACTGACCACGGGCATGTTGGATGTTTAGATTCAATTCGCAGTAAAGCATCCTTCAGCATTGCCACTACTTGATCTACAGTTTTCCTTTCCAAGGGGTACATTCCGATGAAATCTTCGTGTATCCGACAACATTCCTTAACCCAGCGTATGCAAATCACCAACGGTTCCTTTTCGAAAACCAACGGTTTCCTTTTCGAACCCCCCTCCAGTATCCAGTAAAATTGGCATAACTCTTACACCGAAATAGCTATGAGGCTGAAATTTTCTGACTTCTCCTAGAATTTGTCTAGGGACATTTTGGTATCCATAAAATGTCAGTGCGATTACCCAAGTTGCCATGGCAACCGGTTTTTGACACATACGTTTTCAAAATATTGAAATATGGTGAATTTTTTATTTTAAGATCTTGTTTTTTGACTTATAGTGCATTTTCTTATTAGAATAGTTTTTCCTTGGGACTAGTTCTTGAAAGACATCAAAAATTTTTAACACAAAATATTTGGGGGGAGGGGTAGGTAAATTTTTGCTCACTTTTACTTATAGAGAAAAATTTTGTACTATTTATTAAATAACGCTTCTAAGTTCATTGTTTGGATAATAGACATTAGTTTCATACGTCTTTTATACATTCTGATCCTTTTCTCTTTAAGATATTTTTTAAATTTTAATTTAAACGAAAAAAAAAAGGAAATCCAAGATGGCGGATCCAAGATGGCGGATCCAAGATGGCGGACAATAATTTCAAAATTATAGTTTTATCGCCTTTTTTGCCTTTTATCGCTTTACAAGTGTGTCCTTGTTTGTATTTATTATGTTTTAATATTAAAGAGATGATTTTACAGTTATATTTGATATTTTAAGTATCTGGATGGAAAAATATCAAAGAAACGTCGGAAAAACAAAAATGACGTCATTGTGACGTCATTATTGGGTGTGGCAGATCAAAACTGGGTGTGAGGTTTCCCTGTATGGAGATGAACATTGTGTGTAAATTTCATGGTCCTAGCCTTACTGGTTCCAGAGATATGAAGGGGGTGGTCCGAGGAGCCCCCCCCAGTCACAGATTGCCTAAAAAAGCCCAGTCTGAATAGGGTTAACTAAGGTGAAAGGTCGGAAGCACAAGAAATAAGATTGACGGCCGCGCTATTTTTCAATTTCTTTAGCAATTCTCAAAAACAGTATTACGCGACCGTCTGCCAGTACATTTAGACCGTACAAAAGTTCACAGAAAACAACATTTTCTTCGTCTACAATAACTAGTACGACTACTTTCCGAATAAAATATAGTTGTTGCTTTTCAAATTGCCCGAGAAACTGATTTAGAAATCTAAATTGCAAAAAAATACACAAACGTAAGCTTTAAATATTTGCATAAGGCGACGCGAGTGTAGGTTCGAGGTTCTATGAGTATTGGGCTCCGCGCGGGCCTTCGGCCCGCAGAGCTCCGCTATTAAAGCAAACTTTAAGCAAGCTGCTGGTCATTATCATGAAAATACGATATATCAGCCGAGACATGGTCCCTTTGAACAGCATTGACACCGCCCGGTATCACAGACTATATAATTTCAACAAGACCTATACAAGAAAACGGACTATTACCTTTCTTTGTTTTCTCCGCACGGTACACCAGGGGCTTGGAAAGGGCGAAATGGCGATCAAAGCTTATAACTGTGAGGTTAGCGAGCGACCATCCCATCAAAAGCGGTTGAGCCACCCAAAACGCTTTATACAGATCAATCTGATGATCACAAGATTCGTGGATGCGGTGAATCATCAAACGCCAAGCAAGAAATATAGGGTGAAGTACCAAACCGGTCAAACAATCTGTAATGGCAAGACCGCATAGGAGAATATTGCTTGGCCTTTGCAGAGAAGGTGTTTTGATAACTGCCAGAATGACAGCCAGGTTTGCAAGGAAGGCAAAGATGCAGAAAGGAATGCTGACGGCGCATAACACGACGTCACTAACGAAGATTGCAGTTTCGTTATTTGGGATTGGAAGCCATTCTGGCAGACCACAAATTGTACTGTTCTCAGGTTTGGCCATCGCTGTTAAATAATAATAATAATAATAATAATAATAATAATAATAATAATAATAATAATAATAATAATAATAATAATATTCATACATGGTTTAAAAATACGACCATCACATTACAACAAATTAGAAAAAGGTCTACTCCATTTAAAGACGATTTTGGAGACAACCGGTGATACATGAAAAGAAACCTAGCATTTCACTTACTTTTAAACCTTCTTTTTGCAAAACATGACCGTGCGACTGCCTTCCTCCAATGTCTTCTTTCAAAATGGAAATGATTTCGGTAAACTACTTATAAAGCGAAGCATATGAAAGGATCACTCAGTTTTTTTTATAAGTGCAGTGGATATAATTGAAAATTTACGGCTGCTAATGCATCTTTATAAGGTCATTCAGTTATAATTGCATTTGTTGTCGGTGACAGCCACTATAACTGACCCTTACCGACCCTTACTGTTTCTTCTTTAATTTGTAAATTAAATTTTCTATGCTAATGGCTCGGACAATTAACGTGCATTTAATGTTACGACAGTCCATTTCCGGTGCATTCTAAAAGAATAGTAAAACTAAGTAGCATTCTTTTCATTTTAATATACATTAACCTTTCAATAATCCCGCTGAAATCTCTCAATAAGGAAGTTTTGAAAACTGGCAAACAAACCTTTGATTAGTTCCCTTTGGCAGTGCACAAAAGGGGAACTTATTAGAATTTAACAAAAAGGTGGCAAAATCGCTTTCTAAATTGAAATAAAAGTAGCTATTAGAAAACAGGAAAGTTATAAATGAGAAAAGGACAAAAAACATACTCCCGCAAGTCAAGCATAGGTTATAGGCCTGTCCCGAACGGCTCGGCAACTTTTGACCAACTTTTGGCGTTTGAAGCAACTATTTGCAGTTCTAGAAACCTTGAGCAAATTTCGCCTTTCTGAGCAAATTTTGAGCAAATTATAGGTTTACAGCACATATCAAGCACGAAAAAGTGAACAATTTGCTAGAAAATTTTAGTTTATGCAAATTTATTGAATGATGTTTATCAAAACCATTTTGAAAAAATAACCGATGACTTGATAAAAAATGAACCACAAATTTTGTTCCTTACTTTCCTTATTTGTGAGGAATCTTTAAAAGTAAATTTTTAAGCTATTTTTCTTAACCGATATTAGCAATTATAAGCGAGCTTCTACCTATTAAAGTCTTCTCTTCGCACTTTGACGTACCCTTCAATTTACCCACACTTTTATTATTGTATTATGCTTTGGGCTTCGACATACAAAACCAACCTTCGCCGTCTCTTTATGTTACAAAAACGTGTTATTAGAATCATAAACAAATCAAGCTTTGATGATCATACCGATCCAATCTTTAAAATACTAGTACTAGGTATATTAAAATTCAACGACATCCTCCTGCTAATATTAGGTCAGTTAGTGTATTCTTACAAGACCTCATCCTTACCACAAATATTTTGTAACAAATTTCTTCAAAACAACCAATTTCACACCTACAGTACTAGAAACTCTCTCGCCTTACAGCTACCTTATTGTCGAACAAATGTTAAGAAACTTTCTGTGTTTTTCCAAGGACCCAAATTTTATAACTCCTTTGACAGCGAAATCGCCAACGCCAGTTTAATTTGCTCTTTTAAGAAAGCCCTTAAGAAAAAAAATACAAACTACCTATTTTCTACCTTACTATTTTTACATATTTAGCGACCCAAAGCCATGTAACAAACAAAAAAAAATATTTGTAAAGTGAACTTAGTTGGTAGAGGAGACCGAAATACATATATAAGCTTTGTAGTTTTTTTTCGGTATCTCCGCCACCTTTCTTTTGTAAATTATTTAATTCATTATACTGTATTCTCTTTTGTTATTATTATTATTACTTGTGTGGCAAAAGTAAATAAAATAAAAGTAATAAAATTTAGAAGGACGAAAAATAAAGTTTTAATTAATAAACGTTTGTATGAAAATATCATGGAATTTTCGAAATCTTTGTATCAAATTTTTGGATTTTAGCAACTTTTCACGAGCCGCTTGCGCTTTTTGGCATTCTGGAAGCACCTTTCAGCATTTTATGAGTACAATCGGGACAGGCCTAGTACAATGTACCGGCTGATATATTTTCACATTTCGCTTGCCACCGACGCAGCACAACAGAAAGTGTTTCTTTTAAAAAACGGAGTTACCTTATTATTTCATTTGCTTTTTATCTACAGTCGGGCCATTATAAATATAAATAACTAGTAAAGTTAATTTGCAAACCAATTTAAATTATTGCTTTTGAAGAAATCTTTAGTATAGTTTAAAAAACGAGCAGTAGTGTATTATCAGGTTTAAAAACTCGAGGCGAAGCCGAGAGTTTTTACACCTGATAATACACGTGCTGCGAGTTTTTTGAACGGCTTCAAAAACATTCTTTCAAAAGCGTGTCCCTTCGGAATTAAACCAATTGCGCTTTTGTGCAAAGAGGAAATTAGCATACGAGAAAAACAAGTAGACTAGACTGATTAGCATACAACATATGTGCCACGTCTTCGACGAAGTGACCATTGCTTCCCGGCTCCTGTCGAAAGTTTTCGGATTTTATAGTTCTGAGGGAAAACATCTACTGAAAAATGCTATACTAAAGCTGTCAGGTACGGTAGATAAAACGGCTGACAATTTTTTTTTTCAGAGGTAGAGAATGAGTAGAAATAAGTAGCTTGCATCTGCGAACCAGTCGCTTACCTGGCAATTTACACGAGGGCGCTGGTGTCATTCAAATAACGGCTCACTTGTTAAACTGTTGGTTGTTTATTTTGTTGAGAAGATTCCAAATATAATGGCGAAAGACCAGATTTCGTAAAACAGTACTGCACAAAAATATTAAAGTCACCATTTGTTGCACTAAGAATCCTGAACAATTACTACCCATATCAGTAATCTTTATATAAAGATTACGTGTGATCTTAATATAAATATCACGGTAATTTTAAAATCATTTCCATTAAAAATTCAGCGATAATTGCATTGTTTGCCCATTCAGCCCCGCACTCCCCTGTGACTGAAATCAAAGCCGCCACCAGGCTTTTCATAATGACCGTAGATTACCAGGTATAAAGGCTCATACACGTGATCGATTTGCGTCGTGTGATTGGCTGATATGCTCATGAATTATTAATGAGTTTTTGAATGGTGCTTAAAGAATTAAGTGTTTTAAAGAATTGGGTTTTTCATTATCGTTATCGGAAGGACATAAAGTTGAATTTAATTTGAATGTTGTGGGAGTATGTTTTTTCCTTTTTTCATTTTTTATTCAAAAAAATACATCATGTATGTTTCCTGTTATCCAATAGCTACTTTTATCCATATAAAGAAAGCGATTTTACCGCCTTTTTGTTAAATATTTATAAATTACCCCTTTGCACAGTGGATAAGGAAACTAATCAAAGGTTTGTTTATTTTCACATTTTCCGAATTGAAAGATTTCAGGAACAGCAGAATTATTGAAATGTTTTTGTATTTTAAAATGAAAAGAACAGAACTTAGGCCTACGGCAAAAGTCGAACTTCACATGTGCCGAATCTAATGCAAATGAGCAAAATCTATTGTTCTTGCTCATTTGAATTAGATTCGGCAAATGTTAAGTTCGACGTTTGCCCTAGGCCTAATTAGTTTTACTATTCTTTCAGAATACACCGAATAAAGACTGTCGTAACATCGATTGCTCGCTAATTGTCCATCCATTAGCAAGAAAATTTCATTTACAAACCAATTGTGCAGCATTCTTTTTTTTTTGAAGAAACAGTAAAGGGTCCTTATAGTAGCTGTCATCGACAACAAATGCAATTATAACTGAATGACGGCCACCTTATAAAGATGCATTAGCAGCCGTAAATTGGCAATTATCCACTGCACTCAGTATAGCAAAAACTGAGTGATCCTTTCGTATGCTTTGTTTAATAAGTTTACCAAATTCATTTCCATTTTGAAAGAAGACATTGGAGGAAGGCAGTCGCACGGTCATGTTTTGCAAAAAGAAGGTTTGAAAGTAAGATTGAGTTCTGAGTTTTTTTTTGGTCTCACGGTAATGTTGTCTAGTAGAACTGACCAAATGAAATTATTTTTAAGGCTACCGTTGTCATTATATGAAATATACTTTTTGTGATTTGTAATGCAATGTTTTTATTTCAACCGTTAACAGCGATGGCTGAACCTGAGAACCGTACAATTTGTGGTCTGCCAGAATGGCTTCCAATCCCAAATAACGAAACTGCAACCTTCGTAAGTGACGTCGTGTTGTGCGCCGTCAGCGTTCCTTTCTGCATCTTTGCCGTCCTTGCAAACCTGGCTGTCATTCTGGCAGTTATCAAAACTCCTTCTCTGCAAAGGCCAAGCAATATTCTGCTATGCAGTCTGGCCACTACAGATTGTTTGACCGGTTTGGTAGCTCAGCCTCTATTTCTTACTTGGCGTTTGATGATTCACCGCATCCATGAATCTTGTGATCATCAGGCTGGACTGTTTAAAGCGTATTGGGTGGCTCTTGCGGCTTTCACCGGATGGTCGTTCGCTAACCTCACAGTCATGAGTTTTGATCGCCAATTCGCCGTTTCCAAGCCCCTGGAGTACCGTGCGGAGAAAACAAAGAAAGGTAATAGTCCGTTTTCTTGTATAGGTCTTGTTGAAATTATAGTTTGTGATACTGGGCGGTGTCAAAAAATTGTATTTAGTTTTCCCCAGTTTTTTGAAAACGTTATGTCACGTGTAGTCTTCTTTATTGGATAATGACAGATTCAATATTATCGGCTCACTAATAACTCTTGTTCTTAGGATAGAGCAGTTTTCAATTGAGTATCGAAAGTAATTACACAATTGCTTTGGTTTTGCATTGCTACGCTTTGTGATTGGCTTAAAAATCTCGCGCCACTTTCTCGACCAATCAGAAGTAAAACCAAAACCAGTCGTGACTTGCTCGCACGCGTTTTCCCGCGCTTGGCGCCGCCGACATGTAATTCAGTCCACACCACGGAAAACCGGTGTAAATTTGTTAAATCACTGTAAAATTAAAAGGAGACTTTGCTCATTCAAGAACTACAGCCTTCTTTAAATGTTAACGTCAGCACTGGGAAGCTGATGCTTTATTAGCTGTATCTTCTTAGGACTGACAGTCCGTACTATCAAATAGTACTGTTAAGATTGTTTTTTTCTTAATCTTGGTTCCAGGGGCCCGTTTCTCAAAAGTCCCGGTAACTTTTCGGGCCCGGAAGCTATTTTCCGTCTGCGATGTTCACATTAAAGATGTATATTTGTTGGTTTTAAAGGCTAAGCAATAAAATTCTAAGGTAACGAAACAATTCCGGCTAGTTTGGGGGTTAATACACCCTATAGATTCCGATTTCAAAATTTAGCTCCGGGCCCGGAAAGTTATCGGGACTTCGAGAAACGGGCCCCTGACCCCTTTTTTTTCAAACACTGTAACGGTTATTTTTGAGAATGAATATTGCTTAGCATACGCAACGTCAAGTTTATTACAAAAATGCGTTGTTTACCAAGTTTATCACCGCTGTAAACGTTAATAAAATATAGAACCTTGATAAACGAAGCACTTATTTTGGTAAACACACATATTCCATTTTTTTAGAGCCGACAAATTAGCCGTCAGTCGCTGCTGATTTATAGCGGACAGTACGAGCAACCAAAACTGACTGCGAGTCTTCTGCCATATTCCCTTCAATTTTTGTTTCTGAGTCGGAAAATTCAATTTGAAATAGCCAATATATATTTTTTTACGTCACACGACATTCCGGTTCGTCACATGAAATGTGTTTCAAATTCCATAAGATCCCTGTCTACAAACTTTGTTGATACTACTGCTGATATATTCTGATTTCATTTTAATTATTATATTATGAGCGTAATGGTGGCGTGAATTTTTTTAGAATTGTCGTCGGAGGAAAGTAGTGTACAAATAAAGTTTCCCATAAACCATAAGTATTCAGCATCGACACTTAGAACAGTTTTCAATTGAGTGTAGAAAGTAATTTTCAAATTGCTTTGGTTTTGCAGTGATAGGCTTTGTGATTGGCTAAAAAATCTCGCGCACTTTCTCAACCAATCAGAAATAAAACTAACACCAATCGTGACGTGCTCGCACGTGTTGTCCCGCGCTTGGCGCCAGCTCTCATGTATTTGCTTCATCTTTGCGCTCTGATTGGTTCATTGGACTATCTGTGTCTGTTGTGATTGGCCAGTGGAGTAATTAATTTTAATTTTGGTTTTACGACTAGTCAAGTGAAAACCGTTCAAATACGCTTTGTGATTGGCTAAAAAAATCTCGTGCACTTTCTCGACCAATCAGAAGTAAAAGCAACACCAACCGTAACATGCTCGCACGTGTTTTCCCGCGCTTGGCGCCGGCTACATGAATTGCACCATCTTTGCATTCTGATTGGTTCATTGGACTGTCTGCGTCTGTTGTGATTGGCCAGAGTAATTAATTTCAGTTTTGGTTTTACGACTAGTCAAGAGAAAACCGCATTATAGTTTGGGTACAAGAATTTGTCGCATCACCACCCTTCTTCGTGTTGCTTGGATTTTATTATTTTTTTTTTCGAACCCTTCAACTCCCAAGAACGCCAAGCATCAAAATTCGAGCAAATTTGAAAAGCAAATAATACCATACAAAAGAATTGCTGAAAATATTTGAGATGAATGATCGATATAGGATTTCGTCCACAGACTTGGTGTCCGTCTATTAATTACTACAAATTTTAACTTTAAAACTTAACTAAATCTTCAATATTTCTTATTTCTCATTATTTTACAAATCCTTTGAGAAAAACTATTTCCTCCCAAACATACCCAAACATCACCCAAAAATTTTCACAACACCCCATAACACAGATTCATAAGATGAACATAGAGTTTTTGTCTTAGGATTGCTTGAAACGTGAACGAGATATTTCTATTAAAGCCAGGTCAAGTGGTGGAAAAATGGCGTTCATGTGGATCCCCACCTTTAGGCGGGACTCCGCCTGGATGCCATTTAACCGCCATTTAACATGGCTTTAATGAAAATATCTCTAGCAAGTCTGTGATATGGTTGAGATTTTCGGTGTCCAGTCTAATATAGGGATGCAAATCAGCTGAACATAGTCTACTATAGCCGATCAGGGTTTCCAGCGGCACATCCCCACCAAAAATACACAAAGTACCCCCTCCGGGATTCTATGCTTTTGTATCAAGACAGTACAAATAGGTTCAAGTGGCCGAGATTTTCCGTCAGCAGAATTCAAAGACGCCTCTCCTTCTTATGAGCCTGAGCACGTGGACCAGTTTTCCTCGTGATTAAGCTCCGGCGAATAAAAGGGCCTGACGGTCTGTTGACGAGTATTCATTTCTCTTGGGGCTTTCTTTCTTCCCTCTCTTCAACAACCTCTTGACGATTTATAACCAAAGCAGCGCGAAAGGGACTTCTGTGTGGAGGAGAGAAAGATTTTCCGATTTCCCTTCTCAATTTTAACTCGTGAATACGCAAAGCGTTGAGCGAGTTATTGGATTTGAGTACAAATTTCATTCGATCGCTCGATTGGCTGTAAACATTGAGTCCGGGACGGCGTTGGAGGGAGGGGAAGATGAGGAGTCGGCCGCAGGAAGGGAGGGGGGGGGGGGGGGTGTTCCTGTGGAGCAAAACGCCTAGAAGAGGGAAGTGTCCGAAGGTATGCAGAATGTTGTATTGAATACGTACGTTTCGTATTCCCGAGTTGGCTCATAGGATCGATCTTATGATTTTCCTTTAGTTATAAACTCTCTTTCTATCTCGAGATATTCATTGACATTCATTGACTAAATTTCTCGACAGGTGCGGTGCAGATAGCTGTCATAACTGGAACAACCTGGCTGATTTGGACAGTTTTGATGCAGTTCATTTTACCCGATTTTGTCCAGTTTGTAGTGAGCCTTGGTATAGGTGTGGGATTTGTCATTCTCCCAGCTGTGAACCACGGGAGAATTTTTATTGCTATTCGTCGTCATAACAACCAAGTTCTGGACGCAGTTTCAGGGCTGGATTTATCCGCCATATTTAAGCGAGAAAGAAAAGTGGCCATCGACATGTTTATAGTTGTCGCTGTGCTAATGCTTTGCCTGGCTCCTTCAGTAGCTGTCAGTGTGTTTCAAAAGGTATTGTCTAAGCAGCAGCATAGCGTGTTGTACGCATGGACAACAGACCTTCTGATTATTAATTCGTCCATAAATCCTGTTATTTACTTGGCTCGAAGTAGTGAGATGAGAAATGCAGTAAAGTCTAAAGTTCTCCTTGGTAGTTAATCTATAAAGTATAGGTTGTTTACCGTTGTCCTTTTTGATTTCTCGTTGGTTGTCTACCTGATGGGTGCAGGGGGGGCGGGGGGGAGGGGAAGGGAGGGGGTAGGGCTAGGGGAGGAGGGTCTTCGTAATGTCGGGTAGGGGTGTGCGTATGGCTTCTGGAATCACGTTCTCTCTATCTGCCGAAAATACCTACGATCGATTTTCGTCCTCCAATACAGTCAAACGTTTCCTTACGTGAACGGTCAACAATTTCTATCCCTTTCTTAGACGTAGATTCAACTCCACAATAGAATGATAAAATAGAAACTGATCTTTATTGCAAACCTACAGATAAACACCAATATTTAGTACACTCTTCAAGTCACCCATATCACAGAAAAAAGTCGATCCCCTACAACTTAGCTCTTCGTTTACCCTGTATTTGCTTCACGGATAATTTCTTAGAACGCCGATACTCTGAATTACAAACTCACTTGACAAAAAGAGGATACAAAGGACGCTTCGTAAAAGAACAAATCACAACAGCGAAACCAACCTCGTACTGAAGTCTTAAAACAACACAAGCAAGCCTTAAAGGATAAATCTGACCGAGTCCCACTGTTCGCGATCACTTATAACCCAACTTTGCCTAATATTCAAGATATACTCCGCAAGAAACAATTCATTCTTCACTCCACAGAACACTTGAAAAGAAAAAATCCAATGTAAAAAGTGCGAAAACGGTACATAGGACTGGTGAAACTAAACGTACGCTTCGCGAACGCTTTCCTGAACACAGACAAGCAACTAACAGTCCACTTCACGCTAATGCCAAAGCAGTAGCCCCTTTTCACTTCAATTAATTTACCTGGCCAGATTATCACAGGCGTGGAACTCAGGACAACCTACTCACAGCACATCCCGACGTAATACAAGAGAAGCATACCTCATAGATAGACTGAGGTAAAACTGTAAAAACGGAAGGAATGAACATGATTTCTATGTATTGCCTTTATTGTTAACATGCATATATACCTATACCCTGTTATCTTATGTTTATACTTTAGTTGTATTAGTTAATCATTAACCACTCATGTATTTTTTAAATTCAAATGTAAGGAGCCGTTATAGTATATTCCTCCGATATAGGCCTGTGTTTTCAGACCGTCCAATGCTGCCTAAAAATAACGTTTGAGGTCGCACATACTAACAGGGTCTTATAGCTTATCGTGGGGGATGGGGAGATACCCCCTGCGCAGCATTGTACGTCAGTGCCGCGGTTTCCCACTAAAAGAGAATGATTCACGGACCCCAGCAGCGCCCCAACCCATAATATTTACCTTATCTTGCAGTAGAGCACATCGCGGGCTATCGATTAGGTTTAAAATATTTCCGAAATATTGCAACATCGCAAAAACCCAAGGCGGGGTTGCAACAACCCCCCCCCCCCCCCCCCCCCACCCCGCCTTGTACCGTGGTTGGGGTATAAGTTTGCGTGTACGTCCAAGGGTTAAGTTAACATTTGCTCCTAAAAATTATTATGGTTTACTTTATATTGTAGATCTCAGTTATAGCTACCGCTTTACTATTTTATTCAACAGAGTGGACGAGTCAACATAACTGTCTTCGGTGTCGAAAATTTGAAAGAGGAGATCTCGAATTTTTTGTCTAAAAGTAGTTTTCGAGAGTCTACGTATTTCAAGTGGAAGGCAATTCCATACCTATCTCTTTGAGATAATGTACTTCTTTTTTTTAGACCGACCAATCTCTTTATTTATGTCTTATAACGTATAGGGCATTGTATGTTAGGGCAGGGAACCCACTGACTGAAATACTGCATAAATCTAAACATACAAGGCAAATCATGCAACATTTCCCGGCTCTGCTCTGCCCAAGAAAGGAAGTCGAAAGGCTGATTTTCATTTATATTATCGTGCAAGTCGACAGACGCGAGCGGGGCAGACGTGACATTCATACAAAATAAACCTACCAGTGCATGTCATTTTCAAGCTCACTGCAATAAAACGGGTCAGTTGGTGAGAACAAACGCGTGACGTTCGAAGTGACACATACACGCGCGCAGAATCTGAAAGTATTAAAAACAGTGAAGATTCCTACTGAATTTTGTTATCGGATCTTTATCTTTCAATTTTTATTGCTTACAATTGTTTTTCGTTTACTTAAGGTTGTCAGCTCTCATTTAGAAGCCTGTCATTATGTCTCTTCAGTGCTAACTTGTTTCTTGACCTTTGTAAGAGAGTAAACGGAAACCATCCATGCATTCCTGCACGTCAATCGTTGAAAGGCATCACTACGGTTGGCCTTAGAACTGATGAAATGAAAGTTATCCCGGCCGCCTTTCACTCCCAGGGACTTTTCTGAGTTCAGAAGAAGTAGACGCTTTTTGTTGAGGAAAGTACTTCACGAACGTTTTCACGAAGGTCCTCAAAGATTAGGGGCCCGATTCTCGGGACCGAAAGGCTATTTCATGTGTGCGAAGTTTCGATTCGAATATATTTTGTTGGTTTTGCTAAAAAATACACCACCATTCTATAGATTCTGATTCATTCATATGTAGTTCCCGCGGGCCCGAAAAGTTATCGGGATTTTCGAGTAACGGGCAAATCGCATTTCATCCGCAAGCTCAAAGATATATAAAAAAACTAACTAACGCTTTAGATATGAAAGGTTTACTCTCAGTCTAATCATATCGGTACAATATAAAGTCCTCAATGGAAGCCCCAACGACTTCTACTGATTCAATATCTTCTGAGAATTTTCATTAAGAAGACAAACAATGTCTTGTGTGAATATGGCTTATGAGCTAAATTAGTAAAGTACACAAAAACTGCGAACGTGTTCGCATAATACTTTACAAAATAAATTTCAGGTTTCTAAACTTATATATACATGCAATGTTAACGTTATAAATGTTTAATAATTATAAATTATTTACATACACTTTTAACATTTTCTAGCGTTAGCATTAATTAACTCTCAAACTTTTACAATATGACTAAGCTATTCGTCTTTATCCCTTAATATGAAGTTCCATATAATATCAAGATAAATAATCCATTCGATTTTAAATAAAGCTCTCATTCTTTTCCTCAGCGTGTATAGGGAATTCTATCCGGTGCATACGTTCTTGAATTTCTACGTTGTCTGCCGAGTTCTCGATGCGTCTTTGTCTCGCTCAAACACTGCTCGAGTTTCATAAACCTCGGATCCGAAAGGCAATTTTGCGACTTTTCTCTGGAAACTTTGAGCATTTCTGGCAAGCTGGGTTGTTTTCGAAGGGGCTTCTTCTTTATCGAAGACTCTTCTCTCAGTATTCCTTCTTTACTGTTTATTGGTGGTAACTGATTCGCGTCCAATTCTTTCGAGAGCATTTCAGGGGCTTGCATTTTATCTTTTCTTCCATGCGAGCCGGTTGTCTTGACACTATCTTCTTTTGCCGGTCTGTTTTGTACCGCTACTCGCACAAGCGTGATCGCTTTTTCCCAACGTCCTTTCGCCTTGTTATTTCCGCCTCCTTCCCCGCTATGGCTGGGATGTTTTTCCTCCGTATTTGGAGCGACTATATTCGACCTTCGCCGGGAGTCTATTGGAGGTAGACTTTGCTCGCTGGTTTGACCTGAATGTTTGCTTTCGTTGTTCAATGTACGAGGTCTCTCTTCAGATGCCGAAACTTGCTTCGTGGCAAATTCTAACTGCCTGTAAGTCATGTATTTATCTTGCCTGAATTGGTGTTTAGATAAGGTGTCCAGTCGCGTGCTCAGAGCTCGATCTTCATACGCGTTGTCCTTTAGTATTGCATTTCCAACCTTATTCTTCAACCGCATTTCGCCGCTTTTACTAATTCGTATAAGAGGGTACCGTGAAGAACTCACACTCATCCCGAAACAATTTTCCTTGACAGGGTAAAAAACGGCTCAAATCATCTATAAAACGTTGCGTGTATAAGTTAAAATCCCTTGAGCAGACTGTATATACACAACGCGAACCACTGAGCTACTTGGCGAAATAGTCCGCTTTGAATTCCGAACCCTATTATCGGCATACGACAAATTACTCGTCTTTTGTTGTTGAATTGCGAAACCCAATCTTCCTTTTCGCCTGAGGCTTTTAGGTTAAAAGCTGATCGGAGCGCAGGCGTACACATAACTCTTGACCGCACAAGTGCTATCGGGCGTTGTTAAAATTTTCACATTTCCTCTGATAACGTAATTTAACAAAGCCTGGGTCCGATGTCCAATTTTGATGATTTGATAAGTGATGAACAAAGCTTTAATAAAATCACACCGGGCGATTTGTTTGCTTGAATATAAACACGAGTGCATAATTTGCATTTCTAAAGGATCTGCAGTTTTAGCAGGTCCCCAGAGAATGATGGATTAACAATAAGATGTCTTAATGACCATTTTAGCTATGGTTCTTTCGACACATCCGGTGATCGAAGCGCAGAAACAAAGTTTTGCTTGAAAGTTTACCGGAGTTCTATGAGCTGTCGAATAATTCGCTTGTCATGCGAACAAATAAATCATTTCAACTCGACGTTTTTATTTGTTTTTAACGAAGTGCGAAAGTTTCATTAGCACTCCTATTGTTTGTTGATTTAAATGAGAAACAGGCCCCAAAGCATTATTGGCATTCTAGACTAGCTTTGCGCGGCAATCTGGGAGCCATCAACCTGTGAGTAGCCGTACCACACTATATAAACAAAAACAATGACAACTGAGATTAAAAAACTAATTTTGTTTACAAACTGAAAGCTGCTGGCTTTCTACCCAGATACTTTTTCTTGTTACTTTCCAAATGAATGCTTCAGTCGTAAAAGAGATTTGAGGAAAGGCGCGGCGTGGATTTTATTTTTCGTGAAAAAACGTTCCGAAGTTTTCTATGTTGTGATGTGTACCCAAGACTGACTATTTATCAGATACAGTCGAAGCTCTCTCGGCGGACAATCTCGTAAGCGAACAGCTCTACTTACGGCCGCCTTTAAGGCTGGTTCTCATATAATCGTCCCGGTCGTCCCGGTCGTCCGAGTCGTTTCAAAAAGTGCACGGACAACCGGGACGATTAAGGCTGGTTCTCATATAATCGTCCCGGTCGTCCCGGTCGTCCGAGTCGTTTCAAAAGTTTTTTGCAAACGACTCAGACGATCGGGACGACTCAAGCGATTTGGGTTCTCATATGATCGTCCCAGTCGTCTCGAACGTCAATAGCGCAGTCGTAAACTGTGTCCGACAACATGTTTTGGGCAATAATACTGCATTCTGGGGTAGATTTGGGTCGCTTCGATCGCCTCAGTCGTCTCGGTCGCCTGAGAGTAGTTCTCATATGATCGTCCTCGATTTTTAACGATCGTCCCAGTCGTCCGGATAGAACACAGTTCTATCCAAGCGACCGCGATCGTTCCAGTCGTCCGGGTCGTTTGCGATCGTCCCGGGTCGTCTCAAAAGTGTTCTCATATAATCGTCCCGGTCGTCCGCGCACTTTTTGAAACGACTCGGACGACCGGGACGACCGGGACGATTATATGAGAACCAGCCTTTAGAAGTGACGACCCGGGACGATCGTAAACGACCCGGACGACTGGGACGATCGCGGTCGCTTGGATAGAACTGTGTTCTATCCGGACGACTGGGACGATCGAGAATCGGGGGCCGTCATATGAGAATTACTCTCAGGCGACCGAGACGACTGAGGCGATCGAAGCGACCCAAATCTACCCCAGAATGCAGTATTATTGCCCAAAGCATGTTGTCGCACACAGTTTACGACTGCGCTATTGACGTTCGAGACGACCGGGACGATCATATGAGAACCCAAATCGCTTGAGTCGTCCCGATCGTCTGAGTCGTTTGCAAAAAACTTTTGAAACGACTCGGACGACCGGGACGACCGGGACGACCGGGACGACCGGGACGATTATATGAGAACCAGCCTTTAAGAAACTCCGTTCGAACTCTTAGCTCACACAAACTCTGTACATACTTCCCCTAAGCGGCCAGCTCCATCCAGCTGCGGACACTTTTTCTGCTTCCCGAGGGTGTCCCGAGGATGTCTAGAGGGTGTCCCGAGGAAGTCCGCTTTCGGGAACTTCGACTGAACATATTATTAGCCGGAAATAAATAAAGATTTGTAATGAGAGAGGCGGAGTCAACAACAGAAGTAACCCATAACGCGGAGAGCAACTGACTAGGTTGTTTTTAGATTCCTTTTTCCCGGAAAACTGATTAATTAATATTTGTTTTAGCTCAGCAGGAGTAATGCGATAATTGGAATTAAAGATCAGTTGGATGATGTTCCGAACACAAGACTCCAAGATCGTTGTTTGTCTGACAAAGATCTGACATGTACCCCAATTCTACCTCTACATGCTACGGCATTTTCACTTTTTCCACTGGGCCTGTCCCGCTTGTTCTCGTAAAATGATGGAAGTTGATCCTTAGCTATATAGAATGCCAAAAAGCTGCTAAACAATTGCCAAAAATCCAAAAAGTTGTGACCTAAATTTCATGATTTGTTAATACAAACGTTAATTAAAAGAGAGAAATAATAGAAACGTTTGAATGCGGAGGTCCACACAACGCGCGAGTAAAATGGTTCGGTTTTTCCGGATCAAGATCAATCAGGCCCCGTCCACAGGTATCCGGATATTTTTGAATCCGCAACTTTTTTGTTACGGATTAGAAAATATTCGCGTCCACACGTAGCGTATTCGAATCGTATTTGCCCGAATTCGCCGGATACGTGTGGACGGAAGGCCAATCCGCAACAAAAAAGTTGCGGATTCAAAAATATCCGGATACGTGTGGACGGGGCCTCAGTCTCATTCAGTAGAGATGCTCGAGCCAAAGTTTAGTTTTCGTCCTTCACAATGGCTGCGGTGACATCTACGACGTAACTAAAGTTTAACTTAAGGTCGCGGGGGATACTTGGCCATGAATAAATTCATAAGGCAAAATTTTGGCAGGGGTGTAACTTTAAAAAACGTTATATCGTGAAGGTTTGAAAGCCGATTTCGCTAAAATTTAACAGAGATATTGGCGAATAATAGAAGTGCGTAAGGATTGTTTTTTATTGAAGGGATCGCGCTTTGCGGCAGTGCTGTAGGTCACTGAAGTTATCTTTTCTTAAAACGTGGTTTTGTGTCCAAGTTTTCTCCTCAAGAAGAACACAAAGCAAGTTGATTTCCCCACTCACTAATCCGTCAAAACGTCTATTGTGTCATATCTGACTCCGATTTTTTGATTTCAACTTTAATTAAAAGTTATAAGCTTTTAAAGGAGTAAAATTGTCCATGTTAGAATTTGAAGCCTCATATCTTCCCTTTGAAAGCCTATTTAAAAATTTCGAGTCAGATATGACAATCTACAATACACCTAGTTTACCCCCTTGCAGTGTCAACTCATGAAATTCTCTATCCGCGCTGAATTCTTGGACACAAAATTGCTTGTTTTTACGCTTCCGAAGGCTTCCCGAGCAAACACGAATGCAAAAAATATAAATTTATGGTAATTTTGCTAATTTTAATCCACGCGCTCATCATGATCAACACTTCATGCGGAAAGAACAATGCGTTAAAAAATAGTGTATTTTACCAGACAGCGCTTTGCACGTGCAATTATTGATGCAGAAACATTACAAAGCCTGTTCGTGAATATTTCGCGCATTTTCGGTATCAGCCGTCGCACTTCGTGCATACTCTTTTCATAAATGCATACTGATGAGCGGAACCTGTCCCCCGCGACCTTAAGTTAGTCTCAAGTTACGTGACGTCATACCTAACTGTAGTTAGTGCTTTCGGTCGACTTTGCGGTCCGCACCACGCAGTTAACTACAGTTAGTTCTAATTAGCCTATGGATGACGTCAGAATTAAAAGCGGTTCGTGACGCCCTTATTGTTGATCCGTGAAATGTCAACATCGTTGACAGCCGTAAAGTGTGTCTAGTCTTTCTTCTTATTTATTTTTTTCGTGCGGCAAAACCGTCGGAGAAAAATGAGAAATAAGCTGAGAATTTTACGTGTTGCTTCCTTGTTGTATGTAATTTTTTTGTTTGTTGTTTTTGGTTCCCCCATCGGTTCACGCTTGGTTTTTATTTTGCATATTTAGATGCTCATCTCGCACGTGCGAAAAGAATTGTCACATTCTGATTGGTTGTTTGTTTGTAAACTTAAGACTAAGCCATTAACCCTGCTTGGGTATAATTAGTCTGTATTGTTTTGGATCACCGAGGCGTCAATTTTCTAACTCTTGTTAGAGCGAACAGAGAAGCGGTCACATTACCGAAATAGCTAACTATAGTTATGAGCTATAGTTAGTTAGTAGCCTAGATGTGACCGCAGCCAATAATTGCTTATATCATGGGTTTAGAAAAATGACTTGAAACTTGAAGCTTTAAAGCGTTGCTTGCAAATATGGGCGTATTTTATGGAAACTCTTAACGGAATTAATTTATTTGTAACGTACTATACAAACCAGATGTTACGAGAAAAGTACATAGTTTTAAAATTTTAAAAGGCAGCTTCCCGCTCTGTTTAGCAAATCATCATCCATTTCCGTTCACAACCTTTTAAAGGGACTCTGTAAAATGAGGATCCGGACGGCGGACGGGGGACGGCGGACGGCGGACGCGGAAAATAATAAATAAATAAAAACAGATAAAATAAATGTATAAAATAAATAATAAATAAATAAATAAATAACAAAAAAAATAAAAAAAAACTAACAAAGAAAGAAATTAAAATTAAAATCACTGTTAGTCGAAACATTTTCAAATCACTGTCGGAAATCTTAGACAGTCTTCGTTACTAATTCGGAAAATGATGAGAAACGTTTGAGAAATCGTATTCTGTGTTGTTAATATAATATTTCATGTTTCATTCTCCGCGCACTCGTATATAAATCTCTGTATCTATTTATCCGTGAGCTTATATACAAATTTAGTCTTTAAAGTAATGACTTAAAATGAAACTAAGGTCATTAAGACAATTTTCGGAAAATTTTCAGAAATCTTCGAAAAATGCTGAATCTTCGGAAATTGCAGAAATCTTATTCGCGCACTGATGTATTAATGTCTATATTTTTTTATTCGTGATTTTACACTGTCAAGGAATGACTAAAGAGGAAACTAATCGCCCAAGGTAATAGAATCCACAAAGGCCGTTAGATTCCGGATTCCACCCTTCTGGATTCCAGATTCCAACCATCAGGATTTCCGATTCCGGATTCCGACCATATGATTTCTTTTTCTAGCATCCTTTCGAATTCTTGTTCCTACTCATGTTCGCGGCTCTTCGGCTTCTTACCGAAAGGAGCTATGTTATGATGATCAGTGAGGGTTTTGGGTCAAACTGCCCCAAATTAAAACTAAGTACAGTCGAACCTCCTTAATACGGACACCAAAGGGACAGATCAGAGTGTCAGTATTACAGAGGTAGGGATAGACCTTATTCGCTTGGGCGTAATGTTTTCCCAATAAAAACCTCTTGGGATTTAAATTCTTAGTCTGAGCGACATCCATATTAATGTATCTTCTCAAGCATTAACGGAAAAGAAAGAAATAATACCCAGGGGAATGACACGTGGTCTCTAATGGGTAAACAAATACGCCCAAGCGAATAAGGTCTATTGTATGAATTTTGAAGTCTTCGGGACCAAGAGAACTGTCCGTAATAGAAAAGGTGTCCGTATTATGGAGGTGTCCGTAAGGAGAGGTTCGACTGCATTTACTCATTTTTTTACATATTTTTTTTTCTTATCATTTTCTTCTTGCGGTCTATATTTTGTCATTTGAATTTTTGTTTTTACTGATCCAGTTCTACAACAGATCCGGCTCCATTTAAAGTCTTGTCGCTGTGGTCTTGCCGTTTTTAAAGTCTTACTTTTGTGGTCGAAGATACCAAGTGAATAGAAGAGGAATAAACCACAAGTATCAGAGTTTTAGCGAGTTTTCCAAGACACAAGCGATGAACTTGAAAGAATTAGCCCAAATTTTTTTAAGGTGCAATCCATTTCCATCTTGCCCATCTGCAGCCCAAGACACTTTCGAATTTGAAACAAAACTGGACTCCTACTTTTGGGTTTTCACTGATATAAAGATGTATTTTAAAATGGTGACATAGCCTATTTAACTCGTTTTCTGTTCCCCGAGTGACGCCCCACAAAGATCGCTTCGTGGTCTTTCTATCGATCTCTTGTGTCCGACTTCGACTTCGACTTCGTCGTTTTTCGTCATTTTTTTTTCGGTAAACAGCTTTTGTGGATTCCGGATTCCTTATAAGTGTGGATTCTGGATTCCAATTCACTGGATTCCTGATTCCAACATCAACAAATTTTTGCAATTCGGATTCCGGATTCTGTTGTATTGGGCGAAACTAAACATGGCCTGCGTAGCTGGCGGTTTTTTTGTTGGTGCGCGCGACCAGGACCGATTGGACCAATTTAACTTGAATAAGCAATGTCCCCACCACCCGGTGACGTCGTATCACTCTTTTAACTAAGAAATAAACCGATTTTGTTCTTATTTATATTTTTCTGCTATCAAAAAACGCAAACAAAAACAAACAACGATAGCAACAACAGCTGAAATTTTTACTTTTAACCGGTGTTGCACTATATACGTACAGTACAAAATCGTTCTCAGTGAAGAGCATAAACTTGGAACATTATACTGAGAAACTCAAAACAACAAACCAAACTTTTGCAAACCAAAACAACAGATCTTCTCTTCGCAAGAGTTGGAAGTGAAATCCGAGCTAGCCACGTGTCTGGCCACTCTGTCTGTCTCCTCTCCGAAGATTTCCGACAGTGATCCGAAGATGTCTCGACTAATAGTGACTTTTTTTGTTGTTGATTTTTTTGATTTCTTAGAACTGCAAAAAGTTGCACCAAACGCCAAAAGTTGCTAAAAAGTTGCCAAGTGCGAAGACAGGTTTTCTGGCACTACAACGCCTCGTTTTACAAGTCCATTTTTTACTAGTCCGCGTTCTTCAAGTCTTTGTTTTACGAGTCCAGTCCAGAATCTCCCTGCCTGTGGTTCAGGCAGGGCAAGTTGCGGGTAAACAGTAATTCACAGCCGGTATTTCAGGCTGCGCGGATGTTGTTGATCTTTTCGGATCATTTTTTTCCATGCACCTGAGAGTGAAAACTGATGTGAAAGGTTTGAACAAAAATTGCTTTGTAAAAACAAAACGTGTCTTTGCCTATTACTTGATGAATTAGACTTTCGACTTCGTCGTTCGCTCTCGCAACTATGTCGCTCGCTTCTCGCGACTTCGTCGCTCGCTTTGCGCGACTTCGTCGCGCTCTCGTCGGGTGCTTCGCAGTCGACTTGTGTGCAAGTCTATTGATGAATGAACGAATGAATGAATGAATCTTTATTAAATTGTTTCATAAAATTATCTCGGTACTTTATCAGTGCTAATTGGGGACACAAAAATAACTTAAATCTAAGATATATACGGGGAATACGGCGAAATATTGGCGCGAGAAAATCGTAAACCAGACGCACGACCGCTGCAGCTGTTCAAACCGCTGAATGGCAAAACTTTTTCGACAGACTTTTCCGCAAACATATATTGCATTTGTATTTTATATGAGCGGCAAATAACCGCTCAGTGTTTACCTGATACGAATTAATATCATGACAACACAGAGTATTTGCATGTGAAACCTGCAGTGTTATATCAGGAGCAAACAACTATTGAGATTTGTCGCCCGACTATCCAATAATCGGACAATAAAAGACAATCAATGTAAGCCATCGAACAAAAGCATATAAAACCGCTGTTGAAGGTTTTTTTTTTAGTGTTTACCCGATGTTTTCACATGACGACGTTTGGGTGGCTACGTCTTGTACTTCAACACTAAAGTGCTTAGCTCTAAGTTTGTTATCGTTGTGGTCAGCTGTCAAACCGATATTTCTTATGCTGTGATTAATTTCAAGGTGATATTTGCGTCAGCGGTTTTCGGCCGTCAGTCGTTAGGCTTAAGTGTTTGCTCGTATTGTTGAACCTTGCTGGTGCATGTCTTAGGCTACGGAAGGTGTTGGATAGACAAAACAAAGGGGCAAAGAGAACGTTAGATGCGCCAATCTTCAATCTCAGAATGATTGAAGTACGAAGTCTTCTTTAACGGACTTGATCGAGTCCGCCATATGAAGGTCAGCTCTCTCACGTCTCATGCATCAGTTCACCCTACATGTAACCAAAGTAACCGAGGTACAGTCGACTGCACACTCTGCCGAAACAAATTACTTTCTCGAATCAACCCAAAGCGCCATTATTACCGGCGGAAGGTTTAAAGCGTGGATTTTAATGCAGAAAACAATTTAAAGTGACACAAAATGGAGAAAACACTATCTACTGTCGAGGGACGTGCAAGCGGTAAGGGTTTCATATTGTTTTCAGCGATTAAAATACCTTGGATTATCCGGGATCGTGTTGGTTATCTTATAACCTGTCTTGTTTAATTACTGTTAAAATGGATTTTGAAGCGGCACGAAGAAACGCGGACGAGAGACTCAATCAGGAACTCACTAGAATCCGCAATCTTCCGAAACGAAGCAAGATAAAAGCCGCGAACAAGTATGGCTTGAAACACGCGAGTCACACAAACGCGGGATTGCTGAAAGAATTAGAGATCAACTTGAGCGTGCTTGCACGAGAACGGAGGCGAGTAGCAAATGAATACAGCAAAAGACAGAAAGACTTCAGGGAGACACAAAAGAAATCCCTGTCGAAATTTTTACCTCCTTTAGTACAGGAAGACAAGATGGCAACCGAGACAAAGGTTGATACGGAAGAAATTGGGAGGCGACGCATTGCTGTTGTGGACCAAGCACCATTGTGGTTAAAAGGTCGAAGGGAGTCAATTGCGGAGATGAAGAGGGAAAGGCTTTTTAAAATGACGGCCAGAAGTAAAGAGAAAACATGTAAGATCATTTCGGACAACAATAAAAAGACTTCCATAGGCGTGCCGTTACCACCTTTACATGAAGTTGAACTGGACGAAAACTCGTGGCTAACCCGGCTAAATCAACGCCGCAAAAACGCGTTTACTGGAAGTTGTTTTCCATTCTTGTTAGGAGACACAGAAGATAAAAAAGAGCGGGAAAATTATCGCCAGAAAAACTCGAATCAGAATCCAGCATGGCCGCGTCCTTCAGCTCCGGAAAACGACGCAGGCCTGAAAGGAAGAACGTTTCGCGGTGCTACTTACGAAAAAGTAATTAAAATGCCGGACCCTGTTAAATTTCCAGACTTAAATCCCCGGGACCCTAAACTTTATCAAGTTGTTATGAAAGTTCAAGATCGGAACCGCAGAAAAGTATTTCAACTGCAGAACGCGGATTCAGAGATTGCGAGAAAAAACACCGTGTTTACGAAGCATTGGACATGATCACCCTATAGATCCCATTCAACGACATCATCAAGACCACGCGCGAATAACTAAGTATTACAACAGGGAAAAAGACAACCATCTTCGTTCATTTTCGTATCAGTGCATGCATGTTTATTTGTTTCCGTTGCACTACAATTTGATCAAACGGATCTAGCATAAATAAATAAGCCCTTTCACGCCAAGAGCTCCAGTTCTAGTTACGAATCTGCGGTTCTAACTATTAATGTCTGGGGACTGAAATACGAACTGGTGACTAGGATATCGTGATTTCTTTTTCTCTCTCGATAGTTTGCAAAAATATATAATACCTTTTCTGTTTCCGATCGTAGCAGTCAGTGCAAATACATGTACGTTAATAATTAAGCAAATTACGTTAAGCAAATTTGGTCTTTTTTCCGTTTCAAAGCGGATTGTTGCTAAGGAAGTCATAAGTCATATTTGTGCCGTATGCGAAATCAATTATTCAAAAATTTCAACATCATGTTTGTTTTTTGGAGGAATGGTATGTCATATGTGAGTGAAAACTAATCCCTTTTGGCAGTTTTCACCGATTTTTTTTCTATTAAAACTTATAAACTCAAGGGCTTGTTAAAATTAATGAGTCTAGAAATCTGAAAACCGTGCTTAATTATGACGAGTTTACCAATCGTCTGAATCATGGCGAAATAAAAGGAACTGGAGCCGCTAGAACATACCTTGTACCATACGGAAAATCAATAAGGAAATGTGGGCTTTAGTTTTGACAATTCGAAGGGATCGGATGTCGCTCTTTGTGAACATGTTTTTAAATATTCATTTCATGTTACACAGCCTCTAGAGCAGACGGCACGAACTATACCAATATAACCCGATAACAGGTAGGAAGGCCCTGTGCCCAACCCCCAACCGGCACTGAAAATATTAATCATGCCCGTACTCTCAACAGCTAAACTGATATATATGTAACAAAATAAAGCTGGGCTCAAACGCTTAACTCAGTTATCTCCAAAACACAGGCGACATTTTGCGGTACCACTGCGTGGTCACGATGACCACAAAATTTCAAACTGATAACCTAGCGATGCGAACAATGAACAGTTATTTGTGAATTGAAACACACGGTATGCAAAGTCAAAGAGCTAAACAAACTTGGAGTTCTTATTAAATCGATGATAGTATGCTGAATCATGGGAGGCCATAAATATAATGGGCAGATAAATTCCGTCCCAGTGTAGGGAGAGAGACCAACATCGCAACAGTCTTTTTTGTCGTGGGGTGTATGTTTTGAAATAAAAAAAAAAAAAATCGCATGGGTAATGATTTCAAGGTAAAGAACAATCATTATTTTAACGGCTGGCTGTTTTAAAATAATGTGCAAGGTTTTTTTGGAATATATTTTGCTTTATGCAAATTATTTGCTTTATTACTGTTTTGCGTATCATGTCCTTAAAATGATTTTTGATTCACTCGAAAACTGTCTTAGTTATAATTTTTCTTGAAACTTCGTCTGCAGCTCAGTATAGTGTCATTATGAAGTGTCTGACTGTATGATTAGATTTTGAGAAAAACGACATTGTTTAAAGTGAAGGACAATAAGCTGGTGTTGCTATGGTAACCTCTGTCACTTGGAAACCAGTAAAACATAAAACTTTGATCACATTTCATAAACTTGGTGAAGTACGAAAGCAATCGAAGTATGTCTTCCCTACGAAAGTTTGATTTCAAAACATAGACCCCACGGCAAAAAATAGGGACTTGAATATGATCGATATCCCAAAACATACGAGAGCTTGGGGTACTACAGCTGTCCACAGTGGGAACAATTTTAATGCCTCAGGGAAATTGCAAAAAAATTATCAACAGGGGGAGAAGCCTAGCTGGGAACAAGTTACTATTTTATGCAATGTTAAAGATTGTCAGTAACAACAATTACTAAAGTCTAGAATACCTTAGCATCCAACCATGTAAACAGTGTTGTCAGTAGGCGAAATAATTTAAATTTGTTTGAGAAGAGTAAATCAGAACATATCCTACGAGCAGTGGATTCTCCTACGCCGAGCTACGTCGAACGAGAGAGAAACCACTGCAACTGTTAGTTCCTTTGATCGAGCCGCCGACCAACGCCATGGAGGAATAAATTAACTTTGAACCTGAGTAAAACAAGTTTACAAACTTGTTAAGCCTCTCGCGCATGCACTCATCCACTTAACTCCTGCGTTCAAGTGAGCCCGCTGAGACATTTTTGCCACGAAACAACTGCACATGCTACAGTTTTCCCGCTAAACAGCGTCAAATGCATCACGTGGAGCGTCACGTGGCTGCGCATGCTTGATGAGAAAGCAAACGGATGCTCGCAGTGGTTTCTCTCTCGTTCGGCGTTATACGGCGTAGGAGAATCCACTGCTCGTAGGGTAATTAGAAGAAAACAAACTTAAGAAATAAAAACAATTTTGTTCAGCTACCCCTGCAATAGCCCAATTTCGATACATTAAAATTCAACTTGAAACAAAACAAATTACTACGAGGCTTAGGGGAATGATAGCAGGGATTTATATGGTTTATATCCCAAGCCTTGTAGTGATATCTTTTGTTTCAAGTTGAATTTTAATATATCGAAATTGGGCTATTCTAAAAAAGAAGTTCATCATGAATATTCATCGCTCGACAGCTCCATACAGGCAGCTATTTTGAAGGCGAATACAATTGAAGTTTCTGTTGAGACCTCTACTATTCAATTGTAACTGACCAGCTTCCTTGAACGACCACAGTCACAAAACCCCGTTTGCTAAACTTGTCAGTAAAACCCTGTCATTGGATGCTCTCATAAGCGACTGTGTTATTCAAATCCCCACTGCGGGTCGCTTACGGGCGACTGTGCTAATCATACTAAACGGGGTTTGTTTCACAATCGGAGCTTCAGAGGGTAAATCGCAGATACGTAGGTAATACCCTCTCACGCGACTCTAATACTACATGTTCTTTGCTGTTAAACTTTTTAATCCTTTGCGTTTTATGGCTCCAGGCTAGGGCCTTCAGTAATATCGGTACCTATACTATTGAGGTCACCCTGCATAAGTCGGTCATTATCCTTATCATTATCATCATTCTTTTAATAAATAAATCCATTCATTTCTCTGACTCTGACTGAAGTATAACTAAGTATACCGTCGGCACCAGCATCAACTGTCTTTCAGTATAGTGAGGAGTCCATGTTAGACTCATAAGTGTCCTTTAAAGAGTCCAGCCGAAGAGAGAGTTAATGATATTTGAGTTGTTTTAAATGTTTTTTTTTTCTCGGTTATTTCTGACTTATAACCGTCAGAACGACCAAAACTTACGCCCGGCGAGTGTTACTTATTTGTCCAAGGGAGTTTACAGGTAATCAGCAGAACAATGCAAATATTTTTCAGTCAGTGTTATCTGGCGCTTCTTGGGTATATAATAGCGTATCTCGAGTTAATCTGTACGGGTCTTGAGATATTTATCACAACTGTTGTACGTTTCTCTTTTCCACTAAATAACTCCTTGTGATCACGTTGCAAAGTTCTGGTGAAAGCCAAGCACTTTCTTTCTTGTTGAGTTTTAAAACCTCCATATGTTGCCATATTAAAAACACGAGTGGTATTATCCTTATTGCCCAGTAAATAAGGAAGATATAAATTCGGCGTCGTTCGTCGCTCCATAGAAGTAACACTTCTATTTGTGATATTTCCATCTTGAATGGCCTTCGTTTGAATTTTATCGACGGAGCTAACTTTTGCCAGGCGCAAAACTTCACGCCTTTCTGGTCTCTCAGGTTCGTGGAAACCTGTGTTAATTATTTTGCCTTCATCTGCTTGCTGAGTATTTATGACTTTCATTCTGCTTCTGCAGCATAACCTATGTGGCGTTCTCCTCTCGTTCTTTTCAATATTTGGTAGATTTTCTTGGTCAAATTTTAAAACTGAACCCATGACAAATGAACGGTTGTCTGCCTTGATTTCGCAAGAAACGGAACGTTTTCTTTATCGGCACGTTTATTCACTGCTCACTAAATCATTGTTTGTGTGAATGAAATAGACGATAAGTAGATTCTTTTTTTCTGACGTCTGTTATTCATTAAATATTGATGAATCTTTTAGCTTAAATGATTGGTTGACGAGGTTAATTGACAATTAAAGCCATAGCCACTAACTTTAATTAGTTATAATAAAGACGTGTTATATTGAACGTACTGATTTGAACCTGATCGACCCTCTGTGACATAATACACATACCTTGAAATGATTTTTGTACAAGAAATTAAATTCTAGAGCTTATACCGAAAACTACTAAACTTACCAAATTAAAAAAAAAATGTTTTGAGTGTATCATAATTAATGCTTTTCCATGAGAGTGTTTGGTGGCCAACAAGTTTTGTGTATTGTATAGTTGTTATGCAAGAGTGATCCGCGTGAACCAATGTACTTTGCATTAAGTTAATTGACAAATTAAAAGGGCCATGGATTAGTTTAGTATTTTTTGCGTAAATTCATCTGGAGTGTGTAACTTAAACATGTTGGTGCGTTTTAAGGTACATTTCTATAATTATACACAGCTCTATACTTATTCAGTACTGTAACAGAATCTTACAAGCAAGGAAATAAACGGATGTTTATATTACCATCATTAATTATTTAGTTCCTAATCCCACTGAGACACAAAGGAATTTTAAAACACTGTTCACTTACACCGTCAAAGCCGGCCGGTACTTCAAGCATTTGTTTATTAAATGTACTGGTAACGATAGCTTATACAAATTTCATTCGTCTATTGTATGATACTTTAAACAAGAAAAACTCTGCTCGCAGCTTATAGCCTCATAAACTTACTATTAATCTTTTATAAGAGATTTTATGTAAGCTAATAAAGCCTCCATAAACACTAACAGTTAGCTGATGATAACACTCGTAAACCCTGACTTGAAAACTAACTATAACTGTAAGTTACTATTCTTCATGGCTGTTCAATTGCGATGATTAAACAGTTAATGCATGCACTAAAACGCTTCTTAAGTTCACTTAACTTAATTCTTCTTTTGGAACACTTTCTTTAATTTGCTCTGAAATAAAACCTATTCTATTTTGTTGAGAAATACTCCGTCTGGACACTGATATATTTCTTCTAAAGCTTAAAAGTGACCGCCTGGCTCGAGATCAGTAATATAACTGCATTTTTTTTTCGCAGAATTAGCGCTCGGGGTTAAACATTCGGACAGTACGGAGTATGTGAATACTGAAATGGAAATCCAGCTTTTCAGTCATATTTCCGGCGATAAAGTTAATCTTGCATGCAAACTAAATTGCTTGAAATACTAACAAAAGTTTTAAAATATTTTGAATATACTTATCTATACAAGACAGCGATATTCTATACATTTCTCTTTTTTAAAATAACCCCTTGTTTGAACTCTACCGTATATATTGCGCGCAGATTAAAGCCTTTAATCTGCGCGCAATATATACGTAGAGTTGAAACAAGTGATATAATTATCTTACATATTCGTTATCAAAGTCTTTGGTTTACAACATTTATTTAAAGTTTGTTAATTTCGGAAGTTTTAATCTCATAGACTCTGGCTCCGTACTGTTTCTAGACACTTTGCAATCGTCATTTGTCAATCTGTTTGTTTCTTCTAAAGCGCCACAACCATAATGCTGCGAAGTCGCTTTGTTCTCTTCACCAACTCTGCCATCGTCAAACGCATCACTATTCCCTCCGTTGTACATCGCTCTATAAGTGTCAAGGTTTGTAATGCATGGAAGCTCATAAATGGGCGGAAAGAGAAGCTTGTTAGTTGTGTTGTTAAGGCGTGAGCTCGCTGTGAAATCCTCCTGTCGCTCGTTGAACGGAGTAATATCTTTCCACGCGCACAATTGTCGCTGCCTGTTCTTTTGTAAACGGTCCAGTTTCTTCGGCTCAATTTTTCCGTAAGAGATACAATGGCAGAATCGATCATTTCTATTCTTGTTCTTCATGATGTTTTTTGTGTCATTGACGAAATTTTAATTTGAATGTCTTTGCTCTCGTTTCACCGTATTTATACTTAATTGAGTTCGGTTATAATATTATGCTAGTTGTTGTCTAATCATAACTTTGCTGGACGAATCGGTACTTTGTAGTTTTTTTTTATGAGAAATCAATTGACAGTTTATCTTTGAATGTACCTCTCCGTTTTTATATTTACCATCAGCTGAAAATTCAACACGCACTTTCCAGGACTTTCCAGCTTGTTTCTTTTGCAAGTTTGATGCGAGTTGATCGGTTAATCCACAGCGGTTTTGAAGAGAGTTGGTCTGCCAGCACAGCTCCGTACAATAAACAACTAAGTAACTTTTGAAAGCTTTCCTAGCTGGCTTGAAATCGAAGTCCTTCAGCGTTTTCGAGGGGGAACACGCTTAACTTAGTTAGCTCGGTGAGTCACGGTTGTTTTGTTCTGTTGAAGAGTACTTCCAGTTTCTTAAATTCTTGCTAAAGTTTCAACATGCAAACTAGTATATTTATTTCATAGGACGCTTGGATGTCGTGCAAAGAATGACGTATTAAACAGCATGTCTAAGTAATCTTGCCGAATATAATATTGGATTGTTTGTGCGTTATTGTTTGTACTTTCAATACACGTAGATAAAAGACTGAAAACCTCAATTGTTCAACATGCGCCATTAAAGTTACAACTAATCCCGCGTGATCATTAACTGAGTAACCATGGCAACTTACCTTCGAAGAACCTATCATGAATTAAAGTTTACTTAATTTCCTGACAGTTTTGAGAAAACAGAAAATATGAAATAAAACACATTGTTAGCTGCACTAAAAATAAATAAATTATGAATTATTAAAACTTTTTCAGGAGTTGGCTTTGCTAGTCACATTACTGGATCATCTCTAAATAATTAATGCATGCATTTTGATCATAAATTGAGATCTTCACAGACAGACATTGAAATATGGCGCTAAGTGCAGTGTTTATGTAAAAATACGATGTCAAATTATTTCCTGAAGATGTTATTTGTTCTCAACAAACACAATCTGTAAATTGTAATGACACCCGGCAGTATGGAAGTTTTAATGAGTAATTCTAAGTGCATGATATAGCCTGGCGGCTTAGCAGAAGCCGGTTGTTTTCTAGACTTTCCGGTGGTTTTTCGAAGGCAAAACCCCGGTGTCAAAATAAAGTCCATGTGAAAATTGGAAATTGTCATCATAAAATAGCGTTGATTTTTTTAAGACCAAGTATTAAAGGAGCGAGTCTTTATTTGTCTCAGTTATGCGCCTAAAGAGGGTTACTGTAGTTCAACAAAATCAATTAGAAATTACAATGTTTTCCGGATATTTTTGTGCGATGTTCATAAGCTTTTCAAAAGTAGATTTATTTTCGTTCGTTTAATTGTACTATTTTTATATTTTTGTCGTTTCCAAACAACGAGGTTTTCGCAGTAAGAACTCAGTTAAAAAGTATAATTCAAACTAATGTCAAATTCACACTTATTTTAATTTCCCTTTTTTAATAAAATTCGGACAGTGAGTTTTTAATAAAAAATAAACTGAGAAAAGTATTGGATTAAAGGTAAAACACGGAAATCGGGTATTTTTCGAAAAATAAGCTTCCCCCTGGGTTAATGTTAAGGCAATTAAGAAGACTTTGCAAGGAGTAAATCCAAAACATTATGATAACAGCGGGATAAAGACCTTAAAGACGAAAATTGTGGATAGTTTTTCAGAAAAATATGGATATGAAATCTGTCTTATATTGAAAATGATTCACAGCTAGCTCGCGGCCACCAACGTATTTGTTATCATGGAAACGGATTTCAAATTAAAATTTGTGACTGAAAAGAAGTGACGTCCGTGGGTGTAAACGAGAATAGACCAGTAGGCCCGTAAAATAAGTGCTAATTATGCACCATAGACAAGAAAAACATTGCGTGAAAAGCCCGCGTCTCGCGAAAGCTCTCATGAACGATTAAATGCGAAAACTGCTACGAGTAAACCGGATGGAAAGTAGCCGAGGGATATACGACAAAAATAGTGGTTTGAGCTACAAGATTGACCAAATAAGTAAGCAACGTACCGCTGATCATGAGAATTCAGACACAAGTTTTGGACACTTTGGAAATGATAATCACACCAGTAAGAAAATGGATTCAAATTTTACAGTTAATTATCACACTTGTTCGAAGGATTCCGATATGGAATATGAGTCTGATAATCAAACGCAACTGGATCAGGAAGAAGGAAGAAGGAGGGTTGCATGGACTGAAGCCGATTCAAGCTTAAGCGGGGGTAGCCATCTCTACGTCCGACCCGAACCTGCGAATGGAGCTGAATATGAAGACTCTCGATCCACTTATCTTTACAACAGAAATCCATTACAAGATCCTCGATTTACACGTCTGATTGAGCGACTTGTGCCTTTAAGAAATCAGTCGCAAGTAGAAAGAAAGAAGGTACTGGATTCTAACAAAAAAGGCTATCCTCACCATGAGATTTGTTTTAAAGACATTTGTCTCAACGAAACTTGTCGCTTAGTGTTTAAAATAATGAATAAAGGAAATGGATATAATCATAAGGAGTAAATATAGTGTCAGGAGTTTTCCTTTCCTTTCAAGACTAAGATCCAAGGCTTAGTCAATTTACATTTTAATATAGAGCAGTTTTCAATTGAGTGCAGTGAAAAGTAATTACACAATTGCTTTGGTTTTTCATTGCTACGCTTTGTGATTGGCCAAAAAATCTCGTGCCACTTTCTCGACCAATCAGAAGTAAAACCAAAACCAATCGTGACTTGCTCGCGCGCGTTTTTCCGCGCTTGGCGCCGCCGACATGTATTTGCTTCGAGCTCTGATTGGTTCATTGGATTGTTTACGACTGCTGTGATTTGTCAGAGTAATTACTTTGGTTGGTTTTACGACACTGAAATGAAAACTGCTCTATTTCACATTAATTGCTCGAGGAGCAGCCGACGAGTTGTAGATTCGGCTTTTTTTCGTGTGACATTAGGACATGCAAATTTATGCACGCATATTTTAGTTTCACTGGTTTGATTGGTTGACTCGCGACCTCGTGATCGCGCTCTTGATTTCAAGATGGCGGTAAAATCTCTCCGTGTGTTGACTTGAGAAGCAGAAGAAAGAATTACAGTGTACAAGTTTTCAAGACAATGCAAGGCGTTCATGGATGGATAGGACCGTTTGATATTGTGTTCGCCGCTTATTGCTGTGGGAATTTTGTTCCGACAAGTTTTGTGTTTTATATTATTTGTTATTTACTTAGCGATCAAGGTTTCAAGTATTGCCTACTGAATGTAGTGTAGTCTTACTTTTTAGACATAATTTAAGTGTCTCAATACTGCAATGGGTTAAAGACGCCACGAGTTCATGCTGTGTACAGCTGCTTGTTATATATTTTACCATCGGACATGTTGCGCAGAGTACGGCAATATTTTAAGTGCTATTTTATGTAGGTACTCGCAGTTTGGATACACGCCCATGCACGTATAATACCCTTAAGTTCTAATAATAAAGTACCATGTAATTTTATCTTTGCTTATGAACTGTAACAAGGTTTTGTACATAAAGAATTAAAGGTTAATATATACAAATACAGTGAATTTAATTCTAACAGTGTGAACTTGTTGTTTATGAAAGCGTTTGTTATTATAAACAATGTATTAATCAATATCAAGAAAATGGGAAGAGCGCAGCCCCTCCCCAGGCCTAAATGCGCTGAGGGACTTGAGGCTGAACGTGATAGTGCGAGGCGTCCTGGGCGAATCTTTCGAATCACTACGATGGGTGATATTACATAGGATTTTGCTTTTTGCGCAGTTATGTTTGGAATGTGTGATCTTTCCCTTGCGCTAATAATTACACTACCCCCCCCCCCCCCCCCCCCCCAACGTGGCTCGACAACAACACAGACAACATATTGAGGCAGTCACGAAATATTTCAAGTTAAAATTAAAGCCTCTAGCAGTCGATAGGTGTCAGTGAACGTATTAAATTTTGAAATCTTGGATCACACATTCCGTCTGTAGAAGAAAGTTGGTTCTTCTTTTCATTGTCCTTTGGTGTGGCTTTCGACGATACCAAACCTTTTGCAGCTCTTCCTTCAGCAAAACTAAGCTGTACAGTTTTATCATTATTGCCAACAATGTTAGTCGCTTTTGTTGATAGTTTAAGTTCATGTTCATGTCTTAATTTACTCAGTCTAGGAGTTGGTGTTTTTTCTTTACGATTTTCCGTGTTGTACATCAGTTTGCTTCTATTACAAGAAGGACTCCCAAGTTTTCTTCCTTCCATGTCAAAATGTCTCAACTTTCGAAAGCAAGCTGCGTTATTCGTGGACTTGTCCACGCAATAATTACTGTTACGACCCATTTGCTCCATCATTGTGAGTTGTCGGTACTTTTCCCTGTACCACTTAAAGAAATGTTGCCTCCATTCTTCAGTATCTTGTGGCACTTGGTGTTGATTTTTACGTCTGGCCAGATACTTTACTTTGTCCAATCGCTGTTCCTTCAGCTCATCTTCGTTAGCTAGTTCTTTTAGTTTCTCACTCATGAATTCTGCAGTAAGATTCGACGGTTTCTTGCATACACCTAGCCGTATTAGCTTTAGAACAATCATTGCAGCTTGCTTGAATGATTTGATCCGCCTTGGTTTTCGCCAAATTGGTGAAACATGAACTGCAACTTTAACATCTAATAACTCTGCCATTTTTAAAGGAACGATAGCATAGGCTCGCTCATTTTTAAATGAAAAAAAACTATGACTGCTGGTTGTGTTATGGCTTTTTATTGACCTAACATATACGTGCATGGAATGACGTATAACAAATTGAAAAACATCTGAACAGTTTTATTGTCTTGTATAATCCCTCTTTGAATTTGCCTAATCTCCCTATTTAAATACAAATGTTTTAACGTCAATAAATTGCGTAAAGATTGGTCAGTTTGTTTACAGGGCACGTAAATTTCGTGTTTTTAAACTTGTTTATGGTACACGGGAGTAACGAGGGAGTGTGGCGTGACTAGTTTCCGTTTTTACAATGTAATCATATGATCGATCCTGACTCGTCCCCAGTCGTCTCTCAATTAACGAGACGAGCGCGGCAGAGGGAGCGCGAGGCGCGTCTCCTTCTCCCTCGTCTTTCCTAGAAAGACGACTGGGGACGAGTCAGTGATTGATCCACGGATCAGTTCACTAGAGGCAGCGTGGTCGAGTAGTTAGAGGTGCTGACTTGTAATCCGGAGGCCCCGGTTTCAAGTCTGCCTCTCTGATCACCAGCTGGATTTGTAACATGGTAGTCCCTTGTTCAAATTCTTGACCACGCTATCTAAATACTGAGAAAACTGTTTAGCCTCCCACCAGTTGGAATTCTTAACGATGCTTATAGTTTACTTTGGATAATTATTTCCATGATCTTTTCCCCCTTTTATAGTGTCCCCAATTAGCACTCCAGTGCTACATACTTCGACACTTAAATAAAGTGATTGATTGATTTTCATTAATTTTATTTTAGCACATGTCAGTGATCATTATAATCACGTTACAGTAACATATCGAGTCACCTGCTATCAGTGGGGATGCAAAGGTCTAAGCCCCCATACGGCTTTAATGAATAAACCATACTGCACATGCACTATAAGGTTCCCATAATTTCAGTACAGTTTCAGTGGCGAAACCAGAGGGGAGGACTGGGAAACCCGGGCGCCCTATCGAAAAACTAAGTCCCTCCCCCCGTATTCACTATGCCCCCTTCATACAAAGGAGTTTGGACCCGCCACTGAATCCGCCACGGATCCAGAGGAGGGGCCTGGGGGGCAGGGGACCCCCTCCTCATTTATTAACTTCGGCCCCCTCCCCCTCCCCCTCCCTTACGATAGAGTCTTGCTCCTCAACTTTTTAAGGTTATGAAAACCACTGCAAGAACCGTGTACGATCAAACTTGCGCTACGTTGGATCACAGTAGATCGTGACTAGTCAAAATATAAGAAAATATAAGAAAATACTGCAAGGACTGGTCAAACAACGTGTAAAGGCGTGATTTTCTTACTCCTCCACTACTGTTTAGTAATAGCTGGGTATAAATTTGGTACTCTGTCTTAAATTTACTTCTGGCGCTTGGTTAATTTGGGTTACTTTGATTACATCATGCGTTTATTCATATAGTTATAAATGTACCACTGGTTGCATCTAAGGGTAAACAAATGACTTAAAGATACGACTTAATTCGGAACATTGTTTGGTCATCTGGAAATATTGACGAAATGCTTTTATTGCGTGTGAGAAATTCGTTTCGTCATTCTGATTGGCTGTGAACCCCGAACAGGGTTTTCACCCGCCAAATTCCAATATAAATTCTCAATGAGTACGAAATAAAAGACCATTACTAACATTAACCCTATTCGGCCTGGGGAAGGGGGGGGGGGGGGGGGGGGCACAAAGTGCCCTCGCTAACTTTCAACATTCATAACTTCCTTAATATATATGTATGCAAACGCCATCAAACTTTGTGACTTTTCCTAAAATTTGTCTGGCAACAATTTGATATGACAATTTTTTGATCACGTGACTTGATGTTTCCATGGCAACAAGATTTTGACAGCCGTGTTTTTTGAAATTTGCATATTTATACCTTTCAATGAAGAAAAACAATGTTTATTGGTGTAACTTTTATATTTTTACGTCATTTAGCGTTTATTTATTGGTTTTTATTAATTTTGGGTGAATTTGGCGGATCCAAGATGGCGGCCGCATAACTAATTACTTAATAACTACGTCATATGACGTCATCGTTCCATTATGCGGACCGCAAAGGAGACAGTTTTGGACGTGCTATGCACCATCTAGGTTTCACTGTCATAGCCTTAATGTTCTTGAAGTTACGAAGGGGGGGGGGGGGGAGCACAATGTGCCCCCCCCAACCAGGCTCAGAAACTCAAAAAAAGCCCAGGCTGAATAGGGTTAAGACAAATTTGACGCATTGCAAAACATGCCTGCCAGCTTTCTGGTTGACACAGTAAGTTACGGGTGCGAAAGTTTATCTAAAACGCACTCAAACTTTGAAAATTTGACGAATCCAACCAATTTTGTGTTTTGCCTGACGGTTACTACCAGTTATTGGGATTCTACTGTCAGTAGCAATCATACCGGTTGTGCTTATTCAAACCTTGCGTGGGTTTCCCAAAAGTCCCGAAACCATTTCGGGCCCGAATGTTTTGTTATGCTGCTAGTTAATTGTAACCCTAGCGATTCAGTTTTATCAGCTGCAAATAAGCCGGGATTGTTTATCAGAAAAATTCAAAATGCAATTTTCGTTAATTTTGAAAGCTAAGTCGGGTTATTGCTGAACAAGTCGGGTTGGTTTGCGAGCTAAAATTTAAACCAGCTAGTAGATCCGAGAGAATGAATAAAAGTAAGTTTTTCGGACGTTATGAGATACGCACGCCTGGAACGATATTTGTTATTACTTTTTTTTTTCACAAAAAACGTTTCTACTTAGCTTGTAAGCACTAACGTACTAAGTAAATCGGTAGGTCCAATTCGGGTTTCACCTACCCCAGAAGCCTCTACAGCCGTGTCGCTATGAAAAGAGACTCTCCCTAGATTTCCCAGCTTAAAATTTTGATTATTTTGTGTAAAGTAAAACTAACCTTCACCTTAGTTACATCTGTTTGTCAGTTGCTTTTGGCAAGTTTGACAGTATTTTTAATTTGGTCCGGCCACCGTCCACCTACAGGCCGAGTACGTTTTGTTTTATTGACGTGCACCGCTAACTTTGAAACATTTTTATCGTTATGCTTTGTCGCCATGGACTCTTGCCACTTTTCGTGCAAGCTCTTTCCGCTTAATCTAGCGCTTGAAACACTTTCTCTTTCTTTAGCGTCTTTGTTGCGACTCGCATTCGTGAGTCTAAATTCTCTTTCTCTGTCGTTTGGTGGAGGAATCAGCGAGTTTAACAGTCGTTCGAAGCGGGGATCATTTATTGGGCGTTTAGCCCCCTTGCCGTTTCCATATATTTGTGGCAAATAAATGTTGTCATCATTTCTCTCTGGAAAAACAAACTCTTCCTTAAGACTTCTAAACGACTGACCCTTGTGTCTCCTTTGTTGAGACTTAGTATTATCCTCTTTGTGGCTTCGAGTTTGGATGTCGGTTTGACATCGGATTTTCGTAGCAGCTCGACTTTGCTCTGCTAACCTTAGAGATTTGCTTGTCCGCTTTCTATTGGCCAGGCTCTCTCTAGTTGTTCTCCATTCTGACGTCGCACATTCACGATCTCGTACTTTATCCCAAACGCTTTTCTTGTTTTCAGCCCTAATATACGCCTCCATTTGAATCTCGCATATGCGTTCATACTTTTTCCTTTGCTCTTCTTTAAAGTTCCTGGTGAGAGCCACGATATTGCTCCCGAGTTCTTCTTCATCGGTACCTTGTAAAAACAAACCCGTCATCGTTGGATTTATGCTTTGAAGAAATCTCAAAACAATCATTTTATTTCGGGCGAGCCTCCAAAACGTAGGCTTTCGTGCCTTCATTTTCTCGATTCGCTTATCCAGTGGCCAAATCGGCGCAACATGTGAAATGAGAGGGAAACTAACCGCGTCTTCCGTGTCGCTGAAATGCATTGCAGTAATTTCTTCTCTCGTCTGCACAGCCATATTCTTAATAGAGTTATCGATCTCTTCGTGGGAGATATTAATATACTTTCGTTTAAAAGCTATTGTTCAAAATCTTAGCGATAACAATAGACCCATTAAAAAGATAACAATTTAGCACCCGCGCAGGCTTGGTCAAGATGAATCATGACCGTTTGGCGACCAATGAATGTTTTCTCTCAAGAGGGAGGCTTTTTCGAGGTGTTTTTTTTCTGTTTTACGAATTACAGTAGAAATTTCAACAGCTTTTAATTAACCATTTATCAATAAAAGCTAAAAACAAAATGTTATTTTTGGCGGAAAACAAACTGTAGTTCATGGTTTACGTGTTTAGTGCTGCAAAAATAAATAAACGTTTAATAACATTCTTCCTGTAGACATATCGTTCGAAACCTTTTGTTTATATTCAAGAAAAATCGATTTACAGTAATTAATTCACACACGCACAATACAACAACGTTTTTATGACCAAATTTCATAATGAAATTCATGTTGTCAAGAACTACACAAAGCACTAATACCTTGATCCTCAAAAAACAAATATTTTGTTAAATTATTTCTATTTTATTGCAAGCTTATTTCACGGCTTTTCTGCGCTCAGCCCGTCATTTAGTTCTGTTTCAACATTGGCATGAAAACTGACAAGATATTTACAATAATTCATTTTCGCAGTTCCGTTCATTTATTTTATCTTTGTTGTTCTCCGTTATTGTGTCGCTTCGCCGAACAGCAATTTCCTTAATCAATCTGTCTAATTTGCAAGCGATATTTTGTTCAGACTTTAAGGCTAGGGGTTTTAAATTACCGGCGAAGGAAGTGTAATGATTCTTTGCAGGTGGCTTAAGAGCAAGGTTCAATTGTAACGATTAATTTCATCGGCATATGAGGTAGTATAGAGGTGTTATCACTGTACCAATTACTTTTTCACTAGAATAAAAAGAAAAGCAATAATATTGCTCCAAATGCAATATCACTCAGTTTTCGCACAACCCTAGCATCAACAATTTTCAAGCTTAACAGGCCTGTGTATATATATATGAGCTAACAAAACCAATTGTGTCATCCACCGATCGAGAGCCATCGTTGTCCTATTTTTCTGCCTCACTTCCCATAACATCCCGCCCGCCTCACTACACTTGCATCCAGTCCCCTCTCACTTGAGTAAGCGCACGGAAGGGTCATTTTCAGAATGCAGCTACAACGGCTTCCTCCACGGTTATTTTTTTCTGCCGTTTTAGATAGGAAAGCGCTCCCTTCCCCTCCCCAGATCGTCCTCAGGTCGCTCTGGCCAATTTTCTTTCAATCTGAAAGGAGGCTGTTCACACTGGCTATTGTAAATTATATTTCTGTTATCTTGCTACCATGTACGTCATTTTTCCTTGCGTAAGGTACTGGCCAGGCCGCGGGGTAGGTGTTCGAGTGCGTCACTTGCTTTTTTCGTATTTTTGCAACATTCTCCATTTTAATATATAATACACAAGTTTTTGTAAAACGTTAGCTCCATCTTTAACCTGAAGAAGGCTGGGTTTTGTGCAGTTTTACTTTTTACAATTAAAATAAGACGTCAGGAAAAGCAACTTTGGCTATTGTAGATTGGTGGGCCGTCAGTAAAGGTTCGAAAGCGAAAAGCCTGATTCAGGGTCTACCGGATGTAATATATCTCAGTTACTTTCTTTCTAGCATTGTGCGCTTACAACTTGTGAAGTAAATCGATTCATTAGGTCAAGACAAGACCAAAAAGAAACACCCATAATTCATTTCGGTCTTGAGTGTCCGTGGCATAAAACTCTATGGCCTGTTTATTTCCTGAGGTAACAAATTATATACGGATTTGAAAACTGACCTGTTTATGACACATTTATTTCTTCAATTTCTGGCTAATATGTTTAGCTATATTGAACCGTTTTTATTCTTATACGACTATTTGGCTTGACCAATGTCGTGCACAAATATTTACAACCTCCCACTGAATTAAAGCGGAAAACTGTATTTTAACCGTCGCAAAATAAGCCTAAAATGTCTCCGTGGGTAATTCTGAAAAAAAAAAGGTTCTAAATGATTTCATTATAAATAAAAGCCAGTGTTGTATCATAAACTGCCATGATCTCCTTCTTGTTTTTGCTTTTCGACCTGCCCGTGAAAGATTTTTTTTCATTTGAAAAAAAAATTCAAATTAAATTTTGTTTTAAAAACAAACTGAAAAAAAATCACAAACAGATATATTTACGGAACCATAAGACGTAATGTTTTATTTCTGACAATTGTCATTTTGCATGGGTGAAGAATTTTTTTGCGATAATTCCAATTATCATAAAACGATAACCCCGCACAACAAAAACTAGACTAAAACAGATTTCGTGATAAAAGCTTCAATATATAAAAATAACTGTTTACAATGCAAATTAACGTCAAAAATTGTCTGAAACGAACATTGTTTGAAAAAGAGGTCTAATATAATGATTGCGCATGCGTTGCTATTCAACCATGTTTGTAAACATCCAACATCTGCTTGCACAAAATAGCTTCCCTGGGTTTTGTTTATACAAAATTAAAACGGAAAAATTAGTTACAATTGAAACAAACGTGGGCAGTGTTTAAAATTAGAACGCGCCGTTTGCGCAGGAGTATATGTAGCTTTATCGGCCGCTTTCATGAAGCAGGTAGGTTGAAATAATGTGTTAAGATATATATGTTAATGTTATTATAAGCTTAGCTTAAATAATTGATACGGGTAACATTTATATGAGTTAAATAACAATCGATTATTCAGTTCAAGATAATACTGTGTAATAGCTTTAGCCACGTTAATTTCTTTGACAGTTTGTCGTATTATTTACTTAAAGGAATTCTGAACGGCCATGGGCAAGAAAAGAAAAGAAAAAGCTTCTCGAAGCGAGATACGGATGCAAAAACTATATGCTGATGCCATAAGGGAGGCAAAAGAGCGAAATATCAACCTTGATGTTCTGCCGGCTGCTGTAAATAAAGATTCAACGGACGACAACTTCGTGGAGGAGAAAAATGTTCCACAAAAAACACGAAAGAAGCCTCAAGAAATCCTCGAAGAAACGATAAAGAAACAAGAAGAGTTGAGGAAACCAAGAGCTTCTCTTTGTGTGCCAGTTTCAAGAATCATCCCTTTTAAGCCTGATGAAAGGGGATTGGAATTCCCGCGTGACTTTCGCCGGGATCCAACATCGCTCTCTTGGATTCCGCGTTCGGCGAGCTTGCTAAGTGATGAAGCATATTATCCAAGGAGATCTCCATGTTCAGATTTTAATGATGATCTTGAGGAAAATTTATCATTTTCTTGTAAAGAAATTCTTGCGGAAAAAAACTCAAGCGTCGTGGACATTTTACAGGTTTTCCCACTGCGTGTTGAGGAAGAAGACAGCGCCAGCCTCCCAAAAGCCCGCACGCGCTCGCAGCAACTTCCGCCAATTTACCGACAAGATGTGTGGCGGGAAACTATGCGGCGAGCGTCAGAGCCGTCACGCTCAATTCCCGCCAAACACGACGCGTGGAACATGACCACGATGTCCTTGATGGTTGGGAAGCAAGAGCTTTACGAAAGAGAAAAATGTAAGTCTACCGTGAGCCTTGCTGAAAGACGATTTCGTTTGAGAGCGGCAACTGCTAACTTATAACTTGGAATCAGATAAAGAAAAATATAGTGCCCGCGGAGTTGTAAAGTACATGTACATATTAAGCGTTTAATGAGTCCATCAAAAGAGGCCTGGCCAAGAACAAGATTGGTAAAACTCTCCATATGCATATGGATTTCTGCTATGTTTAAGGGCATTGAATTAAAATAGAATTTGAGTATACATGTTTCACTAATATACAAAAAAGATTAGTATCGATTTTAGTCTTCAAAACCATAGCAGCGGGCACAAACGTCGCCGTTAATTTGCATATTACCTGGCACCGTTTCATTTCGAAAAAGAAACTGGTTCAACAAGAAACACTGAAGAATATAAAACATTTACAGTAAAAAAAGCGACAATACAGGTAAAAAAGGCAGCAACTTGTGAGCTCGAGTTCTAGTAATGGTATATAATATATAATTTTAACGAATCTTAAAAATTTCACTGTCGACTTTGCGGTCCATATGAGTCTGATCAAAGATGTTGTAAAATGTGTCGTTTTGAGCCGGTTCACCTTGACAACGTCGACGGGATCGATCATTTTGCGAGCTTCGAAGGCACGAATCCCTAAGAAAACTTTGGCGGATTTTGACGACACTATACAGAACCCTTTTTAAACCACAGAACGTTTATAGATCAGGTGCAGTAGTCATTCATGCATGAGACAAATTTATAGTAGGTTTAGGTACTAAAATATCTGGTGCATGCAGGGTGTGTGCCGATGAATGCTGTGTACGTTGATACAGCCCGTACACATAACAGCTGTTATTCTATACATCCCGGTGACAACTGTTAGGTGGGCTGTAAGTGAGAAGAAACATGATTATGAAAATGTATTCAGGGGCACCCAGCGAAGAATGTTTAGGAAATACTTGGAATGGCGTTCTACTGTTTCTTCTATATCATTTAAGTGCTTTTTAAAAGACACCGTGTGAAACTATAAGGCTAATATCTTTTCGGATCTTTTTAGCTAGCTGAATATTTTTCAGTGGGCAGAAAATTGCAAGGAAAGGAATCTTATCCTCCGAATGAGTGTTTTTCCCCTCTACAATTGCTAACCCCTAGGGTGGATAAGCCATCCCCTTAGACCTAACCCTACCCTTTGTAAATGGTTTTCCCCCTTTCTACAAATGCAAACCCCTAGCACATGAGTGTTTTTCCCCTCTACAATTGCTAACCCCTAGCAAATAGGTTCCCCCCTCTTCAAATGCTAACACCTAACACATGTTTTTTTCCCCTCTACAATTGCTAACCCCTAGCAAATGGGTTCCCCCCCTCTTCAAATGCTAACCCCTAATACATGAGTGTTTTTCCCCACTACAATTGCTAACCCCTAGGGTAGATAACCCATCCCCTAGACCTAACCCTACCCTTTGCAAATGGTTTTCCCCCTTTCTACAAATGCTAACCCCTAGCACATGAGTGCTTTTCCCCTCTACAATTGCTAACCCCTAACAAATGGGTCCCCCCCTCTTTTCCGGAAAACCTAGCTGACTTTATTTCTTACCCAAAACATCACTCCGAACTTGAATACGTGGCGTTCAATTATCCGATAGTAAGATAGTTTGAGGTGACATTTTACCACTGAGAAAACTCTTACTATTAATGTCTAATTAATTACGACGTTTTAAGGCGACTATGGCCTTCCGAACAGAATTTCCACTGAAATGATTCTTTCAGGGGGCACCCAACGATGAGTGTTTAGCAAAAAGCGTAGAATAGTGTTGCACTGTTTATCCATATCATTTTAGTGCCTTTAAATGAAACTATAGGTCCAGACACACGGTGTTAGCAACTTTTCTTGTAACATTGCACGAAACAGTTGCAGAAATAGAATCGAGTTTGCGACGTTGCACGCAGCAGTTGCAGAAGTGGAATCGAGTTTGCGACGTTGCGCGCAACAGTTGCAGAAGTAGAATCGAGTTTGCGACGTTGCGCGCAGCAGTTACAGAAGTGGAATCGAGTTTACGACGTTGCGCGCAGCAGTTGCAGAAGTAGAATCGAGTTTGCGACGTTGCACGCAACAGTTGCAGAAGTAGAATCGAATTTGCGACGTTGCGCGCAGCAGTTGCAGAAGTAGAATCGAGTTTGCGACGTTGCACGCAACAGTTGCAGAAGTAAAATCGAATTTGCGACGTTGCACGCAACAGTTGCAGAAGTAGAATCGAGTTTGCGACGTTGCGCGCAGCAGTTGCAGAAGTGGAATCGAGTTTGCGACGTTGCACGCAACAGTTGCAGAAGTAGAATCGAGTTTGCGACGTTGCGCGCAGCAGTTGCAGAAGTGGAATCGAGTTTGTGACATTGCGCGCAACAAATTGCATCCTGTGACACAGGCCCCACAAAAAAAATTGCGCGCCAAGTTGCAAGAAAAGTTGCACCTGGTGTCCGGACCTTATGTGAAAGCTAAGGCAGTTTGAGCTTTTCGGTTCTTTTAGCTGAATGTAGCAGCGGTATATCCGTGGTATATAGCGGTATATCCACGGTATATTCGCGGCATATAGCGGTATATCGGCGGTATATCAGTGGTATATAGCGGTATATCCGCTGCATATAGCGGTATATCTGCGTCATGTAGACATAGCGTATATCGATAACTTTTTGACTATATTTGGGCAGTGTATCAATGTGTTGAATTATAAAGTGGTATATCAGTTGTATATCCGAATTTCGGTATCCCCCGAATTTACTAGCTGCTTTCACCTCTCAGAAAATCCTACTTGACCTTACTCCGTGCCCAAAACGACACTTTTTTTCCGATGTTATGAGTTTGAGTTGACATTTTACAAAAGAAAACTCTTGTTTTCAGTCTAATTCATTACGAATTTTTGAGGCGACTAAGGTGATGCTACACGGGGACGATTCGCAACGACGATTTTTAGCGCAACAAAATTAACGACAGGTATGGTACCACGAAACAACTTGAGCAAAATTCGTGTTTTTGAGTTGCAAGTTTCTTGAAGCTGAATCAAAAACTTGCAACGAAAAAAATTGCGAAGAAAATCGTCCGTGCTCCCATGTTGCGCTAAAAATCGTCGTTGCGAATCGTCCCGTGTAACATCGCCTTAAGGTTTTTCGAAAAGCTTCCGGCCGAAACGATTCATTGGGTGCTCTTGTTCCTTGGATGCTTCTGATGTTTTCCAAGAAATCAAGCGGTGTGGTTGTTTGATCCTCTAAGTGCCTAAGGGTATTGTTATGTAGTATAGAAATCCACTGACATCCTGGCTGGATGAAAGTTCTTCAATTGTAAATACAGGCTTATTACATGAAATTTTCCCAATTTTAAAAGTATCGCGAAAATTTAATGACGCAGCAATATTTAAAATGTTTGGTCTATTTAAAATTCAAATTTTTTCCCACTCGTTTTCATTTCAATAATTAAAATTATAACCTTTACAATAACATTGCGAAAATTAAGTAGTGGGTTGGATTAAAACATTTTTATCTGCAAAGTGTGAACTTTGAGTGTCGTGAAATATGCTCGTACGTTCCAAATACCGAAATTTTGATCTCGTGAAATGATAATGTAATAAGCTAACACTTATTATATGGCCAATCTGAAAAGAGAAGAATGTCGGCAAGCGTTGTTATTGTGCAGTACAAGCAACTAGCCACCATTTACGGGGGTCTGCAATATTCAAAGTTTTGAAAGACTTTCTGAAAGGTACCACTCTATTGAACTGTTCGGCTTTATTGGCAAAAAGCTGGCTGTATCGAAAAAGTTCTATTTCAACGATATTTTGATGGCAATGGTATCGATCTCTGCCCTGATCCTTAAACTACCCCTCTATAAGTTACAATTGAAAGCATTGGAAACTGACACCCGGAAGATATCAAACCTGTATTTACAGTCTTTAGAGCAGTTTTCACTCGCGTGTCGTAAAACCCAACACAACAAACGTTGACAATCCAATGAACCAATCAGAACTCGTAGCAAATACATGTAGCCGGCGCCAAGCGCGGGAAAACGCGTGCGAGTAATTCGTGATTGGTTTTAGTTTTACTTCGGATTGATTAATGAAGTGGCGCGAGATATTTTAGCCAATTAAGTAACAATACGAAACCATAGCAATCACGGAATTACTTTCGAAACGCTGTTGAAGACCGCTCTATAAGGTATGACGAACACTGCCTTGTCACTGCCTGGTAGTTTCTCTCGGGGTAATTATAGTTTGCATACCATTTGACAAGTGATCTAAGATGACCGCTCCTCCTGATCGTTCCTCGATCTTATTCTCATTTTCATTTCTGGTTGAATTTGTTATAGCAGCAGGTGAAAAAAGATCAGAAAGTAATATTTGCTAATCACTCCAGGTAGTCAGCCAGGCGCAATTCAGGTACCATTCATCTGTTTGGAGGAGTACAGTCAAAGTAATGGCTCAGTAGTGTATAAACGTCAGGAAACTAACTTTTATGAGCTTTATTTGAAATTATGGCTATATAATATAATTATTTATTTTAATTAAGTTAGAAGTAATAATTATCCATACAGTTGCAAACTAGTAATGCTTGGGGGTTAATCCTATTCAGACCGGGTATTTTTTGGATTTCTGTGATCCGGGGGAAACCGTACCCCCCCCCCTCCCCCCTTTCCCCCATCCGTACCTTCTGGAATATTAAAGCTTAATGGCTATATACAACTTGAATGGTTTATAGTACGTCAAAAACTGTCTCAGCTGGGGTAGTTCACCTGACGTGATAATGTCATATGACGCGGGAATCCACCGTAGGAAAAAAGATGGCGGCTGTTCATTTTACCACAATACCTTGCGGACCTAACACAGTACATAAGGCACAAAGAAAGCCAAATTTTTACAACATTTGTTCCAGAACTAAGGACAATGTGTAGACCAGGTTTGAAGGTTTTATAACTTTTCTTAACATTTTTATGAACGTTGTTAAGATTTTTGTGCGCTAAGAATTATGGGTAAATGTACCAGTCACCATCTTTTTTCCTACCGAGGATTGTGTCACCATTCAAAATAACTGCCATCTTGTGTCCGCCGTCTCGGATTTCCATCACCAAAAAAGCGCCAAAATTGAGTCAAAATTAATTAAAATCAACAGAAAAATGCTAAATTAAAATGATCTTAAGGTGATTCCTCAGAAATAAAAGTTGTCGAACGATTTTTTTTAAATTTTCCCTAACAGCTCCCTACCATAAGTTGTTTCGAAAAATTCAATAAAAAAGATAGGTCACCATGCTCGGTAAAGAGATATGATGGACCAATGTTGCCCGATTTATGCCTATAGCAATACCGATCACGCACGTCATTATTTGATCGGTTCATGTTTCTTTTCCTGGTAACCCGTGAAAGCAAAGTTTACAATTCTTAAAAAAAAATTGATAGATTAAAGTCTCCACCATATGGGAACACTTTAAAATAAAATTTCTGAAAAAGTCACACAACTTCAAATGACACGGACTCAAAACGTTCCTCGCGTCCATGTTTTCAAGGTCAACAATTTGCTCCCACGAGTAACTGATTTGAGAACGTTTTTAGCGATATCTTTTTTTCCTGTCGAGGAATTTTTTTTTAACTTTGTTAACTTAAAAAGCATTAATTTAACATCAAAATGATGCAATAAAAAATATAGGTCACCATGCTCGTTAGAGAGAAAAAGACAGTCGTATTTTCTAACGAGCTTGCGGGCCTTTGATAAAAAACATTCCATCCTCCGAAATGTGCGCGCGCTCATTTTGCTCAACCGCGCTCGCTCATTGCTTATAAATTATGGTAATTCTCCTTTTGAAAAATACTCGTAAGAAAATTAAATTTCCAACTGCGTGTTTTAAAAACCGTTCACTAAAAAGAGTGTTGTTATTAACTGGCTGCCATGAAAGGACTATTACGTGTGTTATGCGCAGTACAGGATGCGCAGTGCAATACTGAGGAATCACCTTAAATTGTAAAATTTACCAAACGAAAGTTAAAAATTGGTAATTTAAACGTTAGTTTGAGCAGAAAATTCAAAATGTGGGTAAACATACTTGTCAAAATATGGTTGCCATGGAAATGTCAAATATAAACAAAATGTTTCCACGGCAGATAAATTTCAGAAAAAATCATCAAGTTTGGTGGATATTGGTTAAATGCTTATAAAGTTATGAAACGTTCAAAGTCAGCCCAGGCTTTCCGCTCCGCCTCTCCCAGGTCTAAATGGGGTTAAAACAACATGATTCCAGCACATTACACCTGCGATTACTGACAACGATTATTTTTTGACTGTTGCGTGACGACACAAATAGCGGCTGCGCAAGAGACTATATAAACAGTAATTGTTTCCGTCTTTCTGACTTCTAATGTCACCAATAACACGGGATACGGCTTATCTGCTGATGTTTCAATATTAAGAATTTTTCCTAGTACGATACTATATTAAGCATGTCGACTTGTTCCTATTTCTCCATAATTACGCTGACGCTTCGATTCTTCCAAAATGTACTTTTCTCTCTTTTAATAGTTGAACGTGTTTCTTCGCGTCTTTCTCGCGTGTTTTCTGCGGCTCTCAGTGCGGTTATACAATGTCTTTTTCTCTATCAACACTGGCGCCCAATAGACATGACATTTCTTAGTGCTTGCACCTGTATCCGTCTTCTTGTCAATGGCTTCATAAATGCTTTTCCCGAATCTTGATTCCAGATTCGTGTTGAACATTCTACTGGAGCGAGCATAAGCTGTTTTTACACGATATTCAGCTTGCTTGAGTGACGGAAAGGAATCTTTACACATGTCTCCATGGCAACGCCCTTTCCAGCTTTCATCCGTGCCATTGGCTTTCAGTTCGGTACTTAATTTCTTTGTTTGATTGTTGCTGGGATTTCCATCAGTAACTTGCGACTCGTTGGATGAAAAAGTGTTTCCGTTTGAATCTGGAGAAGAAAACCCTTCACCTGTCGATCTGAGTTTTCTTCCTTCCACGACCATACTTTTCATTGGTTGATTTGTATTTATTGACAAGGTGTGCAATTCAGGAATGTTCGGAAGACGAAACTTATACAGTTTTCTTACTCTCGCTTGCGCATAAGAACATCCTGGCGCTGAGTTTGACCGCTCTTTGTCCATCCATATTCCATTATCCATGGTTTCTATCTTCCCGCTGCCCTCATCTGTGGGTACGAGCTTGGGAAATGAATTCAAACCCGTTGGCGAGTTCTTTGTTAACGGCGACAAACTCGTTGACTTGTGTTTAGCATGCGATTGCACTTGCCGCGGCATTTGCCAAAACTTTTCGCCGCTCAATATTTTATCTTTCCTATGTCGCTCTGTTTTCTCGTTCCCATTGTTGCTTTCAATGTTAACGTTTTCATCTATCGGACTAGAAACGTCTTCCGAGTTAAGGAGACCATCGGGTTCCAGACTTTGTTTGGATTTTTGTATGTTGTCTGGTAAACACCCTTTGCATGCAAGGCGGACTGCTTTAATCTTCAAGAAACTCATTTAAATGATTTCCTACCAAAGAAAGAAAACGTATGCGGTTATTGCGGTTTCTAAACGACCAGTGGAATTATACAAACAGTTTCACTATTTTACTTTATATAGCGTAATTAATGTCGTCACATTTAAGCAAAACATAATGAGGACTTAACGTATATAAATAGTAATCATTTCATCATAAATTGGAAAACTTTCTGAGCACCAATTTTATGATTGTTTAAGGCAAGTCATGTTTATTTTTTAACTTCATAAACGCGTTAAGAAATTAGATTTAGATTTGCATGCCAAAATTTAATTTCTTGTGCGTTAATGATCAGTGAAATTATTAAAGGCCAACGGGTAATTCCGGTTCCTTGTATATATGTATTATAAAATACCATCCTTTTTAGAATTGCATTACTAAAGCTATAGTTTTATTTTTTCCAGTTAGGATAGTCCTTAGATATGCATAACAAACTTTCAAAGTCACCCTGTAATAAGAAAATTTAGAGAAAAGAAATGTGGCGCTTTTTTTCTGTCGGTAGCTTTCTCATATTGTTTAAGGGCCCGCTTAAGAGGGAATTTGTGTGAATTCGCAGCGTTTGTTTTATTTGGATTCTTTGGCTAAATGTTTTAAAATTGGCTGAACAGTTAGCAGAAGAAATCTTTGCTACCTTTTTCTTATCCGAAACAACATCATTTGTATCCATACTAAAACATAAAGCATTAATTTTCAGGCTCAGGTGACCGCAAAGTTTTAGATGACATTTCACTTACGAGAATTGAGGTAGTTTTTGTTAAAGGCGACCAAAAGACATGTCATGAACAGATATTCCACTGAAACCGTCCTTTGCTGAGGTTTCCGCAATTCCTTGCCACAGTTTAGCAAGTTGAAGGGCTTAAAAAGGAACAAATTGCTCAAAGATATGCAGCTGTAGATACAAAGAAGGGACAGGAAGAAACCTTAAAACATAAATTTTACCTTTGAAGTCGTTTTCATGATCACATTATATCTTTCAAATCTGTCAGATAACCGATTATTCCATCGATGAGACGGTTGTAACTTTACGTGAACGCAATGCGAAAAATCCTTCTTTAGCTACTTAAATTCGCGATGTTGGGTCTTACAGTGTTGACTTATAACACAACGGTTATAGCTGCGAACGCTGTGACGATCATCAAACATGTGTCTAAATTTGTATGTCAAACTGAACGTCGCTACACCTGTTCGACGATCTATCACACTCTTGAATACTCTGCAGCTAAATTTATACTTCTATTTATTTTTATGAATAGCTAATAAATGCATTATACATGCAAGGCATACATCAATTTATTTAAATAAATTGTCATGATGTTTTCATATTTTAATCAAAAGATAAACTTGCCGCATGGTGTTCAAACGTACAAAATGAACTGCCGATTCAATAATGTTCACTTGGTTTTTTTTTTTCGCTGCTATTTTTCAGTCCGGCCGTATTTTTCGTTTTCGATCTATTTTTAATCGACAGGTGAAGCGGATTCGCAATTCGATTGGCTTGTAACAAACAAAACTATCATTAAAAGAAACAATTACTTTGAATAGTTGGTAGAATTTTATGAGGGGTTGTTATAATTGGTTGACACAACGGTGAACTTCAAAGAGATATCACATTATCAGAACACAAACATACAATCTGATTCAAATTGCTTGACAACGTTGCAGTAATTTCTGGGAAACAACAGAAGAAAGAAGGTTGTCGTAGGGCGATTCAGGATTTACTATGAAGCACAGCTAAAACGACAAATAACTCGTGATATTTCTCTTTAAATTTGTGTTTTTACTTTATCGGTGGGCAACCACCCTGTTTATGAAGATTATGAACAAGGGTTTTCCCAAGAATAAACAGGTTCTTGTAATATGGACAAATATGCAATCATTTATAGTCGGATGTTAACGAAAAGTCGATCGCATAAGAAAACGAAGAAAATCATTAGTCATTTTCTCTCGCTCGCGGGAATGTGGGCACGTTTTGAAAATTTCAGTGTGAATTGCATGCTTTTCGCCTCTTGGCCGACGAGAATTGCGGAGGCAGCTAGGAGGGGAGCCGTTAGTATTTTTTAGAAAGGCTTCTATTTTTTGTGCATTACTTAAGAAAGGGATACAATGTCTCATAGTTAAATTTATATTTTTTATTTATTTGCAAAACTACTGTGTTTTTTTTTTTGTCATTTTATTGTGGAGATCCACTGGGGAATTGATAATCCACTGGCACCTGCTGCGATCATTTAAATAAAAACTTCCGAAATAGTTTATTTTTAAAACACTAAATGGATTTGGCCTGGGGTAAAAATACATTTTGTTTTCAGCTGACTTGTTATTTGAATTGGCGTAATTCATTTGTTAAAAAAATCTACCGAAATAGCGTATTGTGAAACACCTTAATTAGTTTGCTTAGTCCGGCTTTGTAGTTTAAAACGTCCTGTCGATGTCGTTGTCTTGTTTTATTCATCTAGTCTCAATTTTTGTTATTTCTGATTTGTGATTGCAATTTGTTTAAAAATTTACCACACTAGCGAATTTACAAAATAGTCAAATAATTGTGCATGGTTCTCAGTTAGATACCAACTAGAAACGGTATCTTGCAATTATTAGCCGTCGCTCTGGTTTATCATCGTTCATTGCATCGTTCATTGTTACGCGAGAAACATCGTTATTCCATAAGAAGTCGTCCTTAATTATTGCTCTTGAGCAGCATCCTGTGTGATCAGGCGCACTCGTGCAGTTTTGTCTGGGAAAGACTCCGGCGACCAAGGCATCTTCTACATCTCTAAATGTTTAGTACAGCATCAACGAAGGGAGAAGTAGTCTTTCAAAATCTGAGAAAAAATAAAGAACAATTAATGGCATAAGACAAAAATCGAAGTTTAACGATGGCCAATATAGGAACAAAATTCAAACCGACTGTAGCTGAGAAACGCGGTGGGTTTTGCTTGCTTGAAAGCTGAACAATTTTATTCATCTTTTCACAAACGTAGTTGTTATTTCAGTCTATAAGTGGTTTTCACCTTACGTCATGGCGGCCATATTGGTGCACACCTACAAAATAACTTTGATGAACTTCTTTTGTTCTATGCACCAACATGGCCGCCATAGCCTTTGTCATTTGAGTCCCACAGGACTGAAGGTCACGTGAGTGAAAACCATCTATAGAGAGGTGTTCAGTTGAATAACGTAAAACCAAAACCAAAGTAATTACTCTGACCAATCACAACACAGGCAGACAATCCAATGAACCAATCAGAACTCGAAGCAAGTACATGTAGCTGGCGCCAAGCGCGGGAAAACGCGTGCGAGTAAGTCACGATATGATTGGTTTTGGTTTTACTTCTGATTGGTTAATAAAGTGGCACGAGATTTTTTAATGTGACTGAAATTGTTAACTGAGCTGAATTGGCGGGGACGACTTTCAAGTTCAATTATAGCAAAGAAAATTAACCGTCGTGTGTTCACGTTCTCCACAAAACCTATAATTTGATGATTTGACTTTGTTCTTTTGCAGGGAACGACAAAGAAATGAATCAAATGTAACACGCACGTGCAGAAGCATTGTTTTCGCTCATTAAATCTATTGTTTTGTGCCGCTCTCACTGCCGTTGCCGTCATGGTTGCCAAAGCTCGCGAATAACGAGAGAAGCACGGCCAAGGGGAGTGCGAGTGGTGATGGGATCTTGCGACTCCCAAGAGAGACAGACGACTGCACTGGAAACGAGTCAGAGTAAGAATGCTGAACACATCCCTTCGTCTCGCCCCAACTAACTGCCCCTGGGTCTCCGAGAATGCGCCGAACATAGCTCTACACGTCTACTGAGATATGTATTTACTCAGTGCGAACAAATCCTGGTAATTAACTGAAAGATTATATAATGAAATTATTTACCTTCTTCACCGACAAAGCCATCCTTGTCGGCGTCTGCTACAGACAGAATACCCTCTATTTCGTCCTCTGTTAGTTGATGTCCATACAGTCTCTCCAGTGCCTCATGTAGCTCACTCACTGGCACGTGACCTATCTGATCTTGGTCAAACACGTTATACACGCAGCGTACTTCAAACTGTGTTGTTTGTTCCGCCACGATGTGCTCCAGGAACTTAATGAGTTCGTTGAAAGTAATTTTTTGTTTGTCTAAAAAAGATCAAGATGAAATTAGAACACGCTCAGCAAACACTGCGAACTATGCCAAAAAATCCAATTGATTTTGGGTGTAAATTATAAATAAAAATTTCTATATTAGTTGACTGACAAAAACAACCACACCACCGTAATGTAAAAGTATACCGGAGCAAAGAAACCTTTAGTGGCAGGATTTATGCAGGCCCTGCAACTTTTGGTAAATCCACCATGCATGCACTGTACTTCACATCACCTTGACCTGCACTTGCACTAAGCTCCATTTATCAGTTATGTCCAGGATTGCAGCTAATTAGATGCATGACAAATTTAATAAGCGTCACAAAGTGTCCTCTTGCTCTTCTACTCAACTTCAACATCACTTGTTTTCAAAAATTCAGACAATAAAAGTCACGAAGTGTCCCCTAAATTCTGCTCTTTAAGTAAAGATAAACAGGTGCGTTTACCCTAAGCTAAAAGCAACACTAACACTAATGCTTACCTTGCATTTCAAAAAAGATAGTTAACACTTAGACTAAATGGGGCACTTCGTGTTGGATATCAAAATTTGTCGTGCATCTAATTATCTGCAATCCTGGACATAAGTGTGATGGTAGTGTCTTTGCCAAGTGTTGAAGTAAATATAGATGTAAATGCAGATGATGTAAATTCAGGGCCATCCCTCCTATGCTTTCAAGAGCATTTACCGTTAGCATATGTTTTCTTCAGAAGCTGTTCATTTATCCTTTATTTTAGACGCATGTTGGTAAAATTTGGCGACCATTGGTTGCTATGGTGACGAGATATGACGTCATCAGAAGCACGAGGTCAAGCCATTTTTGAATACAAATGCATTTTTTTCACCTTTTTCGGTAAAAAAAAAACGTATTAATTGCCACCAAAAGAAAGAAAATGTTTAACTGTATCTTATTGTACAGCTATAGAAAAAATATTTGAAATTTTCGCATTTTTTTTGATAAAGTCATCTTGGCGTCACAACCCATAACATTTAGGTCCTAGTCGCACTACAGTCAAAAACAAAAATTAGCCCGTGCAAAAATCGAGGAAAACAAAAGAAACCGCTTCGGTGCAACACGCTTTTAGTGGGATGTTTTTGTTTTTATGTCATTTTGCACGGGATAATTTTTGTTTTTCACTGTAGTACGACTAGGCCTTTATCTAACATTTACATTACAGGCAATCTATTAGAGGTGAAATATTGGCGATATATTGTAACACCGCAAAAACCCAGGCGGGGATTGCAACCCAGCACCCCCCCCCCCTCCTTGTACCACGGTGGGGGTATAAGCTTGCATGAGTTTTGTAAGTTTGCATGTAAGTTACAAGTCTTATGGGTTTGAAAATGCAACAATTGCTAGAGGTAAAATGTGTCTTATGCACATAAAGATATTTATGGTCGACCGGCGACAGGCCAATTGATTATTGAGGTGAAGCATCTGAACATGATTTTTATCCCGGGAATGGAAATGGGATTTACAAAATTCCGATCTTAGAAGTACTGGGGGGGGGGGGGGGGAAGTTGATAAAGGAGAGGGAGGGAGGAGAGGGAGGAGAGGGTTGGATGCCTGTCGATGTGGACTTAGTCGATACATTAATGACCATTAGCCAACAACACATACCTGCCAACTCTAGTTCATTCATGTATGCATGGGCCTCTTCTTTGTGAATGTTGTAGCCGAGAGTTCGGACCAGCTGGAAAAAGTGCTTCAGTGGTACCTTTCCTGATCCACGAACATCAAAAATCGAGAAAGCTTCTTCGAACACTGAAAAGAAATAAAGCGGTTTTCAATTGAGTGTCAAAAGTATTTCGCGTTTGTTTTGTTTTTGTCTTACTGAATACTGCGCTAACAACCACTTCAGTATCTTTATCCAGTCGTGTTGCATGCATCAATTAATCAATCAATTAACTTTATTTAAACTCGGTAAAACGGCTCAGTAAAACTATTTTTCAGACATGCCGTGCAATCTAAATGATAACAAAAAATATATAATATATATATAATTTATATAGTGGCAAAAACTGTTACACTATACTGGTTTAAATAATACTAATAAGAATAATAATAATAAAAAACACTATCTTACATCATAATATCCTCTATAAACACATAAAAATTACAATCATAGATGTTATAGAACCAGATTCTATTTTTGTTCGAGAGCTCTTTTGTAAGCGGTTAGACTACTGAGTTCTCGTATTTCATTGGGAAGCTCATTCCAGGCAATGGCACCACGATAGGAAAAAGATCGTTTCATGAAATTAGTTTTAGGCTTAGGTAGTTGCAGGTCAAATTTACTGCCTCTAAGATTGTAGCTTTGTACCTCTGAGGTCAGTTTAAATAAATTTTGTAAATAGTCTGGTGCTATCTTACGAAAGACTTTGAACATCATAATCTGCAATTGTAACAGTTGTCTTTCATTTAGATTTAGATTTAGATTTAGATTTAGTAAGTTTGGCGTCCGCTACGAATTGGTACTGTGATTGGTATACTCTCAAATTAAACCGTGACACAGGGATGTCCCAGTCATTTGATGGACCAGCAAACCATTCAGAGGTTTGATTGCTCTGGTTTGGGTTTTTTGGCACTCAATTAAAAAAACGCTCCTTGACAGGGATGGACATAAGATATGTGTCCTAGCAAACGTTTATTTTGACAGGTCATATTGCAAAATTGATCGCAATCTCGCCGCCTTGTTGTAAAGTTTTACCTGAGTCAAAATACCATGTCGTATATGACCCACCAATTAAAAGTGTTTTCAATGGATGAGTTTTGTTTTCCCTCGACCCTCAATGTTCCCCTCGGCTTCCTCTCGGGGAACATTGAGGTACGTTCTCGGGGAAACAAAACTCACTGTTTCCCGTAGGGCCAGACATTAGTGTTTTGTTATGCCTCCCAACTCAAAAATAGTAAAAACACAAAAAATTGTGTGTGGCTGGCACACGAATTGGCCGCGGTTTCAAGGCGCACGACTTGATCACGTGCGACTCGAAAGTTTAAGTGCATTGTTGCCCTTGGGCGTTAGTGAGTTTTGTTCGCCCTAGGGCGTTTTAGACTGTTTTAACCCATGGCATGTGACACTTTCTTGTCCAATCAAAAAAGGCGTTTGAGTTGGGAGATACAACAAAAACATTTGAACCACTCGGGCAAAGATTGCACAATTCAATTTATCTGGACCGTGCGTGGAGCAAAGTATTAGTACATACCTTCCATGTGCTCTTTGCCGAACACAACTTCTTTCTTTCCCGTGTCCACGTCATCGCAGTACAAGGAAAAGGCTCTGTTTACTCTTTGCTTAAGATACCAGACATATTGTACATCAGAGAGTCGAATTGTAACGTATCAATAAGTGATCAATTTTCATTACAATAACTTATATATTTGGTCTTCGCTTATCAGTTTTGCATGTGAATATTCCGTTGTTGCATCGCTCTTCCGTCGTTTAAAATGTAAAACCTCTTGATGCAATTTAAACTGAACTTCGGCGATCGAGCACTTCCAAACTGTCAGGCAGCACTCGAGAGTTCGTTCGTGTCAGATTATATTATAATAAATGAGAATTTGTTATCTCGCTTTATCAAAGTAAGGCGAGAGATGATGTCAATACCAAACGAGGCGAAGGAGGCCAAATTGTCAGACCTCAAAACGTCTAAGTTAGGCTAAAACCAGTCCCCCAAAAAGTCCAACGGCCACATAACGTAACTCCCAAAAATCCCTTTAGTTTCCTTTCTGTGTAAAAACGTTACGCTCTTTGCCGATTCCCAAAAAGTACTCACCAAATTCTTTCACCCCAAAGCCACCACCAAATTTCTAACCCCCAAAATAGTCCTAAAAATTTCAAACCCTCTCCGTCACGGTTGTGCCTAAATCATACCGTCCAGAAGGACGTCGGGCCCCTTATTGAGACTTATATAACTTAACGTCGACACTTAGAATTTTTTTTTTCAATACATTTTTAAGTACAGTGGAACCCCGATATAACGATTCTCGATATAACGATATCCCCGGTATAACGATGAACATACTATGTCCCGGCAAAAGTTACAGTAAAATGTATGGGACAGAACCCCGATATAACGATCTTCGATATAACGATATTCCCGATATAACGATGAGAATTTGCCGCACTGAGCGTAAAATCTTCCCCGATATAACGATATTACAGCGTCAGTACACAGTTACAATTTTTTGTAACTGCAAAACATTGAATTTAATACAATAACATTAAGGGCTGTTTACACATGCGATTTTTGATGCGATTTTTGTGGCGCTCTCCAATGCAATTTTTGTCGCATGCGTAAACGGGCGGCGATTTCAGTGCGACTCGGATGCGATATTTGCTACGATTTCCCAAAAATCGCCGCCAAGCGATGGAGGATGCGTTTTGAAGAGTACTTTAATTAATGAAAAAGTGTCTGTTAAAAAAGAAAAAACAATGAACACGCGAACCTCGATTTTTATAAGTAAAGACGATCTTTACAGTCGCAACTTCAAATTTTTAAGTTTAGTTTTGTTTCCCTTTGACGATTCACACCACAGGCTTTGTTGTGTAACCTTGAAAATGTCTAATGCTTTGCAAATTGTTTAAGGACGTTGCTGCGTGCTTGAAACGTTACCTTTGTGAATCATTTGATACTCATTAAATATATAATTTGTAGTAAAAAAGTACATGTAAATTTTACCCCGATATAACGATATTTTCGGCTATTATACGGCCATATCGTTATATTGGGAGTCTCGATATAACGATACCTCGATATAACGATATAATTTTGCTCCCTTGGCATATCGTTATATCGGGGTTCCACTGTATAAAAAAGAAAATCTAAAATCCCCACTCAGGATTAAACCTGTGACATCAGCTAGGCTTAAGCGTACATAGTCTACCGTACCAGAGTACCACCTAGCTTCTCGGGTTGCTTAGTTCTAATTTTAAATATATAAACTGCTACCCCCAACCTCAACTGAAAGCCAACCAGTTACTTCATTATTTAATTGGCCGTTTTCACACTAGAGACGGACAAATCGTCTGGACGGACAAGTCGTCTCAGACGGACAAGTCGTCTTAGTGAGAAAACGGGACCAACAAAATTTTGGACGTAAAAGTCGTCTGATTTTGTCCGTCGATTTGGCCGTCTATTAAGACGATTTTTCGAGGACGATTTGTTCGTCTAGACGGATAAGTCGTCCGAAGTCCGACTTAAATTCACACCAGACGAACAATTGGTTGTATCTCGGTCCCTGTACTCGCTAAGGGGAATGGAACTAGTAAAGAGAGTGATAGTCTATGGGAAAATCAAAATGGCGGATGGAAAGCAAGGTAACCAGGCCTGTTAGTGCCAGGCTCCTTGCTTTCAAAATCGTCTGTTTGTTCGTTCAGATATGAATTTATGATGACCAACACAAGGTGAGTTGTCCGTCTAGAATTCACATAACATGAACAAATCGTCGGACGACTTGTCCGTCCAGACGATTTGTCCGCCTTCTAGTGTGAAATGGGCCAATCTCAAGCCTGTTAGTGCCAGGCTCCTTGCTTTCAAAATCGTCTGTTTGTTCGTTCAGATATGAATTTATGATGACCAACACAAGGTGAGTTGTCCGTCTAGAATTCACATAACATGAACAAATCGTCGGACGACTTGTCCGTCCAGACGATTTGTCCGCCTTCTAGTGTGAAATGGGCCAATCTCAATAAAGTGTCCGACGTCCTTCTGGACGGTATGATTTTGGCTTGACCCTCCTTCACTTATTATACTTGAGTACCCCCTCTCCCACCCTGATACAGTATTAAAGAAATAATAATTACCTCTCTTATCGGAGCTCTCTTGACGCAAAACCTCAGATGTCCTTCTGCTTGACTAAGAGCTTGCATCACTTCCTTGGCGTACTTCAGAGTAACTTGAGTCAAGCGAAAATTATTTATCTGAGGGAATTTGCAATTTTTATAAATTAAAAGTCTTTTCTAATCCAGGAAGAGTTCCGTGTCATCTTTAATCCGACAGTGAACTCACTTACTAAATAAATAGAGGAATAAATAAATAAGTAAAAATAAGTACCATCATATAAATTAGAAATAAACCTAATTTGCATTTACTTTTCTTTATTTGTAGTCCCATATGTAAATGTGTGTTGAAAGTAATTGCAAATTAAGCTTATTTCTAATCAATATGATGTTTAGTAATACTAAGCTGTAACACTACAATAGGCGACAAAAATAGTTGACACACTCTATAACAAAAACGGTTTTCGTGACATATTTATCGCTGTATCCTTCCTTTTACTACACTCTGCCGCATTAACCCCCGTCCCCCCATCCAATGTTGTATGGCCTGACGAAACGATACACAACATTGTCTGGGTGGGGGTGGGGGTGGGGAATTAGGGGGGTGGGGCTGAAATGCCTCTCGTCCCGAACAAGATGGGGTTCAAAATGAAAATGCGTCAACAATATTGTCGCCTATTGTAGCTTTCTTGGCTTCGGCAAACAAAATTTCACAGAAAACAAGTAGAAATAGTGGGTTTTTTAAGTTTAAAAATACAATATAATGGATTTACAATAAAAAATGGTGTAAAAATATAGTATGAAAGCCTCAACCGTAGAATAGCGATACTTCAGTCTGTTTACAAACATAAAGTCAAATTTGTTTTGTTATTCAAATTTTTCCAACTATTAAACAAATAACTATTTGTTTTTTTTTTTTTAACAGCCAGTAGTTCTCTGGTTGGCACATTGGTGACGTAACGAGAAATATCACTATACCCGGCCGCTTATTTGCATCCGTTGAATGACAATGCCGGTCCTTTTGTTTTCATCTGACTTAAAGGCCCACCTTCACCCAAAATGCTGTGCGCGCCGCGATCACTTTCTATGCTGAATTTCGTGTAATACGAAATTCACGCTTGAATGCGTGCAACCAATCAGATCACGCGAATGAGCATTTCAAAACAAAAACAAACGACCGCAACGTCTTTTGGGTGAAGGTGGGCCTTTAATAAAAACTTTCAGAGATATGTTAATAAGTGGCCGGGTATTCTAATATTGTTCCGTATGAAAATAAGAAAATAAGAAGACAACTATATTATAAAATATTTACAGTTGTAGAGACATTTTAGGCTGTTGTGTCTCCTTGCGCAGGCGATTTTCGCGCCCACTCGCTACTCGCAGCACTCGCACGCACTGGCACTTGCGCGAGGAACTACTCGTAGTCTAAGCCTCTACGTTTCCGTTTTAACCGGCTTTTGACACTTGGATAGGTCCTTCCAAATACTGTGAAAAACTAGTGACTGGTACTTTCATGTGGTACAGTTTATACTTCTCAATATTTGGCACGATGAAAATTGGTACAATTTTCTTCCGAAGGCAAGCAATTATACTGTGATCCAGCCGCTATAAGTTGATTTATAAAATAAACCACACAATGCTTAGCCTGATTATCAGAGGGTCCGAGCTCCCTCGCACTCAACTCCCTTTTCTCCCCGTCTGTTTTTCTTTGTTTGAGCACAGGCAGCCCATCCGTGGTGTGTGAGCCACATCAAATTGCAGGTTGGGCTGCCTGTGGTTTGAAGGCTTGTTCTTGACGTCATCTGACCGTTGAATATTTCTACCAATCAGAGGACCTTCAGTCGCATTCTTGAAATTCCTTATGTAGAGAAAACACAGACAACCATTCTGATTGGTGGAAATATCCAACGGTCAGGGCATCATCAGACAAGGAGAGAAGGGAGCGAGTGCGAGGGACCTCGGACCATCAGAGCCTATGTCAGGCATGAAGCAGCGTAATAAATAATTAATCGATAGGTTATATTTCCACACACCGCTACTATCCTGTCTCCAATGTACAGTTTTCCATCTGCTATAGTTCCCGGTCTGACATTTGCCACGAATATTCCTGAATCACCAGGTATGTAGTTGGTTCCCTTGCCTCCCGTGAGCTTGATCCCAAGCTTAGTGGATTTGAGCCTTGCAACTTGAAAGGAATAAGCCGAAATTCAAAAGGCGACTCATATATTTGCCTTTGAAACATAGTATGCAAAAAGCTTCATTGAATAACAAACAATTGAAGGTATATGTTAACTCTTAAGACGAGCACTTCGACGGACAAAATATTAGCCTCGAAGTATCTTCTCATTCAAAACCTGAAATAGAACAAATTGCGACCGGTCACAGGCAGTGGGGAACGCGCAAAGTGAAAGAAGGGAAAAATCGCGTGGGAACTGGGGAGAGAGCGGTCGGCGGCCGCCCTCTCCCCAGTTTACCCGCGATTTTTCCCTTGTTTTTAATTTGCGTGTTCCCCACTATCTCGTAGCTTGGAACAGGCTAAAAATCTCGACAAAGGTCTCTCCTGATAATGGCCAGAAGCTTGCTTTCTTATCTTGATAGGAAGAAAAAAACCGCCAAAAGTGATGGACGCAAAAAAAAGGATATAAAAAGACAAAATAACACTAAAATACTCAAAATTCCACCAGCCTTCGCAAAATCAAATTTGATGAACTGTAATCCACTTCCATCCTTGCAATCCTGCACTTTATCTTCCAATAACCGCTTTATCCAATTTAGTTGTGTATTTGGTGGCATTTGGCGATGACTTAACATATTAGAGATTTTAAAAACAAGAGACTGTGATAGTCTCGTGATAGATTAAGTAGGCAAACTCAAGAAAATTAAGGCATGGACCGCCAGTTATTTCGCCCAAAAAGTGAGGGGGTGGTCTATCTTCTGAGGATTAAGCTATGCAAGCGTAAAACTTTGACAAATTAATATGTCTGACAAAGTTGACATTCATGACGTATGAAAATTAAGTCACGTGACCAAACAGGGCTATTTTTAGCTCAAAATTCTTTTAAGCAAAATGGCACCAGTTTTGCTTATTCTCCGGAAGCTGTCTTTGGGATTATAATGTTTTGCCTATTGGGTACATTATTTCTGTGCCCGGGACTTTTTAAGATAATCAAAATAAAAGCCTGAAAAATTAAATTACTTGTTTGAGGGGACTGGGAACTAGTAAAAAATGTCGTTTATTTTCAAAATTAATAAAATATTTCAAAAGGTCCGGGCACAGATCCTTTGTTGCTTACTTTGGAAACCATTTAAGAGCAGTAAAAATAGATGACTATTGGTATAAACTGGTGCCATTTTTGTTTAAAGATTTCTAAAGACTTTTTGGCCGTAATAAGTCACGTGACCTAATTTGCATAACATTTACATGTCAAAATGACCGTAATTGCAAACTTATTTAGCCCTCCAAAGTTTTACGCTGTTACAAATAAAGCCTCAGAAGATAGACCACCCCCTCACTTTTTGGGCGAAAAACTGTCGAGCCATGCCTTAATTTACCTGAGAAATTTCGTTATTTTGCATTGGCTGCACACTGTCCCTTTAAGATCTCATCTACAAAACCCATATTGTCGTTTCACGTCATCAGCATAACGACAATGCCAACGACAATTGGTAGAATAGCGACAATATTGGTAGCATAGCGACAATATTGGTAGCTTATGTTTGACCGCCGTAGATATCTTAATTTTTCAAACTAATATCAACTTAGGTAGTATCTGTGTTGATATCTTTTTTTCCCAGTTGGAGAAATCCTGGTACTTATTTGGAGATTATAACCTACTGTTCCTATAACAACTAAGACACAATTTACCTGGCCCAGCTGTAGTAATAAGTTCTACCATCTCGAACTCTCCTGTTTGCAAGTTACCTGTACTTACACGGCGTCGCAGATTCTGCAGAATTTTCTTTCCCACTTGAAGGTCCAGTGTAGTCTGTGAAATGTTATTACAGTTTATTATAGTTTTTAATTAGATGTAATAAAGTGATTTTCCTCAGACCGTGAAACAGTTTCTAGAATAGTGAGTGTATAATAGTCAAATAGACACGAAAGAAAACAATGGAAATAAGATCTACTAACCTAGGCCTCTATTAGTGTACTAACTATTTCACGGTCTGAGGAAAATCACTTTAACTTGTAACTAGAATTTTTATTCAGAATATAGTGTCACCAATTAGTGTGTAGACGCTAGAACCACTAACACTTTAATAAAGTTTTACTACTTCTACTACTACTACTACTACTACTACTACTACTACTACTACTACTACTACTACTACTACTACTACTACTACTACTACTACTACTACTACAGTGAATGAAATAAATACTAACAATTAATACATATACGGTTATACAATCACACTAGCAGTTATGCCGAGCTATATTATCTATAATTATACTATGTTAGCTTCATACATATATAAGCTTTATTTACTTTCGAATTTCAGAGTAGCTTATATTATAAGCTAATTCGAGAACAGAAAAGTAAACTAACATAAAAGATTATATATCTAGATCTGATATAAATTAAAGCTAAATTACATCCTATACTAGATATAGATACAAGATATATACTTATTAGAAAGGTGAAATAGTTGAAGAGCTATTTATAAGCAATTATACTAGCTATATACTATCAAACGAGTTAAATTTCAATCTATAGCTGTTTATTATATGGCAAACTAGTCCAGGATGGAACTAGGAGCATTCTGATTAGTTCCCTGAGCGAGGTCCGAATTTTGCACTAGAGAATACGGAACGCTAAGATGGACCGCTTACGAACTGAACTCATTTCGCCGAATTCCTTTTATGAAACAATGAACAAATGAAAACTGTTTTCCAATAAGTGGAAACATTTTCCCTCATGTTTGGCGGACAATTTTAGTTAAACCTTTCGCAAAGTTGCTTGAAAAATGCAATAAGATGCTTAGCTTGGGCGCGCGCGCGTAAACCGAGAATGGTTGCGTTAATTTATCGGCAAATTTTTGAAAACGCCATTATAATAAAAACTTTATTGAAGTAGCTTGTTCGGTCCGTATTGGGAAATATTGGTCACGTTCTGTTTTTGCAAGTTTATGAACCGAGCCGAAGGCGAGCCGAAGCCGAGCCGAAGCCGAGCCTAAGGCAAAAACATGACAACTTGCAAAAAAAGAACTCGACCAATATTTCTCAAAACGGACCTCATGCTAGTTCAATAACATCTATATACTAGCTTATTAGCTACTTAATAGAGTGATTTTCATAAGACCGTGAAACAGTATCTAGCAATTAATCAAAATTAGTCAAAATTAGCTAAAACTGAAAGGTACTAAACAAATTAAACAATGGAATTAGTGTCTAATAGTGTCTACTAGCTAGTGCCTACTAACTTAGTAACTATTTCACGGTTAAAAGAAAATCACTAGCATAATGATTATTAGCTATATATACTACTTCTGAAAAGTTCCTCCTGTCAGTACATCTTTTTTTGCCTTAATACCCTATCAGGATAACTCTAACCGAGTGGCCATTTTTGATTCAAACACCTTTAGAAAAAGTCGTACCAAATTACGAATTGTTATCCCTAAAAGGAAAGACGATCTCCGGCTCCCGGCTCTTCCCTAACCTGAGTATCAGGCTTTCGGGGGGCGGGGACGGGGGAAACGGGAAGAAAAGGAAAAAAAGAGCAGGAAAAAGGGGAAGAAAGCCTTCTTCCCCTTTCTTCCTTTAGCCCCTCTCCCAAAGGAAGGTCTGATGCTCAGTTACTCTCCCCCCATTTTTTCCTTTCTTCCTTTAGCCCCTCTCCCAAAGGAAGGCCTGATACTCATGATCAGTTACTCTCCCCCCCCCCCCATTTTTCCTTTCTTCCTTTAGCCCCTCTCCCAAAGGAAGGCCTGATACTCAGTTACTCTCCCCCCCATTTTTTCCTTTCTTCCTTTAACCCCTCTCCCAAAGGAAGGCCTGATACTCAGTTACTATCCCCCCATTTTTTCCTTTCTTCCTTTAACCCCTCTCCCAAAGGAAGGCCTGATGCTCATGCTAGCTGTTCCCGGGAATCGGTTGATGCATCAAATACACCTACATCGATTGAAATGTGAAATTGAGCTCAATTCAAATTACTATAAGATGCCTGTTGACTTCGCCGAAACATTTGCAACAAATATTACATATTTTATTTCTAATTAAAAACTGCTATGCGCATTGTTACATATGGGAAATTACGAATATCAAATTGATGCAAGCATTGTGAACTTACTCCTAAATTACTGCTCGTAATGTTACGTTGCAGTCTGGGAATAAACACACTTTGAAATTTTAGCGCACAATGCTGCAACACAGCTTTTTCATTCGACATGACAAAAGGCACCTTTGCATGGGTATCCGAAGTCTTGCAGTCTTCATTCAAACCTGTTCCCTGTTACATAACTGAAATATCTGGAGCTCTTACCTTGATGTCTCTCGTTCCATTTTCTGACCGTTTAAAGTATATTTTATAAATTCTGACAGCGGTCACGATAATTACAACAACACACAGCAAAAGAACCAGAAATAATAAGCCGAATACAAGGACGTGCGCTGCAATGGAGTGAGGATCGTGGAGCACAACCGACGCATCACGCTGGTGGCCTGCGAGTTTGGCGATCCACGTTCCGAAACTCATCCTGAAATAAATACAAACATAGCTGGCTTAGGGTTTCTTCTTACATGTAGATGACCTGCTATATATTAACAGCCGGCATTAGCGTGTGGTGTTAAAACTCTCTCCAATTTAATGGAAACTTCTCAAACACAGGAACTTAAGTTTGTTTTTCCACTTTCAGTAACTCATTTAATAGCCCACTTCCGAGTTGCTCTTAGCCTCCTTTTCAAACCGAGGCCAAGTGCAAAGCTATTCATATGAAATAAGTTTTCTTTCACATGCAAAATAAAACTTATATCCATATGAATGGTTTTACACTTGGCCTCGGTTTGAAAAAGAGGCTAAGAGCAATATTTGCTCTAACTTAACCGGCCCTAGTAAGCACGACAAACATATCTTAGACGAACAGCTAGCTGTTTCTGGTCTGTCGACATGTCTGTGTTAGAGAACAATGACTGTAAAGGGCTATAAGTTGACTTTGAGTTAATTCCCTTGGCCGTTAAATCATGTAAAAAAAAAATTAAATAAAGGAGGAGGGCTATAGGAGAAGGCGGGCCAAATAACTTTAGTCAGTTAACGGCCACAGCTGTGGTGGTTGCCACGATGAACAATGTGACTGTGTGAGCCGTGTGGCAGTCGTATGAAGTTGGATCGAACTAGATGAAATGTGAAATGTAATTTCTACGAGTGCCGAAAAAGGTGCAACCGGCCTTAACATTACAAATCCTTCTGAATTGCAAGTCCTAGAAAGGACTTGGCAGTGAAGGGATTCAGAAGAAAAAACTCAACTTATTTACAATGACGTGATCTGCGTGTTGTTCTATTTTTGGAAAATGAATTTGAAGTCCACAGATCGGTTTTAGTTTTCCATACTGAGCATATAAAGTGAAAACAATTGAAGAATAAACAGATCGATTTAAAACGTTAAAAACATCTTAGCGTTACACAGATATGCATTGTCTGAAACGAAACAACTGCATAACGTATTACCCTGGGAAATTAAAAAACGTTTACACCCGATGGAAGCAACCTGATTGGCAGAGGGAAAAACCCTGCTGGGAACGAGGTTGCCGATGGAAGGAGTGAAACATTTGCATATCTGTCCAAGCCTGCGAGAAAGCTCTCTGGTTCAGGCGCGCGTTGGTGGAGGTTGGAGGGTTGAAGTTATTAATAACCATCCTTACCCCATTTGAAGTTTCCTTTTTGTTCAAATATGACGTCATCAGACATGTGACTATTGATCAAACCTTAACCCTCGGACGTACAAGGGGAGGGGTGGGGGATGGATGCCACCCCCATCCCCCTTAAGGTTTTTCTCCGATATTTTCAAGACCATTTAAGATTATACTAATATATACATAGGCTTAGCCTAACAGCGGAGCTCTCTGAACAGAAACGATAATGATAAGCTTAAGTTAGGTGAAAGGTCGGAAGCACAAGAAAAATTAGAATTAAGATTGACGACCAGACTATTTTTCAATTTTAGCAATTCTCAAAAAAAGTAAGCGTATAACGCGACCGTCTGCACAGTACATTTAGACTGCACAAATTACACAATAACTCACAAAACAACATTTTCTCGGTCTAAAATAACTAGTATGACTAATTTCCGAATAAAATACGCGGTACATCTGTTGCGTCTGGAAAATTACCCGAAAAACTGATTTGGAAATGATGAGTTGCCAGTAGCTCAATTATGAGTCACAAGCTTCACAAATATTCGGATGACACCACAAAGCAGAAAATTTCTGTTCGGTCATTCGAAAGAAATAAATTTGCAACTGTGTTGTGATGTCATTCCTTATGTCCCTTACAGTGGCCCAATAGTTCTCGGTGCCATTGTGAAAAGTTGCCTTATTTCGAAAAACCCATATACCATAAGTATGGTCTTAATGAAAAAACGCGCTCGCATGTCATTCTCATCGTAAGCAAAAGTCCATAGGTAAAAGAAAATAGTATTAACATTAACTAAAAATCTAGTATTGAGTAGTGCCGATAGGGTGGGAGTGAAAACACCCCACACCCTTCAACAGGTCCAAATTTTAATCTAGCTTGGAAAGGCGTGGTAACCAGTTATCCGGTTTCAAATTTGCATTACCATTGCTAGACCAGACACCCAAGATTCGCATTCTTGACACCAACGTCAGGCCATAAGGATTGTCCGGATATGAGCACCAAGCTCCTAACCTCATGGCATTTAATTTAATCCCTGTACCTGTCTCGTATTTGTGAAGTGAGGTAAACAATTTGTCTAAAGAAAAAAATGTACTTCACAAAACATGTGGAGTCATCCGCATATTGGCAAATTTTAAAACGCTTTCCTCAGGCTTCTGGAAGGAGAAAACCTTCAATAGTATCATCCTTTCTTACACTAGTAGCCAAAACATCTGCGCATCAAATGGACAAAAGTGGAGACTGGGGATCTCCCTGCCTCACCCCCGACTTGAGTGGAATTTCTTTGGTCAAAAAACGATTAGCTATAATTTTTATATTTGCTTGACAGTGAGTGTCACGCAAGAGAAATAAATAAATTCTCAAAAGTCGTCCTACTTGGGACGGAACAAGTTTGATCTTCTTGAATAATCGAAAGTAACACTTTTGAAAGTCATTTTGTAAGAGCTTTTGAACAAATTTTGTAATCAACATCGAGTAGCGAAATGGCGGGGTCACCAATTTTTTAGGTTTTTCCTATCATCTTTCTTATAAAGTAACCTAGTCACGCCTCCTTGCATTGAATCACTGAAAGAATTGTTTTCCAAACTATTAATAAGGTCAAAAAGATTCCAGAATTTAGCGTAAAATTCTTGAAGTAATCCGTCTGAACCGGGGGGTTTCCCTGAAGAAAGTCCACGCATTGCGTGGGTAATTTTAACCAAAGAAAAAAACTGATTCTTCGCAGGATAAAATTTCGCTCTAATCTGTTTTCAAGTTTGTTCAAAAATTCGGTTTGGACTGTTAAATTAACAGGTTCTTGCGAGTACGAATTACGGTAAAAATCGAATGAGCCGGAGTCTTGTTAAAAGACTTTAACACCGCCGGAGTTATAAATAGAATGAACAGTATTTTTCTGAGCCGTGTTGCTTCGAGCGTAAAAAAAGAATTTGCTAGGTTTTTCACCTTCTTCAAGCCATTTGACTCTGCTACGAATTTGGTTTCCTCTCATTTGGGATAAATTAACGGCTCGAATTTCTCTTTCGAGCGTTTCTATGGTGGTTTTTGCTAAGTTATCTCCTTAAATAAGAGCCCGTTTTGCTTCGATCAAAGAAATTATAGTTGCGTGGCCTTATCGCGATTAAATATGCGTTGTTTACTTCGACCAAAATCTATAGCAACTAATGTTATAGATTCTTTAAGAAAATCCCACCAAGCTTGAATGGAACTAAATGCTTTCTTAATAATGTTTCTTAATAATTTCTGAGATCATATCGTAAATATTAAATTCTAAATTTAGCCTCCAAAGTCCTGGTCCACGGGAAAATGCATTATGCAAATTGCGGATAAATCAACAGAATCATGATCGGAAAAAACACAAGGCAAAATTTCACATTTTCGAAAGGAATCATACAAGTCCTGAGCAATAAAAAAATTATCCAAACGTGTACCGATAGTTTTATCCGCGTTAAACCATGTGCTTTGTATTTCTCAGTCGGCCGGTTTTTTTTTTTTTTGCGCCCAGATATCAATAAACGATGAACACTTGTGCAGAACTTTCAACTCCGTGGAAATTGTAAGATTTCCTCCAAACTTATCAGAAACATTTTCAATGCAGTTAAAATCGCCAGCAATAATTTTAAAAGAGTTCTGAAAAAATATTCATGAATTGTATCATAAAAGCATTTACGTTCACTTGGATTCGTGGGTGCATAAGTATTAACCAAATTAATTTTGGTGTCGTCGAGTTCAGTTAAAACACTAACAATTCTACCAGAAGAATCTTTTTTTCCATTGTAAACATTTGAAATCAGTATTTTCAGCTACAAGAATGGCAACGCCGCCTTGTTTACCAAGAGCGGGCGACCAGAAACTTTTACCGCGCCATTTAGCTGTCAGAGAATTTATCGCATTTTGACTTGTCGCTAAAGTTTCTTGTAAACAAATAAAATCAGAACGGCAATTTTTCGCAAAATCAAAAACAGAGCGTTGTTTGGCTTCATTGCCAAAACCACGGATATTCAAAGATGTGAATTTAGCTCTGAATGTAAAAACTTGGAGAAAATTCTTCTGGTAAAATTACACAGGCTTAACTAAGCAATTTTTGCAAATCACATTTAGACAGTTACTTGCTTTTCTGTTTATGTTGGTTTGTCCGATATCCAGTGTTTTTCCTCTTCGGCAAAGGTTGTTCGCCGTCATATTCAGAACGTTCGCGAGTTTTAGGGTCCGTTTTCTTTGCTTCAGGAATTGGCGTATCTTGTTTGTCTTTCTCCGTGATTTTTCCACTGACGAGTACAGGTTGTGTTGGTTTTGGCGCGGAGGCAAGCTTTTGCGAACTGCCCTGTTTGTAGCCGCGGGGAAGCGCGCGAAAAACAAAGCCTCGTTCCCAGTTCCTCTCTCTTCATATACGTCATCATCGATGATGACGTAACGGGTGGACAGACGTGCACACGGACCGACGCGCCCGCGAAACATTCCGCTAGCCATGACCATGAAAAATGACGGGACGGTTCTATGAGTATGGGGCTGCGCAGCCGAGCCTTCGGCTCGGCGAGTGCTCCGCTATAAAAGTTAACGCTAAAAAAACAACGACGTTTCGACCGTTCAACGGTCATTTTCAAGTTGAGGAATAAAATTGTTAACATGCGCTTATATAATCAATTGTAAAAATGCTAATGAGATACTGACTAAAACTTTAAAATATTTACATAAAAACAATATGAGAAAATTGCGGCAAGGATAATAAAAGAAACGCTAATACAAAATGGACAATATAAATCAGGTAAACATTTTGCACGGATCGAATCACTCTGTTTGTTCAGCTTCGGTTTAAGTTCAAGAATGAAAAGCATTTCAAAACATTTCGTGAACTTAAACCGAAGCTGAACAAACAGAGTGATTCGATCCGTGCAAAAGTGTTTACCTGATTTATATTGTCCATTTTGTATTAGCGTTTCTTTTATTATTCTTGCCGCAATTTTCTCATATTGTTTTTATGTAAATATTTTAAAGTTTTAGTCAGTATCTCATTAGCATTTTTACAATTGATTATATGAGCGCATGTTAACAATTTAATTCCTCAACTTGAAAATGACCGTTGAACGGTCGAAAGGGTCTTTCTGCATGTACCGATATCCATGAACCACTCATTGTCTTCTATTGTTTGTGAGGTATTGTATTTTTGGTCTTGTTTTGCATTTGTATTATTGTCGTTCTTTGTTCCTTTTGTTTTACGTAATATGTGCTCTGGTACATGCAGAATCTACCGGTCGAAACGTCGTTGTTTTTTAGCGTTAACTTTTATAGTATAATCAGTTTCTAAAAATGTGTTGATTTGCATTTAAGATAAGCACATGCTTTATTCAGTAGCTGTTCGTTTATCCTTGAGGCACATTTTGGTAAAGTTTGGCTACAACCGGTTGCTATAGTAACGGGATATGTCGTCATACGTAGCATGAGGTCAAGCCATTTTTGAATAAAAATGCGTATTTTTCACCTTTTCTCGGTTAAAAAGCATATAAAATGCTACCAAAAGCATCAAAATGTTTAATTGTATGTTATTTTGCAACTCTAGCAAAATATTTTGCAACTCCGTATTTTTTCGCTAAAAATATTAAAATATTAGTTTTTTGCATGGTATTGACCATGTATTCGCTGAGGGATGGTTCTCTCTATGCTCACTTTCTTTAACGCGACAGCGACATGATATTTCAAATTCTTTTTCTGTTACTCATGGTCACGCGCCGCTGTGACATGGGTCAATAGGCCATTTACACGATGATGTCATATGACTACAACTACCAGAATCCTTCAGTTTTTTTGTTTTGTAGTGCAAATTAAGGCTATTGTTATTTAAACCGCACTGGGATTACAAAATTTAAATAAGAAAGGAAAAACGAAATGAATTCTGGTAGCTGTAGTCAAATGACGCCATCGTGCAAATGGCCTATTGGCAAACTTTTGAATTCGAGCTCATCTGTAGCCATCACCACGTGCGATTTGGGAGAGAATCGGCGTTCGCGCTAGTTTAGTTTTTCTATCTTTTTGCTGCTACATCGTACTGACGAGACACAACCAGGTCGAAACAGATGTCTACCGTTGCATTTTGGCTTCAGTTTAGGCTCTATCATCAGTCGTCGTCGCGTAAAATGTTCTACCTAGTATCAGCCTTGCGTTATACTTTGATTTCATCTTGGCGGCCATCTTGGATCACGTAACGGACCCCCAGCAGCGCCACAACCCATAATATTTACCTTATCTTGTAGAGCACATCACAGGCTATCTATTAGACTTAATTGCAACAGCGCAAAAACCCAAGGAGGCCTGGAAGAGGCCTAGTTAGCTAATTCGCCCGTCAAACCAAGCCTTGAAAACCGTTCGGCATATATTTACTATTAGCAAAATTTATAATTAGTTATAGCATCGGGCACAGCATTCAATTTCAAATAACAATTATTTGACTACAGGACTAAACAATTCAAAGTTAAAAGAAGAATTTTGAGGTCGTTTGAAATAAGCAAATTTTAGAACTTTTAACGTCTGAAGCCAATCAGCTTGCCAAGCATAAGTCATAAAAATAATTAATAATATTAGTTAACAAATTTAAAGCCAAGAATTTCAAAGGAGCACAATGTAAAATTTGGTACATTAGAATTAACTTTTTGTGATACTTCAAAATATTTAGCCAGACACTGAGAGCTAGTTATTTAAACGAAGTTTAGACGGTGTTTAACAAAATCGCGGTCTAAACAAATTTCAATTTCGCCGATCTTAATATTCATTAAACGTTGTTTCCTGTAAACACTGTGAAGAAGGCGTTTGGAAACAGACGCGGAGGTCCATTAATTGCCTTAAACCGCGGTCTAAGGGCGCTTACCATTTGTTAGAACTGGCCGGCCAGACCGGTCTGTTTGTAACTAGAATGCATCTTGTTGAAGACTTGTTCCTACTAGTTAGTCCATCAGCAAAAGGGTGCATACTATTTCCAAATTTATCATTCTGGCCGACTATAGTTTTGGCAAATAATAAGCGCCCTAAGTTAGACTTAATAACCCGCGGCCCTGCTGAATGTCTCTCGTTTCGGTCATTATGCTTTCAAAACGAAACCCGTCGTCTTCCTCTTTACTAGAGGTTTGATTATATCTTTATGGCTCTGGTGATTTCCGAAAGCGATTAGTCAGATTAGCATTTGATGCCGTGAGATTAACTAAACGTTTTTAAGACAAGAATAGCAATTTTAGTCGATAAGTACCTGGGAAACGTCCTAAGTGCTTGGGGTCTAAATCTGTCTGACAAGCATCCGTTATAAAGCGATACAGTGTTTGAATTTGTTAATAAGGAATACCAGGCTATACAAAAAGTCGAATAAATCTTTATTTTAGTTTTACATCAGTTTTGAATATTCAGCGACAGACTAATAACACCAGGCAAAGCTTCCATGAAGCTTCTCCTCCGATCCGGTACCTTTTTCCCCTTTGCTAAAAAGGCGGAGAATTTCGCGATATACTCCCGAAACGTCTCGGTTAGGTAAGCGTACAAAAACAGCAATATGCCTGGAGTAACTTCGATTGCGTAGAACATACTAGAGATAAAATCAGTATATTGGCGTTTCACGCCTGCTATTCCGCGTAACCTTTTTAAAGGGGAGTTTTTCATTGCAGTCGCGTTTTTTTCATTGGTCTGATGAATAGCGATCCCTTCATGTGACAAACGGATCGGGAAAGGAACTTAGGCTATGCATGCGCGAAAACATGAGAATATAGGGGACACTGATACGAAATTTGAGTACTGAACGACGGGAATAAAGAAAAGCAAAACCTGAGTCAGTTTTTTTTAAAATCATGCATGATGGTCCACTTAGTCATATCAAGTTGAAGACTGAGTCAAATTTCTTGCCAGTGAGTTTTACAATCAAACAGTTTACATTTCATCAAAGCAGAATCACTGCTTACAATATGAATGTATGAATGAATACAATGAAGAACGTACCGGCTAGAATAAAATTTTTTAGACATGAAATAATTTTAAAGTTTGTAAAGCAGACTTCACGTCATGCAAGCTTTACATGCATTCAAGAAACTGTGAAATAAAAGCGGTATTTCGAACACTAGCATCACAAGGAAAATCAAAACATTGCGGCTAAAAATAGCATTGATGCTCGTGGTAAACTGTCCATTGCAATACGCGTGAAATGACTCATTTTTACTTACCTTCTATTAAGTTCCGTCAGCCGGCAATGCTAACACATTCCCTTTTTTCACACGGACATGAAAATTCAATATAACGCAGTTCTTTTGTACACACACTCGTATTTTCCGCTTAACTATTCAAAATAATCTAACCAGACATCGTCAAGAAAACATCAGTTGAATTCCTGACAGGCGGGAATTTCTTACGCACGCACTGTCGGTTTGCATATATGAAATGATCAGTCGTTCAATAGATAAAAATATCGTGCTTGTGATTGGCTGAAACATTTGTCACCCATTTCAACTTAATGTCGCGTTACCGTATCTTAGTAACGCCTGTCCTTCACAAAAAAATCATCCCCGCAAACATTGTTCTTATCGCATTTACTCAAACGCGGCATCCACGATTTTCTTTTTAGTTTTTATATTAAAATTCTTGCATTTATAATATAACATGTCCCATTGAAACGCCACGAAAATATAAGGACGAGTCGTGCATGATGACTGAGCATAACCGAATAAAACAAATTGCCTTTGGCGATAATGTAATGAAAATATTGCTTAATTATAAGAAATATCAAAACATATAAATTCACACCCGCCGTCTTTTATCATAAACCTTGCGTTTATTGTATGTTTCCGATTGTAATTACTGTATCATTTTTCTCGAACAATAATCGTTGTGCCGGGAACTGACGCCCACTCTTCCTCATTGCTTCCCTAAGAACACATTTTTACAAATAATAATCTCTGACACTTAACTCGAATATTTGTTCCCTTTTGAACAAAAGTAAAAAAACAAAACAAATAATGATCCCTTCTTCGATTGTAAAAATTAATAATCTACTAGTATATTGTTCGCAAATACCAAAAAAAAAAAATAAAATAAAATAATAACTGAAGCGGGTACATGTATGATCAAAGTGTACACGCCGACATTTACTTTTACAATTATCATATCTTGTCATATCTGAAAGCAACCATAACATAAATTTAATATAAGCAATGTGTAACATCTTAAAGTGATCAAGCATCGGTGTTAAGAATTAAGCATTAAGAATTAGATAGCCATAGGAAAGAAACTATAACAATTAAGTAAACATTTTAAGCAAACATCAGGTCAGGTCAAGGGGGGGGGGGGGGGGCAGAGGAGGGGGGGGGGCAGAGGAGGGGGGGGCAGAGGAGGGGGGGCAGAGGAGGGGGGGCAGAGGTACTTTCATATGAAAGCTATATAGGTATGTGAATAGGGTTTTGTTTTTCGAGGTGCTCAGTCCTCAAATAAGGTATCTTTTTTGGCATTGTGATCGTTCCTTTAAATTGTACTACCTAAATATTCTATGCATGGATGTAAAGATGTTGTCCTGGTAACCAAAAGGCACGCGTGTGTTAGTTGGTGCATCACATGTTAAAACAAGAAATAATGAAAAGGTCATTTCATACGTATTACTGAAGGAATTAGAAAACAGTCAAAATACCATTCGAATTCACAGTTCCTCTCTTTCAGAAGGATTATTCAGGATCCCGCGCTTTTAATTCCGGAGTCTATTCACTGGATTTCAGATTCCAGTTTAATGGTTTCCGGATTGCAAATTTCCTTGATTGGATTCCAGATTCTAAAACCCCCAGTTCGAGATAGCAAAGACGAAGTTTTTTGGATCACGGATTTCCTTACATTAGGCGATGCCGTAAACTGATGTTTTGCTGATCAGATTTCTGCCAACCACCATTACCATTACCATTGTCTTACATTTGCCTTTAAATAAGTGCCGCATGAAAAAGTCGGAAAATTTAGCTGTACTTTTTCGAGTAAATTATGACATGACTTCATTAGTTTATGATGACGATCCTTTTTCCTTGACAACTGAGTCCTGTCCATACTGATTGAGATTTTTCTCTCGAGAGTCGAGAACAGACTAGGCACTAACCATGACACTGACCAGTAGACGCGGTTGACCGGGGGCTCTGTGATTTTGAGCTCTTTCAAACTCCATTTACTCGGTGATGGCCCTCGGTGATTTGTTTAAGAAAAGGTATGTAAAACTCTATACAAACCATTTAAAGACAGTAGCGTAACCGTACTATAAGATTTTATATTTTACAGCGACTTGATTGGCAAGTTGTAGCTGCATGTCGATCATACACGGGTCGTTTCGCCCGGTCGTTTCGACACAAAGTCGATTAGATACATACATGTAATCGTTTCACCACAAATTGAAGTCGATTCTGAACTTAACCAAACCAAAAACCTTTCTTCAACTGCCAATGATAAACCTAATCCTTTGCAGGGCTTCTCATTAATTTATATATGTATAAAGAGAGAGATTGTTGTAGGACAAAATTGATAATAGGAAAACTATTAACTGTGTTGTTTACGTTTGGATTCGATATTATTGCCACCTCCACCAGAATACAGTGTTTTTAATTTTATGTGACTTAATTAGACTTGGTTTGGAAGGACAAGTCAATATTATTTTGTGCAAGAAGCTCATGTATTGATCTGAGATCAAAGCTTTAACATCCCCCCGGCAATCCCTGGGTGCTTGGTTGTTTTTCATGTCAGTAGGATAGGGAATTTGAACAAAAACCACCTTGGGGTTGGCAATTTGATTGACTTGCTGCATGTACACCATTTTGCTGTTATGAACAGGATGGAAAAAACAAGGGATCAATGTTAAACACTCCTAATGCTTTGTAACATATGGTATCATCAATCACTTGAGACAAAGTAAATGTTACAACATACTGGTTTCAACAAACCGCTGATCCCTGGTCTTCTGATCCCTTACTAACCCCTGAAAAAATTCACAGGGTAAATCAGATATGATAAAAATTAACTTACCAGAATAAATATTTTTCAAGAAGTCATTCTGATGCACAACTTTCTTTCTTAAGTTTATAATGGGGGTGTCAGGCCTGCATGACTTAATGCCATTTGCACCTTCCATATGTTTTGAATGGGTAACATTTAGTTTGTTCTGGAGGATTTTAGTGTTGACTGAGTATACGTTATTTATTTCATTTCTGATTTACTCTGTAAATATTATAGGGGTTCAGTTCAGCAGACTGGGGGTCAGTGTTTTGTCAAAACCCACAACGTACTGGTATTCATGAGAATATTGCTTAGTGTCAACTGATTAGTATACAACCTTTGCTGGTGACTAGTCACTTGATATAAATCTGTTTATAATCAATCAATGGAATTTAAATCAATCAATATATCAATCAATATTATTTCCGTTCTATACTAATATATATAGTTAGGCTTAGCCTAACAGCGAAGCCCTCTGAAGACCCTCTGAACAAGCTTAACTAAGATGAAACTTAAGTTAGGTGAAAGGTCAGAAACACAAGAATTAAGATTAAGGACCGGGCTATTTTTCAATTTTAGCAATTCTCAAAAACAGTATTACCCGACTGTCTGCACAGTATATTTAAACCGTACAAAAGTTCACAAAAACAACTTTCTCTCCGTCTAGAATAACCATTACGACTATTTTCCGAATAAAATACAGTTGTTGCTTGTCAAAAAATGCCCAAGAAACTGATTTGGAAATCAAAATTGCAAAAATACACAAACATATTTGCATAAGGCGACGCGAAGTATAAAATCTAAGTCTTGTTTTGTTTACATAAAATCGCTTTTCAATCTATGTAATGAATGAACAACACATAAAAATGGACAACACAATCTTCTTTCAAAAAATTGTATTGAAATCTCCATTAGTTTATGTTTAAAAGCAAAACGACATGGGTTCTATGAGTATGGTGCTGCGCAGCCGGGGTGCTCCGCTAAAATGTATTCTTGAATATCACACTTTATGTGACCAGTGGTAGCAATACTATTCTAAAATGGACTATACAAGACAAGTGTGGTGAATGTTATCTATCTATCTATCTTTCAATTTTTAATCACTTCTTGTTGCAATAATAATGAACAATTGTGGTGTTTTAAATTAAAAAAAATAGCAGGGTTGTACTAATGTGTATAATAATTATTTAAAAAAGTCAGCTTAACTGATGAACAAAAAAGTCTACAATTTCTCTTGTCTGTCACATTTGAAAAATGAAATCATTATTTTCAATATATAATTATATTCATTATCTAAGAGCCTGAAGCAGGCTAGTAAAGTAATAATGAGCTCATAAGTCATTCTTCGGGTGAAGAATCAAATGGTTTGGAGCATTAGCCATTGTATGTCAAATTTTGACTTTTTTCACTCACAAAATTGTAAAATTGTGTTTTTTGAGTTGAGAAAGCACATTTGTGCTAAGTAATGACATGTTCATAATGAAATCATAATTTGTGCATGAAGAATGTCAAAATGTGAATTTTGACTAGATTAATGCAAAGCTTTGAGTGCAATGCCAGCTGAGAAATTCAAAATCTGCAATAAAAAAGGAGGTAATTCAGCAAATCTTGGCTTTTGACAGTGTAAAATTTCCCTAAAATTTGATAGAAATAAACATATTGGAAAAATAAAATTGGCCTCTGAAGGGCCAAGCCCAAAACGTCGTTTTAAATTAACTTGACACTTTCTCAAAACATTTTATTTTATTTTTCCAATATGTTTATTTCTATTTCAAATTCTTGTTTATAAGTGTCACGCATCCTTGGGAATTCAATTTTTTGAATTCATTTGTAAAATTTCCCTATCATATGTACAAATGTACTTGTTATGGCGCATGTTAATTAACTCATGGTGAGATACCTGACCTGTTTTTTTTTATTGTAAAACTTGTTTTCATTTTCATTTGGCCACTAGACAATTTACATGTGCTGTATATAACTTACAGTTTATCATTCTTAGACAAAGTGACTGTGGCATTCATGCAGTGCAGGTTATTTTGTTAAACGAGATTGAACCCAATTTTTTATGCCCTGTCTGCAGTACCATTATTTTATTAACAGGGTTCAACTTTGCATTGTAGTTATTTTTTTGGTCCCAAATTCTGGTTAACATTGATATTTCCTTCATGATAGCTCTTCCCCTCTCGACCACAATTTCTTGTCCTCTTTTGAATAATCACCTTCCTTAAACTGCTACTCCCTTTTGGATAAATTGCATAAATCTTAGCATATTCAAGACATTCATGGGGAGCAAAGGATACATCATTGGCACGCAGAAGGAAAAATACCACAAGTGTTGATGGAGAGGGATTCACACACTCACTCTCCCAAGTCTCTCCTTGTTTCCCCCGCCCATTCCTGCAATGGTTATTAGCTGCTCCCAGGCCCCACAATCTTAACGACTGGAACAGGCTAACATGGACCTAAAAGAGGCTCCAGAAGGGTCCTGCAAGATGGAATCCCAGGAGCAGATCCAGGATTTTTTTATGGGAGTGGCTACGGGTATATGCCTAAGTCTACAAAATTTTTCATTGTTGCAATTAAAAAGAAAACTGTTAAAACTGATGGTCTAAACGGGGGTGGCTAGCCACCCAATTCACCCCCCCCCCCCCCCCTCCCTGTATCTGCCTCTGGATGCTAAAGGATCTTGCCAGAATCCTTTGTAGGATTTCTTACAGGGTAAAGCTCAGATTAGACACCTACCTTTAGCCAACTATGTGATAACATGTATGTCCACCCAGTTAGTGTAATGACTGAAATAGAGCAAGATGCAAAAAGCTGCATGCACTTCTCAAAAACATTAAGTTCCTTTTAGAGAAGAAACTGTTAAAATGAAAATGAATGCCTACTCGATTTTTAAATATTTCTGTTATTTATTCCTCACTGTCAAGCTTACAATGTAATAGGTGCTTTTAACGATGGCATTACTTAACTACAACTACCAGAATTCAATTTGTTTTTCCTTCCTTATTTACATTTTGTAATCTCTTGCTAACATCTTCACTCCACCCCCTTCTTATTCACTCTACTCCCCCTCATCCCCCTCATCTCCCCATTCCCCCTGTCTCATTCCCCGTTTCCTTACCATTAAGCCCGGATCTGCAAGTTAAAAGGCCCAGACACATGGTGCAACTTTTCTTGAGATTTTTTTTAGGGTGTCACAATGCAATTTGTTGTGTGCAATATCACAAAAGTAGAACGTAATTCTACTTCTGCAAGGCTTACTGTAGTTGCGTGCCACGTTGCAAGAAATGTTTCACCGTGTGAACGGGCCTTTACAATAGCTCTGATTAATGGGAGGAAGCCACAAAAAACCTTAAGGATTCTGGAAGTTTTAGTAAGTGAGGTCATCATGAAAATGGCGTATTGAAACCCGCACCTGCACCCGCACCAGCAACTGTGAACCTCGAGCCACATTAGACTCTCCCAACATATATACCAGAAGTGTAAATTGCTTTTAATATGCTCTTTTTGTCTTTCCAAGTTCTGTTTAAGTGTTACACGTGCCCTGATGGCTGATAATCCAGAGGAGTCCACAAAACCTAACCCAGTACAGAAGCCTTTTAAGTGCGACCAGTGCAATGGGAATTTTACACATCGTCGAAGTCTAAGGCAACATAAAAAAATACACACAGGAGAGAAACCTTTCGAATGCAACACTTGCGGCAGGAAGTTTCTCCATAAGCACAATATGAAGGACCATGAAAGGGTGCATTCAGGGGAGAGGCCTTTTAAGTGCAACCAATGCGACAAGAATTTTAGACAGAAGGGAAGTCTTAAGCGGCATATAAGAACACACACAGGAATAAGGCCGTACAAGTGTAGCTATTGTCACAAATATTTTGGGGATTTGGGGCATCTGTATTCGCATACAAGAAAACACACCAAAGAAAGGCCTTTTGAATGCAAAGAGTGTGGCAAGAGGTTTATGCAGTCCAATCAACTCAAAGATCACAGTAGAATCCATACAGGAGAGAGGCCTTTTCAGTGCAAAGTGTGTGGCAAGAGTTTCAATCGCGGCGGGAGCACTCTATCGCGACATATGAGAATTCACACGGGGGAGAGGCCTTATGTGTGTGACCAGTGCGGAAAGTGTTTTAACCATTCAGGGCATCTTATAAGGCACAAGAAAACGCACCTCAAAGAGACACATTTTGATTGCAGTCAATGTGGTAAGCATTATAAACATTTAGGACATCTTCAACGGCATGAGAAATCACACAGTACTAAGACGGCTTGGGTAGCAAGTTTCAGCCAACTTTCCGAGTAATGCTGAGCATATCCTCGCCCAAAATTTTACAGATACACATGTACATGTGCAAGAAGACAGACGTGGTTTGGATACAAAGTAGTGACAACAAACAACAAACAAAACTTTATTAGACATATAAACTTAAATACAGTTGCCCTGCAAATTAGCAAAAATGCTATTCGAGTCAGGGAAAAGTAATGTAATTGAAAATAATAAAGGTAAGACAATATAACAATACAGCTGATCTGTAGACAATAGTAAATGAAAAGTACTCCATTTAGGCAAGACGTCTACGTGTACATGTACAAACAGATACAGTCCTTTGATTAAACGTTGTCACTGATCGGTCTTATTCCTACGCGACCAGACCGAAAGTAAGTATGGGTGAATTAAAATGCATGATTAATTATTCTCTATCGCGTTTACAATGGAGAACAAAACTCACGTTTGTCTTCGCGTGTTACGCAAAGACAACAAGAGTCGCTTCGATACATATTCCGTTAAGGACGTTCCGTATTTTGATAATGTGCAGCTATTGAATGTGAATTGATTTCTCCCTATAATCCTTTTCGGTCTGGTCGCGTAGGGATGAGACCGATCAATGACAACGTTTAATCAAAAGACTGTATACATGTACAAACTGTACAACAAGGCCGATATGTTTTTGAGACAAGACAGTGATCATTTTTTCAGGAATATGTACATATCATTTTTTTTTTACAAACTTTAATTACAACCGGTTGAAACGTATCCTGTTTAGGCAAGACATCTACGTATACATGCAGCATTGCATTTATTTATTAAAGATAGAGCAATTGATGTGCAATTTATTCTCCATAAGTATGAGCTGTCACTATCATAAGTTTTTGTTTATTAGAACTTTCGAAAATTTGCGTGAACGGATACAGAAAGCAAACATCGTACAAGCCAAATATCAGTTTACCCTATCTGGAACCGATGTCCAATTTTTTGGGAAGCAAGGCGTTATCAGTGACGTCAAATTATTGTATGTACATGTACTCGTATAGACACAATTGTCAGCCAATTGGCTAATTTTTCCGGTAGTCTAGCAGCTCTCAAAAACCTCTATTTTCATTGGCCTTGTAAAACACAGCTGCTATTGTTTTTAGGGCTAGGGTCCATTGTTGTGTTGTTTGTTCTCTCGAAGGGTATCGAACCAATAGTGTGAGACTTTACGAGAGCTGCTACACCGCCCAATCTTTGTTAGAGGTACAAAAAAATCAACTCCAAATATTAGCACAGCACAATTAGCTTTCTCTGGAAATTTGAACCCAATATGTGAGTCACTCTTCGTGTTATGCTGTTTTTTAAAACTCAAAATTTTGCTAAAAACCTATGACTCATTAGCGCTTTTGCCTCCCAACGATTTTGCAGTTTTGAAAGCTGATATTTTCTGAAACGTTACATGAAACGATCTAAAAATGGTATATATATATAGATTACTAAGTTTAACAAGTTCTTTCAACTTTTGAAGTCAATTCGTGTTTAACACGGTGTCTTCTCTACGTAAATTCGTATGCGAATGAAGCAAAATGTAAACAATGACGTCAGCAAATTTTCGCCTCTCCAAAAAAGCACGCCCGAAATTTCCTTTCGCGTGCCTCGCGTTCCGATCTCGAGGCTCGCGCTTGGCGCTCGCGCACCCCCAAAGCGCCTGTTGTGCAGGCTAGGTTGACAGAGCGTGCATATTATTAATATCAAAGTGATTAACGTCTTGGAAAAGCTATGTAAGGAAGCGTTCCTTTAACAATGACAATTTAGTTTCATATTTAGGTAACTAACTAGACTGTTTGGATTTTTATACCAGCTGGAACAAAGTCCGCCAGAGTCAAATCCTCAACTTGTTAAAAAGATTGATCCGTTCTTTTTTATCATCTGTTTGTTTATGTGCTGGCTCTAAGCGACCATGTGGTATTGATTGATCTGAAACTCGTTCGCAAATGGAACAATCGGAAATCAGATTCAGATACCAATCTGAACGATCCACGTTCGGCGCGGATCGATCCAGGTTCGGCGTGGATCGATTCACGTTGGGCGTGGATCGTTCAGATTGCAATCAAAAGAAATGGAAACTCGAATTTTCGATCGCAGAATCCATATTTAGATTGGTTCAAGGGAACGCTGCCTAAGTACACTGAAGAAGCAGGACAACTGCCACCATATAGTCTGAGTTCTTAAACAACATTAATAAAAGCCAATAAAACCTTATCAATTTATGACTTGTAACAATTGTTTTATGTCGTCAGGCGGAGGGGACAGGGGTGGAGTGAATAAGGGAGGTGGAGGGAGGGGGGAATAGGCCACTAAGACAAATACCATAATACTCTTAAAGTGCAGGTTTGGGTGGTGCTTGATGTAAGCCTGATTTTTCCAATTTCTTTTGTTTTCAGCACGAACTGCACGTACCATGCTTTAATTTCTTGTCAATTTGCATACGGTGCACATTTTGTATACGAACACACAATGCTACGTCCTAGCGTTCCTACATGTACTCTAATTTTAACAAAGGATAATTACACCCCGATGAGGCCTGAGCCTCCACATAAAAGATTATTATGGTATTTTTCGAAATCGGCTATGGAAATATCAGAGACTGAAAAATATTCATTTCTTCCGTTAGGGCCTTTCTTGTGTAACTGAGGGTTATCGAGAAAATTAAGTTACAACGCGTTCGAGTATTTAGACTAGCTCAATTAAGACGTTTTTCATTCGAATCATTAAACAGTAGAACAATTTACCGAAAGAAATCGTGAACCCGAGAGTTTCACTCAAAGCATATAAGTTCTTTAGTTTATTCCGTAGCATTCTAATTTCCCAAGCGTGTGATATCCTTCCTCCTCACCGTTCCCGGTGTCTCCGAACCTCAGCTGAGAAACAGGAATGTGCGACTTGTTAGTCAACATACCGCTGTCCTCGCGCCAAACAAAATCATTTCTATCGCAGTTGCAGGGCCTTTGAGGATTACTGCAGGTGCTGGTTACCCCGCATGCGCAACCATGACTTGTTTCACTCGCTTCACTCCAATACGTCATGTTCTCTCCCTCACGTGACACCCACCAAGCATAATATGTAAAGTCATAGGTCATCAAAGAACCCTTGCATTCGTATTTAATAAACTGGCGACAATTCTTGGAAGCTGCTATGAGTCCTTTTATCTGAGAGAGACTGGTGCCAATATAACTGATATTACGTGCATAACTGCCAGGGTTTTCAAATCCCATAACATGGGTTCTGTTCTCACTGTTATGACTGACAACTGTCACTCCAATGCCGCCTCTGTCAGTCATGTTACAGAAAACCGTGAATGGAGCCTCGCCTTGTTCACCATCAGGATCTATGACGTAATAACCGCTGACGCTGTTTTGCTTCACTGTGCTGCATGTTTCAGCATACATGTAGTTCATAACATGAACACTCACATTCCATTGAAGGGAATTTCCTGAAACGCAAGAATAGTTACCAACGTGATCCGTACTAAGTGACGGAATAAGCAATACGTTTGGTGTCTCGATCAACGAATCTTGAGGAAGTGACGAAGTTTCATTATAAAACCACAACACTGACTCGCTTGACGTAGGACATGACATATTCAGCGCCTCGCCAACGTACAGAACAACAGATGAAGTCGGGTTGGTGATGCAAACAAATGCGTCAACCACTATAAGCTCGACGGAAGAAGAGTAGGTCCCAGCAGAATTTGTAGCACTGCACTTATACAAACCACTGTCATCTATGTCCACATTTAGTATTGTCAGGATCCCTTCACTGTTAACAGTTCTCGAGGCAGGGAGACTGCCTTGGGACTTATCCCAAGTGATCACAGGGTCGGGTGGACCAGTGGCACTGCATGTGAAAGTCACTTGGTTTCCTCGTTCTGTTGAAATTATTTGTGGAGAAGTTGCGACCCTTGGGATGACTAAGAACAAGACAAGAAAATAAAAAGATCTGTAAAAAGAGTAATTTTTGTTTTGTTTTAGTGTTTGAGTTATGGGGGGTACGGAAGTTTGTAAGACCCATCCGACATCCGACTTGTTGAGAATCCGACATCCGACTTGTTGAGAATCCGACATCTGACTTGTTGAGAATCCGTCATCCGACTTGTTGAGCATCCGACATCCAACTTGTTGAAAATCTGACATCCGGCTTGTTGAGAATCCGACATCCGACTTGTTGAGAATCCGACATCCGACTTGTTGAAAATACGATATCCGACTTGTTGAGAATCCGACATCCGACTTGTTGAGAATCCGACATCCGACTTGTTGATAATCCGATATCCGACTTGCTGAGAATCCGAGATCCGACTTGCTGAGAATCCGACATCCGACTTGTTGAGAATCCGACATCCGACTTGTTGAGAATCCGACATCCGACTTGTTGATAATCCGACATCCGACTTGCTGAGAATCCGAGATCCGACTTGCTGAGAATCCGACATCCGACTTGTTGAAAACCCGACATCCGACTTGTTGAGAATCCGACATCCGACTTGTGAAAATCCGACATGCGACTTGTGGAACCTCCCAGACAGGTCATCCGATTCCACGGAATGATGGAACGGCGGAATGAATAATTTTGCTAAAAAGACGCCTCTACTTTGTTTACATTTTGCGTATTTACTGTGTAATATAAACTGAAACGAACGTTAATACAACTGAACAATGAACATCAATTGTGTGAGAGTTCTCGTGTTTGCCTCTCATTTTCTATGTTAATGAAAAACATTCAAATTAAATACGGGATGAAACGCGTTACAGAAAAAAAGAGAAAATATATTCCCGCTTATATAGATACGTCACAGGAACCGCACCATATGCTGGTAATCGTCAACTTCCCTTCAATGCATCGTTATGTTCCCGAGTGACGTAATCGAAGTTTTCGCGCATTAGAGTGCTACAAGCTTTGAGCAATATATTAATGACTTTTTTTTTTTAATTTATGACCTTACACCATTTTGGTTTCATGGCTCCTGTTTTAAGAGTTATTTATTCATGTATATTTGACCGGCCAGAAACGATCATATCATTATGACTGGAGACTCTACGAAAATTATTTCAAGCCCTGAAGTTTTAGATGTATCTCATTCTTATTCCGTGTTTTAGGATATTCCGTCATTCAACCGTTCCATTCTATCACTTCCGCGGAATAGGGTCACCCGTCTGGGATGTCTCATAAGTCGGATGGCGGTTTTCACAAGTCGGATGTTGGATTCTCAGCAAGTCGGATGTCGGATTCTCAACAAGTCGGATGTCGGATTGTTTTTTGGCGGTTTTCACAAGTCGGATGTTGGATTCTCAACAAGTCGGATGTCGGATTCTCAACAAGTCGGATGTCGGATTCTCAGCAAGTCGGATGTCAGATTCTCAACAATTCGGAAGTCGGATTCTCAACAAGTCGGATGTCGGATTCTCAACAATTCGGAAGTCGGATTCTCAACAAGTCGGATGTCGGATTCTCAGCAAGTCGGATGTCAGATTCTCAACAATTCGGAAGTCGGATTCTCAACAAGTCTGATGTCGGATTCTCAACAATTCGGAAGTCGGATTCTCAACAAGTCGGATGTTGGATTCTCAACAAGTCGGATGTCGGATTCTCAACAAGTCGGATGTCGGATTCTCAACAAGTCGGATGTCGGATTCTCAGCAAGTCGGATGTCAGATTCTCAACAATTCGGAAGTCGGATTCTCAACAAGTCGGATGTCGGATTCTCAACAAGTCACATGTCGGATTCTCAACAAGTCGAATGTCGGATTCTCAACAATTCGGATGTCGGATTCTAAACAAGTCGGATGTCGGATTCTCAACAAGTCGGATGTTCGATTCTCAACAAGTCGGATGTCGGATTTTCAAAAAGTCGGATGTCGGATTCTCAACAAGTCGGATGTAAGATTCTCAACAAGTCGGATGTCGGATTCTCACTTACAAGCTTCCGTAGGGGGGTGGGGGGGGGGGGGTTATGGTTGCGATGCCCTCGTGACAAAGAGTGGGAGAAAAGCAGGCGCCGATGAAAGCTTCGATAGGTGAATTAACCGGGACCGGTTTAGTGTCACGCAGGGGAAACGTACCCTGTAAAAGCATGATATGGGACCATCGAAAAATGGAGGAAGAGAGACACCTCGATCCTAACAACCCTACCATGGATTAAACTCGGATTTTTTCATTCCGCTAATTAGTCATCATCATCATCATCATCATCAATCTTTATTTATACACGAAATCGTATCATAATTACATGGTCTTCCTAGGAGTCGTGTGAGTTTACACTAGAGTACATTACCTGTAGAACTACTTAACTAAGAAAGATAAAGTACAATGAAAAACTACGATCAAGGTTTCTTCAATTAACTACATAAAACTGAAATTTGAACTATAAAACTTAACTAAATTACACGTAATAATAGAATGCTATAAAAAACTTAAATGATCATTGTTTCATTATAATCTTTCACACATAAAAAAGTTTTAAAATCGTTCAAGTTGGGCCGTTGTCTGATCTCTAAGGGGATCTTGTTCCAGATCTTTCCGGTCGGTTTGTGAAAGAGTGTCCATTCGTCATCTGATTGGCTTGCACTGCTTTCAAACATCATTATTGTAGCCCTTTACACAGTGTTTTTCAAAGAGTTAACTCCTTGCACTGGAGTTTATTTTTTCGGAGTTATTTCAACTCCAAAAAAGAGTTATTTTAACCCCAAAAGTAGTTACCTTGCTGTATAGCAGAGTTAAATTAACTCCATTAGTGGTTGGAGTTATTTTAACCCCAGATTCAGGGTTAAATTTGGAGTTAAAATGACCCCCAGAAAGGGATAATTTTGAACCTAAAATTTTAACTCCACTTTTGGAGTTAAAATAACTCTTTGGAAAATTGCAGTGTAAGTGATGTCTCGTGTGTAATTGTCTTTTATCTCACCATGTGTTTTTTATTATTCGCATCATTAAGAAAATTATCCATTGTGATTGGCCATCCGCACTTCTATTTCCTACGTAGTTATCCTACCTTCTTCACAGTTGCTGCCGTTGTAACCAGGTTTACAAATGCAGCGAAATCCTCTTTCTGTAAATCCATTCTGACATCTCATTGTGTTTGATGGCTGGCAAGTATTACTGATGCAGAAGTTCTGTTGGGAAAAATATAAACAAATGTTAATGAGGCTCGTTTCAAAATTGACAGCCTCTGTAGCAGATGCTGGAGAGATCTAGGACCTCGCACGCACGTCCACATTGCACCCTATAATATTCTTGCACCCAATGTGCAAGCTAAATGGATGGTCTCTACCTCCTTCAAGATTTTAAAGAATTATCCGTATACTATTAGAAGGTTTTTCGAACGTTTCCGAACATTGCTGAATCCGTTTTTGAAGATTGCCGAAGATTCCCGAGAGATTTCCGAAGATGTTTGTGAGGGCAAACAATGGTAGCTTAAAAACGTAAATATATTCATTTTTGATATCTTCACTTTTCACGGTGAAGATAAAATCAGTGATCATGATATCTTTACATGTGTCGAGATAAAAAAAATTTTGCGGTGTGAGAAATCCTTGTATTTCACTAACGTTTAGGTAATAAAATGATTTATGCCTTCTACCTTCTTGGTTCCTTCGTACAAAAACCCCGCGCGGTTGATCAGATCTTCGGGATGAATGTGATGATCGGACTCACTCAGTTCACACACGTGCTTACCATCTTGTAAAGGTCCAAGGTTCCACGAAACACAATTTTCTTCCAAGAAACAACTTACTTCGCATGCACTTTCACTGGAAACTTGAAAACTCGTGATCACGTGACCCACAAGGGCGTACCCTTTTGTTGGTTGTGTGAATTGCAGGGATCTGCAAACATCTGAGAGTAAGATAATATAACATAAGTTACAATTGGTGACGAAATTGTTGAGACACTTTCGTTTAAAGGGGCATGTTTTGGCAAAATAAATAAAAAAAAAAAACGAACCTCCCACCCCCTCCCCAACCAAAGTTTTTGTTTTTTGTTGTTGCCCATCGATACCACATTGGATAGGGGGTAGGGGGGAGAGGGGTGGAGATCACTTTTTTTGAGATATCCTTTTGGCACAAGTTTAAGAAAAGGTGGGAAAAGTCGTTTAGGTCGTTGAGGCCGAGTGCAGTACCGTTCCATTCTAACGTTCTTATGTACGTGTTTCGAGTGCAATTAAATAGTAGAACATTATCAACAGAGAAACATTGAATTTAACTATTTATTCCGAACCAATGTTTCGGCATGGCCGGTTAGTTTTGAGTATTGAAAATAAAAAATAAACTTCAAAATTATTTTGAAATCAAACGCTTGAACAATAAAACAGAAGACAAGAAAGAAATTCAAGCGATTCATATTTTAGCCATCAACAATACTGCTGGGGAAAACAGAATATAATTGCGCATGCTGTGACTGTAAGAGGTTTCGGCAAACAAGGATTATATTTTCGAAAACAATTACACCGTTTTCCATACTTATTTTGAGACCTGTGTTGCAGAAGTATATTTCTTTAAAAATACGTTTATCCACTATTAAAGTTTTATTTTCTTGTTTGCACGAGAGTGTCAAATGTTTCAAGATTGTTTTATCGCCTCACAACATGATTATTCAATTGAAAACTGTTGTGTCTTGAGAACAGCTCATCGCAAAGATTATTGTTTTAATTTAATAAATCACCTATTCAAAACCTTATACTCAGAGCAATGATACAAAACTTAGTTTAGTCACCACCGGCTCGATCTTCCCTTGAAAAATGGAATAATGGAAAATTATCTATTTCTGACGGCCAGAGTCTATAACCTTGAAATTTTAATGAGGTGAAATCTTTAAGTTTCCATATGTGGATAAAATTATATGATTTGATTCAGCAGTACTTGACTTTATTTTTAGCGTTGTGGTAATGTTTGTTAAATTTTTTGGTTTTGCTTGAACTTTGAGTTTTAAACTTCTCGTGAGTGTGAAAGGATTCTATCTTTAACTGTTTAAAGGGGAAGTATCACGGGCCGGGATTTGGTGTCATTTAAAAAAGTAAAAAAATGGTATTGTATGATCCTAGAAACCGAAAAATAAAGCTCCAGTGGTGTGATAAATTATCACAAAATAAAACTGTCGATGAGTGTCTCTATAGTCATTGACGGAGTGGGTTTGAATGAATTACAACTTGAAAAAAGTTAGCCTAATTTTTTTCAAGTTTCCTCATTTTCGTCTCCAAATGGGATAGAACAGACCATGATTTGTTACTCTTTGAAGAATTGGTTGATTTCACTCTCTTGGTGTTTTAGTATTATTTTGTAAATAAGTGAATAGAAGGTATTGTGAAATGGCTTTGACCAAAAAACATCAAAATTCCCCTGATACTTCCCCTTTAAAATCGGTACCTTGTTGTAGTCCCTCATGGAAGCCCACCAGAACATCCAGAATCCAAAGCAGCAAAATAAATGGCATCGTTGGCATTTGGACTTTTCGATTGCAATGCATTTTTCAGAGTCCGTAAAAAATTCAGAATTGAAATTTGTGTTAATTTACTAACACCCACTCTCTTCTACATATCAGCGATGGATAAACTAATCGATTTGTGACAGTATCAGGGTTTTGAAATTAAATATGTATATGGCGTGCGTTGTAATTAATAAAAAATAGAGAAATATATTTTCCTTCAACTTTAATAGAGAGTCGATCTGAGAGTCATGAACTGTAATTATACCATTGTAAAGTTTAGCCCGTTTTAATAATTATTTGTGATTTCTAATTTGTAGTTTTCAACTTAAATATTTCAAATTCTAAAGTTTAGCCATTTTTAATATTTGTGAGTCCGTAGTTTTAACGTATTTCACCTTCTAAATTTAAGCCAGTTTTAATATTTTTTTATTTCAGTGGCATCACCCAGCCTTGTTCCCAGGCCTCAACCTGACGCGCTTAACGATCGAAGAGGCTTAGGGCCGTTCCCAATCAGCTCGCATGACCAGTTTTAAATTACTTTACTCGATCCGCAGCCTGGATGAAGCAGGTTTCCCGAGATCTCCTTTGAAATCGGGTTGTTGGATCCATATGTCTCTCTTGGGATCCTCCACAAATTTGTAGCGGTCCACAATGTCAGTTTTTATCCAGGCGAGGTCTTGCTTGTCTGTGGGGTCACTCTGGGGCGAATTTGAGGCTGAAAAACTTTTTTAAAGAAAGGGAAAATGAAACTTTCGAAGAATTCGTTGTATAAAAAGCACTCCGGGGGGGGGGGGGGGGGGGGGGGGTTGGGGGGGTTGGGGGTGGGGGGTGCCTTTAATTTTTTTTATTATTATCAACACAAATCATAACTTTTCATAACTTTTTTGTTAATTATATGTTTCGGTTGAAAGCTTTCTTTGTAAATATACATTTATATAGCGCAAATTCTATATACATAATCAAATGCGCTTCACAGAACAGAATCAATCTGATTGGTTTAACCCTCGGAAGCGCATGCCGTCTTCAGAGGCTGTTCGATTCGTTTATCCTTAGACACATTGCGGTAAAGTTTACAGTGAATCAGTTGCTACGATACGAAAGAAGTATCATGAGGTCAAGCCATTCTTGAATAAAAATGCGGGTTTTCATCTTTTAGTGAAAAACATATAAAACGCTGCCAAAAGCAGAAAAATATTCACTTATGTCATATTTTGCGATAAATCTGAATGTTAAATAAAATTCAAGATCTATTTTGGATGACGCCACGGATCCCTGGCAGCGACATAACCCATAATATTTACATCATCTTGTAGAGCACATCACGGGCTATCTATTAGAGATAAAATTTTCGGAATATTGTAACACTGCAAAACCCAAAGGGGCTATAAGTTTGCATGGACGTCCGAGAATTAACTTGATACAACCGAAGTAGCCGGTCTCGGCTTCACAAGCTGGCCGTTTGGATTACGGACTAGTCATTTGTAAAAATTTAAAATAAAGCAAATGCGTGACATATAAAATATGCATCGGGGAAAGTCCCGAAAAGGAGAAGGTCAAGGGAAAGCCAAACAACAGGAAAAACAGTTGCATTTCACGAAGTGGGTACGTTGCCATATATGGCAACGACCCACTTAATTAAGTAACCGTGATATTTCGGTAAACCAGTCAAAATGCAAGAGTTTCGTAAATCTTTATGTGATTTGTGGGAAAATAATACATACGCCTCGTCATACGTTTGTTCTTCTAGAGGTTCAGTGTAGTTATTTGAGAGCCATATATCACGAAGTGGGTACGTTGCCATATATGGCAACGGCCCACTTAATTAAGTAACCGTGTTATTTCGGTAAACCAATCAAAATGCAAGAGTTTCGTAAATCTTTATGTGATTTGTGAGAAAATAATACATACGCCTCGTCATACGTTTGTTCTTCTATAGGTTCAGTGTAGTTATTTGAGAACCATATTGGCTGGATCTGGGCAATGTCCTCGACTACTGATATTGGGTAGAGTTTCGTTGCACACCTAACATGAACGGCAGACAATATGCGGTTTAAAAATCACCATTAAAAAATCAAAAAAATCAACTCCAAATATTAGCATAGCACAATTAGAATTAGCTTTCCCTGGAAATTTGAACCCAATATGTGAGTTACTCTTCGTGTTATGCTGTTTCTAAAACTCAAAATTTTGCAAAAAACCTATGACTCATTAGCGCTTTTGCCTCCCAACAATTTTGCCGTTTTGAAAACTGATATTTTCTGAAACGTTACATGAAACGATCTAAAAATTGTATAGATTACTAAGTTTAACAAGCTCTTTAAACTTTTGAAGTCAGTTCGTGTTTAACACGGTGCCTTTTCTACGTAAATTCTTATGCTAATGAATCAAAATATAAACAATGAGGTCAGCAAATATTCGCCTCTCCACGTAAGCACACCAGGAGTTTCCCCTCGCGTGCCTCGCGTTGCGATCTCGATGCTCGCGCTTGGCGCTCGCGCACCAGCAAAGCGCCTTTTGTGCAGGCTAGGTTGACAGGATGTGCATATTATTAACATCGAAGTGATTAACGTCTTGGAAAAACTATGTTAGGAAGCGTTACTTTAACACTGACAATTTAATTTCAGATTTAGGTAACTAACTAGACTGTTTGGATTTTTATACCAGCTGGAACAAAAGTCCGAAAAAAGATTGATGCGTTTTTTTTTTATCATCTGTTTTAAACGACCATGTGGTATTGATTGATCTGAAACTCGTTCACAAATGGAATGCACAATCGGAAATCAGATTCAGATGCCAATCTGAACGATTCACGTTCGGCGATGATCGTTCAGATTGGTATCGGAAATCAGATTCAGATGCCAATCTGAACGATTCACGTTCGGCGATGATCGTTCAGACTGGTATCGGAAATCAGATTCTGAGCGATCCACGTTTGGCGTGGATCATTCAGGTTGCAATCGAAAGGAATGGACAAGCGAATTTTCGATCGCAGAATCCATATTTAGATTGGTTTAAAGGGACGCTGCCTAAGTACACTGAAGAAGCAGGACAACTGCCACCAAACAGTCTCTGAGCTCTTAAACAACATTATAAAAACCAATAAAACCTTATCAATTTATGACTTGTAACAATTGTTTTAAGTAGCCGATCCAGAGTCCGTCGTCAAGGGGGATGGGACGGGGTGGGGGAGTGAATAATGAGGGGGGGGGGGGGGGGGGGTGGGGAATAGGCCACTAAGACAAATACCATAATATTCTTTGAAGTGCAGGTTTGGGTGGTGCTTGATGTAAGCCTGATTTTTGCAATTTCTTTTGTTTTCAGCACGAACTGTACTTACTATGCTTCAACTTCTTGGCAATTTGCATACGGTGCACATTTGTATGCGAACACACAATGCTATGTCCTAGCGTTCCTACATGTACTCTGAATTCCATTGTGCCATTTTAACAAAGGAGACTTGAATAATAACACCCCGGTGAGGCTGAGCCTCCACATAAAATATTATTATGGTATTTTTCGAAATCGGCTATGGAAATGGGTAGAGTCTACCTTCTACGGCTCAGAAGGAGGTCGGACACTTATCGAGTGTCGACACTTAGAATTTTATTTTCAATAAATTGTTAAATGTAAAAAAAAAACCTGAAATCCCCACTCAGGATTGAACCTGTGAGCTCAGCTAGGCTTAGACTTACATAGCCTACCGTACCACAGTGCCACCTAGCTTCTCGGGTTGCTTAGGCCTAAATTTAACTATATAAACTGCTACCCCTAACCTCAACTGAAAGCTAACCAGTGACTCCGTTATGTAAGTCTCAATAAGGTGTCCGGCCTCCTTCTGAGCTATGGAATATAGACTCTTCCATGGAAATGTTAAAGACTGAAAAATATTCATTTCTTCTCTTAGGGCCTTTCTTATGTAACTGAGGGTTATCGAGAAAATTAAGTTGCAAAGCGTTCGAGTATTTAGACTAGCTCGATTAAAACGTTTTTCATTCGAATCATTAAACAGTAGAACAATTTACCAAAAGACATCGTGGAACCTGAGAGTTTCACTTAAAGTATATAAGTTCTTTAGTTTATTCCGTAGCATTCTAATTTCCCCAACGTGTGATATCCTTCCTCGCTACTGTTCCCGGTGTCTCCGAACCTCAGCTGAGAAACGGGAATGTGTGACTTGTTAGTCAACATAGCGCTGTCCTCGCGCCAAACAAAATCATTTCTATCGCAGTTGCAGAGCCTTTGAGGATTACTGCAGGTGTTGGTTACCCCGCATGCGCAACCATGACTTGTTTCACTCGCTTCATTCCAATACGTCATCTTCTCTCCATCACGTGACACCCACCAAGCATAATATGTAAAGTCATAGGTCATCAAAGAACCCTTGCATTCGTATTTAATAAACTGACGACAATTCTTGGAAGCTGCTATGAGTCCTTTTATCTGAGAGAGACTGGTGCCAATATAACTGATATTGCGTGCATAACTGCCAGGGTTTTCAAATCCCATAACATGGGTTCTGTTCTCACTGTTATGACTGACAACTGTCACTCCAATGCCGCCTCTGTCAGTCATGTTACAGAAAACCGTGAATGGAGCCTCGCCTTGTTCACCGTCAGGATCTATGACGTAATAACCGCTGACGCTGTTTTGCTTCACTGTGCTGCATGTTTCAGCATACATGTAGTTCACAACATAAACACTCACGTTCCATTGAAGGGAATTTCCTGAAACACAAGAATAGTTACCAACGTGATCCGTACGAAGTGACGGAATAAGTAATACGTTTGGTGTCTCGATCAACGTATCTTGAGGAAGTGACGAAGTTTCATTATAAAACCACAACACTGACTCGCTTGACGTAGGACATGACATATTCAGCGCCTCGCCAACGTACAGAACAACAGATGAAGTCGGGTTGGTGATGCAAACAAATGCGTCAACCACTATAAGCTCGACGGAAGAAGAGTTAGTCCCAACAGAATTTGTAGCACTGCACTTATACAAACCACTGTCATCTATGTCCACATTTAGTATCGTCAGGATCCCTTCACTGTTAACAGTTCTCGAGGCAGGGAGACTGCCTTGAGACTTATCCCACGTGATCACAGGTTCGGGTGGACCAGTGGCACTGCACGTGAAAGTCACTTGGTTCCCTCGTTCTGTTGAAATTATTTGTGGAGAAGTTGCGACCCTTGGGATGACTAAGAACAAGACAAGAAAATAAAAAGATCTGTAAAAAGAGTAATTTTTGTTTTGTTTTAGTGTTTGAGTTATTTATGAAGGTACGGAAATTTGTAAGACCCATCCGACATCCGACTTGTTGAGAATCCGACATCCGACTTGCTGAGAATCCGACATCCGACTTGTTGAGCATCCGACATCCGACTTGTTGAGAATCCGATATCCGACTTGTGAAAATCCGACATCCGACTTGTGGAACCTCCCAGACAGGTCATCCGAATGGAACGGTCATCCGAATGGAACGGCGGAATGAATAATTTTGCTAAAAAACACGGTTCTACTTTGTTTACATTTTGCGTATTTACTGTGGTATTTTTGCAGTTTTTTTGCCTGCGGCTTGCGTAATATAAACTGACACGAACGTTAATACAACTGAACAATGAACATCAACTGTATGAGCGTTCTCGTGTTTGCCGTTCATTTTCTATGTTAATGAAAAACATTCAAATTAAATACGGGATGAAACGCTTTACAAAAAAAAAAGAGAAAATACATTCCCGCTTATATGGATACGTCACAGAAACCGCACCATATGCTGGTAATCGTCGACTTCCCTTCAATGTATCGTTATGTTCCCGAGTGACGTAATCGAAGTCTTCGCGCATTAGAGTGCTACAAGCTTTGAGCAATGACTTTTTTTAAATTTATAACCTTACGCCATTTTGGTTTCATGGCTCCTGTTTTAAGAGTTATTTATTCATGTATATTTGACCGGCCAGAAACGATCATATCATTATGACTGGAGACTCTACGAAAATTATTTCAAGCCCTGAAGTTTTAGATGTATCTCATTCTTATTCCGTGTTTTAGGATATTCCGCCATTCCACCGTTCCATTCTATCACTTCCGCGGAATAGGGTCACCCGTCTGGGATGTCTCATAAGTCGGATGGCGGTTTTCACAAGTCGGATGTCGGATTCTCAACAAGTAGGATGTCAGTTTCTCAACAATTCAGTGTTTTTCAAAGAGTAACTTGCACTGGAGTTTATTTTTTTCGGAGTTATTTCAACTCCAAAAAAGAGTTATTTTAACCCCGAAAGTAGTTACCTTAGCTTGCTGTATAGCAGAGTTAAATTAACTCCACAAGTGGTTGGAGTTATTTTAACCCCAGATTCAGGGTTAAATTTGGAGTTAAAATGACCTCCAAAAAGGGATAATTTTGAACCTAAAATTTTAACCCCACTTTTGGAGTTAAAATAACTCTTTGGAAAATTGCAGTTTAAGTGATGCCTCGTGTGTAATAGCCTTTTATCTCACCATGTGTTTTTTATTATTCGCATCAATAAGAAAATTATCCATTGTGATTGGCCATCCGCACGTCTATTTCCTACGTAATTATCCTACCTTCTTCACAGTTGCTGCCGTTGTAACCAGGTTTACAAATGCAGCGAAATCCTCTTTCTGTAAATCCATTCTGGCATCTCATTGTGTTTGATGGCTGGCAAGTATTACTGATGCAGAAGTTCTGTTGGGAAAAATATAAACAAATGTTAATGAAGCTCGTTTCAAAATTGACAGCCTCTGTAGCAGATGCTAGAGAGATCTAGGACCTCGCGCGCACGTCCACATTGCACCCTATAATATTCTTGCACCCCCTGTGCAAGCTAAATGGATGGTCTCTACCTCCTTCAAGATTTTAAAGAATTATCCGTATACTGTTAGAAGGTTTTTCGAACGTTTCCGAACATTGCTGAATCCGTTTTTGAAGATTGCCGAAGATTCCCGAGAGATTTCCGAGGAAGATTCGAAGATGTTTGTGAGGGCAAACAATGGTAGCTTAAAAACGTAAATATATTCATTTTTGATATCTTCACTTTTCACGGTGAAGATAAAATCAGTGATCATGATATCTTTACATGTGTCGAGATATAAATTTTTTGCGGTGTGAAAAATCCTTGTATTTTACTAACGTTTAGGTAATAAAATGATTTATGCCTTCTACCTTCTTGGTTCCTTCGTACAAAAACCCCGCGCGGTTGATCAGATCTTCGGGATGAATGTGATGATCGGACTCACTCAGTTCACACACGTGCTTACCATCTTGTAAAGGTCCAAGGTTCCACGAAACACAATTTTCTTCCAAGAAACAACTTACTTCGCATGCACTTTCTCTGGAAACTTGAAAACTCGTGATCACGTGACCCACAAGGGCGTACCCTTTCGTTGGTTGTGTGAATTGCAGGGATCTGCAAACATCTGGGAGTAAGATAATATAACATAAGTTACAATTGGTGACGAAATTGTTGAGACACTTTCGTTTAATGGGGCATGTTTTGGCAAAATAAATAAAAAAAAAAAAAAAACGAACCTCCCACCCCCTCCCCAACCAAAGGTTTTGTTTTTTGTTGTTGCCCCGTCGATACCACATTGGATAGGGGGTAGGGGGGGAGGGGGGTGGAGATCACTTTTTTTGAGATATCCTTTTGGCAAAAGTTTAAGAAAAGGTGGGAAAAGTCGTTTAGGTCGTTGAGGCCGAGTGCAGTACCGTTCCATTCTAGCGTTCTTATGTACGTGTTTCGAGTGCAATTAAATAGTAGAACATTATCAACAGAGAAACATTGAATTTAACTATTTATTCCGAACCAATGTTTCGGCATGGCCGGTTAGTTTTGAGTATTGAAAATAAAAAATAAACTTCAAAATTCTTTTTAAATCAAACGCTTGAACAATAAAACAGAAGACAAGAAAGAAATTCAAGCGATTCATATTTTAGCCATCAACAATACTGCTGGGGAAAACAGAATATAATTGCGCATGCTGTGACTGTAAGAGGTTTCGGCAAACAAGGATTATATTTTCGAAAACAATTACACCGTTTTCCATACTTATTTTGAGACCTGTGTTGCAGAAGTATACTTCTTTAAAAATACGTTTATCCACTATTAAAGTTTTATTTTCTTGTTTGCACGAGAGTGTCAAATGTTTCAAGATTGTTTTATTGCCTCACAACATGATTATTCAATTGAAAACTGTTGTGTCTTGAGAACAGCTCATCGCAAAGATTATTGTTTTAATTTAATAAATCACCTATTCAAAACCTTATACTCAGAGCAATGATACAAAACTTAGTTTAGTCACCACCGGCTCGATCTTCCCTTGAAAAATGGAATAATGGAAAATTATCTATTTCTGACGGCCAGAGTCTATAACCTTGAAATTTTAATGAGGTGAAATCTTTAAGTTTCCATATGTGGATAAAATTATATGATTTGATTCAGCAGTACTTGACTTTATTTTTAGCGTTGTGGTAATGTTTGTTAAATTTTACAATTGGATTTTGGTTTTGCTTGAACTTTGAGTTTTAAACTTTTCGTGAGTGTGAAAGGATTCTATCTTTAACTGTTTAAAGGGGAAGTATCACGGGCCGGGATTTGGTGTCATTTAAAAAAGTAAAAAAATGGTATTGTATGATCCTAGAAACCGAAAAATAAAGCTCCAGTGGTGTGATAAATTATCACAAAATAAAACTGTCGATGAGTGTCTCTATAGTCATTGACGGAGTGGGTTTGAATGAATTACAACTTGAAAAAAGTTAGCCTAATTTTTTTCAAGTTTCCTCATTTTCGTCTCCAAATGGGATAGAACAGACCATGATTTGTTACTCTTTGAAGAATTGGTTGATTTCACTCTCTTGGTGTTTTAGTATTATTTTGTAAATAAGTGAATAGAAGGTATTGTGAAATGGCTTTGACCAAAAAACATCAAAATTCCCCTGATACTTCCCCTTTAAAATCGGTACCTTGTTGTAGTCCCTCATGGAAGCCCACCAGAACATCCAGAATCCAAAGCAGGAAAATAAATGGCATCGTTGGCATTTGGATTTTTCGATTGCAATGCATTTTTCAGAGTCCGTAAAAAATTCAGAATTGAAATTTGTGTTAATTTACTAACACCCACTCTCTTCTACATATCAGCGATGGATAAACTAATCAATTTGTGACAGTATGAGGGTTTTGAAATTAAATATGTATATGGCGTGCGTTGTAATTAATAAAAAATAGAGAAATATATTTTCCTTCAACTTTAATAGAGAGTCGATCTGAGAGTCATGAACTGTAATTATACCATTGTAAAGTTTAGCCCGTTTTAATAATTATTTGTGATTTCTAATTTGTAGTTTCCAACTTAAATATTTCAAATTCTAAAGTTTAGCCATTTTTATCTCGTTAATGCGCTTGCGCATTAAGCGAGATTTCGGAGTCGAGTACTAAAAAGGGACAAAAGTTGTTAACAAAATTTTGTGGACTTTTGTCCGGGGGGGTTTCTTGTTCGTTCTTTATAGAAGCTATATTAGGGCATTGAGGATATAGTTGGTTAAAGCGGTTAGGATTTCAAGAAGGGCGTCACATACTGCCACTAAAATGTTTGGGGAGCACCCCCGGACCTATTGTTAATTTCCCTAGGGTATTGGGATGTCAGAACTTGTGATGAACTTGTCATATCTCACATTACGTTACCGCAAAGGTATTAGTCCTTGTTAAATTTCGATATCTCACGTTACCTATCAGTTTCAATCATTTGTCGTAAAGCCATTATAGCTACTTTAAAAGGGTAAAAATAGGTTAAATGCGTTTTCTTGGGAAACGTAGTTTGAGAATTTCACGGTGTATTTTACTAATGGAGAGGTTATAAGAAAGTTAAATGGGACAGGAAAGTTTGTGTGTTAATATGAGCGGTATGGCAGAGCAAAATAGCATGAACTTTGCGTTTTTTTCTATTGAGTTGTGGTTACACACACCTTGGGTTTGGGGCCTTCCCAAGGGTTAATGGCTTGGGTTCGGTTTATCTCAGGTTTCATCTTACTCTTGGGGATGCGGTTACACAGTAAAAGACTCCCCAGGGTAAAATATAATAAGATATGAGTTCACTGACACTGCAGTTTACGCGCGAAAACGTACAGATCGACATGGATGACACGAATCGAGATCTTGTAAGTATAATTTCAGTCATTCTCCTGCTTATCATTCGATAAATATAACAATCCGGCAGTTTTTTTTTTGCGAGAAGACACCGAAGAAGACGCCTTCAACTACGCTATCTTCAAGGTTTGTCGGCGTTTTATTTACATTTAGGAGCTCGCCACGAACTTGCTCGCCGCCAAGGAGGGCTTGGGTATTTCCACGACCACAGAATTGGTTTCAGCAACTTCTAAATAACAATGCACTCGATCACTGGTGGAAAGAAAACTTTAGAGTTACAAGTAAGCGTGCAATTAACCAAGCGTATCAGAGGTCAACCCAGAGAGCAGCAGCAGGCGATTTCCTGTATTAGCTACGTTCTGCATTATGATTGGCCAAGCGGTTTGATTGTGCAATAGTATGGTAAACATGTCATAGTTGTGTTGATTTTTTGGCTTATAATGATGACGGTTGAATGGAATTGCGGCAAGCCTTCAATGGCTTAAATTTTTGCGTCTTTTGCGTACTGTTACATAATGAAACTGTAATAGCAATTATTAATTGTTTTAAAATAGCACAAAAGCGAAAGTACACGGGTCAGCCAATACTATGCTACCGGTGCCAAGTGCAGGTTCAATCAAATTAGTTGCAACCTGTAGGTAAACGAACTTAAAATATTCACCTTTATACGGACTTCTATTTTATGAAAGGGGTCAATCCGGCAATTTTTTTTTAGTCATATGGGAAGTTTAACTGAGTCAGAGGCTGTCCTATTCAGTACATTTGATAGCTGCGTGGAGCTAATTAACACCACTCTTATTACTAATCACGTTAAAAGTGACATCAAATATTCTAGATATGACTTGTTCTCAAAAGAACATGCTATTTTGCTCTGCCTTTTAAGTCGCTTAGCGAGTGACAACCGGAAATATCGTGAAAAGAAAAATTGGTAAGAATATTCTGCTCCCGGAGGGGGGGGGGGGGGGGGAATCCTATAAGTCGTCAAGCGGAGGTGCTCGTCAGGAAAAAAAGTGAAACCCTGAACACACTAAAAGATACCATTTTCTGGGAAAATGAGTTTTTTTTTAATCATATATTCTAAAAGATACCTAGATCCCCTAATTTTAACCCCTAAAAGATACGACGAGCACCCCCACCCAACCACATATGCGAGTCCTCCTCCGGGGTTCTGCTATACGTTGTCTACCCGGTATGATGAACAGCGAGGAGCGATTTTTTATGTATTATGTCGAATGTCAAAGTGAAATCTCGTGAAAAGAGTTAATTTTACGATTCGTTTAAAGTCAACTCGCTTAAAGTTAAACGAGTCAACTTTTCGCGCTCGACGAAGCTGAGAAATCTCACGCTGTATTTTTGTTCGCTTTTTGAGTTGTAATCTTTGTCTGCTTTTCCAATAGTTATTAAATATTTAGGTGTCATGATTATGCAATAGTATGCAAGAGAGGGTAGATTTTGCTTATTCAGCTAACTAAAAATGTTTCGGTTTGATTATGCAAGAGTATGGATTTCGGTTTTGTGCTATTTTAAAACAATTAATCATTGCTATTACAGTTTGATTATGCAACAGTACGCAAAAGACGTAAAAATGTTCCTGATTTTGTTTGTAAAAGTTATCAAGGAAGCATTTTAAGAAGCATTTTATAAGCGATTTCAGCGTGTTTATTTTTTTAAGAGAGATTTTGTCTCTATTTGACAAAAAGACAATGTATTGTTTCAGTGGCAAGTAAGAGAGAGAAAACGTTCTTGGCGTATAAAGTCTATAAAAAGAAGACGAATATCAATTGCGTGTCGTACTGATAACATTGAAATCCTAAAGCGGACAAGAGAGTTACCTTAGAGTGCTCAACGTAGCTTGATTGCATTGAAATCCTGACACAAGAGAGTTGCCTTCGAGCGCCCAACGTAGCTCTATTAGCAAAGAATATAGCACACTTAAAGCAAGAAAAAATATATTTAAATCTATTATTTCGTTAAACAAAATTATCAATTGTTTGTAATGGTTGCTTTTAATGGTTCAGGTGCTATAGATTCAGTTTTACTACTAGAAAGTAGGTTATCTGAATTAAATAGAATTGCTCTTGATGTTGGAGGAGGTGGCGATTGTTTTTTTCGTGCCGTATCACATCAATTGTATGGCGATGCTACGAACCATTTTTATATACGTAGTCTTGGCATTGAATATTTAGTATATAACCCAGAACAGTTTATAGAGAGTAATCCTGAACACTCTTGGCAAGAATATTTGAATAATATGTCATGTCAAGGAACATGGGCTGATGCGATTATCATTCAAGCTGTGGCTAATTGTCTCAATTTATCAATTTATATTGTTGAATCAAATGAAACTTTTGCTCCTGTCACTCTTGTTGAAGCAGTAAATGCCACAAGAGCTTGTACAAACATTTATATTGGGCACATAGGTGAAATTCATTATGTGTCTACTGTAGAAAAAAGAAGTTGTCAATTAGCAAACAATGAAAATATTGGTGTTACTTTACTGCAAGAGAAAGTAAGTGATAGAACGAGAAAACAGAGAGTTTATATGAGAGATTATATGACAAACAAAAGAGCTTATGCGGAAGAAAAAGGAGGAATAGATAAAAACAAAAAACGTAGGACTTATAATAAAGAACACATGAAACTGAAAAGAGCTGATGTAAAACGTAAAATAGAAAATGCAAAAGAAAAAAATGAAAAACGTAGAGTTTATATGAAAGAATACATGAAAATTAAAAGAAGCGATGCACGATGTAAAGAAAAACAGGGAAAAAAATTCTTGAAAAAAAGAAAGACTGAACAGGGAAGAAAAGTTAGAAGAGATAAAGAAAATTCAAGAACCGTCGTCTAAACAAGCGCATGTAGAAAATAGACAAGTGATTATAGAAGTAAACAGAAATGTTAAAAAAGCCAAAAAAAGGGGTAGCAATTTATATAAAACTGCAGTAGCTGCTGAAATTGAACTTAAAAATGGAGAAAAACAATGTGCGTTAAGAACTGACAGTCATCAATTACAATCAGAGAAAAAGGAAAGTAATGCAAGTTTTATGATAAATCAATTTCACAATAATATTAAATGTGGTCCAGAATACATATGTACGTGTTGTGACCAGTTGTGGTGTAAGTGTTCAGTAGTAAAATGTAATAGTAATAAATACAAAATATGTTCACAAAATATTGTTAATTCTTGTGTCACTGGGGTAAGAAGTGTTAATGATATTGAATGGATTTGTAGAACTTGTGACTCAAATCTAAAACAGGGAAAATTGCCTGTCTATTCTAAAGCAAATAAAATGACTTTCCCTTATAAGCCTGAGTTGTTAAATCTTACACCATTAGAAGAACGGTTAATATCCCCTCGTATTCCATTTATGCAAATCCGCGAACTACCAAGAGGTGGACAATTGTCTATTCATGGAAATATTGTCAATGTACCAAGTGATGTAAATTCAACTGTTCATTTTCTGCCAAGGCCTATAAACGAATCTCAGACAATTCCAATAAAATTGAAAAGGCGTTTGAGCTACAAACATCATTATAAGTTTCAAAATGTTAGACCTATAAAAGTTTTAAAAGCAGCTAAATATCTCGTAGAGACGAGTGATTTATTTAAAAGTGAAGGCATAGAAGTGCAAAATACATTGTGCCACATTGTGCTAAAAAAATCGCTCTATAGCAACGCATCTAACTTACAAGTTCAATCATGCTATTTTTACACTACTCTTAAGAAATTTACTCAGAAAACCCCACCGTCTCACTAACAGCCTATCTGCACCCTATTTCCTATTTTTTTTCTATAATCCAAAACATAGCCATAAAATTAAATCAAATAAATTGCCGCTTTTATACTCTATATTGTTTAACACTCAAAGAAAAGAAACTGCTCGTAGTCTAAACGAACGTCTCTGTAAGACGCTATTCTCTTCTAAACATCACATCTTTCTTACTTCACGAACGACCCTTACCCCCCCCCCCACCTCTCCTCCAAGCACTCATGAAACGCACTCGAAGACCCCCAAAAAACAAGAAAATTTATCGCTTATCTCCACTTAGTAACAGTAACAATGACGCTCATGACAGCTGTTTCTTAATTATTACGCATCCAAGTAATAACTATTGTATAGTCATTCAGCAAGATTCAAAACTTTCCAACTGCAACAAAAACTGTATACTCGTCTACGAAATAACAATTTCATACAAACTAGAAGACGAACAGTCCAAAGCCATTTTCACCGCATATTGTTACCCATCATATCGCTACACCACCTGTCTTTTTAAAAACATGTCACTCAAGTTTTATCATTAAAAGCACTTTCATCAGATCTCCTTCCGCTCGCCTGAAACGCTTAACAAAATAACGCCTATTCTGCAGGCTACGCATTCCACTCTACAACTACGGCCAGTATATCCTAGTGTTACTACCAATTTGCCTTACCGCAGTTACAAGGTCATTACAGTTACATGAAAACCATGCTTTAATAATAATCAATAAATGCGATGTCGATTTAACATATCCAAACAAGCGTGTGCAGAGAAATATCACTTTTTCTCCCCTCGCGCTCCCCGCTCATCTCGCGCTTCGCAATCGTCTGTCGCGTTCACCTGAAAAGCTTAAAAAAAAAATAACGCCTCTTCTGCTCGCCTTAATCTATTGAGATCCCTTGAATACAAACACACAACAACATTAAATCATTCCTTCAACAACCATTGACAAGTACCTAATTATTCCATTTAAAACAAAGATAAACCGGTAATCTTAAACCGGAAAACGCGTAGATACTTCGGCCCACCCACAAATAAACAACTTTCCAAAAAATATTATACATCACAAAGCATTTAATAAACCCATTTAAACATTCTCCAATTTCTTAGCACAAAAAAAAAAGTAATGCGAAAACGTTATTATAGTTAGCATATTGACTAACTATAACATGCCATATGTGCAATCTGAACCTTCATCTTTCACGCAATCGGCAAACCCTATTATCGCAAAAATTGACATACGCTGTTCTGACAACTAACCAACACCACAGCTGCCCTTAAAATAACAAATAAGTGGCTACAAGTATAAACGCAATGAAACTTCAGCACGCTTCGAACATAAATTCACCTTTCGCGCTCTTTAAAGTCTATATAATATTATTGATTAGTTGGATACTTAAGGATTACAAAACAGGTGTCATGTGCGTCATGCCTTCCACGAGCCATTGTAGTCCAAGTATATCTGCTGCCTACTGTGTAGGGAGGGGGAGGGAGGGGGAGAGAGCGGGAAGTGTGGTGTGTGAAGTAAGAAAAATCTCATTTTTAGAACACAATCGCCTGTTACAGAGATCTTCCTTTAGACTACCAGAACTTTGTTTTCTTTCAGTGGTAAAAAACATAGAGTGTAAAAGTGCCAATTTATTTGATTTAATTTCGTAATCATATTATTGGAGAGGGAGATTGCCGGCTCTGAATCGCCGCAACACCGCCAAAATATATTACAGAACACCGCATCACTGCAAGAAAATTCGACAACACACCGTCACCGCAATATATCTTTTTGTCAAGTTACCACCAGCAGAGTATTTAAGATTAACTAGACAGTATTCTACATAATGGTACGTGCTTTTCAAAAATACAGTCCGACCTCTATTAAGCGGCCACCTATTAAGCGGCCACCCTCCATTAAGCAGCCACTTTCCAAAGTCCCGATTTATTTGTCAGTAAACTGCTGTATTTGATACCTCTATTCAACGGCCACCTCTTTTAAGCGGCCGCGGCCATCTTTTTGCTCTCGCAAGTGCATTATTTATATGGTTTTTTATCTCCATTAAGCGGCCAGCAAATTATCTTTCCAAGCGAAATAGTGACAGATTATATAAGGTGATAACTGATAACAACAAGAAAGCAACAACTGCAACTAAATCTCCACTATAACAAATCACAAGCCGCGTGCACGTGCAAACTTTTCACATCCGGCGCTATACAAACATAACAATGGCCAACAGTAGATCGAGCTGTCCCACTATTTTGTTACAACCAAAATCTGTACAGGAAAACCCTACTACCACTGTACTGAAAATCTACAAAAATCCTTGCTCCTCAAGTTTTGATTTTAACCATTGAATTAAGAACTCGTCTCCTGTGAAGCAGTACTCCCATGGAATTTCTAAACCATAGCCGGCCCCTCTGTTTACGCGCTCGCCTTTCACAACAGCTCTTCCTTTGTACCTTTCCACTTGATGTTTTGTTACAATGAATTTTGGATTTATCTTAATATATGTTCACTTTTTAAAACCATTTTGCTATATAGAGTCAATAAAATCATGTTTACTGCCATTCCTATCCAATTTATATCGTACCTCTATTAAGCGGCCAACCTCTATTAAGCGGCCACCCTGGAAAATTGAGAAGATATTGTGTGGTAGTTTGAATAATAACAAATTGCGCATGTTTGTTTAAATGAAGATCAATTGCGATTTAAGTAAATTTCTTTTCGGAAGTATCGTTTCAATTGCTTAGTTTAAAATTCTTTCCGCTTCATTTCGTGTTGTTGTGGATCAGTGGGTAAGTGTATTTCCGGTATGATGTCGTTCGTAAGTATTGAACACATATTTGGTACTTAGCGATCGGTCTGCTATAAACCTCAAAATATAGTGTTCACAATGTCTTCTTAACGACTCCCGCGGACACGACCGCAATAAAATTTCGTAAAATATTCTATTAATATCCAAGTCTTATGCGATACTCATATATTGGAATACACATGCTCTGTCAAAATTACTACCTATTCCATTCAAAACAAATTACTAGAACTGCGCCCATAGCAAACGTGACCGAAAAATGACCACGTGTTCACCATTTTCCCGCCATTTTCACGTCAGCGAGAAAACTCTGCAGTTCTCTCAAAATTACTACCTATGCCAGTATGTAATATGGGGGTGGAAGGACTGCACGACTCTTACGTCATGCTTTAAATGCCATTTGCTCCTTCTATATGTTTTGACTGTAGAGTGTAGACTGAATTTTAAAACCTTTCAAAAGCCGCGTGCAGCAGACTAGAGGTCAAGTCTGTCCGTTGTAGCTTCCCGTGGCCCCGTGGTGTCGCGCTTGTAGATTTTGACCTCATTTTAGCTTCCTTTTTTGCCTGGCGGTTGTGTGTTGTTTTCGATTAGTATTGGCATGTAGATTTTTATATAGGAAAGCTTTGAATTTCTCTAACTTTTCTCTCTGAAATACCAGACATAACAGGATCTCAAATGATCTGTTGGCCATAAATGTCTTTCCTGCTATTTATGTCACGCTGGGCCTACCTATTTTAATTTTCATGATCCAATGTTTATAGCACATAGAGTTGTAGCTTAATAAGCTATTCAACTTGCAGAAATTTGAAGTTTGTCTCAGTCAACGCTCTAATTTTAGCTTCCTTTCGCTACGCTTTATATCTCTGTGCAGCTCGCTGCCAGTTTATCCTAAAACCTCCGTTGTCAATACAGTCTGGCGAGTGCTTTGTTTACGCCACTATTGATCACTATTTCATTCAGACAAGACCATGGTTTCGGTTCACCTCTCGCACCTCGTCAGTTGCCGGGTATGTATTTGCTAGTTGCTACCTTTTTAGCAACGCATATTTTTGTTGAGAACGGTCAAACCATTCTGCTCGACATAATTTTCTAACGTGTATTTCTTTGGAAAGCATTATTTGAAAATTTTAGCACTTTCTTCTCTTGGCTGAATTGAGAATATTTCTAAATGTGAACGCTTTCGTTTAAATATCGGAGAAATAATGGGATAAACGAAGCACACTCGCCAGACTGTCAAAATTGACAACGGAGCGAGCTCCACACTGCTATAGAGCGTAACGAAAGGAAGCTAAAATTACAATCTTGACTGAGGTAAACTTCAACTCACTACAAGTTGAATAGCTTATTAAGCTACAACTCTCTCTGCTATAAAGCTTAGATCATGAAAATTTAAATCCTGCAAAGACAAATCTAAAATAGCTGGGCCCAGCGTGACATAAATAGCAGGAAAGACATTCATGGACAACAGATCATTTCAGTCTGTCATTTCAGATTCTGTCATGTCCGGTATTTCAGACAGTAAACTTAGAGAAGTTCAAACCTTTCCTACATAAAAATCTACGTGCCAATACTTACACACAACCGCCAGGCAAAAAAGGACGCTAAAATGAGCTCAAAATCTACAAGCGCGACACCACAGAAAACTACAACCGACAGACAGAGACTTGACCTGTAGTCCGTTCCACGCGGCTTTTGAAACGTTTTAAAATTCAGTCTACACTCTACAGTCACTAAAATCCTCCTTAATAAACAGCTAAATGTAGAATACCCGTTCAAAACATCTAGAAGGAACAAATGGCATTAAAATCATGAGCCATTTTACACTCTCGTAACTCCCGTCTTGCTTTTGATTATGCAGCTTCGATTTCACATCTAATTTATTACACCCAGGTTTTTTAGGTGTCCGATGGGCACGTGACCAGCCGATGCCAGGGCCTTTTCCCGCCGCCCCTCTCTCGAACGGAAAAGCCCTGGGAACCAGGTTGCATAGTTTGTTGTAAAACCAGAGAAACAAAACATCCAAGAACTGACATTGTAGTCCATTCATCAAGACCGAGTCTATTCATCAACGTCACTAAAAAGCTAGCGAGAACACAAACAAAAACTCAATAACAGAATTCATATCAACATAATCAGCACCCTTTACCCAAACACCAAGTGACATTACCACACGACCCACACCATCACTCTCCGACACTTCTACGTTTGGGTCTTGAAAAACTGGAGCACTGATAACAGCAGATCCCCCAATGCTGTACAAAAAAGTTGTTAACAGAGGGACACAGGTTCTCCTCCTTTTGCAAAATAAAAAGAATAATAATAATCAAAAGTAAACACAAATGGCTACTAAAATAAAACTACGCCCATTTCATGAACACAAATTTCTATTGGCTGATTTGCATCATATAATGTTTGCATGTACCTATTTAAAGAACACTTGTTCTAAAGGTGCCCTACAACAGCATCTTTACCAAATAAAAAAAAAAGAACAAGAATTGGAAAACTTGAGTTCCTTTGATAGGTAAATATAGTCAAAAACAAAACCCCACCTAATACCTTTCACAGCAAACATTCTTTTCTTTAATAACCTTGCATTATAACGCATTAACGAGATGGCTTTAAGAGCCCTTTGATTAATATTTGTGAGTCCGTAGTTTTAACTTATTTCACCTTCTAAATTTAAGCCAGTTTTAATATTTTTTATTTCAGTGGCATCACCCAGCCTCGTTTCCAGGCCTCAACCTGACGCGCTTACCGAGCAAAGAGGCTTAGGGCCGAGGCGAATCTTCCCAATCAGCTCGCATGACCAGTTATGCCGACAGTCCCTAGGTACTTGGTGTATCCCTGATCATAATGTATGGTACTTCATGTATCCCTTATTGTAATGTATTTAGATATATTGCAGTGTAATTTACGGTCGGATTACAGTATCTAGGGTTGCAGCACTGATTTTAGTATTAAGGTTTAAGCACTGATTCCAGTATTTCCAGTGTATCGAAAGGGTTAGTTCTTATATATGGTCTTGGCGGCTAGGAACATCTTATATCCCTTAAAAATGACGGTTTCTGGCAGCTCGTCCTCGGTGGTGTATTGAATAGTGTGCGTGGAGCAGATCATACGGCCCTGGTTCGATTCCCTATTCTGCTGTTAACGTTTTTACCTTCTTTTTTACTGAAATAAGAACTAAGTGTTTAAATACAAAATAATAAGGGATAGACCAAGTACATACCCGACAGTCTACATGGCTACCGCTGGATCTGCACCTGCGCCGTGCCCACCGACAGGTGTCAAAGGACAGGGCGAAAGGATGGTGGGAGTTGGAACAAAACTTTAAAACAGCAAAAGCCGTAAACGAAGTTCCTGTTAAAATGTACGTTGGATCCGGGAAGAGACCTAATCAGCTTGAACGATCAGAGGTCCAAAACCGGGGAACCAAGAAAATTAACGTCGGTGTTCATTAAATATATCTGTGTTTTAAACGTCGTTTTGTTTCGCCTATGTAAAACCTTGACAAATTTAACATTAAATCTAAACCTACTACTGCCTTTGGACATTTTCTGTCTAACTGCTAACCACTCTAGCCAACACTAACTGACATGCAACCTATTCCACTAGGAATAATTCATTCATCTCGTGACTCAATTATTATACGTAAAGCCAGGGAAGCTTATCTTATAGATAAAGCTACTACTCTTGAACAGTATGGCCTTAACAAGCGTGAAGAATTTAAATAGACGTGTATTTCTGTAATTGTTATTAATATTTATGTTATTTTGCTACCATGTACGTCATTTCCTGTCACTCCTGTATCCTTTATATATTGCGATGATTCTCCGTTTGTGTATCATATACGATTTTGTAAAAACTTAAATTCCATCTTTAACCTAAAGAAGGCTGGTTTTTGCCAGCCGAAATATTGTGAAATATAACCAATATGTGCTTTTGAATGTGGAGAACAAGTATGAGGACGAGTCAGAGAAGTGACTGCCGCTTCCATCTATGATGGAAAACGTCCGGAGCTCCCTTCAAAGCTTCCTGGTACCGCCACCATTTTGAGAAAGGTCCTTGACTTTGTTTCCAGGACAATGAACACATTTCAACGAGTGACATCATCAGCATAAAAGTTCTGTTATCAATAAGGGACCCGAAAATTTAAAACAAAGGCTATGCACTAAAAAAATTATAAAACGGTTAAAACTAGATCAAAATACGAACTATACTATAAAAGCGTTAAAAAGCTAAGCTGAATAAAACTGGAAAAAAAAAAAGAACTTAAACAACTGTCGACCTATAAAAATCAAGGGCGCCGTCTTTAAAAATTGCAACAGAGTTGTTGGGTGGCCGATGTGCACAGGCTATTTTGTATAAGGAACGTGAATACATGGTAAATAACAACAATAGACTACAAGACAGTGTCTATTCGGTTTATATCGAGATATCCGTCCCATTTGGGAAGTCGCGTTTCGCGCTTCGAACTCGAGCTAACTGTTTGCAGTCTAGTGAAAAGAATGAAATACACCGCCTCCTGTTTATTTATCTTATTAATTCACTGAGCCAAGTTTTCAATGTATTTATTTTGTATTATTTTCCCTGTAATCATTGTAATTCTTATGACATAAGCTTTTTTTGCCTGTTACAATTAAGAATCATTAAAAAGAAACATTTTATTTAAATGTTTTGAAATAACGCTGCAACTATTGATTTCATGTAATGTTAATAAGCGTGATGCGAGGATTATTGTCTGTTGAATTTTCTCATTTCAGAAGTTCGGCAGTTTCTTTATTTTCTTGTTTCCTTTCTTACAGCGTATTAACCCTATTCAGACTGGGCTTTTTTAGGCAAGCTGTGACTGGGGGGGGGGGGGGGGGGGCTCCTCGGACCCCCCCCCCTTCATATCTCTGGAACCAGTAAGGCTAGGACCATGAAATTTTCACACAATGTTCATCTCCATACAAGGAAACCTCACACCCAGTTTTGACCTGCCACACCCAATTATGACGTCACAACGACGTCATTTTTTGTTTTTCCGACGTTTCTTTGATATTTTTCCATCCAGATACTTAAAATATCAAATATAACTGTAAAATCATCTCTTTAATATTAAAACATAATAAATACAAACAAGGACACACTTGTAAAGCGAGAAAAGGCAAAAAAGGCGATAAAATATATATTATATTTGTTTTTGTTATCATTTAGATTAGATTATATTTAAGTGCACGGCATGTCTGAAAAACAGTTTTACTGAGCCGTTTTACCGTGTTTAAATAAAGTTAATTGAATTGATTGATCTTGGATCCGCCATCTTGGATCCGCCATCTTGGATTTCCCCTTTTTTCGTTTAAATTAAAATTTAAAAAATATCTAAAAGAGAAAAGGATCAGAATGTATAAAACACGTATCAAACTAATGCCTATTATCCAAACAATAAACTTAGAAGTGTTATTTAATAAATAGTACAAAATTTTTCTCTATAAGTAAAAGTGAGCAAAAATTTGCCTACCCCTCCCCCCCAAATATTTGATGTTAAAAATTTTTCATGTCTTTCAAGAACTAGTCCCAAGAAAAAACTATTCTAACAAGAAAATGCACTATAAGTAAAAGATCAAAATCTTAAAATAAAAAAATTCACCATATCTTAATATTTTATAAACCTATGTGTCAAAAACCGGTTGCCATGGCAACATGGTTAATCACACTGACATGTTATGGATACCAAAAGGTCCCTAGATAAATTCTAGGAGAAGTCAGAAAATTTCAGCCTCATAGCTATTTCGGTGTAAGAGTTATCACAATTTTACTGGCGGGGGGAGGGGGGGGTTCGAAAAGCCCCCCCCCCCCACCAGCCTGGATAGGGTTAAGTAATATCATTTAGATAAGCTTTCAGGGACGCCAAGGTGGCCTCACAGGGTCGCCAGCCTCACAAGGCCAGCCAGCTTCTTATTGTAGGCGTTGACTTTGTCATTCATTTTTGCATTACATACAAGTCGGGGGGAATGGCTTACCAAGAACTGGCTGGTCGCAGTGGAATTGACCCAAACAACTCTGGACATTGGCCTTGTGGTTTGGGAATCGCATTCTTCCCTTGCTTTTTAATTTTGTAGTCGAGCCACATCATCATCGCGAATTCAGGATCGGCGAATTGTTTTCCAAAGTGCCCCAATCCAACTCTGGCGTTGGGTGGCAACCGTTCACGGACTAATCTCATCGCGTTGTTGAATATTATATTCTCCACATGAACTTGCTCATCTTCAGGAAGCACTCCTCCAAAGTGACTAGCAATATTACTCCCCCCCCCCCCCCCACCCTGGATGGGCTACTAGTCCATAACAGGATGACCTGGTTTATATACTATGACGTGACTAGGAGTATTCCTACTCCCTCTGAAGTGACCTGGAGTATTACTACTCCTCTCTGGACTGGGATGCTAGTCTATCACAGGGTGACATGGTTTATATACTATGAAGTAACTAGGAGTATTGCTACTCCCCTCTGGATGGAATGCTAGTCCATCACAGGGTGACCTGGTTTATATACGTCACTCCTTCAAAGTTTTTGTGACCTTTGTCATCCTGGTTCCACGTTCTTATAAAAGCATAAACTAAATAATATGTTATTACCTAGAAAATCTGGGTTATATCTGCCCCTTTCTGACCTCGCTTTCACGTACTTTTGGTACTCATTATTATGGGCTGCTCTGAACGAGGGTAGGGAGTAAAGCAAGCCTCCAGATTTCATCGGTATTTGATCATTCAATTCACGGAAGGTCTTTAGCCAAACGTCCAACAGAGTCTTATTAGATATATTCATCAGCTGGCATTTCTTTCATGGCTCCAGTCATCATATTTTTAAAGAAATGTTCGTTGTACTGGAAAACCTTGTAGTAAGCACTGGCCAATTCCTGCATTTTAAAGTTTATCGTTTTTCTTTTCTCGCTACATCGGCTGCGAATTTCAGCGTGAAAGCGTAGACCATTGGTGTTAAAAGCAAGCTCTGAGGGTTTCCCAAATCCACCGACACATTGAAAATAGGCGTTAAACTTCTTGGTAATAGACCTAGCATCCTTTCCAGTGAGCTCGACGTCGAAGTCCGAGGTACAAGTAGCACTCCCGTAAGGTGCAGGATAGCACACAGAATTAGGTATCTCTGTTTTGTTGTCTGCCGTTCTCGCACGAGGAATCAACCTTTTACCGCTTACGGAATGTGCGTCACTAACAGGTATCTAGCGGCTGTGATATAGAGGTGGTTAGTACAGCTATCCTTTGTGGGGTATTCAAGGTTCCTTTTTGTAGTCTCCCAATCGTTGTTTCGGGCAAAGAACTACTTTATACTCGATCCACAGCCTGGATGAAGCAGGTTTCCCTTGACTTCCTTTGAAATCGGGTTGTTGGATCCATATGTCTCTCTTGGGATCCTTCACAAATTTGTAGCGGTCCACAATGTCAGTTTTTATCCAGGCGAGGTCTTGCTTGTCTGTGGGGTCACTCTGGGGCGAATTTGAGGCTGGAAATCTTTTTTAAAGACCTCATGATACTTTAATTGCCTTTAATTTTTTTTTTATTATTATCAACACAAATCATAACTTAACTTTTTTGATAATTCATGTATGTTTCGGTTGAAAGCTTTCTTTGTAAACATATATTTATATAGCGCAAATTCTATATACATAATCAAATGCGCTTCACAGAACAGAATCAATAGCGACCTTTAAATTTGACTACGAGTACGAAATCGAGTACGAGTACGACTTTGGAATTTCGAGATAATTGTATCCCCCGAACTGTAACTCTTTCCTGTTGCTGCCTAACACATAAATAAACGTTAGGGATAAGATTGGTGTGATAAGAAATTATATGAGGCACACGAATCTCGTACTCTCGTAGTCCAATCTAATGGTCGCTAATGTCATTGGTTTAACCCTCGGAAATACAAGGGGGAGGGTAGGGGGCGGGGGTGGATTTTTCTGCGATGTTTTTAAAGAGGATTTATTGTAAGCGCATGCCGTCTTCAGTGGCTGTTCGACTCGTTATCCTTAGACACATTGCGGTAAAGTTTAGAGTGAATCAGTTGCTACGATACGAAAGAAGTATCATGAGGTCAAGCCATTTTTGAATAAAAATGCGGGTTTTCATCTTTTAGTGAAAAACATATAAAACGCTGCCAAAAGCAGAAAAATATTCACTTATGTCATATTTTGCGATAAATCTGAATGTTAAATAAAATTCAAGATCTATTTTGGATGACGCCACGGATCCCTGGCAGCGACATAACCCATAATATTTACATCATCTTGTAGAGCACATCACGGGCTATCTATTAGAGATAAAATTTTCGGAATATTGTAACACTGCAAAACCCAAAGGGGCTATAAGTTTGCATGGACGTCCGAGAATTAACTTGATACAACCGAAGTAGCCGGTCTCGGCTTCACAAGCTGGCCGTTTGGATTACGGACTAGTCATTTGTAAAAATTTAAAATAAAGCAAATGCGTGACATATAAAATATGCATCGGGGAAAGTCCCGAAAAGGAGAAGGTCAAGGGAAAGCCAAACAACAGGAAAAACAGTTGCATTTCACGAAGTGGGTACGTTGCCATATATGGCAACGACCCACTTAATTAAGTAACCGTGATATTTCGGTAAACCAGTCAAAATGCAAGAGTTTCGTAAATCTTTATGTGATTTGTGGGAAAATAATACATACGCCTCGTCATACGTTTGTTCTTCTATAGGTTCAGTGTAGTTATTTGAGAACCATATTGGCTGGATCTGGGCAATGTCCTCGACTACTGATATTGGGTAGAGTTTCGTTGCACACCTAACATGAACGGCAGACAATATGCGGTTTAAAAATCACCATTAAAAAATCAAAAAAATCAACTCCAAATATTGGCATAGCACAATTAGAATTAGCTTTCCCTGGAAATTTGAACCCAATATGTGAGTTACTCTTCGTGTTATGCTGTTTCTAAAACTCAAAATTTTGCAAAAAACCTATGACTCATTAGCGCTTTTGCCTCCCAACAATTTTGCCGTTTTGAAAACTGATATTTTCTGAAACGTTACATGAAACGATCTAAAAATTGTATAGATTACTAAGTTTAACAAGCTCTTTAAACTTTTGAAGTCAGTTCGTGTTTAACACGGTGCCTTCTCTACGTAAATTCTTATGCTAATGAATCAAAATATAAACAATGAGGTCAGCAAATATTCGCCTCTCCACGTAAGCACACCAGGAGTTTCCCCTCGCGTGCCTCGCGTTGCGATCTCGATGCTCGCGCTTGGCGCTCGCGCACCAGCAAAGCGCCTTGTGTGCAGGCTAGGTTGACAGGATGTGCATATTATTAACATCGAAGTGATTAACGTCTTGGAAAAACTATGTTAGGAAGCGTTCCTTTAACACTGACAATTTAATTTCAGATTTAGGTAACTAACTAGACTGTTTGGATTTTTATACCAGCTGGAACAAAAGTCCGAAAAAAGATTGATGCGTTTTTTTTTTATCATCTGTTTTATGTGCTGTCTCTAAACGACCATGTGGTATTGATTGATCTGAAACTCGTTCACAAATGGAATGCACAATCGGAAATCAGATTCAGATGCCAATCTGAACGATTCACGTTCGGCGATGATCGTTCAGATTGGTATAGGAAATCAGATTCAGATGCCAATCTGAACGATTCACGTTCGGCGATGATCGTTCAGATTGGTATCAGAAATCAGATTCAGATGCCAATCTGAAATATTCACGTTCGGCGATGATCGTTCAGATTGGTATCGGAAATCAGATTCAGATGCCAATCTGAACTATTCACGTTCGGCGATGATCGTTCAGACTGTTATCGGAAATCAGATTCTGAACGATCCACGTTTGGCGTGGATCATTCAGGTTGCAATCGAAAGGAATGGACAAGCGAATTTTCGATCGCAGAATCCATATTTAGATTGGTTTAAAGGGACGCTGCCTAAGTACACTGAAGAAGCAGGACAACTGCCACCAAACAGTCTCTGAGCTCTTAAACAACATTATAAAAACCAATAAAACCTTATCAATTTATGACTTGTAACAATTGTTTTAAGTAGCCGATCCAGAGTCCGTCGTCAAGGGGGAGGGGACGGGGTGGGGGAGTGAATAATGGGGGGGGGGGGGGGGGGGAAATAGGCCACTAAGACAAATACCATAATATTCTTTGAAGTGCAGGTTTGGGTGGTGCTTGATGTAAGCCTGATTTTTGCAATTTCTTTTGTTTTCAGCACGAACTGTACTTACTATGCTTCAACTTCTTGGCAATTTGCATACGGTGCACATTTGTATGCGAACACACAATGCCATGTCCTAGCGTTCCTACATGTACTCTGAATTCCATGGTGCCATTTTAACAAAGGAGACTTGAATAATAACACCCCGGTGAGGCTGAGCCTCCACATAAAATATTATTATGGTATTTTTCGAAATCGGCTATGGAAATGGGTAGAGTCTACCTTCTACGGCTCAGAAGGAGGTCGGACACTTATCGAGTGTCGACACTTACAATTTTATTTTCAATAAATTGTTAAATGTAAAAAAAAAAAACCCTAAAATCCCCACTCAGGATTGAACCTGTGAGCTCAGCTAGGCTTAGACTTACATAGCCTACCGTACCACAGTGCCACCTAGCTTCTCGGGTTGCTTAGGCCTAAATTTAACTATATAAACTGCTACCCCTAACCTCAACTGAAAGCTAACCAGTGACTCCGTTATGTAAGTCTCAATAAGGTGTCCGGCCTCCTTCTGAGCTATGGAATATAGACTCTTCCATGGAAATGTTAAAGACTGAAAAATATTCATTTCTTCTCTTAGGGCCTTTCTTATGTAACTGAGGGTTATCGAGAAAATTAAGTTGCAAAGCGTTCGAGTATTTAGACTAGCTCGATTAAAACGTTTTTCATTCGAATCATTAAACAGTAGAACAATTTACCAAAAGACATCGTGGAACCTGAGAGTTTCACTTAAAGTATATAAGTTCTTTAGTTTATTCCGTAGCATTCTAATTTCCCCAACGTGTGATATCCTTCCTCGCTACTGTTCCCGGTGTCTCCGAACCTCAGCTGAGAAACGGGAATGTGTGACTTGTTAGTCAACATAGCGCTGTCCTCGCGCCAAACAAAATCATTTCTATCGCAGTTGCAGAGCCTTTGAGGATTACTGCAGGTGTTGGTTACCCCGCATGCGCAACCATGACTTGTTTCACTCGCTTCACTCCAATACGTCATCTTCTCTCCATCACGTGACACCCACCAAGCATAATATGTAAAGTCATACGTCATCAAAGAACCCTTGCATTCGTATTTAATAAACTGACGACAATTCTTGGAAGCTGCTATGAGTCCTTTTATCTGAGAGAGACTGGTGCCAATATAACTGATATTGCGTGCATAACTGCCAGGTTTTTCAAATCCCATAACATGGGTTCTGTTCTCACTGTTATGACTGACAACTGTCACTCCAATGCCGCCTCTGTCAGTCATGTTACAGAAAACCGTGAATGGAGCCTCGCCTTGTTCACCGTCAGGATCTATGACGTAATAACCGCTGACGCTGTTTTGCTTCACTGTGCTGCATGTTTCAGCATACATGTAGTTCATAACATAAACACTCACATTCCATTGAAGGGAATTTCCTGAAACGCAAGAATAGTTACCAACGTGATCCGTACTAAGTGACGGAATAAGCAATACGTTTGGTGTCTCGATCAACGTATCTTGAGGAAGTGACGAAGTTTCATTATAAAACCACAACACTGACTCGCTTGACGTAGGACATGACATATTCAGCGCCTCGCCAACGTACAGAACAACAGATGAAGTCGGGTTGGTGATGCAAACAAATGCGTCAACCACTATAAGCTCGACGGAAGAAGAGTTAGTCCCAGCAGAATTTGTAGCACTGCACTTATACAAACCACTGTCATCTATGTCCACATTTAGTATTGTCAGGATCCCTTCACTGTTAACAGTTCTCGAGGCAGGGAGACTGCCTTGAGACTTATCCCACGTGATCACAGGTTCGGGTGGACCAGTGGCACTGCACGTGAAAGTCACTTGGTTTCCTCGTTCTATTGAAATTATTTGTGGAGAAGTTGCAACCCTTGGGATGACTATGAACAAGACAAGAAAATAAAAAGATCTGTAAAAAGAGTAATTTTTGTTTTTGTTTTAGTGTTTCAGTTATGGGTGGGGGGGGGGGGGGGTACGGAAGCTTGTAAAAGCATGTTATGGGACCATCGAAAAATGGAGGAAGAGAGACACCTCGATCATAACAACCCTACCATGGATTAAACTCGGATTTTGTTATTCCGATAATTAGTGAAGTCTTTCCGGTCGGTTTGTGAAAGAACGTCCATTCGTCATCGGATTAAGCTTGCACTGCTTTCAAACATCATTATTGTAGCCCATTACACAGTATTTTTCAAAGAGTTAACTCCTTGCACTGGAGTTTATTTTTTCGGAGTTATTTCAACTCCAAAAAAGAGTTATTTTAACCCCGAAAGTAGTTACCTTGCTGTATAGCAGAGTTGAATTAACTCCATTATTTAGTGGTTGGAGTTATTTTAACCCCAGATTCATGGTTAAATTTGGAGTTAAAATGACCCCCAAAAAGGGTTTATTTTGAACCTAAAATTTTAACTCCACTTTTGGAGTTAAAATAACTCTTTGGAAAATTGCAGTGTAAGTGATGCCTCGTGTGTAATTGGCTTTTATCTCACCATGTATTTTTTATTATTCGCATCATTAAGAAAATTATCCATTGTGATTGGCCATCCGCACGTCTATTTCCTACGTAATTGTCCTACCTTCTTCACAGTTGCTGCCGTTGTAACCGGGTTTACAAATGCAGCGAAATCCTCTTTCTGTAAATCCATTCTGGCATCTCATTGTGTTTGATGGCTGGCAAGTATTACTGATGCAGAAGTTCTGTTGGGAAAAATATAAACAAATGTTAATGAGGCTCGTTTCAAAATTGACAGCCTCTGTAGCAGATGCTAGAGAGATCTAGGACCTCGCGCGCACGTCCACATTGCACCCTATAATATTCTTGCACCCCCTGTGCAAGCTAAATGGATGGTCTCTACCTCCTTCAAGATTTTAAAGAATTATCCGTATACTGTTTGAAGGTTTTTCGAACGTTTCCGAACATTGCCGAATCCGTTTTTGAAGATTGCCGAAGATTCCCGAGAGATTTCCGAGGAAGATTCGATGATGTTTGTGAGGGCAAACAATGGTAGCTTGAAAACGTAAATATATTCATTTTTGATATCTTCACTTTTCACGGTGAAGATAAAATCAGTGATCATGATATCTTTACATGTGTCGAGATAAAAAAATTTTTGCGGTGTGAGAAATCCTTGTATTTCACTAACGTTTAGGTAATAAAATGATTTATGCCTTCTACCTTCTTGGTTCCTTCGTACAAAAACCCCGCGCGGTTGATCAGATCTTCGGGATGAATGTGATGATCGGACTCACTCAGTTCACACACGTGCTTACCATCTTGTAAAGGTCCAAGGTTCCACGAAACACAATTTTCTTCCAAGAAACAACTTACTTCGCATGCACTTTCACTGGAAACTTGAAAACTCGTGATCACGTGACCCACAAGGGCGTACCCTTTCGTTGGTTGTGTGAATTGCAGGGATCTGCAAACATCTGAGAGTAAGATAATATAACATAAGCTACAATTAGCGACAAAATTGTTGAATTGAGACACTTTCGTTTAAAGGGCATGTTTTGGGAAAATAAAAAAAAAAACGAACCTCCCACCCCCTCCCCAACCAAAGTTTTTGTTTTTTGTTGTTGCCCATCGATACAACATTGGATAGGGGGCGGGATGGGGGGGGGGGGGGGGGGGTGGAGATCACTTTTTTGAAATGTCCTTTTGGCACAAGTTTAAGAAAAGGTGGGAAAAGTCGTTTTGGACAAAGTGTCTCAACTAGTTTTGAGGCCGAGTGCAGTACCGTACCATTCTAGCGTTCTTTTGTACGTGTTTCGAGTGCAATTAAATAGTAGAACATTATCAACAGAGAAACATTGAATTTAACTATTTATTCCGAACCAATGTTTCGGCATGGCCGGTTAGTTTTGAGTATTGAAAATAAAAAATAAACTTCAAAATTCTTTTTAAATCAAACGCTTGAACACTAAAACAGAAGACAAGAAAGAAATTCAAGCGATTTATATTTTAGCCATCAACAATACTGCTGGGGAAAACAGAATATAATTTCGCAGGGATCTGCAAACATCTGAGAGTAAGATAATATAACATAAACTACAATTGGCGACGAAATTGTTGAATTGAGACACTTTCGTTTAAAGGGCATGTTTTGGGAAAATAAAAAAACCCGAACCCCCCACCTCCTCCCCCCAACCAAAGCTTTTTTTGTTGTTTGTAACCCATCGATACAACATTGGATGGATGGGGGGGGGGGGGGGGAGAGGGGGCGGAGGAGGGGGGGGGGGGGTGGAGATCACTTTTTTGAGATATCCTAATGGCACAAGTTTAAGAAAAGGTGGGAAAAGTCGTTTTGGACAAAGTGTCTCAACTAGTTTTGAGGCCGAGTGCAGTACCGTACCATTCTAGCGTTCTTATGTAAGTGTTTTGAGTGCAATTGAATAGTAAAACATTATCAATAGAGAAACATTAAATTTTACTATTTATTCCGAACCAATGTTTCGGCATAGCCGGTTAGTTTTAAGTGTTGAAAATCAAAAATAAACTTCAACTTTTTTTTTTAATCAAACGCTTGAACACTAAAACAGAAGAAAAGAAATTCATGCGATTTATATTTTAACCATCAACAATACTTCTGGGAAAAACGAAGTATAATTGCACATGCTGTGACTGTAAGATGTTTCGGTAAACAAGGATTATATTTTCGGAAACAATTACACCGTTTCCCAAACTTATTTTGAGACCTCTGTTGCAGAAGGATATTTCTTTAACAAAAACAACAAGATTTACAAGTGTTAAAAACGGAACGTATTTTGGTAATGTTTATCCACCATTAAAGTTTTATTTTCTTGTTTGCACAAGAATGTCAAATGTTTCAAGATTGTGTTTTGTTTTATTTAATTGAAAACTGTTCTGTCTTGAGAATAGCGCATCACAGAGATTATTGCTTTAATTTAATAAATCACCTATACAAAACCTTGTACTCAGAGCATTGATACAAAATTTAGTCACCTCCGGTTCGATTTTCCCTTGAAAAATGGAGGCCCAGGACGCCCAGAGTCTCGAACCTCGAAATTTTAATGAGGTGAAATGTTTAAGTTTCCATATGTGGATAAAATTATATGATGTTAAATTCAGTAGTACTTGTGGTAATGTTTGTTAAATTTTACAATTGGAGTTTGGGGTTGCTTGAACTTTTAGTTTTAAAGCTCTTGAGTGTGAAAGGATTTTATCTTTAACTGTTTAAAATCGGTACCTTGTTGTTGTCCCTCATTGAAGCCCACCAGAAGATTCAGAATCCAAAACAGCAAAATAAATGGCATCGTTGGCATTTGGATTTTTCGATTGTAATTCATTTTCGTTCCAGAGTCCGTAAAAAAATTCAGAATTGAAATTTGTGTTAATTTACTAACACCAACTCTCTCCTACATATCAGCGATGGATAAACTAATCGATTTGTGACAGCATGGGGGCTTTGAATTTAAATATGTATATGACGTGCGTTAAAATAAATAAAAATTAGAGAAAAATATTTTCGAGTTGAGCTGAGAGTCATGCACTGTAATTATACCATTGTAAAGTTTTGTCAGTTTTAATACTTATTTGTGATTTCAATTCGTAGTTTTAAACTTTTTTCAACTTCTAAAGTTTAGCCATTTTTAATATTTGCGAGTCTGTAGTTTTAACTTATTTCATCTTCTAAATTTAAGTCAGATTTAATATTTTTATTTCAGTGGAATCACCCAGCCTCGTTCCCGGGCCTCAACCTGACGCGCTTACGGAGCAAAGAGGCTTAGCGCCGAAGCAAATCTTCCCAATCAGCTCGCTTGAACGGTGACGTTACATTTTATTATGCGTGGAGGATGACTGGGAACGAGGCTGGGCATAATCAGTTATGCCGACAGTCCCTAGGTACTTGGTGTATCCCTGATCATAATGTATGGTACTTCATGTATCCCTTATTGTAATGTATTTTGATATATTGCAGTGTAATTTAGGGTCGGATTACAATATCTGGGGTTGGAGCACTGATTTTAGTATTTAGGTTTAAGCACTGATTCCAGTATTTCCAGTGTATCGAAAGGGTTAGGTCTTATATATGGTCTGGGCTAGCAACATATTATCTTATTTCCCCTAAAAATTCACAGCTTCTGGCAGCTAGTCCTCGGTGGCGTAGTGGATAGTGTGCATGGAGCTCATTTCGCCGAATTCCTTTTAATCAAGTATTGAACAAAATAAAACTGTTTTCTATTATTTATAATAAGTGAAAACATTTTCCCTCTGTCTAGTTGACAGTTTCAGTTAAACTTTAATTTTAGCAAAGTTGCCTGAAAAATGCAAGTGTATGACTTTTTAACTTTGGTGCGTGCGTTAACTTTGCAGAGAACGGATCCCGCATCGATAATGCATCAGCAAAATTTTTCAAAAACCGTATTGTAATAAAAAAACTTATTGAACTAGCTTGTTCGGTCCGTATTGGGGAATGTTGGCTACAGTTTTTTTTTTGCAAGAGTGTATGGACCTCGCCTTCGGCTCAGCCCATAAACTTGCAACTCGACCATATTTTCCCAATACGGACCTCACGTAAGGTCAATAAAATCTATACAAGGACTGCTAGTTTTTTGCTTCATACTTACGGTAGAAGACATGCATACACACTAAAAAGCACCTGGCAGCACTGCAGCCAGCACAGCGGTCAAACGCACGGCGCGTCTGCTGTTCCCGCCAAAACTGCAGCTACCGAATACAAATATTTGACTCAAGTTTCGACAAGTTTATGAAATCCTCTACTTTGAAGGCAAAGGTTACTGCGCAGACACTCGGACCGTAAGAGGTAAACCTTTTTTAACTTTCTTTCCAGAAGTAGCCAATCCCAACCATGATTAGAACGAATCTTCCCTCCTCCCTTTTATCAAAAGATTCGATCGTATCTAAAAGTACACACGAGTGACCATCAATATCAACGAGTGTCCACGAGTAACCAAGAGTGATCACGAGTAATCAAGAATAATCAATCAAAATACGTTGCTGACCTAAAATGATGTCTTATGACGGGTGTGGTAGGTCGATACCTGCGATGAAGAAAGTTGAACAACTGCAACGGAGTCTGCAACGATATTGCATCACAATCTTCTTTTACATTTCGCACTGAAATCTTTATCGAAATTTTTACAGACTTTGCGAAATTTTAATATTAACAAAATATTACAGTTGAGCGTACACCAAGCCACTAACAGGCTGCGTTTCCACATATTCGTCATCAACATATTTTGATATATTTTACTCGTGGTTACTCGTGATCACTCGTGGTGGACATTCGTAGCTTAAAATTATTCATGGTCACTTTTGATGATATAGAAATGTATCGCTGGTAGATGCAAATTACGCTTCATCTGCTAGAAAACTTACGCTCCGTGAGCGAACTGGTGGCATAACATGCAATAAAGCCTTTGAATAATCAGATGAAGTTTGAAGTGTTTTTATTGGCTTCTTTGTTGCGAACGTGTTCAGTGACAACAGACAGGATGCGAACCCCACAAATACAAAAGTCTCATGTTCTGAGTAATATTTGCGTTAAAGGCAACTAGTTGATCGCAAAGAAAAATAAATTGGTGACTATATTTAGTCTTGGCCGCCAGTTTCTCTTTTAAGAGCCAATGTCATCGTGATTTACCCAGTGGTTTTGGTCAACAAATGTACTAAATAATCCGCACTAAGTACTTTCGCTGATACACAATGTGCTTCTAGAACACGCGGAGAGAGCAATACATGTGTATCCATTGATTCATCGAATGGATACCATAATAGGTTTTAAACTATATGTTTTCTAAGACACAAGGAAAAGGCTTGGAACTGGACGTTTGGCCAATTTGGTAGTTTCTTGGTGTTGCGGATGGTGTGAACACCAAATGACGTAGAACAAAAGATCCAAAAGACACTGAACAATACCCACACCACAACACAAAAGCTAACCAACAATGGCTTCTGCAACACCAAGAAACATCCCCAATTTTGCAAGTTATAATCTTTCCATCGCGGCTATCCATAGCCAAAGACATTTAATAGAGCAGTTTTCAATCGAGTATCGTAAAACCGAAACCAAAGTAATTACTTTGACCAATCAAAACAGTCGTAAACAATACAATGAACCAATCAGAGCTCGAAGCAATTACATGTCGGCGGCGCCAAGCGCGGGAAAACGCGTGCGAGCAAGTCACGATTGGTTTTGGTTTTACTTCTGATTGGTCGAGAAAGTGGCGCGAGATTTTTTAGCCAATCACAAAGCATTGCAATGAAAAACCAAAGCAATTGTGTAATTACTTTCGACACTCAATTGAAAACTGTTCTCACTAAAAGTTCAATTTCAGTACATTTATACTGATTGTAATTGTTGACAATACTGGACCATCATTTCAGGTAACGTTTTCATTGACACAAATGTGTTTCTTCAGTTGGCTTCTCAAAGTGCTACTAAAATTAGGTGACATTGCCTTTTAAAAGGTCTACAGTAAGTGCGATAAATGACATAAGGCGATACTAGTTAAACAAAAGGTAGAGCCGTAATAATACGTCAAGGAGTTAGAAAACAAAAAGTTGCACTAGGCTAAATGGCCTAATTTAAGTGCTATTAAGTAATGGTCCTAGTAAGAAGTAGGCAACCTAACGGCAGGGAATACAGAAATGTGTTAATTGTGATATTGTTGAAACCGTCCACATCATTGGCTAAACGTGAAAATCTACCATAACTTAACCAGGTAGTGCATTTATTTCTCTCTAGTTTAGTAATTGATTCCCTTTTAGTGAAAACTATTCTGAGTTTTAATACAACCAAAATTCTATGTGGGAAACATGTAAAATTAGAGGCCTTTCTTGGCCATTTGGAGTTTCACGATTGGATGATACGATTTGTCACGAATCGTGAAGTGAAAGAAAAATCGAAAATATTACACAATAAAGACTGCTTACCTTTACGTTATTGTCCGTTGATGTGTTCTTCTTTTATAGTGAACAGTGGCGCGAGTGACAAACGGTGGTAAAAATGCATTAAAACCGGTCATGACACATCAAGGGACAATAAAGTAAGGATAAGAAGTCTTTATTGAGTAATATTTTCGATTTTTTTATCATTTCTCGATTCGTGACAAATCGTATTATTACCTGTGTTTTATTACTGTGTACGGCTTCAAATCTGTAATTTGATGTGGCTCACACACCACGGTTGGGCTGCCTGTGGTCTGTCAATAAAATCCTAACGTGCCGACCATTCATTTCAAAGCTTCTGAGCAGTAATTTTCTGTAGACGCGTAAAAGTGATGTTATGCTATACTGAAGGTGACCCTTTGGATAAAATACCACTGTATGTGTTTCACTTTTTGGACGTTTCCGACAGTGAACGAATTAAATTATTCTTTATGTAATGCGGTAACTCGTTTTAGACAAGTTAGACTGCAAACCTTCTTTTTATTCCCGTAATTTGGTTTGGGTTATGAACGCATCTGGTCTTCTGGGCCGGGTTGTTCAAAGAGCAGTTAAGCTAACCCAGAGTTAGTATCAATTTTGATCCTAGTTAAATAATTAATTCACTGGCGATTTTTCCAAGGGTGTTTTGCCCTTTAATTTCGATTCTGACTTGTCTTCGCATATAATTTATAATTAGCTTTTGAAAACACTTAATTTAATTTAATTTAATTTAATCAATTTTCAGGACAAATCAGTCCAGGGGAAAGGTGCAGAACAGGCTATATGGCCCTTAATGAAGCACCAACCCTTGAAAGAACAGGTCAGCACTAAGGGTGATCACAGCCAGAGTTCGTTACGTCCCTAGTGGTTCTTTAACGTCCCACAGAATTAATTATGAAGAGTTGTGAGACAGGACCTACGATTTATCGTCCTTATCCGAGAAGACTAGAATGTCTTACCATTTGCAGATGTAATTACAAAGGCAGCACATTCTCCTCAGTTATTTTAAGACCCTGCGTGATGGTCCGGTCTGGGGTTTGAACCCGAGACCTCCCGCTCAACAGTCCGGTGCTCTCCCAACTGAGCTAACCAGGCGGCGGGAAAATTAAATCCTCGATTAAGTTTTTATCCTGGGTTAGCGTTAACCGGCTTTCGAACAACCGGGCCCTGGATTATGTGATCGGTGAATACATGGAGAGTACGAGACGCGCGAGTATCCGCGTTTCTTGATTTGAAATTTGAAAAACATTGTCATAAGATCTGAAAGAAAAAAGGCCTGCTGGTCCAAGTTGATCACAGGGCGCGCATTTAAAAATTATATAGGCTATCATGTGTTTCTTAAGCCCGGACCAATCGAGGACAAATTGATTATAGTTTTAAACTCTTGTGCGCTCTCGGCGATTCTAGTACACTGTCGAAAAGTTGAATGCGTTCAATTTTTCATTGGAGCCTATGGGCATTCTAATTAAAAGTCAGCCCTCGTTTGGCCTCGACTCTAAGGCACTCCCATTGACTCTAATAAATAATAATAACCTCTCAACAACAACAACAACAACAACAAAAAGTCTTTATTTTCAAGAAAGGTTACATTTTAGCTGCCCGCGTTTAGCAAAGGCTATTCTAGGGGGGCAGATTAAATAAAAGTAAACGGAGAAAGTAATAACTTTTTACAATTAGAAAGTTTAATCAACAATCGTTCCCGTTTTGACCCGTGCTTCAAACAGCGTATCTGAAACTTGCCTTTAGGATAAACCCGACGATTTTCGTTCAAAAAAGAAAACAATATCATGAATTTTTTTTCCAGATCACAGGACAGTTTTTTCGATCACGTGTCAACAATCGAGCCGCTTCGATATCAAATTTCTAACGGCAATGGCGGTTTTACTACTCTAGTGGCTTTGATAGTATATAATTGCGTTTTCTGATAATTATCTAAAGCTGTAAACCTCTATACCCTAAGAAAGCCTAAGTTTTAACCAAACCTGAAACGAAATCCTAAAACGCTTCCTGCAATGCACGTTGCAGTGTAAAGTCTTCCGACTAAAATAGCTGCATGTTACATAGCCTGTTCCAGGCTCCGAGATAGTGGGGAACGCGCGAATCAAAAAAAAAAAAAAAAAGAGACAGAGAAAAAAATCACGGGAGAACAGGGAGAGGGAGGTCGGCGGAGCCTGTAAACATTTCTTTACCGACGCTCTTCCGTCCTCTTTTGGCAAGTTTTGCGATAATCCAATTTTCTGTCGTCAAAATGTCAAAATGTCAATTAACAGAAATAGTTCTCGAATTTCTCGCGCGAGTATTTCGCGGAAAAGCACGTGCAAGAACGCGAGGAAATCCGCATGTATTGCAAGACGCTTACGCCGACGAAAATACTGTACTCGAATCTCGAAGTCCACACTTCAAAGTGCTGCAGATGTTGTAGGAAAAACGTAGCATGTAGAGGAACTAAGGTACCAAGACTTTCTTTGTTCAGTGTAGTGAGAAATAAAGAATTGCTGGCGTTTTCTCGAACCGAGATGCTGGAGATTCAAATATTTCAAACGGATGCAACAATTGATGCCATACGTCTGACAATGGTAGTACATGTACTGCCTAGCTCCGAGAAACACGTCAACTTAAACGGAGAATAAACTCTGAGGAACTAAAAACAAGTGCAAGATGCCACTATTCCAACATAGACCGTGACTATCGCATAAGACTTCAAGGATCTTAGACTCTTTTAGCCGTGACGAAGAAACACTATCTCGCAAGTTATGCTAACCGCAGACTTGCGCTCACATTAAATCACGGACTGAGAAATGAACTGATCCTAAGCATATTACTCTAAAGCTGGGTAGCGGCATGAGTTATAAAATGGCCTCCGTTTTTCTTCTTATTATTTTTCTTTTTTTTAGCGCTCAAGCTTGCGTGATATCGCCTAATTTTAGCCGACTCGGCCTACGGCCTCGTCGGCTAAGTATTAGGCGATATCACGCGCGCTTTCGCGCTATAATAGTTAAATATCACACACATCACAGGCTATCTATTAGAGGTAAAATATTTCCGAAATATTGTAACACCACAAAAACCCAAGGGTGGGGCTGCAACAACCACCTCCTCCCGTGTGGGGGTATACGTTTCTGTGTACATCCGAGGGTAAAGGAAGCTAAGTCACGCACAACATGTTTTATTCCCCCTGCAATGTTTTTAAGTGTCGATCTCCACTATCGGAAAAATTGCGCACAAAATTCGCAATATATGCCTACTATCTGCAACAGTGCGTGCAACAATTTTGGCGTGTTTTCACAATGTGCAACATTGAACGTGCGCGTAACAATTTGAATGTGTTTCTTCTCTCTGCAACATTACACGCGCGCAACAGACGTGTTCTATTTCAGTCTCTTTTTTCAGTTTTGTTTCCAACTTGTGTCCTCTTACAACAGAAATGAAACAAAGAAACAATAACAACTCCTGTTGTTTCTTTATCGTTTTGTCTATTTTTTAAATCTTAATGGTTGGAAATATGAGTAATTTCACTCGCAATGCACATTGCAGTGTAAGGTCATCCGACTAAAATAGTTGCAAGTTATAACGTTTTTTTGTGAATATACGATGCAAAGTTACGCGTTAGTATTGCGCAATTGCTTCGTGTGACTATGTCTTTAACTTATTTAAATTGCAACTCTAATTTATTTTTCACAAAGATAAACGTGCGTTTTGTTACAGACAAAGTCATTCCACTCGGCCTGAAAGTCATAATCACCAAAAACACCACTGATTATAACTACGCAGTGCTGTTTTCCCAGATAGTTGTTTGGTTCTTTATTTCCCCAGTTAGTGTACCCTTCTAAGCTGCTGCCATCGGACCACTTCCAGTCTCCCTCCTTGACGATATCATTGAGGCCAATCCACATCTTCAATCCAGTTGAGAGGAATGTCGCGTTAATGAACTCAGTTTCAGCCTGGGATTCAATCTTAACCAACTCAGCACCGAATCCTCGGCAGGATGATGAAGCGGCTTCCCACGTCTGTTTTGTGTCAAACACGGCATAAGATGAGGAGGAAAACGTAACGGAAACTGCCATTGAAGATAAATGAAACAATGCCTTAACCATTCAACTTCTAGAGAGTTAATAAATTTCTAAAAGTTTAACCGTTCATATGAAAGATCATCGGAGCAGTACTATTCAGTGGTTCTGTTCAGTTTATGCTGTTCAAGGTAGGTCTATATTTTGCGTCTGTAGATCAAATTCTCATTTGTAACCATTCAAATGAAAGCTACTTAATTAGCCGTACTTTCCTGTGTTGATGTTTATTTTAATTTGCTGTACATGGTCATCGTGGTTCTAACTTTTGCATGGTAAAGAGATATACAATTTGTTTCAACTCAAAGATTTATTTCAGCCGGCGGTTTCATTTATATTCCAGTAACAACTCACTTTCATAATGTTCGATGCGCATGATCATGTTCAACCTCGTCCCCAGGGCCTTCTCAGCGTTAAAAATGACGGGCGAGGAAACCACTGGACAAGGCTGCCAAATATTCCAAAAATTCTGAAGTATTTTGTCGCGTAAAACATGATGAAATGTCTTTGTTTCGTTTGAAAAACAGATTCAGATTCAGATTCAGATTCAGAAAACAAACATGACGTCATATCGACGGAAATAATCTCCGAAAATGCCATTTCATCTTTTGTCACGTGACAAAATACTCCACGATTCTTGGAGTACTTTGAGACTTATATAACGGAGTAACTGGTTAGCTTTCCGTTGAGGTTAGGGGTAGCAGTTTATAAAGTTAAATTTAGGATTAAACAACCCGAGAAGCTAGGTGGTACAATGGTACGGTAGGCTATGTAAGCCTAAGCCTCGCTGAGGTCAGAAGTTCAATCCTGAGTGGGGAGTTTAGATTTTCTTTTTAACACTTAAAATTTTATTGAAAATAAAATTTTAAGTGTCGACATTGCGTTATATAAGTCTCAATAAGGTGAGATAATGAACAGTAGAAACCACAACTACTGACACTTATTTTGACAAGCGCTCTGATGAACTTATCGACCACTTGACAAAGCGAGGCTACAATCGAAACTTCCTTAAACATGAAGTCAACCGCGTGCGATCTATACCCCGTTGTGATACCCTCAAACCTAAACAGCAAAACAAAGCAGCTGATCGTACACCTTTTGTTATTACCTTCAATCCAGCTCTTCCCAACACCTCGAAAATTGTGAAAAAACATCTTAACATTCTCAACTCCTCTACCCGCTGTAAAGAAACGTTTTCTAATCCTCCTGTCCTAGCATACAGAAGAAACGCAAGTCTTCGTGATCTTCTAGTGAAAACAAAGCTACCCGACAACTCTGACCCTGATGACCGTAGAATACCACCTTCTCCGGGTATCCACAGATGCAATCATCCGCGCTGTCTAACCTGCCCTTTCTTAAAAGAAAACCAAGATAAATATACATTTTCCGCAACTACTGAAGAAAGACATATCAAGGAACGCATTACCTGCAACTCTAAAAACCTTATTTATATGATCGAATATAGAAAATGTCAAAAACAATACATCGGTGAGACTAAACGCAGACTCAACGAACGCTTCGGAGAACATCGCCGCTCAGTGACTAAACCTCATTTACTACAGACGCCTACTCCAATCTCACAACACTTCAACCAGCCAGGCCACTCACTCAATGATATCATACTCATTCCCATCGAGCTCATGAAAAACATAAGAGACTCTGTCAGAAAGGCGCGTGAAGCTCATCTCATCGACAAAGCAAAAACACTAGAACCTTCGGGTATTAATAAACGCAATGAACTGCACTAATTATGTTATCTTAGGAAAACTGCCTGTCATTATTTAGTCAACTATTATATTTGTCAGTTTATCATAGGACGCTTTTTTATTTACCTGTCAATGTAGTAACCTATCATGTTTCTTGGTTCCATATTTTAAACTTTTAAAATTGTAACGATATTAACGTATATACTCATTTTTATTTTAGCCCCCGTCGAATGTTTGTGTTTCAAACCGAAATATCGGGCACAAAATATATATCTTTTATTTTACTTTATTTTTCTTGAGTCAATCTTTTCTCGGCCGTACGGATCAGTTTGCCGTGTTATTTTACACTCAATAAGGTGTCCGACGTCCTTCTGGGCGGTATGATTAAGGCACAACCCTTTGGCATCCCTGTCCAGAGGTTTCTACGTCCGTCCGCCATGTTTAAAGCGGAGAAGGCCTGAAGATTAGGTTGCATCATGTTTTTTTCGTGACCTGTTCATGCTTAGATGCAAGCGACCGTAGTTGTACTTTCTGCTTACCAACACAAGCTGTTCCATTCCCCAGGTAGCCTTCCTTACAAGTGCACAGAAATGAACCAGGGGTGTTGACACAATCCGCATTGACATCACAGTCATTTTGTCCAGTCAAGCATTCATCCACTGAATGAAATGAAAATCTGAATGAAAGTTTGAAATTTCTTAACATTATAATGCAAGTGAAAAACAAAATTACCCAGTTTCGATTGGATGAAAGGGGTGTGTAATTTTCAAGAAATACGAGTGCAGAAATGGATATTTCCGTCGAAAGTAGAATTGAAGAAATCAGAATGTCCATCATGGCGGCCAAGAAGCTTCGAAAAGTTCTAAATAAGAAAAGATCGGCGAACATTTTTTCCTTGTCTTTCCTTATGTCTTGGTGCTGAGGGCTCCCAGATTCAGGAGCTACTTGATGGATTTCACCGCTACTGGTCATTCTAGCCTGTGAAGGCTTGGAGAAGGGGGGGGGGGGAACATTGGTGACCAATAGGATGAAGGATTCTTGTTGATGTTATCGTGACATACTTTATTTTACAGAGTGAGGTTGTCAACCTCATGCCTCACCCCCAACCTGGAAGGCCAGGAGACTGGGTTTAGTCAGAACCATCTCCAGATGGCCTGTTCGGCAAGGTTGAACCTGCCAGCCTGCCGGAATGGCCCAAAGGGATCACCAAGCCTTGCAAGCCATCCGATCGGGTCTGTGTGAAGGCAGTCTTATAGGTATCAAAGGTATGATTGGTATGGTAGGTATGATTGGTATGATAGGTATGATGGGTATGATAGGTATGATGGGTATGATTGGTATGATAGGTATGATGGGTATGATAGGTATGATTGGTATGATGGGTATGATGGGTATGATGGGTATGATAGGTATGATAGGTATGATAGGTATGATTGGTATGTGCGTTCAAAATCCTGGGTACATTTTGGATTCGTTTTTGTAGCCGTGTTTTTTTCATAGAATTGGAAAGGTTTGGTCTAAAGATCGGTATGTTAAGCTTTCTAGTCAGGATAATTTGCAATTTTTACTTGAAAAAAAGGGAAAAAATAAGGGTTAGGTCTAAGAATGGCAAGGGAAAATTAAATATTTAGGTCTGAAAAGTGTAATGATTTCTGGAAGCGGGCCGCGCCAACAATTGTGAAGATTGCTATGCCCACCAGCTCCGTCCTCGCATACATTGTACCCCTAGCTCATCTTTCTTGAGTCACACTTTAATTAGCTATAAGTTTACAACAGCTGTGATTTACCGTCTTTGTTTCCTTTATTCGAAGCTAAGCAACGGTATCTTTTGCCAGTGAATCCTGTTTGGCATCTTTGTCCTGGAGGACATGACTTGCTTGAACAATAGTTCTGTTAAGAGACCATCATGATAGAGTTCGTGAAAACAAAACCACTTCGGTTAGCGTTTATTTGACAATACAAAATGAAGTACAGCGCGCAAGACATGGCCTATTGTTGAGGACACCACTGTACCTATAACAGCGTGCCCACTTTTGTTTGCATTAAGTCGTGCTATTCAATACTATTTCGGAAACGTATTGAAGAAAGGATTTCACTACAGGGCGCCTCGTGACAATCGATTGCCAAAACTACCCGAACATCAACATTGGCTCGTAGATATTATCGAAAAATTGAAAGAGCAAATTTTGTCGCGTTTGCCGAGAGGCTTAGCTTGTGTATGTTTCTTTCAAGTTGCAGGCTCGACAGTAGCGTTTTCTTTTCTTACCCTTTTTGCCCTTAAACGAATTATAGATCATAGTATCCTTGTGGATTTGTCGTTACATATGATAGTTTCTCCAGTCAAGTTTAGGATAAGAAAATCGGCATTGGTTATATGTATTGCTTGAGTCGATTGCTTAGGATACGCGCCGCGCGATTTTGAAGTTGCCATTACTAATGATTCATACTGACCCAAACAGGTTTGAAGACAAATTCATTCCGTTCCTTTAGATCTTCAGGATGTATGTCGTGATCTGAGCTGCTCAACTCACATAAATGCTTCCCGTCTTCCAGTGGTCCAAAGTTGACCGACATACAGTCGTCATTCTCAAAACAGTTTGCTTCGCACCCAATCTCCGATTTCACCAGGACACTTTTAATCACGTGGCCTACTAGTATACGCTTAACTATTGCTTGCTTGAATTGCATTATTCGACAATCGTCTGAAACTGGGTTGTCTTGTATCGCTGAAATAAATTTATTCAACAAAAAAGATTCTCGTTTAGTCTCTGAATAAAGAGTGTATATACAGAATTATGATAGACTAATCACTTTAGCGCAGTTTCGTGTTTTCATTAATACGGGGTGAATTAATACGGGCAATAAAATCGTGCAACTTGTCGCGCAACAATGTTGAGTTGCATGTAGCAGACCCGGTGTTGCACGTGTAGAGTGATTTTCCTCAGACCGTGACATAGTACACTAATAGAGGTTAGTAGATCTTTTTTCCATTGTTTTCTTTTGCGTCTATTTGACTATTATACATGACTACTAGAAATTGTGTCACTGTCACTGTGTCACTGTTTGCTCAGAAAAAAATTAAGCAGATATAAAATAAAGAATAGAAATATAACAAATCTAGTTCCAAAATGTTACCTGGAGGATCGCTTGATGGTATCACAGAAGACGATTGGGGTAAAACGGTGGATTGAGACGGAGGCGGAGAAGCTAGGGTTTAGATAAATAATGGTTAAAATCATTCTACCAGCTAAGTGTACAACAAATTTCATGTTGCAAAAAGTAGAAGCGACATCTGCTTTCTGCAACATTAAAACTTGTTGCACAAGTACACTGAAAAAGTTGGAAATTTACATGCACAAGTAAATCCAATTTATAAAATGTAAATCTGGATTTACTTGATTTGTAAATCACAACTTACATGTTAAAGCTTTGTAACATATAATTTTAAAATTATTTGGTGTTCGGCATTGGTGGAAAAGAAAGGAATAATATTACTTGAAAATGATGTCGCGCGAATGGCGTGTGATGCGCGTCAGAACTCTCATGTAAAACAAAGCAGAAACCCTTATTGAAATTGTTCCAGCTATGATAAAATTCAAACTAAAATAATTTCATATTTTTGTTCAGTACTGTTTTACAATATCTAGCCTTTTGCCATTCCATATTGGAAGCTTCTCCAACAAAATAAGCAACCGACAGTTCACCAAGTAAGCCGTTTTTTGTCAGACACCAGCACCCAAGTGTAAATTGGTAGGTTAAGAGATGCAAGCTGTTTATTCATATACTCGTTCTCTGCACTGAAAAAAAAAATGTCAGACGTTTTATCCACCGTACTTGTAAACTAAGTGGTATAACATTTTTCAGTAGATTGTATTTTCCTCAGAACTTTCAAAACCAAAACTTTCGATAGGAGCCGGAAAGCCATGCTCACTACGTCGAAGCCAATCAATCTACTTGTCCACAATTAGTACTCGCGTACTAAATACTTTGACACTTAAATAAATTGATTTGATTTGATTTGATTTGTTCAGTTTTCTTGTGGTGGTGGTTCAGAGATACAAGTTGTTTATTTGTACTCGTTCTCTGCCACTGGAAAAAAATGTCAAACGTTTTACCCATCGTATTTGTCAACTTTAGTATAACATTTTTAGTAGACTGTATTTTCCTTAGAGCTTTGAAATCCAAAAATTTTCGACAGGACCCGCAAAGCCATGTTCACCCGTCGAAGCCATGTTTATCAATCTACTTGTTTTTCTTGCTTTCCAATTTCCTCTTTGCACAAATGCGCAGTTGTTTAATCTCCATATATAGGAACACGCTTTTTGTGGATTGTATTTGAAGTCGTTCAAAAAACTTGCAGCGCGTCTTTTATTAGGTTTCAAACTCTCGGCTTCGCCTCGAGTCTGATAAAACACTAATGTTCGTTTTTTGAAAACGTACAAATAGAGAAATAAGTGTTTTGGCTCGTCATAATGACAGTTATATGTAAAGAATAGCAATATAACAAATCTAGTTCCAAAATGTTACCTGGAGGACCGCTTGATGGTATCACAGAAGACGATTGGGGTAAAACGGTGGATTGAGACGGAGGCGGAGAAGCTAGGGTTTAGATAAATAATGGTTAAATCAAATCTCTAATACAAATTAAGATAAATTGAAAAACATTCACTCTATATTTCAGTCTGAAGCCAAATCTGTAATTTCTATTCAAAAATAGTGCGGCATAACTTTAAAGGAAAATTGCGGAAACAGAGGTACGTGTTATTGGAATGTATGCTTCGAACCGAACTACATGCATTCCATAGCAATAGAAACGGAACATTCTATAGAGCTCCATCAAAGGAATCACAACAGCAGTTGATACATTTCATTGTACAGAAGAAATATTGGCCAAGCCTTCAACACATACGACAAAACTTCGTAAAATTAACGGTTAAAAACTGCACATGAAGTTGGGAAATCAGTGTAAAAAAATCAGTGTAAAATTAAATAAAGATATAAAGAGGGCGACATGATAGAAGGCAGGTTAAACCCATTACACTTGCTCAGGCCTCTGCAATTACAGAGGACGTCCCTTTTGGACGGAAGTAAGCTTTATTTATTCCGAAACACCAACATCATTCTAAAAACGTCAGCAGTAATCACGATCTGATATGGTGAACACATGAGAACAAACCATCGATCATGCATCATTCTTAGAATCATTATCAACATCATGGCCGAAATAACTATCACCCATGTACATAATCATCATCGCTTCTGTTGTTATAGTTAATATCATCGTCGTCGTTTTTATCTCGTGAATACGCAAAGCGTATTTAAGGCCCAGTTCAAACGTCGAACTTCACATGTGCCGAACCTAATGCAAATAAGCAAAATCTATTGTTCTTGCTCATTTGCATTAGGTTCGGCACATGTGAAGTTCGACGTTTGAACTGGGCTTAACAGACATCGAATACTGGTACAGATATGCAAATTTGTTACTCCATGTCGCTCTGTCGTAAATTTATTAACTTGTAAACTCCCCAGGATACTACATAATGCCTCGTTTCAGGCAATGTATTACGTATCGTTTCACCCTATTTTAAACTGAATATGCTTATTTTCAAACTGGAAATGTAAATAAAATGGAAAATTTATTATTTTACTTGTTTTTGCTCTGTTGTTATATGCTTTTATACGCTGAAATCGCTGCTCGCTGCTCCTCTCAAAGGTAAAGCGACGAAAGCGACTGGATTCTTGCGCGTGGCTGCTAGCGAATTGCATATTTATGTGACGCTAAGATATTTTCTTATTTGTCAACTGAATACGCTTATTTGTAAACATCAAGAAAAATAACATTAACATTAAAGGTCAAATGAACCAAAATTTTTGACATATTTTCTTTTCGTCCAATAATATATATAGATAGGCTGAGCCTAACAGCGTAGCACTTTGAACAAGCTTAGGTGAAACTTAACTTAACTAAACTTAAACTAAGGTGAAAGGTCGGAAGCACAAAAATTAAAATTGACGACAGACTATTTTTCAGTTAGCAATTCTGAAAAACAGTAAGCTTAAAGCTTATTACCCGACAGTCCGAACAGTACAGTTAGACCGTACAAACGTTCACAAAAACAACTTTTCTCTGTCTAGAATAACTAGTACGACCGTGACTTTCCGAATAAAATACAGTTGTTGTTTGCCAAAAATTGCTCGAGAAACTGATTTGGAAATCAAAATTGCAAAAATACACATAATTATTATTGTTTTGTTTCCATAAAATCGCTTTTCAATCTATGTAATGGAAGAACAAACACATAAAAATGGACAACACAATCTTCTTTCGACAAATTTGACTCAAATCTCCATCAGTTTATGTTATATGTAATATAGCGCATCAAGCTGCCTTCGATGAAATTCAAGAAATCGATACTGAAGTTAAGCTCGTTTTAATTAAAATAATTCTCCAAAACTACACAAGAACAGAAAGAAAAATTAAGTCAATCACAGATTGATTTCAACATAAATTCCCATTGAAAAATGTAATCTGTTCAGTTTACCTTTGAGTCCCTCGCTTGCGTGTTAATTCTCTCGCATTGAAATGAAGTTCCTCGAAGCAAGATGTTATTCCAGAAAGCTCTTCTTTTTCTACTTAAGCGGCTTCTGAGTATCCATCAATTAGTATCCCTGTCTTGAGTAGCAAACCGCGAAAAAACGCAGAGAAATAACGACTTTACTTGTCCGCTAAAAACTGACCAGCGAAAGATCCAAACTTTTTAAAACATGTTTACCGAGCTGACGGCTGTGTAGCCGCGCGAAAAACAAAGCCTCAAAGATCCCGGATGTTGATGACGTCCTACGCGCATGTCATACGAGCCCCAAGCTAGCCCAAAGCGTACGGCGGGCGTTCGGCGGGCGGGCGTACGGCGGGCACACAATGCGTCCGCGAAACATTCCGCTAGCCATGACCATGAAAAATGACGGGCATGGGTTCTATAAGTATGTGGCTGCGCAGCCGGGCCTTCGGCCCGACAAGTGCTCCGCTATTAGTGCAATCTGTTAAAAAATGACGAAATAAATTTCTAATTGGACTTTGCATCGCAGAGGTATTGGAAGTTGAAAAATGAAACTTTTTTTTGCCTTCATAATCGTAGAGCGATTAGGAAAATTGTCGGAAACCAATAGTGACGTCACTATTGACCACCTCAAAACAGTCAAGGGTTGAAGTTGAAAGTCGGTGACTGAGCGGAAAACTATGGTGTTTTGTTCTGCGATAAACTGCAGCAACAAATGTCCATTTTCAATACGAAGACAGTGAAAATCTTACACGCAAGTTAGAATACTCATGTATTCGCCAGAAGAGAGGACACTGGGAACACGATTGGCTCGCCAATAGTGACGTCATAATCCTTACCAATCCTACTACTTGAAACGCGCGGCCATTTCAGTTTTCGTGAAGTCTTCGGAAATCTTCGTACTTTTAGCTGTGACTTATTTGAAGGCTCGGGAAGGCAAATTGTTGCGTAAGTATGCTTCATTATGGTTTGCTTTAACGTTTAAATAGCTTTAAATGCAATGGATAAAGAAAAAAAAATCAAATTTTTGGTTCATTTGACCTTTAAGTTGTTCTGATTCCTGAGGTGGCTCTTAGAGCGCCCTTGATTCGTGGATGTCTTCGACATCATCATCGTCACTTTTTCCAACGTTCCTCATCTTCCAGCGTTAATGAAATTATTTTAAAAGTTTCTACCACCATCTATCTTGGTAGATAATGCTTGATGCTTTATGTACATGGACGCCTTTTGTTTTCGAAGGGATAAAAATGTCGTTTTGGGTATCAAAGGTCAGCCAGCTTTAGGATTTTCGGAAAGGGGAGAGAAGTTAGTAAATTCGGGAGTTTAGATTATTTTACCTTAAATTTTCTGCTGCTTTAATATTCAGTTTAAAGAACCGAATAGCTCAAACTGTATTAAAAAATGGAAAAATAGTACAACGCCAATCCTGACTGTAATTGGGTACCCCGAGCAAATGTATAAAGAGATTATTTAAACTTACGATTGCTCACATACACCTCCACTCTAAGACAGATATACGTTTGCCAAGCCGTTGGATGAAAGCGAATGTGCCATGCAGACACTGGCACTGGGAGAGTGTGCATGTCGATTGTCTGACTGTTCCCATTTCTGTGAAATTCCTATAAAATCAAAATGAAGGTTATGGTTATATATGTATAAATAATGCTATAAACACAGTTAAGAATTACCGCCTAGTAACTCATTCCATTCATTACCATTTCTGAGCCATTCGTATCGAAATAAGGTGTCCAATTAGTACCATTGTCTGAGGAGTATGACAGCTTGAAGTCTGTCACCCAGAAGTCACCAGCATTAAGATGTGCTCCCTGTGTAGCAATGCAATATATTTCAGCTGACTGTCCAAAGTCTACCTGTAACCACTGTTGAGCGTTAGTAGCCCCTGAACACCAGCCATCGCGTTGGTTGAGTCGACCAACAGAGGCAGGAGTCAGCCGCGCTTTCCAGACTGAAGAAGCTGACATCTGGTTATCAGAGATGACATTCCGGTCCTCAACACCAATAGCAACAGCATCTAAGCAAGCATCAGCTGAATCAAAGCAAAGGAATTTACTTAGCTTACTTATTCTTGGCGGCGTTTAACCCAATTTGGATCACGTACCTACACTGACTTTAAACTTTAATTTATAAATTTATAATCATTTATCTTAACCCTCGGATGTACACGCAAAGTTATACACCATGCAACCGTACAAAGAGGTGGGGGGGGGGGGGGGGGGGGGCTGCTGGTTTTCCCTGTGTTATAATATTTCGAAAATATTATACCTCTAATAGATAGCCTGTGTTGTGCTCTACAAGATAAGGGAAATATTATGGGTAATGCCCGGCGCTGCTGGTGACCATAAAGTTAATCTAGGATGGCCTTCCCAGAACTCATAAAAAATCTTTAGAAGTCGTTAATACCCTTTGCGAAAGCTTAGACCTGATTGGTGCTTGGAGAATTTTAAACCCTGATCTTTCGAGATTCACGTGGCGACAGAAAAAACCTGAAGTTCGTTTTTTCTGGTTAATCAGAGTACCTTTTGTAATACAATTGGAGCAGACATCATAACAGGATACAAAACGGACCACTCTATGATCACGTTACAAATTTCCTTGCACTCTAACAATAGAGGTCGAGGATTCTGGAAACTTAACACCTCGTTTCTAACGGACAAGGATTACATTAATCAGATTAAATCAATTATACTCCAAACCAAAGACGAATATGTAGGGTATGACAATGTTGATCCAAGTTTGCTATGGGAAATAGTGAAATGAAATTTAGGGAGAGATCTATAAATTTTGGAGCGTCCAAAAAAAGGAAATTAGATAAAGAACAAGAAACACCTTACAAATATTTATGCCGACAACGCTCAAAAGCAAAAAAATATGGTCGGAACTGGAAACAAAGAAACACCAACTAGAGACAATAATTGAATAAACTAAGGGTTCGATTCTGAGATCAAAATCCCGATGGCACATACAACGAAGCGAGAAAAACACTAAATACTTTCTTAATCTAGAAAGGAGACATTTAAACAAGGAACAATAGCCCAACTTAAAATCAATGAAAGCGATTTTGTTAACACAGACAAGGAAATTTTGAATTAATGTGAATCTTTTAACAAAAATTTATATAGCTCTAAAATATATAACAAAGATGACACAGTTGTTTTTTTTCCCACTGCAGCAAAATCAAAGTTTCTAAACAAAGACGTGCAACTTCTTTGCGAAAGGCTTGCTAAGATCTGCTAAGTACAAAGTAATGTTTGGAAGCATTAAAAACTATGGCTCCTGAAAAAACGCCAGGAACTGATGGCCTCCCTTGCGAATTCTATAAAGTCTTTTGGAATGATCTGTCGGAAATTTTAATAAACGCCCTAAATTACTCGTATGAAAAAGGAAAGCTCTCCATATCACAAAGACGCGGAATTGTTAAACTTATACCAAAAAAGACGCTGAACTTAACTGAATTAAAAACTGGCGACCAATAACACTACTGAATTGCGATTACAAAATTGCAACAAAAGCTATAGCAAGTCGCATGAAAACGTTTCTCCCAAAACTTATATTGAATGATCAAACAGGTTTTATTAAGGACCGATTTGAGAAAATATTCGTTTAATAGAGAGCATTATTAAATATACCGCCGCAAAACGTATGCCGGAGCTTCTTCTTTTCATCGATTTTGAGAATGCATTTGATACATTGGAACGGTCTTTTATTCATAAAACCCTTAAGTACTTTAGTTTTGGCTCATCATCAACAAGATTTTGCAGCCATGTTTTTTGAAATTTGCATATTTATACCTTTGAATGACGAAAAACAATGTTTATTTGGTATAACTTTTATATTTTTGCGTCATTTAACGTTTATTTCTTGGTTTTGATTAATTTTGAGTGAATTTGGACGGTTTTTAAGAGGTTTTAAAAAATTTCAGAAATCCAAGATGGCGGATCCAAGATCGCGTCCGTATAACTAATTACCTAATAACTACGTCATATGATGTCATCACTCCATTGTGCGAACCGCAAAGGAGACAGTTTTGGACGTACTATGTACCCTCTAGGTTTCATTGTCATAGCCTTAATGTTTTTGAAGTTACGAGGGGGGGGGGGGCACAATGTGCCCCCCCCCCCCCAGGCTCAGAAACTCAAAAGAAGTCCAGGCTGAATAGGGTTAATAATGGATGGGAGAGTAATTTTTTGGAAATAAGCCGAGGGGTTAGGCAGGGTTGCCCATTGTCACTCTACCTATTCATCCCCTCGGTACAAATAATGGCTGAAACAATCCGGCAAAAAAAAGAAATTAGAGGCATAGCTGTTAATGGCAATGAAATCAAGTTGAGTCAAGATGGTTCAGATGAATCGCTTCGAGAATCGCTTCGAGAATCTCTGAATTTATTAGAAAGTTTCGACAATGTAGCTGGCCTCAGACTAAATGGTAGAAAGACGGAGGCTCTGTGTATTGGCTCTGAAGCTGACTGCGATCTTAAACTTCTTCCTGAAAAAGGCTTTAGGTGGCCGAAGAAAAACGTCAAAACCCTTGGTGTGTGGCTGTCAACAGATCCGCATATAACAATCTCTCAAAACTACAAAGATAGATTGGAAAAATTAAAGACGATTCTGGGATGCTGGAAATTTCGTAGACTTAGTTTGATAGGTAAAATAACGGTTTTGAAAAGCCTTTTCACGTCACAAATGGTGTACATATTGTCTCCTTTACAATCAAACAACGAAGCAATTAAAGAGATCAATTCCATTTTCTATAACTTTTTGTGGAGTAATAAAGGAGATAAAATAAAACGAAATATAATGATAAACGACTACTCAGTAGGGGGACTATAAAAATGATTGATATAGTACTGTTTCTTTTAATAAATCTCTTAAATCTGCTTGGATTAAAAAGTACCCTTGACCCGGAAAACTGTGGCAGCTTGAAACTTTTTTTTGACTTGGAATTTCAGGAATATGGAGGCAAAGTAATACTAATAGGAAATTCAAGTAAAAAAGATATTTATAGATAGATCAAGGTGACAGACCCTTTTGTGGAATTAAAGAAGTCCTTGAAGTCTGGTCAGAAGCTTTCTTTGAGGAAAGCATTGGATCTCACAAGCACTTTCTTTCATTACCTCTATGGCATACCTCGCTCATAAGGATTGAAAATAGACCTTTCTTTTGTAAAGCTTAGTTTTGCAATGGTATAACCAAAGTCAAACACTTAATGGACGATTCATCTAACTTTCTTTCTCTTACTGCTTTCCAAAACAAATATATGATTTCCGAGTTCGGCCTTTAACCTTTCTCGGAATAATGTCGGCAATTAAACCTTTATGTAAGCAAAATACAATCAACCAATTCAAAACTAATCATGAAAGTCTCTTCTCGAAATTTCTAGTTCAAAACCGTCCAGACTCGTATATAAGAAGTTGGTGTCAAACAAACGTGAACAACCCGGAATTCACCATCTTGCTGTTACTGCTTTCCAAAACAAATATATGATTTCCGAGTTCGGCCTTTAACCTTTCTCGGAATAATGTCGGCAATTAAACCTTTATGTAAGCAAAATACAAACAACCAAACTAATCATGAAAGTCTCTTCTCGAAATTTCCAGAAAGTTCAAAACCGTCCAGACTCGTATATAAGAAGTTGGTGTCAAACAAAAGTGAACAACCCGGAATATGTCAAATCAACCTTACGCCTGATCAAAATGCCGGTTAATTGGTAAACGGCTTACCAGTTATCCTTTCAATGCACCAAGAGCTCAAAGCTAACAGTTTTTAATTTTAAATTTCTACATCGACGTAGATCAACCAATAGTTTTCTGCAAAAAAATAGGAATCATAGACGACGATAAATGTACTTTCTGTCAAAATAAAATGGAAAAACTGTTGCATTTATTTTGGGAATGTAAAAGCAATTGTTTTGGAGCAGTATTTTTACATGGTTACAGTCTTGCCAATTAGCTATAAAGGGTAAACCATTACATGTAGCAACAGCCTTGGGTCTGAATACAAATTACAAATTAACTTTTATTTTTTAATGGCTAAATATTTTATCTGGATCTGCAGACAAAAAGAATGCATCCCAGTGCTAGACGATTTCTTAAGATATTTGACACAAATCCATCCAATGGAGAAGAACAATCCTTTCATTTCAAAGAAATGGGATCCTCTTTTAACTCACCTTTAATGCGCTGACCCTAGGTTCCGAAAAATAATGTTTTTTTTTTCCGATTGTACACTATGCATTGTGTATTTGAAATAAATATATATATAGCCCAAGCCTAATAGCGTCGCACTTTGAACAAGCTTAACTAAGGTGAAATTTAACTAAGGTGAAACTTAATTAAGGTGAAAGGTTGGAAGCACAAGAATTAAGATTCACGAACGGGCTATTTTCAATTTTAGCAATTCTCAAAAACAGTATTACGCGACCGTCTGCACAGTACATTTTTATAGACCGTACAAAAGTTCACAAAAACAACTTTTCTCTGTCTAGAATAACTAGTACCACTAGTTTCCGAATAAAATACAGTTTATGTTTGTCAAAAATTGCCCGAGAAACTGATTTGAAAATCGAAAATTGCAAAAATACACAAACATATTTGCATAAGGCGATGCGAGTGAAGATAGAACTGTACTATAAAATCAAAGTCTTGTTTTGTTTACATAAAATCGCTTTTCAATCTGTCTAATGAATGAACAAACACATAAAAATGGACAACACAATCTTCTTTCGAAAAAATTTATTCAAATCTCCATTAGTTTACGTTTAAAAGCAAAACGCGTACCATTTAATTATAGCTCATCGAGTTCAAGCTTTCTTCGATGAAATTCAAGAGATCGATACAACTGAATTTAAGCACGTTTTAAAATCAATTCTCCAAAACTAACAATAACACTAATAAAAAGTCACTCACAGATTGATATCAACATAAATTCTCATCGAAAACTGTAATCTGTTTTACCTTTACTATCGATCTCAGACGTCCTTGGACAAGGGATTTTTTTCGGCCCGCTTCACGGGCCGTTGGTTTCAGTCTGCGGTTAAAAAAATGTCGTCACGTGATGACATTTTTTTGGCTCTGCGGTTTCAAAAATGTTGATCTCGTGACGCCATTCGGTTACTCGCGCCAAAAAGAAAACCGGCAAAGCGATCAAAGATGTTGGGGAGTAAAACCGGCCGAAGCTATCATCCAGGGAAAGCATTGTCCAATGACATAAGAAGCGGAATAATAGATACGATAGTACAGGCCGGTGGCGACTTTACTACAGGTTTCTTTATGGGTAATTACAGTGATGTGGCAAGGAAATTTAACGTGAGCAGACAAACCGTTAAAAACGTCTGGGATAATTCACGGCCGTGGGAAGTCGAAATAAAGCATCACGTGATCAACATTTTTGAAACCGCAGAGCCAAAAAAATGTCATCACGTGACGACATTTTTTTAACCGCAGACTGAAACCACGGCCCGTGAAGCAGGCCGAAAAAAATCCCTTGTCCAAGGACGTCTGAGATCGATAGTAAGTTCCTCGCTTGCTTGGAAATTCAAATCTCCGCTTCTGGTTCTGAAATCCGTAGAAAACATTGATAAAAACGTAATACATGAAGTTCCTCGAAGCAAGATTTTATCCCTGAAAGCTCGTCTTTTTCCACTAAAGCGGCTTCTCAGTATCCCTTAATTAGTATCCCTGTCTTGAGTAGCAAACCGTGAAAAAATGCAGGAAAATAACGACTTTACTAAAGTAATTCTCCGCTAGACACAACAAAACAACTAAAGTGTTTACCGAGCTCACGGCTGTGTGGCCGCGCGAAAATCAAAGCCATGCTTTCAAGATCCCGGATGTTGTTCAAACACGGGCGGACGGACACGCGCCCGCGAAACATTCCGCTAGCCATTACCATGAAAAATGACGGCGATAGGTTCTATGAGTATGGAGCTGCGCAGCCAGGCCTTCGGCCTGGCAAGTGCTCCGCTATAAATTTTATTAAAAAAAAAATCTAAGATGGCCGCGTTTTATATGTAATTTTGTTCACCAAATAAAGTGAAAACAAGCAGGTCTTGCTTCGTGGACGGTGACAGGGAAAGGGGACACGAGCGCGTTTCATTCAACAGCTGTTTCTCTGATGACGGGACAACAGTGCCGAAACGTCTGGATGTTTGCAACATCAACAGCGCCCCCAAAACACTCTTAACTTCGATTTTAAACTCATACTCTCAGGAGCTCTAGAAGTAATATTTCAAAAATGAGTGCGAGGGTTTCATCATAGGTTCCAAACACCGAGAAACGTATGAAAGCACGAGGCCGAAGGCCGAGTGCTTTTATTGTTTCGAGGTGTTTGGAACCTATGATGAAACCCGACGCACGAATTTTTGAAATGACTTCTCTAATGAAACAATACTAAATCAGTACGTAGTGTTACATTTTTTTTATTTTTCTTTAAAATTCCATTGAATGTATGATCCGTTGTATTCAGTCGGCATTCATTGTATTTGTAAGCTTTTCTTTTTAACTATCCAATAGTTTCGCGTTGCGCCAAATTTGCATTCCAAGAGTATTGTCGACAAGTAGTGATTTACATATCGCTCTTGCCATGGCCGAAGGAAGATTTCGCTCCCCGAGAACTATCGAGGAAGAGGAATTTTGCGTTGAGAGAAGTGTACAAAATCACCTGTAGGTATTAATACGCTTAACCGTTTATTGTCCGATATGTGCCAGGTTGCCAAAATCAAGCGAAAAACTGCGCACTGTTTGCTTGCGCGTAACCTGTACCTCAACAGCAAGCTAAAACGTTTCTCCGAATGTGGATACTATGCCAATTTGTTTCGGTGACTTTAAGAAATGCACTGTAAACTTTAATTTCAAATGACTTCAGCTCAGGGTCAGTTTGTAATTTGAAATGTTTTTCCTGGCCATTGTTTATTAAAAATTAATGATTCATGTTAAGCTGCGTTTGAGTAATCTATGAATATGCAGATTAAGAACAATTTTATCACTAGTGATGAAAACGTGATGAAACACTAGTGATTTTCAACTGGTGTTTCATTGAGTTTCAAACTCATCCACCTGACCCGAATGGGGCGCTCTGGTTGGTTTATAACGTCATGAATTATTAATGAGTTTGAGAAGATAAGGTAAACGTTATGGGTTTATTCAAACAGTTCTCAGTGAGCGTCAATGGAGCATTGCAATAAACTAGAACCATTTACAAAGCAAACTAAATACGTTAAACATGAATCCTAGAAACCGCCATGGAAATTACGCTCACCAGCTGAGCTTTCTTTATAATATGTAATTAAAAGTTGCACAGTTGTTTTCACAAAACGAGTTTTTGCAGCTTTTCAAAACAGTTCATGACCATTACCTAACCAATTATGTCATAGATTGGCAAATCCCGTGGAGGTCTAAAAATGTTTTTCAGGCTCCAAATGCAACTTGTTTAGCTGTTGTATAACTGGCCCCGGTTGTTCAAAAGGTGGATTGCGCTATCCACCTTTTGAACAACCGGGGCCTGCTTTATAACAAAGTTGTATAACTGATGTATAGGTGCTGTAAACTGCTTTATAACTGCTGTATAACTGCTGTACTGTGTAGCTGCTGTATAGCTGCGATGATCACATTCTCTTTCAATCAAACAGTTCTGAGCGTCAATTTAACATTGCAATAAACGAGAACAATTTACAAGACAAACTAAACATGTTGTACATGAATCCTAGAAACTACATAACTATGGAAATTACGCTGGCCTACTGACTTTCTTTATGAGATTTAATTAAATTTGCACAGTTGTTCTTGCAAAACAAGTTGTTGCGGGTTTCTAAGAGTTTCTAGGAGTTCTTGACCATCATTCAAAGGTCAATTTAGTCTGTAAAAAGTGTGAAAAGGTCTTTTCGTAATTCAGGTCTCGTGCCTGCATTGACCTTTAGCGAATTTGATCTCTAGATCATTGTTACAACTTTCTTTCTTACAGCGTTCATTGTTTCGGAAGCGCGGTAAACACAGCAAACGAAACGTGTTAGACACGAATCCTAGAAACTGCCATGGAAATATCGCTCGCCAGCTGCGCTTTCTTCAAGAGGTTTAATTAAGTTTGTACAGTTGTTTACACAAAACTTTCGCGTTTTCCGGGTGATGTTTATAACCAACAAAAATCAATTCACTGGAACATTGTAGATAAATCCTAATATTATAAATAACTAATGCTTAGTGTTTGTTATCTGAGTATGGAGGTCAGGTGGAAAGAAACAATATAGCTGTCTGCTTGAATTATTTAACAAACAGTGATATGAAAAAAGGGTGAAAAGGTCTTTAAATATTCATTACGAAGAATGAAGTGGAAAAACAAGGGGAAACTCATATAATCATTCTCTAGTTAGCGGTTTATTTTGCTGATTTTTGTGAACTTAATATCATCATAGGTTTGCATTTCTGTTTTCTTTTGCTTGATCTGTTGTGTATCGTAGGCTTTACATTATAAGTACTGTTACTACGTAACAATTGAATTATGAGCTCGAGATTCACGGCTTCGCGTGATACATGTAGTTGATGAGAGCGAAGCCCGAATTAACTATCACGTGATAGAAATCAAGAGCGAATAATCTAATTGTTTTAGAATAAATCTACTAGACGTTCAAAACTTAACAACAAAATAATACTCTTCAATTCACAGACACTTCGAAACGCGAAGAAGCGGCCGCCATTAGGCTACTCACTCTACTCACTATCTACAACAGAATAGATAGTGAGTAGCGCAGCCAATAAGAGAACAGAATTCGTGATAGAACGCTAGTAGATTTATATTATAATAGTATATATTTTTTTTCAAATGAAGACTTTTGCTGTTAAGAAACGGAATATATTCTTAAAAAGTTGAAAACCTTCTACCGACATGAAAATTATTTTAGCTTTTCTAATTAAAAATCGTGCGTGAAGTCAATCGCTATCTGACTTCTACGAGGCTGGTCAGATATCGTTATTTCTTTTGTTATATTTTCATTATTTTTTTTTTATCGTTTTCGTAAAGTAACTCTGTGATCGGCACAATCATTTCTAAATCAAAATGGTTCAGTAATGGAACCATGTGTTACTTATCTTTCTGAAATTGGAACTTCTTTTTGCCTATTAACATTTTTTTTTAGTTTTACAATTTTGAACAAGAATATTAGTTAGCTAACAACCGAAAGATTTCTTTATCTGTACCGAAAATTAAAAAAAAGAGTTCATCCTTACCAGGTAAATTCTCGCAATTTCCATTTGAAAGCACAACGAGAAATATAACTACTCCTCCAAGACCGCCTTGCCAAATCATCGGTCCGCTTAGTTTGCTCTTCATAGCCACGTTGGTCAGAATGGGCGTTTTTTCTCCCACTGGGGTCGTAGAGATACATTGAATTTCGTAATGAAACGAAATTTGGCATAGACATAGTTCGCGGAATTCCACATTTAATGACAGTGGTTACGAACTTGTGATTGACAGTATGACGTCACAAATGACGTTCAAACTTGGCGCCAAAATGTAGAATTTGGAAATTGATTTCGAAAACTGAATAAACATGTTCAATGATAGAAACGAAGCTTTCCAGCGAAAACCCCACTTAAATCCGATAAAACCGGACAAAGTTATGGTTAATTAATGAAATTCGTATTTCCCGCCAAATGTGAAAGAATGTAAAGAATTCGCCATATTTAGTCAAAATTTAGGGATTTTAAGCTCGAACACCATAAAGGAAATCAGTTAGAAACAAAGTGCACAACAGATAACATCAAATTTGTAGTTTTTTTTACTTAGGACATGTGGTGTCAGGGCTGGGCATTACGTCATATGCGAACACATGTGACGTCATAATCACCTTTTAATGACGTCAGAGGTGAATTAATTATAAGTCCTAAGTCAAAAAAACTACAAATTTATTTTCATCTGTTATGCACTTTGTTTCTTTCTGATTCCCTTTATTGTGTTCGAGCTTAAAACCCCCTAAATTTTCACCATATATGGTAATAAAACAATTAAATTCCTTGAATTCCTTTCTTTTCGCGGGAAATATGAATTTCATTAATCAGCCATAACTTTGTCCGGTTTTATCGGATTTAAGTAGGGTTTTCGCTGGAAAGCTTCGCTTTTATCATAGAACATGTTTATTCAGTTTGCAAAATCAATTTCCAAATTCTAAATTTTGGCGCCAAGTTTGAACGTCAATTGTGACGTCATACTGTCAATCACAAGTGCGTAACAACTATCATTAAATGTGGAATTCCGCGAACTATGTATATGCCAAATTTCATTTCATTACGAATATTCAATGTATCTCTACGACCCGAGTGGGAGAAAAAACACCCATTCTGACCAACGTGAGCAGTCGTCGTGAAACTGGAAACAAACAAACAGTTAATCTTATATATACAACTTCAGATGAAAAACTCAAGATGTAATTACCATTCCTGCTGCTTCTATTTAAACATAAACTAAAGTTGATGCAAATAATTGAACAACTCCGCCTGTTTTAATTCCCACCATCGTCGATGTATTGTCGGAAACACTTTGAAAACAAATGCTCCATCACACTAGAAAGAGAACTCGTCTCATTATAAAAGCGTACGTAAAGAAAAGCAAAAATGAGCGAATCAAAATAAAATAGTTAATCTGTGGTTATTTAACAATTATTGGATGAGGTTGAGCATGATAGCGGTAATTATCAAGGCCAAAGTTTGTGTTATCTGCCGAAGCCGAAGGCTGAGGCGGATAACACAAACTGAGGCCTTGATAATTATCGCTATCATGCGAAAACCGAATCCGATAATTGTTTTATTATGCATATATATTCCTGAGCTGCACTTGTAAAGACAAGAGCGCGCACAAAAAAGTGATCAATGCACAGCAGTCAACTTGTAAGTAAACAACTTACGTCACTTCTGCATGCATAAAACTATTGTCTGTAGGTATGACGTAACAGAAACAGCAAGCAATAATTAGCTGCGTGCTTATAGCCAATCAAAATCTAGCTAGTGTCACCAATGTATAATAATATTCAAGTTATAAGTTGAACCGAACTTCAAGATAATACATGGGCACACGGGTAGAATACATTTTATCATGTTCAACTCGGATATCTTGTGAGTGAGGGAAGCGAACAAGTAAGTTATCGAGTTAAATACGAGAAGAGAAATTCCAATTATCTTCAAGCAGCCATGTATTTTAATTTATTATTTACTACATTGACACTTAACATGTACTTTTGATCAATTTTCCGAAGATTTCAGACTATCTTCGAAAATTCTAATTCGATCTATATGTCGGGAAATATCACACTCACGATCAAGTTGGACTGTATAACCTTCTTTATTTCCCACGTTCGTTTGACGATCTACAATACAAGTTTACTCTTCCAGCACGTTCTACTATCCGATCATAATTAAGTCTATCCCTATCTGTTAGTAAACAAAGTTCTAATGTTTCATGCACGCAATACGCGCATAATTTATTACAATCCCTTCAATTACAAAGCATTCATTCATTACAATTAATAAATATCTCGATCATCACTAGACCTTCCGTGCTTTCAACTCTATTATCTGTCAAAACATACAACATGAATAAACAGGTTTGCTCGTTGCGTTACAAAAGACTACAATTTCACGACACTATACAACTTCATCCAATTGTGTTATATATATTTGGTGGAATTGCTTGTGATAGAGTAAACCTGAGGAGAAACGTTTATCTTTACTAGGAATATAACTATAAGTTCACATAATGAAGACCATGACGAAGGCTCTAGGCTCGAAGGAAGAACATTGCAGCTATAATCTTTGATTACAACTCTACTACAGGTTTTGCGGTCGATGAAGATTCTCTTGAATTATTCTTCTTACATTTCATCGAAGAAAACGGTACGATTTTAGCACAACAGTAGTCCAGTAAGGCTATGAAATTTTATAGGCGAAGATCAAACTAATTGCAACAAAAGCTTTTTAACTGTTTTTAGGCTCAGGACAACGTGTTAAACAACGTACTAAAAGTTCCCCAAAATTCGGATGGAGGAACATGGTTAAATTGGCCTTTGAAAAAAGTGACAGTTCACCACAGGGTACCAAGTTATGTAAATATATTTTAATTTATTTTTATTCAATTTTCACTTTTTAGCGTTAGGAGTGTCAGTTTTATTACTCATATCATTGCTGTGGAACGTTTTTCAAATATTTCACCACGCATTTAAATCTAGTTTCCTGCATTCTCAACGAAAAAACGGAATTATTGTCCACAGGTATCCCGCTCAAGCATGTAATTTATTTATTTATTTTGTCAAGGGTTTATTATTTTGTTCACGGTACAGAAAAAAATGTACTTTAATATTAGATAAAAGAAGAGAGAAATATTCAAGAAGACCCAGATAAGTGGTCGATATAAGTGCTACAAATAAAGAACAAGCAATGATCAACACCAGTACCTCTCGGTTGCACAAGGAATACCTTGAAGATATCGAAGCTCAACTAGATTGTATGGAAGTTTTACGCTCGTTTCTCTCGTTATTTTTGTGTGGCCTGGGCCTGAAAGGTGAGCTAAGTATGACTTTACTATGGGTTTCATTCATTATTTTCGCGTTTTCTCTTGCATTTGATGTTTGAAAGATCACCTATTCACCAATCCATTTTTAGTTTATGCATTGTGAGTGGCATGGAAACGGCCATGGAATCCTGTTGCATATGTTGAAATGATCTGGATAAAACGGATGACAAAACCTCAGTATTAACTCTCAAGGGACGTGAAACAATAAATCGAATAAGCAATCGTCTTGACGCCAGACCTGGGCCGAGTATTCATCGAAAATGCCGTCTTGACCTCATAAGACCTCCCAGGAAGTCGTCCAATGACCTGCAGAGTGAGGAGTCCAGCGGCAGGGGCGTTGTTAGACGCCGCTCGATGCAGCAGCAATATAATGCTAGGGAGCATTGCTTTTTCTGCGGAGAGCGTTCAAAGTATGACGGAAAGACAAAGGTGCTGGATGTGATCCCTGTAAGGACAACAGAATTCCAGGAAAGTATTTCAAAGCTGTGCAAAGAAAGGAATGATGACTGGGCCCAGACTGTGTTTGGCCGTTTACAATATCTCCAGGATCTCCATGCAGCAGATGCTGTATACCACAAAGCATGCAGCAGCAACTTTATAACAGGGAGAAACATACCTCTGCAGTACATTACTCCTGATGACAGCGGCTCTAAGAAATTCAAGAACTCTCAAGGACGGCCAGTTGGCACTGTTAAGTACACAGCTTTTTTCAAAGTAATTGACTATCTGACTATCTATCCATCGCATTCCTTGGTCAAACGGTGCCTCTTATGAAGAAGACTGCCTTTTGTACGTTCAGTATGTACAGAGAAAATATGGAAACGCCACAGTCGTGTTCGATGGTTACAAGGATGGCCCTACCACAAAGGATTGCACTCACCAGAGACGAGCAAGTTCCAACGCACCGCTAGTGTTGTTCGACCCTGGTATGCCTATCACATTGAAGAAGAACGACTTTTTTTCAAATAAGGAGAACAAGCAGAGGTTCATTACTCTTCTTGGAGAGAAGTTAGCAAGCGCTGGTTGTGCTGTCCTCAACGCGCGCAGCGATGCAGATCTTGTTATTGTTAAGACCGCAGTAGAAGCCGCCCGATCTCAAAGCACCATTCTCGTCGGAGATGACACCGACCTTCTTGTCTTGTTACTCTATTATGGTGAAATGGACGCACGGGATCTCTTCTTCAAGCCTGAGCCGAAGCAAAGAAGCAAAACACGGAGAATATGGAATATTAAGGAGACGAAGGCAGCTTTGGAGCCATGTGTCTGTTCAAACATACTCTTCGTGCATGCCCTACTCGGCTGCGATACAACTTCACGAATTGATGGTATCGGTAAGGCGATGGCTCTGAAGAAGATAAAGAACAGCCATACTTTCCAAGAACAGGCAACCGTATTTAACAGCAAAGTAAGCTCCGTGACCAAAGATGGTATTGTAGCAGCTGGCGAGAAGGCATTGGTGTGCCTATATAATGGTGGCCTGAATGAAAGCCTAGATTCCTTAAGGTTACCGTGTACCTTCAGATCGAAAATTTATTGAATTTTTTTTGGCGTCAAAATAAAGTTTACAGAATGAACTTTTATCCAAAAAAAATTATCGAAAAATAGTGAAAATTGACGGACAAATGACGGTATAACTTTTGTGGGCGGAGTTTCTTTATGAAGCGATATGTTTTTTAAACGCTGTTTTCTCAAAGTTAATTTTTCGCTTGTTGAGGACACTTTAAAGAGCTACAACTCAAAGGGAATTTGTTCGATTTTCCTCAAATTTGGACAGAAGCTAGGCTAACATACAATCAACAACAAACATGTCGGCGGATTTCTTATTTCCGAAAACTTTTTCGTCAAGAGCCATTTCCGTACGATCATTCCAATTTTTTTTCTCCCTTTTTCGAAAATATTCTGTGACTTTTTACTGCAATTGAATATGGGAAATCGCTGACACTTTTTTTAGCGCTTCGTGTCCGAAAACCCGAGAACAAATCAAATTAGCAAAATACAATAATCGCTTTGAGTTATAGCGTTTTAAAGCTGATTCGGACGTTCCAATTTAGAAGTCGTAAAAAATTCGACAATTCATTTTATTACCAAATGATTTCCATATTTAGATAGCCAGCTCTATAAGCTTTAATTTGATATCTGAGTTTAGGTGTATTAAGTGTAATCTTAAGACGCTAGAGCTGTTATACTGGAGACACCCCCGAAGGTACACTGTAACCTGTCAAGAAGTGGCTACAGGAAGTGCATTCGTCCAGCCAGAAAACCTTCCCCCGACCTCTACTGCAGCCAGTTTCCACAGTCAGAGAGTTTTTCTACAAGTCCAGCAATGGAAGGGCATCGAGCTGCAACCGCAAGTATAGGGCTGAGAGTCAAAGGATGGTAGGCTTCTACCAATCCGCACCACCCTACCGGCAGCACACGCAGAGATGATCCGCTGTAGCTGTAAGAGTCACTGCAGCACTCGGAGGTGATCATGCCCCAAAAACGGTCAAGAATGCTCTGCAGCTTGTGGAGTTTGCCGCGGTGTGAGTTGCACCAGTACCAGATCTCATTGAAGGAGACGGCTGATGGGAGATCTAAGAAACTCCTAGAGAACTTAGGACAGTAGTAGATCCAGCAAGTTAAAAACGCAGTGGCCAGTACAAAGAAATTGGGGGGGGGGGGGGTGGGGGTGACTTTAAGTAACAATATACTGAGAAAATTAAGAAAAGGGGTTTGTTAACCACCGTTTTCACCCTCTGGATCTGCCACTGGAGAAATAGATTCTGGTTCAGGAGAACGTGCATTAAAAGGGGGCACCTAAACTTTCTATTTATTGGCAGTTAATCATGATATGAAAAACTATCATTTTTCTGACAATTGACATTTATCAGACATGATGCTGTTGTTGTTTCTTATCATATATATATATATATATATATATATATATATATATATATATATATATATATATATACATATGCTTTTTTGATAAAGACCTTTCTACGATCATCGATCTATCTGCGTTTTTCTCCTAAATGCATTTTATAACGTTCCTTGTTCTTGGGTTCCCTGTGGTAAATAAAATCCTTTAAAATAAGCGTTGGTGTGATAATTTGTAAAAAGCAACGAGTAATTACTCCTATTTAGACATATATACACTTATCTCGTCACAAAATAAAGCGACCGTTGACGTTTTTTGCATTTCTGAATATTTCAAGACTTGGGTACCCTGTGGTAAAACGCTCTAAAATTCAGTTTCAAATTTCGTGATGTTCCTCTGAAGGAATTTTGGCGAACTTTCAGTATGTTGGATAGGCTATCCATCCCCTTCATATTGCATCGAGAAAGTTTTTGTTGCAATTAGTTTGATGTTGAGCCACAGTCTTACTGGACTACAGTCAATATATCCGACTTTGGTTTACTTAAAATCTTCTGTTTTTAGGGCACAGATCTTAAATTTTTAATTTGGTTTCCAAAAAATGCTCAAATTAAAAAAAATAACACTTTAAATGCAAATTTGATGCACCTTGCGCCCACGCAATGAGAGTCTCGGGCGTCCCATTATATTTTTCTTGCAAGAGTCAAACGTAAGTCAATCGACCTTAAACCAGGTGTTATCACGAACTTATCATTTTGACCACCACTCCTTACAAAGATTTCAATCAAGTCATTTTCTTACCTGGATCAAAAAAGAAAGAAAGGCAAAATGATATTCAGCCAGTCATTCACGATCAAGTGTATTCGAAAGTTAAAAATTCGTTTATTAATATTTCATGAAGTTCACACTTGTAACATAGCCAACTGGATTCTTAACTTGTAATGTTTCACTTACAATATTTATTTTTAATGTTGTGTTTTATTCTTATTTATTCAATGTTCGCATACATGTATTATTACTGTGCAAGTTTCACTGTAACTCAAAGCTGGTCAACGCTGGCTAAGTATAGTCTAAAGGCTATGGCCGGATTTGTCTCCGCGTTTTAAGCAACAATTTTCTGTGCTTTATTTTCGAAGTTGCCGAAGTGTACTTAGCTTGATGACATTTTAAAGTATTTTTTTAACTAACAACGATAGACTATTTAACTTAATTCCAGGAAGCCTGTAATATTAATCGAGAAATCTACATGAAGAGTATTTTTATTCTTTAGTCTCTTATGTCCCTATGGTATTTTGCAGTCAACATCTTAGTTTCCCTTCTCGCAAATAAAAGGAAGCTGTCTTCCACAACTTGTATCGCCCCAGCTGCCTCCGTCAACCGCCATTTCCACGCAGTTCTGATAATTATTCTGGTTATCTGGCTGACTGGAAGCCCATTTGGTGTAGGTAACATGACTTCCGTCAGACCAATGGAAAGCTCCTTCAGTAGTGACGTCATTCAATCCGATCCAGACTCCACCAAATGGCTCGATATTAGGATCTGCAAACGTTAAATGCAGACACAATTTTATTCCCAAATTAGTCACAATCATCATTTAGAACGAGTAGAATTGGTTTGTCAGTAATATGCCTTAACATGTTTGTTCACTGTGCGTTTGTTTTTTTGTTTCGGTCAGTTTAAAATGGTGCGAAAATTGCGAAATGAGTCGGGATTTTTTAATAAACCCTGATGGCTAATGCAATTAGCTATTCATTGGGAGCTCCGCTGTTAGTCTAGCCTCTCTTTAAATATATAATTCAATCGAATTTACCTGTTATATTACCCAGCACTTCGCTGGTTACAGCTGTTCCAATAATCATCAAATCTCTTAAATACCCCTTTAAGGTTTTTCCACCATCCCTCTTCAGTCCGATATCATACACTGTGTGAGAATTGACCCTAAGGTACGAGCCACTCGTCTGAACCTGGGTTCCAACCTTCTGACCGTCAAGGAATATGTAAGCCTCGTTTGCATTTTGGTCCCAGACCGCCGCCATATGAAACCACGTGTCAACAGGAGGTGTCCTAGAGAAAATGTTAAATGTCTTGCTACCGCTTTTTTCCTTTGGGGTTTTTGAGTAAATTCGCCAGGCGACGCATGCGCACAGGGCAATAGATCTTGTAAATTTAAGCGCGGTAATAAAATGTAGTGAGCCTGGGATCCAACTTTCTAACCGTCCAGAAATATGTAAGCCTCGTTTGCATTTTGGTCCCAGGTGGCCGCCATATGAAACCACGTGTCAAATGAGGGGGGAGGAGAGGGGGAGGGGAGGGCGAGGGGAGGGGGAGGGGGGCAAAAAGAAAGATGAACGTTTGTGTTGGCCCTGCTCTGTAAAACATTTCTTGGAACGCAATTATTTGGGATTATTACGCTTCATAAAGGGATAGTATAATCAGTCATGTGTTACTCAAGCAAACTGACTTATGGCATGTCTTGGAATTTCATTATGTTAGAAAAACGCTACAATTGACTCAAAATTAATCAAAATCGAAGAAAAGTACTAAAAATATCTTACAATGTAAAATATCAAATTTACTACAAGAAAATTAATTTTATTTAAACGGAAAATTCAAAATTTTGGTAAACAAGCTTGTCAAAATAGCTTGCCATGGAAAAGTCACATGTCATGGCAAACATCTGTTAAGCCAAAATGTTCAAGATAAATTTTATTAAAAGTCACTAAGTTTGGTGAGTATTAATAAATGCTTGTAGTGTTATAAGCGTTCAAAGTCAACGAGGGAACATCCCCCTTCCGGCTGCGGTGTGAATAGGGTTAAAAGGCAAACCATGCAATCGAGAAATTAGTTTCGACACTCAATTGAAAAGCGCTCTATAAAGGAGCACCACCCAGGATATTCCTTTAGCCTTACCCTCCAGAAAACCATGGTTTGTAATCTCCAAGGTTACTGTAACCTAAAAAATGAACTTCGCGAGACTCCAAAGCGTAGACAACAAATTTAGTTGAATTGATATCAGACCAATCGGAGAAAAGCGGTTGCCGATGATTAATTGGGCTCTGTAGTTTTACCCAGCAAGCAATGGTAAAACTTGAACGTCCAAAGTCCACGGCTGGGGCTGTCGCGTATGCACCTGATCCACTGAGGTATAATGATTTTACACCGTCTTCTTCTTTGTATGTTGCTCCATTTGTAAGACTGTTAAAAATAATAAAAAATGCACAGTAGAGTCAAGGCAATTAACCATTAAATGGAAGTATCAAGGTTGAGTCACCTCGTGTGAACTAAAGTGATAAGTGGCGAAGACCCCTAGAAGTCTAAAAACAGTGTGGTAAGTAATACGTCAAACACGAGGAAGAGTATTTCATCTGTGAAAAAAAAAACGAGGCGCAGCCGAGATTCTTTTAACCGACTTATCGATCGCCGAAATCTATGCTAATTAAGTTCTGGTTTCCTACCTACTGTCATGCTTAATTATGCTTTTCTTAAGGAATTATTATTATTAATGAATGTAAGAAAGGAAGATAGAGTGTGGCACTATTTTGTTTTCAAGATCCGCAAAAATTTACTACACTGTCGAAATTATATGCAGACATCACGTTTTACGTTGGTGTCCATTTTCTAAAACTATTTTGTTTTCAAGATCCGCAAAAATTTACTACACTGTCGAAATTATATGCAGACATCACGTTTTACGTTGGTGTCCATTTTCTAAAATCGTCTTTTTCGTTCAGATGTAATGGTAATAGAGTGACAATGATCAACGTGTTTTACATCTGCATGTTGTTTCACATATATTTGGAGTGCATTTACCGAAATAAAAAGAAATGAAAATGTTGTAATCCTAATTGAACACGACTTCCTGCCATTAATTCCCAGCAAGAAAACAGCAGTCTTTCCTAATTGCAAATATTAGTTGATGAAAAACTTAAAAAAATAGCCCATCCACATGGTATTCACCACACGGTATTCAATGGTTTCAAGAGTGGATGAAGAAAAGCCAGTGGTGACTATAGAGTGTTTTCACTCACGTGACCGGCGGCCTTATTGGAGCGCTAAAACAATAGGAAATGTTTCAATAAGAATAGAGCTAAAGTTCCATAGGATTCGTTTGGGACACCAATATGGCCGCCATTTCATTGTTCTGGGACACCAATATGGCCGCCCTGACGTCACGTGTAAACGCTCTAAAAATAATTCAACAGAATTCTAATGGTGGCTAAACTAGACTTGTTAACAAAAAAAGGTGAAAAGAGGGCCAATAGAATTGGAACTGCCAACATCATATCCCTGCAAGATCAATAGAAATATAAGGCAATAAACGCATGGTTCAGTCGATTATACCACAGGTGCATCTGAAATGGCCGTATCGTTTTTAACCCGTGAATAGGAGCATGCGTAATGAACGGGTTATTGGTAACGGTGGCTTAAATTCACTCACTCCCTCCATCAGCTGTAAACTTAAGAAACGTAATGCTTTGTTACGAATGCGTTTCGTAACCAGAACAACGTGAATCCAGCGATAACAATAACTAATTTGTTGTACACGAATACAAACAGTAATAAGCTTAAAGATGTTTCGCATTTGGGGTCTTTAAAGCAACATTAAAATCTACCTAAAAGGATTTTTCAACCGAGACACGCGTTTGATGTGTATCTACCTTGAAATAACAAAATTTGGTCTTTACTAAGCGTGTGTTCCTTGGTGTTCGGCAGGCGCGAGATCAAGTCCAGCTCAGGAACGTTTTTATTTTATTTTTTTTTTCTTCCTTCTTCAGACTGGACGTTAGGAAAGTGATGTACAGTTTTGTGTGTGTGTGTGTGTGTGTGTGTGTGTGTGTGTGTGTGTGTGTGTGTTGCGTTCGTCAAAAGTCAATTAAAGTTAATAAAAAAAATATCGAAACGAGTCAGTGTAAAAACATAAGCTTACCGCAACATTGCATTACGCTTTGGCATTTCTTATAACTATTCGCGGGTTGGCTCTTAGGAGCCTTTAATATAAAACTAGCGTCACTAAAGACGAAGAGAACTTTCTTTTTCTCTACTTTTCAGTTGGACCGTTACAAGTTTAATTAAAGATACTGCTTTCGCGAGACACACATCGCCAAAATAGACACAGAAAAACAAAGTTTAACAACATGGATGTGGTTTTGAGAGCTTCTATGTTTCATTTTCATCAGTTTTAATTAAGAGCCCTAAATTTCAGTTTAGCGAGGCTAATTTTATAAACCGATACGGCCATTACAGATGCACAGTACACCACACAAACAGAGGATGGTAAACCTGTGGTGTGATGCTGGTTTTATTAACCGATACGGCCATTACAGATGCACAGTTCATCACTCAAACAGAGGATGGTAAACCTGTGGTGTGATGCTGGTTTTATTAACCGATACGGCCATTACAGATGCACAGTACACCACACAAACAGAGGATGGTAAACCTGTGGTGTGATGCTGGTTTTATTAACCGATACGGCCATTACAGATGCACAGTACATCACTCAAACAGAAGATGGTAAACCTGTGGTGTGATGCTGGTTTTATTAACCGACACGGCCATTACAGATGCACAGTACATCACTCAAACAGAGGATGGTAAACCTGTGGTGTGATGCTGGTTTTATTAACCGACACGGCCATTACAGATGCACAGTACATCACTCAAACAGAGGATGGTAAACCTGTGGTGTGATGCTGGTTTTATTAACCGATACGGCCATTACAGATGCACAGTACATCACTCAAACAGAGGATGGTAAACCTGTGGTGTGATGCTGGTTTTATTAACCGATACGGCCATTACAGATGCACAGTACATCACTCAAACAGAGGAAGTTCCTCTGAATTAAGGCATGGCTTAACCCTCTGACGTACACGCAAACTTATACCCCCACTAGGCCTATATAGATTGTGAAGGCAACTTTTGAGCAACTTTTGGAGTTTTTAGCAACTTTTTGTGCTGTAAGCAACATACAACAACTCACATTTTGCAGTTGATTTGGTGGATACTAAAAATGTGGCATTTTGAATTGATGTGCGCCCGCGAACAATGCACCAAATTTCCAGCGGTTATTCGCTAAGAGCTGGAGCCGCCATTTTGTTATTTCATACATGGCAGCACTGGAAAGTGAGAGCTGCAGTTAAACACTGACAGCGAAGAAATTGAGAATGACCAGATCTTGGCCCGATTTGGGTTTATCCAGAATATCCAGAATATAATGGCTTAGTTTTGCGCGCAACGTTTTCATATTTTTGGGAGCAACGTTTTCAATTTTTGGCAACTTTTGGGCAACTTTCGACCTTTTTTTTTGCCTCAATTTACTAGCCACAATCTATAAAGGCCTTTACCTCTACTGTGGTACAGGTAGGGGGGTTTTTGCACCTCCCCCGTTGGGTTTCTGCGATGTTACAATATTTGGAAAATACTTTACATCTAATAGATAGCCTGTGATGTGCTTCACAAGATAAGGTAAATATTATGGGTTGAAGAGATGCTAGCGGTCCGTGACGTCATCCAAAATGGCCGACAATATGGCTGCCAACATGTAAATTGTAAATACGTTTTGCTAGAGTTGCAAAACATTATACAATTAAATATTTTCCTGCTTTTGATAGCATTTTATATGTTTTACCGAAAAAAGGTGAAAAATTTAAGACGCATTTTTTAAAAAAAATAGCTTGACCTCAAGCTGCTTATGACGTCATATCGTGTTACCATAGCAACCGGTTGTCGCCAAACTTTACAATAGTGTCAAAAGGATAAACGAACAGCCACTGAAGACGGCATATAAATGCTCTTGAAAAAAAAGAGAAAAACCTTAACCCTATTCAGACTGGGCTTTTTTAGGCAATCTGTGACTGGGGGGGCTCCTCGGACCCCTCCCCCCCTTATATCTCTGGAACCAGTAAGGCTGGGACCATGAAATTTTCATACAATGTTCACCTCCATACAAGGAAACCTTGCACCCAGTTTTGACCTGCCACACCCAATTATGACGTCACAATGACGTCATTTTTGTTTTTCTGACGTTTCTTTGATATTTTTCCATCCAGATACTTAAAATATCAAATATAACTGTAAAATCATCTCTTTAATATTAAAACATAATAAATACAAACAAGGAGACACTTGTAAAGCGAAAAAAAGCAAAAAAAGGCGATAAAACAATAATTTTGAAATTATTGTCCGCCATCTTGGATCCGCCATCTTGGATTTCCTTTTTTTTTGTTTAAATTAAAATTTAAAAAATATCTAAAAGAGAAAAGGATCAGAATGTATAAAACGCGTATCAAACTATAAATGTTAATTTTTTTTAGTAAAGGAGAGCAAAAATTTACCTACCCCCAAAATATTTGATGTTAAAAATTTTTGATGTCTTTCAAGAACTAGTCCCAAGAAAAAACTATTCCAACAAGAAAATGCATTATAAGTCAAAGAACAAGATCTTAAAATAAAAAAAATTCACCATATTTTAAAATTTTGAAAACCTATGTGTCAAAGACCGGTTAATCACACTGACATGTTATGGATACCAAAATGTCCCTAGATAAATTCTAGGAAAAGTCAGAAAATTTCAGCCTCATAGCTATTTCGGTGTAAGAGTTATCACAATTGTAATGGAGGGGGGGGGGGGGTCGAAAAGCCCCCCCAGTCTGAATAGGGTTAAGAGGGGGTGGCATCCACCCCGCCATATGTACGTACGAGGGTTAAGCCTAATGTGAATAAACGCTCTGAAACTTCAAAACAGTATTTATATATAAAACGTGGTGACCCTTTACTCATGTTTAGCTTCAAGTGTCGAAAGTTGATCTCACTTGATCAGCTATCGTTATTTTCTTACATGGAAAGAAAATAGTGCAGCCTTACTGCTGATATTTCTGAATCTGCCTACAATAGTTGACAACATTTTCCAGCTGAATAGTTCCCACTAAGTGAAAATTCGTTAAAATTTTTAAATTTCATTTTTGTGCATTTTCAGAAGGAAATAATATAATTAGCACTGCCTGTCCAAACCGCTTTCCAATCCGATCACGGCCGGAAAACGTTTTTTTTCCGCCGTACTATTCGCATTTGCAAGGCCGCCATAACATTTGATTTGCATATTCCTGAAGTTCCAGTCACTTTCGCTGGTTATCTTTTGGAACTTGAGAAACATGCAAATTTAATGGCGGCCGTGCAAATGCGAAAAGTACTGATGGAATCCACCGTAGGAAAAAAGATGGCGCTGATCATTTTACCAAAATACCTTGCGGACCTAACATAGCACATAAGGCACAAAGAAAGCCAAATGTTTACAATATTTGTTCCAGTACTAAGGGCAATGTGTAGACCAGGTTTGAAGATTTTATAACTTTTCTTTACATTTTTATGAACGTTGTATGAATGTACCAGTCGCCATCTTTTTTCCTACCGAGGATTCCCGTGATGGACAGGTTACTATAAATACATTATTTCATTTCGAATGTGCAATAAAGATAACGAAAATTGAAAATTTGATCTTACTGGCTGCCACATTGACTCATTTCAGTTCTTACTACATTTGCGATAAATAAAAATGAATTTTGGAATTTTTTTTAAAGATTGAGGACTACCATTTAAATAAGTTTTGCCTCAATACCAACCCCGTCCCCGAAAACGCAAACGTTAAAAGCTGTAGTTAATTGATTTCCCTCTTTTGTTACTTAGTTAAAGAACTCACTTTACATCAGGATCGGTTCCATCTAGCGTCCAGTGTGCCATAGTTTGACTTGAATTGTAATCTTTAATAAAAAAGTAATAAATTAAAATGATTTTAGATTAGTTACGGTTTTAGATGATTTTACAGTTTCTTGTAAAAAAAGATTTGCAACCTCCTACAAAGAGCACTTCAGAAAGAAAGCGCTATTGTCACGTATAACCATGTTATGACCAGCTTTTTACTATTACTTTAAAAAGTGACATCGGTTTGAAAGCGTTCCAAAAGGTTTTCCATTTCAGTTAATTTGGCACCAAAGTGACGTGTTGAATTAGCCCTGTGTCCTCGAAGGCAACCCTAAATAAGGCTAATTAAGGCCTTGTTTTTAACTTGTTTGGCCTAAAGGACCATGTAATCTCTAATTAGTTGGTCCAATATGGCGCCATTTTAACTCCATAGAGAAAAGTCTTGTTTGGCCTTCTTGGAACAGGGGGAGCGGATTCCCCCTACCCCCTCCCCCCTCCCCCTCCCCCCACTCGTAACATCATGAATCCTTTTTTTTTAAAGCTATGAGTACGGTAATGTATGTCGCGTGACATGGAAACATCATGACGAAAAAATTGCGTCATTATTCAGCACGGATGCAATCTTTCCATCTTGGATCCTTTGTCTTGGATTTTCATAACGTTAGAATTGCGCAAATATTGAGTCAAAATTACTAAAAACAAAAATGATGTTGAAATGTAAAATTTACTATAAGAAAGTTATCAATTTAAGCAAAAAAATTACAGTTTTGAATTGGTAAACACGCTTGACAAAATATGGTTGTCATGGAAACGTCATATGTCATGAAGAAAATATGTCACAAAAATGTTCTCGGATCAGATAAATTTCAGAAAAACGTTACAGCTGGGTTATTGAATTATCAGCTGGATTTAATAACCTTTTGACAACAAGGCGGCCATTACAATTAAGTGCATATGTTTCATTTCATGGTTTACATTATTTAAATTAGTGAACACATCGTTACTTAAAATATCTTCTAACCTGCAGTCTCATTTGTTAACAATCGGTCAAGTAAAAGAGAAATAAACTCGTTTTTGTCCTCGCTGTTGATAGACACCAGTTCTCCGCCAATCGATTGACAGTGTTTCCTTGCTCGTCCCCAAGTCTTTCTCTCGGAAAAAATCTTCAACCTTTTGGAATCAAAGATAAACCATCCATCGGGCAGGGCTGAAAAATATTTGGAGTAGATAATTTTATAACCTAAATAAATATTTATTGGAGAAAATTTACAATCTGCTTGAAAAAGAACAAGTATCAAAAAGACTAAAAAGAAGGATGTCTTACCACTTTTGTCGATACATCGATCCACTGTACAATTTTCAATTTCCTAAATTACAGATGAATCAAAAACGTCAAATTTGTCGTGAACAACAACAACAACAACAACAACAACAAATCTTTATTTAAAAAAAAAAAAACAATTACATTTTAGCTGCCTGCGTATAGCAAAGGTTATTCTAGGCAGGCAGATTAAAGAAAAAGTACACGGAGAAAATTATGTTTTACAATTAGAAAGTTTAGAATTGAGAGAAAGTAAATGAATAGTTAAACAAATAAATAATTGTTGAATTTAACTGGAATTTTTTTTTATTATTATCAAAGGCGTTTCAATATAGTCTTTTTCCTTTTGTTAAAATATCAAGTAGCAAGTTGTGTAGTTTTTTTAATTTTTTCCCTAAGGTGAACATGTTGATGATAATGGTGACGATGCTGATGATGATGATGATGATGATGATGATGATGATGATGAAGATGATGCTAATGATGGTGATGATTATGATGATGATGATGATGATGTCGGTGATGATGATGATGATGATGATGATGATGATGATGATGGTGATGGTGATGATGACAAAGACGAAGACCAGAAAAGCATAGCTAGTGACGCCGAAAATGATGATACTGATCCTTGGGATAAGTTCCGTAAGGAAGTTATTAACAATCTTAGCTCAACCTAGTGGGAAGAGCAGGTGAAACAAAAATCACGATGCAAGGTTTGCCACAAGTTTCGGAGGTTCAAGCATCCAATCTTTTGCTTCCTGTTTACAGAAAGAGGCTACGAAGGTTGTATCTGCAGTATCTAAAGTGGTATCGTGATCTTAAAACCGACCCACTGCATAAAAAGGTCATGAAAACATTACATAGCTTTATGCAAGATGATGATATGGATTATGCGGAGGCCGCTGAAGCAGCAGTCAATACACGAACTGACCATGTTCATTTTGTGGCAGATTAAGTCCCCATTACCAAGTTCAGTTCAAGGCAAAGACTTCCATTTGCCAGGAACTGTTAATTCGTTCGCGGCTTAACCCTATTCGGGCTGGGGGGGGGGGGGGGGGGGGAGGGGGGAGAGGGGGCACAAAGTGCCCGCGCTAACTTTCAACATTCATAACTTCTTTAATATGTCTTGAAACGCCATCATACTTTGTGACTTGTCCTAAAATTTATGTGGCAACAATTTCATATGACAATTTTTTGATCACGTGACTTAACCCTATCCAGACCGGGCTTTTTTTGACCGTCTGGGACCGGGGGGGGGGGGGGGGGGCTCCAGAAGCCCCCGCTATGTAACTTTGAAACCGCTTATGCTATGGCCACCAAATTTACACAGAATAATGTTGTCATGAATTCTAGTAACTACAGATACTTTGGTGTCATAATGACGTAACGTAACGTGACGTCATTTCATCAGTATGTTCTCAATTTTGAACATATAACAACAATACTTTAACAGCTACCTATTTGATAAAAGTCTTATGTTTACTAACATTGTTTTTGTTGTTAACAATAACAGTGACGTCATTATGACGTCATATTCAATGAAATAACCAACTGAAACGTTCTATAAGACATATCTCTGAAACAAACGGTAGTGTTCATACCAAACTTTCTACATATTGATGCAGGAGTAAAAGTTAATGATTTGGTACACTTTGTTGCCATGGTAACAGCATGTGACGTCATAGAAGTGATGTGTACATTTTCATAAAAACTGGAACAGATAACTTTGCAAATTATGGCTTTTCATGTACCTAATGAATTCAAAAAAAACTTTCTCAAGTGAAAAGGACATTTTTATGATATTTTGACAATAAATATTTAGAGATAATGGAATTACACAGACAGGCAAATAAATTTCCCATCTTATTGTCCGCCATCTTGGATCCGCCATCTTGGATCCGCCATCTTGAATTAGTCCAAACGTGTTTATTTCGGTAAAAACACCGAAAAATAAAGCAAATGGACTGCTAAAGCTTAGTTTATTGTGGGCAAATGTTTTACAATCCAAAATATGAACCAATAATAAAATTATAGAGAGAAAAGACCTTTAGTAAAACTTCGATCCGTCATCCTGGATTTTGACATTTCATATTCCACATTTTCCTAAAATTACCGTTAATTAACCTTAATTAACAAACAATTATACATAATTTGATTAATTATAGCTAAATTAAGTGGAAAATATAAATTCAATAAGAAAACTTTGAAATAATCTTGATTAAAGCGAAAAATGCTAATTTTGTAAAACACAGGTGTCAAAAAGCGGTTGCTATGGAAACGTCAATGTCGGTGGACAAAGGACGCTAACGGGAAAATGTTCCAGATAAATTTTAGGAAAAGTCATCAAATTTGGTGGTCATTACATCGACTGTTTTGAAACGACACAACTTCAAACTTCGAGCGGGCTCCAAAAGCCCCCCCCCCCCCCCCCTCGGTCTGGATAGGGTTAATGTTACCATGGCAACAAGATTTTGACAGCCATGTTTTTTGAAATTTCCATATTTATACCTTTGAATGAAGAAAAACAATGTTTATTGGTATATATTTTTACGTCATTTAGCGTTTATTTATTGGTTTCGATAAATTTTGAGTGAATTTGGACGGTTTTCTATGAGGTTTTAAATTCACAAATTCAAGATGGCGGATCCCAGATGGCTGCCGTATAACTAATTACCTAATAATTACGTTATATGACGTCATGGTTCCATTGTGCGGACCGCCGAGTACTTACTATGTACCCTTTAGGTTTCATTGTCATAGTGAATGGTTTCCCTTTCGGACTCTCATACGGCAAATATGTAAAACAGTGAATTGCTTTTTATATATTGTAAATACTGATATTTTTAACCGTGTATAAATAAATATATTGGTTGATTGAATGATTGAGCTGTAATGTTCTTGAAGTTACGAAGGGAATGGGGGGAGGCACAATGTTTAAATGTGCCCCCCCTCCGCCCCCCCCCCCCCCCCCCCCCCCCCCAGGCTCAGCAACTCAAAAAAAGCCCAGGCTGAATAGGGTTAAAGTTGATTTGTTACTGCTAAAAAGATTAGTAGCGAATACTTTTCTTTCGCGTATAGTAAACTTGTGATGTATATATAGAGGTTATGCACGGCAGCCATGTTGCATGGCAGGAACAATGAAAATGTTTTGCATTACAAACAACATTTTTTCCCATAGGGAAAAGAATCTATTGTTCCTGCCATGCAACATGGCTGCCGTGCAAAACCTATTGTAAATTATAAATCGAGTACATTGTTTGTTATTCTTTTGAACCACGCTTAAAGGTCATTTCAAGACAAGAAAAGAACCCTTTCAGACCATACTTCATGTGCGGACAAGAGGAAACCGATGTACAAACCAAGAGAAACTGAAGCCAACGTGGTCAATAAAGATCAAGACAAGATCAAATAACCTACACTTCAGAGACAATTTAGCAGAACAGATAAATCAAAATGTCAAAGAATCTTAATTGCAGATGGCTTGGAAAATAAACATAAAAATCATACTCTTTGTAATCACTGTTTTTGTTTACTTAAAAAAATAATTGTGACAACATCAAATAATACATGTGTCGTACTCATTTTGTGGAAACATCGTTCTGGGTGCCATTTTTGAATACTTAATAAGGGTGAACAAAACCGGTTTGACTAGTTTTTCTGGAGAGTGGCTATTTTGAATAATATACATCTAGACAAACTGGTATGAACCGGTTTGAACATGACGTCAGTGTCTGCTCATTGGTTCATCACCCGTCCTTTGTTATTTTGCCTTTAAATTGAAACCATCAACAGGATGGTTGGGGGGACACGTAAGAGCACATCACACCATACACTTTTCTCTCAAACACTTCATTAATATTCAATAAAATCTCAGTGTATGTCTCTTCCAATTCATGCATCCTTAATGACTCCACCTTTTCAGCCTGCATCTCATTAAAACCTCTCCTGTACCTATACGGCTGGTATCTCATTATCCCCTGACCGAACCATTCAAAACCGGTTTGTACAGAGCCAGTCTCATTAACTCAGAGCTGCTGCATATATGAATAAAGTTGTTCCTGTCATCCGAGATAGACTACCTATGTAATATATCACACTGCATCAGCTGAGTGAAAAATAGTCGAACTCATGTATCTCTATATAGTTATTGAATGTGGTAAAAATCTAAATCATTAACTAACTGGCTACTGAATATGGTAATGTATGTTTTGTTAAACAGGGTTTAAAAGTGAGTACTTGTAGTGAGTACTTGTAGGTGCTATGTGTGTAAAATTCAGGCTAGCTATGACGTCCAGTCAGTTAAATCAAAGTAGGCAGTGTGAAAGAAACCATAAACTCTTTTTGGAGATATTTTTGGTGTACAAAGGGCTTTAATATAATTCAGCTGCGTATAACATTAGTCAACCCTCGGACATACAAGTGTTATGGGGATGCCACCTGCCCCATTAAGATTTTTCTTAGATTTTATAGCCCATGCCGTCTTCAGAAGCAGTTAGTTTATCCTCAAGACATATTTTGGTGAAGTTTGGCAACAATCAGTTGTTATGATAACGAGATATGACGTCATAAGTACAACTCTAGCAAACAATATTTGCAATTGCCGAATTTCCCTATAAATTTAAATTTTCAGTAAAATCCGCTGCCATTTTGGATAACATCACAGATCCCTCAGCAGCGCCATAACCCATAATATTTACCTTATCTTGTACAACACATCACAGGCTACCTATTAGAGGTAAAATATTTCCGAAATATTGTAACACCACAAAAACCCAAGGGCGGGGCAACAACCATCTTCTTCCTTGTACCACGGTGGGGGTATAAGTTTGCGTGTATGTCCGAGGGTTAAGGGAGCTAAATCACGCACATGTTGTTTTATTCCCCCTGCAATGTTTTCAAGAGTCGATCTCCACTATCGGCAAAATTGCAAACAAAATTCGCAATGTATGCATACTATCTGCAACAGTACGCCCAACAATTTCAGCGTGTTTCCACAATCTGCAACATTGCGCGTGCGCATAACAATTTGCAGGTGTTTCCATTGTCTGCAACATTACGCGCACGCAACAGTTGTGTTCTTTTTCAGTCTGTTTCTCAGTTTTGTTTCCAACTTTTGTCCTCTTACAACAAAAATTAAACAAAGAAACAATAACAACTTTTGTTGTTTCATTATCGTTTTGTCGATTTTTTAAATCTTATTGGTTAATTGGAATTATAATTCAACACATTGATACACTGCCCAAATATGGTAAAAAAGGTCGAAATATGTTATGTCAACATGACATATAACCAGCGATGGCGGTAAATTTCGCATTTTCAAGGAAAGTGAAAATGACTGCTGCCTGCAATTTCTTGTTTTTTTGGCGAAAACGTGCGTGAACTATTAGTTAAAAAAGGGAAAAGAAAGAAAAAAAAGAGAAGAAAAGAAAAGAGAAAATACTGTTCACATGATTGGACAAATTAAAAAAGGCGCGAAATTTTCGCGTTGTCGCGGTCGCAGTGTTGTTTCTTGGCGTAGCTGAATGAAAACTGGTTCAAAGTTTAACCGCTCGACAAGAAGTAAATGAAGGAGCACAATTTTCGTGAAATTCGTTTGGTAATCACCTCTGGAATATGATATAGACTTGATGTTTCCCCTGAAAAGTTTCTGATCTCGTCATTACCACCGCTGTGGAAGCTAAAAAACGAGCATTCCAAGTTTGTAAACAACATTGATCGACTCAGCTCGATGTTTGAAAATTTGGTGCTTTATATGAAAGGGACTAAAAAGCCAAATCAACTACAGGTACGATGTTTTAACCGTTTCTTGTATCCTTTAGCTGTGAATTTTTGTAAGCTTACTGTCCACGCTGCAGGTTCGTAGCCGTGTGTTTGTTCAATTTGTTTTGATTCTGAATTGAACTTTTTAAGATACGAAACACTTGTAACTAAGACATTCTATGCCATTTTACTGTGTTTTAATTCTTGTAGTCACTACTCTGTCCCGTTCTTTGAGCAGACGAACGCTCCGGCTTCGTAGAAACTGTAAACTGATTGTGTATGCTAAATTAATTTTAGCTTGGCAAAAGTTTCGGCATTCATTGCTTGTTGTTTAAGAAATGGTGCGATGTAAAATATTGTAGTTAGCCTTTTTACTTAATGAAAGGTTGTATATCTCAATGATCTTTTTTTCGAAACTGTGATTTGTTATCAATGTGCTGAATTGTAAAACGGTTATAGTGTTCAAGCTTGCACAATATTGACAAAGGCGCCACTTTCATTCATGAACTGTGTGATGTTGCAAGTTTCGCGCGGTAAAACATCTGTAAGCTTTTTTTTTTTAAATAAAAGGCTTGTCGGCGATATTTTTTCTTCAAACTGTGCTTTGTTATCAATGTGTTGAATTATAAAACTATTATAGCGCTCAAGCTTGCGTGATATCGCCTAATTTTAGCCGACTCGGCCTACGGCCTCGTCGGCTAAGTATTAGGCGATATCACGCGCGCTTTCGCGCTATAATAGTTAAATATGAGTAATTTCACTCGCAATGTACGTTGCAGTGTTACGTCATCCGGCTAAAATAGTTGCATGTTATTATATGTTTTTGTTTTGTGAATATACGATGCAAATTTACGCGTTTGTAACGCGCAATATGCTTCGATGTCTTTAACTCACTTGAATTGCAACTCTAATTTCTTTTTCACAAAGGTAAACGAGCTCTCTGAAACAGACTAAGTCATTCCACTCGGCCTGAAAGTCATAATCAGCAAAAACACCATTGATTATAACTACGCAGTGCTGTTTCCCCAGATAGTTGTTTGGTTCTTCATATCCCCAGTTAGTGTACCCTTCTAAGCTGCTGCCATCGGACCACTTCCAGTCTCCCTCCTTGACGATATCATTGAGGCCAATCCACATCTTCGATCGAGTTGAGAGGAAAGTCGCGTTAATGAACTCAGTTTCAGCCTGGGATTCAATCTTAACCAACTCAGCCCCGAGTCCTCGGCAGGATGATGAAGCGGCTTCCCACGTCTTTTTTGTGTCAAACACGGCATAAGATGAGGAGGAAAACGTAACGGAAGCTGCCATTGGAGAGAAATGAAAAAATTCCTTAACCACCCAACTTCTGAAGAGTTAATAGAATTCTAAAAGTTTAACCATTCATTTGAAAGATCATTGGAGCAGTACCATCATGTTTCTATTCAATTCTGCTGTTTTGGGCCTGTCGATCACTTCTTCAGATACGACCATTCAAATGAAAGCTACTTAATTAGCAGTACTTTTCTGTGTTTATGTCTATTTTGCTGAACATGGTCATTGTGGTTCTAACTTTTTCATGGTAAAGAGACACAATTTGTTTAAACTCAAAGAAGATTTGAAGAAGATGTCTCCTTTCCCAGTTGCAATTATTCAAAACGTAAAGATTATGCTAAGTCAATTCTTTGGTCAACAGTCGAGCTTTGTTTGCAAAGAGCGCTAAAAGAACTGTAAAAACACTCAAGTGTTGGGATAAATTTTGGCCACGCGAGATGGCCGATTTATTAATTAAATCTAACACAGTCAAATAAATTAATTACCAACGATTTGTTCAATTATTAAGCTCTAGCAAAGGTGAGGGCACGAGAAAAAAGGCGCCCAGATTAAAATACTCTAAAAATTAAAAGAGGCTGAGGAAGGGAGGAGGAGGGTCGAACTCGCAGAGCGCGTGTCAGGTCTGGAGACAAAGTGGACGAATACATGGAACATGCTACGTCTTATATCCTTAAACGAAATCGAGGCTATGTACTTTTCCAACCAACTCGTGACCCTTGCTCAATAGATTTTCTATTGTCATGAAAGTCACCAGATAGTCTCGTGATTATTGCTCAATACTCTTTGTGCGATGTCGGACCCTTACTTACTGCTCCTCCCTCACTTATTTACAGTCATCGTTAAATTTTAATAATTTATTTAAAATTTAGTCGACTTAGGCCCGGTTCAAACGTTGAACTTCACATGTGCCGAATCTAATGCAAATGAGCAAGAACAATAAATTTTGCTCATTTGCATTAGATTCGGCACATGTGAAGTTCAACGTTTGAACCGTGCCTTAGTGGGTAGGAGTCATAAAAATTTTTATTTGCCGGCAAATAAATTACTTATTTCAGCCGGCGGTTTCATTTATATTCCAGCGACAACAAACTTTCATAATGTTCGATGCCTATGATCATGTTCAACCTCGTCCCCATGCCTTCTCCGCGTTAAAGATGACAGGCGAGGAAACCGCTGGACAAGGCTGGCAAAATACTCCAAAAATTCTAAAGTATTTTGTTGCGTAAAACATGTTTGTTGTTGTTGTTGTTGTTGTTTCGCTTGAACAACGGATTCAGATTACCAGAAAAACAAACACGACAATTTCTCCTCACTACTTCTATAGGAAATGTATAGGACTAGAAATGAGAATTTAAATTTTGATATTGGGGCTTAAAAGGTCAAAATGACGGGGGAACTGAGACACCCCCGGACAAGGCTGCCAAAATGCTCCAAAATTCTAATGTGTTTTGTCGCGTGAAACAAGATGAAATATCGCTTGAACAACATATTCAGATTACCAGAAAACAAACACGACAGCATATCGCCAGAAATAACAAACGAAAGCGCCGTTGCATTGTTTGTCGCGTGCCAAAATGTCACGATTCTTGCAGTATTTTGGCATTCCGATCCTGTCCAGAGGTTTTTACTTCCGCCTCGCCAGTTTTAAAGTGGAGATGGTCCTGGGGATTATGGATTGTTTTTTCGTGACCTGTCTACGCTAAGATCTAAGCGACCGTAGTTGTATTATCAGCTTACCAACACAATCTTTCCCATTCCCCATGTAGCCCTCCTTACAAGTGCACAGGAATGAACCAGGCGTGTTGGCACAATCCGCATTGTCATCACAGTCATTTTGTCCAGTCAAGCATTCATCAACATCTGAATGAAAATTGTAAATTTCTTAACCTTATAATTCAAGTGAGAAACAAAATTACCCAGTTTCGATTGGATGAAAGGGGTGTCTAGTTTTTAAGAAAGAAAAGTGCAGAAATGGATATTTCGGAAGTAGAATTTAGTGAAGAAATCCGAATGTACATCATGGCGGCCGAGAAGCTTTGAAAAGTACTGAATAAGAAATTAAAAGGCGAACATTTTTTGTTCCTGATATTCCTTATGTCTTGATGCTCAGGGCTGGTCATGCTAGCCTGTGAAGGCTTGGGAGGGGAGGGGGGGGAGTAGGGGGGGGAGTAGGGGGGTGGGGAGATTGGTGACCAATAGGATGAAGGTTTCTTGTTGATGTTTCCGTGACATACTTTTTTTACTGGGTGAGATTTTCAACCTCATGCCTAACCCCCAACCTGAAAGGACCTGAGACTGGTTTTAGTCAGAACCCTCTCCAAATGGTCTGTCCTGCAAGGTTGAACCTACCAGGAGTAGAACTCCTGCCGGCGTGGCCCAAAGGGATCACCAAGCCTTGCAATTCAAGTCATCCATCCATAATGATAGGTATGTGCGTCCACAACCCTGGATACGTTTTTTATCTGTTTTTGTAGCCGTGTTTTTAAAGCAAAAATAAGGGTCTAAGAACGGGAAGGGAAAATTAAATAGTTATTTCTGAAAAGTGTAACGATTTCTGGATGCGGGCCGCGCCAACAATTGTGAAGATTGCTCTGCCTACCAGCTGCGTCCTCACAAACTCCGAGCTCGGCTTTAATGAGTCACAGTTGAATTAGCTATAAGTTTACAATAGCTGTGATTTACCTTTTTTGTTTGGTTTATTCGAAGCTATGCAGCGATATCTTTTGCCAGTGAATCCTGTTTGACATATTTGTTCTGGAGGACATGACTCACTTGAACGATAGTTCTGCTGAAAGAGACCATATATTTCGTGAAAAACAACACTTCGGTTAGCGTTTATTTGACATTACAAAATGAAACAACTATACCTATAACAGCTAGCTAGCTGCGTGCCCACCTTTGCGGTTTGCATTAAGCCGTGCTACAATTCAATACTATTTCGGAAACGTATTGAAGAATGGATTTCACAGGGCGCCTCATGATAAATCGATTGCCAAGACTACGCGAACACCGACATTGGCTCGTAGATATTACCGACGAATTGAAAGAGCTAATTTTGTCGCGTTTGCCGAGTCGAGGTTTAGCTTGTGCATATTTCTTTGAAGTTGCAGGACAGGGAGTAGCGTTTTCTTCCCTTGCCATTTTGAATTTTTCCCTTGAACGATTTATAGATCAAAGTAGCTTTGTGGATTTGTCGTTATATATGAAGGTTTCTCCAGTCAAGTTTTGGAATAATAGAATCGGTATTGGTGATATGTATAGCTTGAGTCGATTGGTTAGAATACGTGCCGGGCGATTTTGAAGTTGTCATTACTAATGCCTAGCGATTCATACTCACCCTAACAGGTTTGAAAACAAATTCATTCCGTTCCTGTAGATCTTCAGGATGTATGTCGTGATCTGAGCTGCTCAACTCACATAAATGCTTCCCGTCTTCCAATGGTCCAAAGTTTACCGACATACAGTCGTCATTCTCAAAACAGTTTGCTTCACACCCAATCTCAGATTTCACCCAGACACTCTTAATCACGTGTCCCACTAGTATACGCATAGCTATTGCTTGTTTGAATTGCATCACTCGACAATCTTCTGAAAATGGATTGTCTAGTATCACTGAAATAAATTAATTCAACAAAAAATTATTCTAGTTTAGTCTCTGAATAAAGAGTGTATATAAAAAAAATATCACGATAGACTAATCACTTTAGCGCAGTTCCGTGTTTTCATTAAGTTTACACGGCATGCAAAGGGTGAAGAAATGGCACATCCCCATGAGCCTATTACTAGGAAGTACCCCCCACCCCAACCCCTCTCCCCCCCCCCCCACACCCTCCGGGAAAATGCACTGTAAGTAGTGATTTATGCAAGTGAGAGAAGGAGGGCTATTGAAACCGTGTACAGTAGAGTCTTGGTGTCGAACTTCTCGATAACTACCTAGAACCTAAGGCAGTTTCCCCTGCTTCACTCCATTTAAATTTTATTAGCTCGAACTGTTTTAAGTTTCCTCTGATGGGTCGAGTTATGAAGGTTCTAAAAACTCACGCTAAAATGCGGGTGTCAGGCATATTGTTGATTGCCGGCGGCATTCGGGAAATAAAACTGCAACAACAGACAGAGCCTCTACCCTCATTCGCGTTTTATATGTATTTTTGTTCATCAAAAAAGTTGAAAACAAGCATTTTAATTCGAAATTGGCTTGACTGCTTGCTTCTTATGACAGCATATATCGTTACCATAGCAACCGATTGCCTCTAAACTTTAACAAAATGTGTTTCAACAACACACAAGCAGCTACTGAAGACGGCATGTGCTAAAAATAAATGCTTTTGAAGAAATTGGAGAAAAACCTAAAAAAAATCTAACAATGTAGACGAAGTTGCTCACCGTATTGTCGACGGTCATACACCGTATTCCAAAATGGCGGGAAGTTTATTATTCTTTTGTGTGCATTTTAATTAGCCCTCTTTGCCTCATTTTCGCGTGAAAATTCTGTTGTATTTTGCACATGCTGACGAGGCAACAAGGGCTAATTAACATACATATAAAAGAATAGTTAATTGACCACCATTTTGGAATAAGGTGTATACAAGGGTGTCAACTGGCCTGGGCCGCTGGATGCTACAGGCGCGGTTCTTATAGCTGAATATTTCAACGGCAGAAGAGTTTTGTGAAAGGAATCTTATCTCCCGAATAAACTAGATTCTTTCAACTACTACTTGACCTGAGGTGGCATTTTTTATTTAGTTAATTGATCACGGATTTTCACTAAGTGGGCCATGGCGGGTCTGTAATTATTCTTGTCTCTGAATCCCGGCATGCTTCGTTCGCGCATTCGTTTTGGTGTGTTGTGAAAACGTTTTCGAAGACCACGTGCTCTTATTTCATTTTCATATGAATATACATTCATATATATTATACAATTATCATATTTATAGTTTCACGGATACAATAAAACTCGCAATTGACCAAGCTCATATCTGGCCAGAGTTGTAGCTCAGGGGCAAAGCGTTAAAATAACACTGGAATCGAAAACGTCATGTGTTGAAATTCCTTCGATGCTTGTAATGTATGTTTTGCAGATTCTAATATGAAACACCTTTAGTTAAGTTGCTGTAAAATATGAGGTTGCAGAAAACGCTACTTAATTTTAAGTTGCTTTACGTCACCAGGCCCTGTTAACAGCGAAGTTAATTACCTTGAGAGTCACCTTGAGTGTTTGTTTCACAGTGCTGTCCTGTGAAATCTGAAGGACAACTGCAAATGTAACCGCTGGATCCCAATGAACACGTACCGCCATTTTGACAAGGGTTGGACGAACATGGGTCTGCGGAAGGATCAATATATGATTAAGTAGTGATTGCTAAAAAATCTAAAATAAACAACAATGTAGGAATAAACTAGAATATGTTAGTCAACCGACGACCGATTGACAGACCCACCGCTTTCTCTAAACCCTTCTGCAGTTTCAGACCATTTTCTTTCCGACGATCATTTACCTACCGATATAGAACTTATTTCATTAGAACTCATACATTCGTCTCGTGACGCTATACGCAAAGCTCGGAGAAGCCTACCTTATCGAAAGGGGTCAGACCCCTCAACCCAAAGGTATCAACAAGCTTGAAGAAATGTAAACTTTGCATTTATATATTTTACATATCTTCTTTCATGTTTTATCTTGTTATCTTACATTCTTTTGTTTCTCCACTATTTGAATTGTAACGTTTCATCTTCTATTTTTGAAATGTAACGTCAATCCAATTTAGTCTTCGATTTGTATTGTAACGTTTTCTTGCAGTATTTTTTTCCCTGAAGAAGTCAGGCCGTGAAATATCGGACAGAATATTCCGAATACACATAATCTTAGTAGTAAAGTCATGCAGCCTTGCTTGATTAGGTATGTCCTAAATATATTGTCAGAAATAAATAATGCTCCCCAGCTGAGCCTTCTTCTTGAGATTTAACCCCTTGAACCCCTTCTCGGACCGCTAATTGATATGGTGTACGGGTCATTGTGTAATCTATTTGCATTGGCATTCTTTCTGGCGTCATTACAATACAATACAATACAATATAATACAATATATATACTTTATTTCACATTTCCATGGCATTTGTTTTAGTATATCGCTACACCGTGCTGCGGCTGGGTTGCAGTAACAACGAAACAGCTGTCCACGCGTACGGTTGCGATCCTACTTCATCGGTTTCTTTCGTGATGGTGTCTTGCTCGCAAATATTTATACTTGACTCAAGTCAGATCAACCCTGCAGTTTTTGGCTGGTTATAGGTCTCTCGCAGATCCTACGTATACCGTTAGCAGCATTATCGTTTGCGGTCCTTTGTAGATTTTACTTTTCTCTCTAATAGATACCCTGTCATGTTATCGAAAAGATAAGGTTAACATTATGGGTAAAGGCGCTGCTGGGTCTCCGTGACGTCATCCAAAATGGCCGCCAAGATGTCCGCCATCTCGGAGTTTTCTATACAGACATATCAAGCTGCGTAATAAACGATGGCTTCGCTTCTCCCTTTTTTAACCTCAATCGTGGAGTAAGACAAGGTTGCCCTTTATCAGGGTTACTTTTTGTGTTAGGAAGAGAAATGCTAAACCTGGCCATCCAAGCGAATCCTGATATTAAAGGGTTTAATGTCGGAAAGAAACAAATTAAAATTACCTTATACGCAGATGACACTACTATCTTTGCCAAAGATCTAAGCTCGGTAACAGCGCTACTTGACACTTTAGAAAACTTCAAAAAATTGTTCCGGTTTGGAGCTAAATAAATCCAAAACGGAAGCCATGTGGCTCGACTCGTGGGCAGACAGGAAAGATACACCGTTTGGTTTCCGCTGGCCAGGAAACTCTGTGTATGCTTTAGGAATTCACTTTTCTAACGATAAATGCATAAACGATAAACTCAACTTTGAAAAGAAACTAGAAGACCTTCAAAAAATTCTAAATTCATGGAAAAGAAGGAAGTTAACAATCCTGGGAAGAATTAATATTGTTAAGTCGTTGGGCCTCTCTAGACTCATATATAATGCTTCGGTCTTACCATTACCAGAGGAATTCGCTAAACAGGTAGACAAAATCACCTTCGATTTTGTTTGGGAAGGTAAACCCCACATAATCAAAAAAGCTACACTCATAGGCGAAAAAAGCGATGGCGGCCTAAAGATGATAGAATTCGACTCGATAAATAAGGCTCTAAAAGAATGCTCAGAGCAGTTCTTGGAGTTTCCTGGAAGGAGCACAAAACCAACAAAGAACTGTACGGAAACCTTCCCAAGATCACAGATACACTGATGATCAGGAGGCTGTGGTTTATAGGACACTGTTGGAGAAAAAAGGATGAGGTGATAAGTGATCTACTACTCTGGGAACTAAAGCACGGCGCAAGAAAGAGAGGACGACCAGCAACAACATATGTAGACCAGCTGCGAAATGATACTGGTTTGAGCATTGCTGAACTGAAGAGCATTATGGAAAACCGGAAGGAATGGATGAAGCTAGTTAATGGAGTTCGAGTTCGCTCGAAATAAGCAAGCAAAAGCTTCTTGGGTTAGAAGATTCAATAATGACGCTGACTCACCTTGGAAAATTATTCCAAATTTCACAACACGTGAGTCAGGCGGCTTCCAATTCCTACTGTCTTGCAATTACAAGACAAAAGAATTACAAGCAAGCGATATTCCCATTTTCTATCTAAAAGTACTTAATTACTGGGAACAGATTAAAAAAAATAAGTCCGAACAGAATTCAAAACGATGTAGATGCGCGCGAAAGTAACATATGGAATAATACAGATTTCAAAGTCGAGGGAACCCCTATTTTCTATCAGTCTTGGTACAACAGTGGTATTACAAAAGTGAAGCATTCATTTCATCATAATAGCAACAAGTTTTTGTCGTTTGAAGAATTTACTACACAGTTTAAAATTAAAACTAGCTTCCTAACGTATTATGGACTCTTACGTGCAGTTTAAAGTAGATGGAAAAAAACACTTAATACGCAAACGCAAACGACGAACGCAAGTTGACTTGACACAGAAGAGAATCTCTCCAACGCTGCCCTTCACGAAATCATTGTTAAAAGTAAGCTTCAACCACCAAACACTGAAAATCGAATTATTGGCTATGGAATAGACCAGTCTGAAGCGTCGGTTATATATAACTGGCCATTTAGTGTCACAAAGAACGTAAAACTAGCAATGTTCCAATTCAAGATAAATCACAACATACTTTATACTAAAGACAAGCTAAAGAAAGCCAACTTAGTATCAGATGATTCTTGTTATCTTTGTAAAAATGAAAGACATACAATTGTGCACATGTTTGTAAAATGCCCCCTAGTCGTTTCCTTCTAGAAAAACTGCCACTTATGGTGGTTACAAAATACGATGGAAAATATACACCTGTCTGAAGTTACCCTTCTATATGGACCTATCCATCCGCTCAAATACCAACAAGTGCTAAGCGTAGCACTGCTGATAGCAAAATATTTTATTTATAAATGTAGTTTAACAGAAGAACCTCTAACTTTTCAAGTTTTCAAATTACAATTCCATGACAACACCATGGTTGAAAGATATATAGCTGTAAGAAAAAAAACTAAAAATATTTTCAATGAAAAATGGAAACCTTTTATTTCAAATAACTTTATCCCAGCTATTAACTAAACTTAGCACAGCAATTTGTTTTTTTTGTTTTGTTTTTTTACTTTGTATATATGTTTCCAGTATGTATACAGTACGTATCTAATTAGTATTTGATTTTTGTGTAAAGCTTAATAATAGTAATACAAATTAATAAAAAAAAATGAAAAAAGAAAAAATCTCGGAGTTTTCTAAAAGTTCAAATTTATCTAAAAATCGAAAATTGCAAAATAATAAATATACTTTGCCTGATATAATTAAAAACTTTCTACTTTGAGCTGCACCGAAAGAAATGTGAAATCCCGTCGAGGCCTGTAATTTACTTGTTCAGGCTCATATTGCAACTTATCAGTCAGTTGCTTAATAACTGCGATGATAATATTCTATTTCATTCAAACAGTTCTGTGCGTCGGTGGAGCATTAGAATAAACTAGAACAATTTACAAAACAAACTAAATATGTTAAACATGAATCCTAGAAACTGCCATGGAAATTATGCTGGCCAGCTGAGGTTTTTTCAAAGTTTAATTAAGTTTGCACAGTTGTTTTCACAAAACGAGTTTTTGTAGCTTTTCAAAACACTTCATGACCATTACCTAACCAATTATGTCATGGATTGGCAAATCCCGTGGAGGTCTAAAAATGTTTTACAGGCTCGAAATGCAACTTGTTTAGCTGCTGTATAGCTGCTGTATAGCTGCTGTATAACTGCTGTATAACTGCTGCATAACTGCTGTATAGCTGCTGTATAATTGCTGTATAACTGCTGTATAACTGCTGTATAACTGCTGTATAACCGCTGTATAGCTGCTGTATAACTGCGATGATCACATTCTCTTTGAATCAAACAGTTGTGAGCGTTAATGTAACATTGCAATAAACGAGAACAATTTACAAAACAACCTAAACATGTTAGACATAAATTCTAGAAACCACTATGGAAATATACGCTCGCCAACTGACTTTCTTTATGAGATTTAATTAATTTGCACAGTTGTTCTCGCAAAACAAGTTGTATCGACCTTTAGCGAAGTTGATCTCTTTCTGGTTGCATCGATCATTGTTAAAAGTTTCTTTCTTACAGCATTCATTGCTACGGAAGCGCGGTAAACACAGCAAACGAAATATGTTAGACACGAATCCTAGGAAACTGACATGAAAATATTGCTCGCCAGCTGAGCTTTCTTCAAGAGGTTTAATTAAGTATGTACAGTTGTTTATACACAAAACTTTCGCGTTTTCCGGGTGATGTTTATAACCAACAAAAATCAATTCTTTGCAACATTGTAGATAAGATAAATCCTATTATTATAAAGAACTAATGCTTAGTGTTTATTATCTGAGTACGGAGGCTGTCAGGTTGAAAGAAACAGTATAGCTGTCTGCGCGAATTCTTTAACAAACAGTGATATGAAAAAAGGGTGAAAAGCTCTTTAAATATTCATTACGAAGAATGAAGTGGAAAAACAAGGGGAAACTCATATAATCAGTTTCTAGTTAGCGGTTTATTTTGCTGATTTTTGTGAACTTAATATCATCACAGGTTTAAATTTATGTTTTCTATTGCTTGATCTGTTGATCAACAAATTTTGAACGGTCTATCACCGGTTTTACACTGTAAGTACTGCTACTACTTAACAATTAAATTATGAGCTCGAGATTTCTATCGCGTGACATAGTTGATGTGAGCGAAGCCCGAATTAACTATCGCGCGATAGAAATCGAGAGCGAATAATCTAATTGTTTTAGCATAAATCTACTAGACGTTCAAAACTTAACAACAAGTACTCTTCATAGACACTTCAAAAACGCGAAGAAGCGGCCGCCATTAGGCTACTCACATTCCGTGACAGAATAGATAGTGAGTAGCGTAGCCTATAGAATTCGTGATAGAACGCTAGTAGATTTATACTAATAGTATATATTTTTCAAATGAAGACTTGTTGTTACGTAATGAATATATTCTTAAAAAGTTGTAAACGTTCTACCGAAATGAAAATTATTTTAGCTTTTCCAAAAAAAAATAAAAATCGTGCGTGAAGTCAATCGCTATCTGACTTCTGTGAGGCTGATCAGTTATCGTTATTTCCTTTGTTATATTTTCATTAGTTTTTTTTTTTCGTTTTAGTAATGTAAAACTGTGATCGACAATAATTTCAAAATCAAAATGATTCAGAAATTGAACCATGTGTTACTTATCTTACTGAAATTGGAACTTCTTTTTGCCTATTAATATTTTTTTTAGTTTTACAATTTTGAACAAGAATATCAGTTAACTAACAACTAATAGATATATTTTTTTCTGTACCGAAAATTTAAAAAAAGGTTTATCCTTACCAGGTAAACTCGCGCAATTTCCATTTGAGAACAAAACGAGAAATATAACTACTTCTCCAAGGCCGCCTTGCCAAACCATCAGCCCGCTTAGTTCACCCTTCATATATGCATAGCAGCCGTCGTGAAACTGGAGACAAACAAGCAATTAATCTTATATATACATCTTCAGATGAAAAACTCAAGATGAAATTAATTAATTATTAAAACTTGTAAAATTTTCCTTACCATTCCTGCTGCTTCTATTTAAACATAAACGAACGTTGATGCGGATTGTCTTAATTGAACAACGTCGTCTGTTTAATTCTCACCATCGTCGATGTATTATCGGAAACACTTTGAAAACACACGCTCCATCCCCCACCGTTCCTCTCACTGTCTCTCCCCCGGTTCTTTTTTTGTTTGTATCCAGTTATTCTATAACACAACTGGACGTGAGCACAAAAAGCACTGGCTTGTAAAATGAATCATCCAGTTTGTGTTTTATTTGGTCGAGTTTCGGCCATTTTGATCATTAAAACACGGTTGCCTAATTGCGACGAATGGAACGATAATTAAAAACCTTCGGCAACGGGCGAACGGAAACTCTTTGTCAAAGTGAGAAATGTCAAATTCAACAGTGAATAGTTCAAATTTTAATAAATATATTATGTAGCCCAAAGGCGGAACAGATGTGCTAGCTATGAGATAGCTATCGCTAAGAGACATTAGGGTATGTGGGTGTTAACTGTATTGCTGGCGACAACCTTTAGTCCCACTGTAAAACGCAACGCTCCTCCCTACATGAGCGTTGCGTGACGACATACATAACTGCTGCGTAGGAGACCTATGGTTGTTCGGAGATGTAAAATTTCTCTTAGAGTTGAACACGGCAAAGGAACTTTCTTATCTCCAAGTACTTAAACGGAAAAAAAAAGGGTTCGGTGTGTTTATTACATAAACGACACAAATAACGAAGTTCTAAGTAATTTTCCGAAGATTGTAGAAGATGGCCGAATATTTTCGAGGAAGATTCGAAGATGCTGCGTGTGCAGCCAACAACATTTAATAAGGGCAAACTTGATGGTAGCTAAGTAAACGTAAAGATATTAATATCTCATAAAAATCTTCAGTCTTCACAGTAAAGGTGAATTAATTTTTCCGCGGTGGAAGAAATCTTAATATTTCACTGAGGTTTATAAAATAAAAATAACATTAACATTTATTTAATAATTTTACCCAATTTTTTCCATGTATATTTAAGATAAGTTGGATCATAACTAGCAATACAGAAAGAAAGATTTAATGCTGATTACCCTATGAAGCCATATGTTTTGCTTGTGATGGTACTTCTAGCTGTCACACAAAGCCATTACTTGCTGACCTCATGAATCAGTCTACTGTTAATATCTGTCTACTGTTAATATCCAAATGCGTTAGCCAACAAAACGCATACATATTCGTTAAAGTAAACATTTCTAAGACAAGTTACCGCAATATCAAGATCGTTGCCATGTAGTTCGAGATGGTACAAAAAAAAAATGTGTTTTCATACGTTTATGACGACATTAGTCAATTGTGACCTTCGAAAGAATATAATAAATAAAAATTACCGTTTCCACGAAATCTAAATTACCGTGTAACTTTTATTCATCTGTAGTTGAAAGTCAGCATTTAATCTTTTAAGCAGCTTAACTTAAATATTGCAATATTTATAATAGTCAAGTTTCAAACGATCGATAGCAACTTTTACATCAAGGGTGCATCAAGATGAACTTTCAACAAATTATAAGTTTTGTAAAAAATTAATAATACATATAACTTGGGCCAAATAAGATCCCATTTGAATTGAGTTGTATCTAATCTTAAAAATAGTACCTAATTAATTATCCTACTCTGAAAAAAATAATTAGTATTTTATAATAAGTTGATATATGGTTACAAGAATTAGAGCAATACTTAAACGGAAGAAAGGTTTCGGTTAGGATTATATTGTGGAATCTTAACTTTCGTTAAAAGATTGTCAAACTTACTGTAGAGCTCCTGCATGTTATTGCGTTCCTTATGATTCCACATATATTTCTGCATTTAAAATGCATTCTATTTGGCGAATGAAAATCAGCGAGAAGCTAGCGCATGCAAAGTCATTGTTTACAAATAATGTTTCATTTATGTTTCCTTAGACAAAAACATAAATAAGAATTAAGCTCACACTTTTGAATGTTAAAAATATCTTCTTTTTTTCTAAATACTTTAATTGATGCTTAACACTTGTAAAGTACAGTTTTATGTAAGTTACTAAGAAGCACGATTTTAAATCAAATTAATTCGAAGCATTGAAGCAACTTGAAACGTAAATTTTCCGATTATATAATACATGGCCAATCCCTGTGGGTGTACCTTTCAGCAAAACGGAAATTAAACAGTTGAAGTTAAAATCTTTAATGCTGGAGCCTTCAAGTCTTTAACAAATTGTAAATAAGATAATACTTGTAAAACAGTTTTATGTAAGTTACTAAGAAGGACGATTTTAAATCAAATTAATTCGAAGCACTGAAACAACTTGAAACTTAAATTTGCCGATTATATAATACATGGCCAATCCCTGCGGGTGTACCTTTTAACAAAACGGAAGTTAAACAGTTGAGGTTAAAATGCCGGAGCCTTCAAGTCTTTAGAAAATTGTAAATAAAATGAGTTAGCTTAAAAAGACACTATTTTAAAATAGTGGATTCACACAGGCGGCATCGTTGACGGAAATGCAATATCAACACTTCATTATGAAATATATGCAAAGTCATATCAATGACACGCTGAGGTATTAAAGAGTTCTGCTTTAAAGCCGAAAAATAATTATAAAAATCAGAAATGTATCAATTGCAGAGTGAAAAGCTAAAGAATTGGTTTATAATCTAGAAACCAGCTCGACTCAGAAGCTTAAAACAGTTTTGTGTGTGATCATTTTAAACTTATGTTTCTATGCATGGCTAGAACAGCATGATTAGAACAATTAATTTATAAGCTAAGCGACAGAATACCGTAAATCACACTCCAGTAATCTTGCAAGGTTCATTATATTTCCGCTCCATTCAAGTAATTCAGTATAGTCAGTTACTAAGGTTAAAGAAAAGTCGAAGAAACTATAACAAAAAAAAAAATGAAATATGAGAGAGTAATACTGTTGTTTGGACTTCCCCATACCTAAATATTGTAGAATGACTGATTTGTTTTGACTATTCTTAACGTAAATCATCACACTAGAAAGAGAACTCGTCTCATTATAAAAGCGTACGTAAAGAAAAGCAAAAATGAGCGAATCAAAATAAAATAGTTAATCTGTGGTTATTACAAGTTATAAGTTGAACCGAACTTCAAGATAATACATGGGCACACGGGTGGAAAATATGTTATCATGTTCAACTCGGATATCTTGTCAGTGAGGGAAGCGAACAAGTAAGTTATCGAGTTAAATTCCAATTATCTTCAAGCAGCCATGCATGTATTTTATTATTTACTACATTGACACTTAACATGTACTTTTGATCAATTTTCCGAAGATTTCAGACTATCTTCGAAAATTCGAATTCGATCTATGCAATCTTTTTATCTAATTGTGTTGTATACGGGAGTGTGGTGCCAGGGGGGGGGGGGGGGGGGAGGTACTCCCTTACATACGCTATATAGGTATGTGCCGCCCGATATGGTAGGGTTTTTGACGTGCTCAGTCCTTAAATAGGGTATCCTTTTTGGTATTTTTGGTATTGTCACCCTTAGATATTCCTTAGATAGGGTCACTAAATTGCAGTATCCACCCCAACGCGCAAAACGAAAAAGATATGGTCTGTTAAAACTGGGCCTTAAAAAGTGTATCAAATCTCGATTTCTACCCTTAAATGGGGTCAGGATTTGAGATCCTTGGCGGCGCACACCTATCCTAAATTGTCGGGAGCACCCCCCCCCCCCTCCCCCCCCCCCCCGAGGATTTCGTGGCATTTCTTGTGAGAGAGTAAACCTGAAGAGAAACATTTGTGTTTACTAGGAATATATATTATAAGTTCATATAATGAAGACTGTGTTTCAAGGCTTATAGGCTCGAAGGAAGAACATTGCAGTTATAATCTTTGATTACAACTCTACTACAGGTTTTGCGGTCGATGAAACGTGATGAAGATTCTCTTGAATTATTCTTCTTACTTTTCCTCGAAGAAAACGGTACCATTTTAGCATAATAGTCAATATATTCGACGTAGGTTTACCTAAAATCTTCTGTTTTTAGAGCACGGATCTTAAATTTTTTATTTGGTTTCCAGAAAATACTCAAATTAAAAAAAAAAGATAACACTTTAAATGCAAATTTAATGCACCTTGGAAATCGAAGTACAATTTTCTTTACACAGGTTTTGATGTCAAGTTGCAAATCAAAGCTCTTTGCATCTTTTTCTGTAAAAAACTTTTTAGTTAATAGTTTGATCGAAAACATATTGATATCGATGTTTTACAAGCCACTTATCACTGTAACCATGATAACTTATTTTATGCTGTATTCATTCAAAGCGCTAAAAAGGTCTTCAAAATGCAAACGACCCACTGGGCTTTCTTCAAATTTAATTCTAATCAATCTGCAACAACTGTGACATTTAACGTAACGAATAATAAATGCCGCATTGACATGAAAAAAAGATACTGTTATGGATGGGATACGCCCGGAGATACAATACGATGCAGCCAGCTGCAATAAATAAAGATAAGTGTCAATGTGAAAACGACATGTTTATTTTCTATCTTTCGACAAACGTTTTAGCCCAGTTTGCTATGTTTTTCTTACATACAAAAATAGAGTGTTTCCATTTTACTCTTTTAAATCAATAATCCATGACGTTTTGGAGGTAAGACATCTGCTACCATAATTCGCTTTGTTTGCAGTTGGGAAAAAAAAATTACCTGCTGAGGGTAAAAAAAATAAAGTAAAGGAAAAAAAGGATTGATGTAAAACCGAGCTTAACTCGTATTGGTAATTTATATTTCTTTTAATTAAACGTTGATAGGATAGTTAGCTAGAATTTCAATGTACGTTCCTATTTGAATTAACATGCACGTACCAGTTATTTTCACTTCGACGACCTAAATATTAATTTGTCAATTTCAACAAAAAGAGTCTTACCTAAAATACATATGTTCAAACACCTTTTGATTTTTTACCATTTTAATAACATTCAGTGTTACACTGAAGAGCTTTTATGTGAAGCAAAGTGGTTATTTCCTATTCAGGATTAAGAAATTTGATGCAATTGTAGACTCGACATCTCTCAAGTGTTAGGAATAGTAAGTGATATTTTAGTTTACTTTAGAAGAGCCCTTCTTGGTTTTTATCTTAGAATGCAAAACTGAATGAAACTGAAAATATTTAACTAAAAAGCATTTGTTTTCTAATATTTTAAAACAAGAAAAATACGTTATACAGGAAGACCAAAGAATTGAAAAATCTCACTTGTTAGCGATAATGATACCTTTTTTAGAGTCATGGCTTTAACAGCACGGTTATTAAATTTTAATTATAGGTGGTTTGCAACCATTCCCTGAGGATTTAAAAGACAAAAGCGCAGCGGCCATGCTGGTGGACTTCTATTACTTCCAAAAGGAAGTAATAGAAGCTAAAAATAAGACATAGCTTGTTTTGTACACAAGCGTGACATCAGGCGAAAACCTCCTTTACTCTAGAATTACCGTGTGTTTCAGTGTCCTTAGTTGGTGCAACGTTTTCACAGGTATCCCAAGTACAAAGTTTTCTCAGACGGAATCGAACTACGCGGCTACACAGGACACAAATAGAGTTCAGGTTAGCAACGTTTGTTCAAAGTCGTTCGTATTTTATAATTTTGCTGTTACACAATGGCTATCATGACGCTCAAACTAAAACGATCACAATATACTGTAACAAAGGTCACATCAGATAGCCGGTCCTAATCGAGCTTGGGGTTGCAGAGCTTTTTCATATTTTTCATATTTTTCTCTGTTAGCAAGAGTAATACTCTGTGACCAAGCCAGTACATTTTATTTTTTGTTAATCCTAGACAGACTGCAGACTGGAACGATTTTGTTATATCGGCGTGTTTAACATACTCTAAACATGAGATCAAGGCGTCCCTCAATTGTGAAGGCAAATGAACGGACGGATGACAAATTGTTCAAGGAGGCAAAACAAACCGATTTCGTGATTTATGTTTAGTATCACTTCTAATTAAAGTACAAAACATTGTTGTATTTGAATAGAAACTAAATACTGTTGCTCCAGTTATATTTTTCAAAATAAATATACTTGCACTGAAATCGAATATAAATGGATTATAATTTGAAATTGGCCAATTTGTCCAAGTTCTTTCCTTGTATTTTGGGAAAAAATCCTCTCAAAACTGATTATAAATATGCATGGTTTGTTCTCTCATGGAGGAATCACTTCATGTCTCCTCTCGACGCTCTTAAGGGAGCATTTTGTGCAACGACAACAACAACAACAACCTTTATTTGCACTCTTGCAGTTACATAATAAAATTATATAAATAAAAATAAAAACTTATTGAAAGTAAAATTAGAGTACAGCTGCTTGTAAATAATCGTAGGCGCTAGCGGAACCAGGCAGTCGATTGTTCTTAGTATTTAAGGTGGCTCGACTGGGTTTTTGAGCGACGATACCGTTTAGCTTTGAGAAACTTGTGTACCACCACAAACGATCCAACGGAAAATTGATTGCCACAGCTGTACTAGAGAAAGATTAAAGTTTCAGATGAGATTAGTTTTATGGAAATCGGAGTTGCCAAAGCAACGTTATGACGTCACTTCCTGTTTTACATAATACCGAATTACTTGTCATCAAGAGATAATTTTGGAAAACGCTCTCTGGATCTTCGACCTGACGTACTTGTCCTTAGGTCTACAAAATTTTACAAATTTCTATGGAAGCGTTTTCGAGAAAATTTCGACTGAAGGTTTAAAGTGTTAAAATACAACAAAAACAAAACAATTTTGAAATGTTATTAAAACTTATGTCTACAAGGCTTGATGAAATGTTTTGGTCTGACATGAATTTTATACCATCCAAATACCTTAGGTGAAAATCTCAAGGAAATCGCTGCGTTTGTATTTCAGAAATATTACCTTGAATATGAACTGGCCTGGAGTGTTATTTCGCTTTTACATCAAAAATTGACCCTACACTTATTAAAATTGTCATGAATTAAAAAGCGAATGATGAATTTTTTTTAAAACTTAGTCCTCATAAAGATTAATTAATATTCAATACAACTGCCAAGTTTCAAATTCATTGAAACGTTCTAAGGCTGTCAATTTACAGCCTGAAAGTAGGAAAATATTGAGCTGATTTTCATGAAAGTGATTTGTTGATCTCATTATGCATCTCCATTGTATCAAATCGCCGTGGAATTGTAGCTTTCAGTACATCATGAATTCATGTAACACTTAAAACAAAGCAATGAAGTGTTTATGAATTCATTATGTACTGAAATTTACAATTGCATGGCGATTCGAGACAATGGAGACGCATAATGAAACAACAAGCCACAAGCGCGAAAATCAGCTCAATATTTTCCTGAGTTGGCGCTAAAAATTGACAGCCTTAGAATGTTTTAATGAATTTGAAACTTGGAGATTGTATTAAACATTAATTAATCTTCATGAGGACTAAGTTTTAAAAAAAATTCATCATTCGCTTGGTCGGTTGTTTTTATTTTGAAATTTTCCAATGTTCATACGTGTGATCTGATTGGTTGCACGCATCCAAGCGTGAATTGAGCACAGAAAGTGTTCACGGCGCGCAGGGCATTTTGGGTGAAGATGGGCCTTTTACAACTGAGTTACAGATCGGCAAGATGGCACAAATTCACGCAACAGATCAGACACACAAAAAGAACGGAAAAAAATGAGAAAGAAAAAAATGGAATTAGAGTCTGGTACAACTAAATGATAGCATGACTAGAACCTGGTATTAGATCATGAAGAAGCTTAGAGAATTATAATAAACAAGAGGCTCCAAGCAGCCTTTACTCATGCGCATGCGTAAGAAAATTTTATGATATGTTTTAAACATGATAAGAAGATGTCCGACATAGAGATAAGTTACTCCTTTCATTCAGTCATCGTTCCTGCAAACCACGTTGTTTACTATTGAATGTTTTGGAAATGAAGGCTGTACCACAATGAAGCCAGTGATTCTTCCAAGTCTTATATATACCAAACGTGAACATAGTAACGTATGTAGGGTTGTAGGAGATGCTGTCGTGACACCTAAGTAACGCTCTTTTACCGGAAAGTCACTAAACAGGAAGTTTAAATGGCGAAGACATGAACCGGAAGTGCACAATTTAAAATATGCGTGCATAAATTTGCATGCAAAATCGTGACACAAAAAATAAAAAAAACAAGAGGCTCCAAGCAGCCTTTACTCATGCGCATGCGTAAGAAAATTTTATATATTTTAAACATGATAAGAAGATGTCCGACATGGAGAAGAGTTACTCCTTTCATTCAGTAATCGTTCCTGCAAACTACGTTGTTTACTATTGAATGTTGTGGACATGAAGGCTGTACCACAATGAAGCCAGTGATTCTTCTAAGTCTTATTTATACCAAACGTGAACATAGTAATGTATGTAGGGTTGTAGAAGATTCTGTCGTGACACCTAAGTAACGCTCTTTTACCGGAAGTGAGAATAGCCGGAAGTCACTAAACTGGAAGTGTAATTGGCAAAGACGTCAACCGGAAGCGCACAATTTAAAATATGCGTGCATAAATTTGCATGCAAAATCGTGACACAAAAAATAAAAATAATAACAAGAAAAACGGAGCCGAAACCTTAACTCATGCCGCTTCGCGCATGAGTAATAATAAAAATAATAACAAGAAAAACGGAGCCGAAACCTTATCTCATTCCGCTTCGCGCATGAGTAATTAAAATAGGTGTTAAGGTGATAAAAAGTTGATATCGAGGACTAAGAAGGTAAAAATTAAGCATAACTAATTTACAAATTATGTTAGGAAAAAGATAACTGCAAAAAACGATTGTTAAATCTAGTAATCCATAATGATATCACTTTTAACAGAATCCTTCATATTGTAAGAGTTACTTTGGAACCCTTAAACCTAATGATGAATGTTCCATAACTTGTTCTCACTTTTTGTAAATTGTAAAACATTTGTTAGGTACTTCTCGTATTGTAGTCTTGTATTTTAAGATCAAATGTACAGCTGTACCGATACTTATTAAAATCAAAGGCTCCTTGCGAGCCTAGTCGTGAATATGAAACAAACACCGACCTTTTCCTACCTTACACAAGGTGGGTCCTTTTAGATTGTACATGTTATGACTACTTCCCTTATGTTGCAGATCCACGTACCAATATATTTTACCAAAGAAGGACCTCTAAAACCTTGATGTGTAGCTGAGGGAGTCCTGGGTTATTCTCAAAAGCGTATAGCAAACACGTGGCAGGTAAAATCCACTGTGATTTTTATCAACAATGCTTTAAGTAATGCTCCGACCACATAAGAAGTATAGTAAACTTCATTGTTCTGCAACATTGGCTCTTTCCCACGTAGAATACTTTTGGTTTCAAGAATAGAGGAGGGGCTGATGGTTCATAATTATATTTCGTTATAAAAATAAAGAAAATATATTTGCATCAAATAAATTTTAGGAAATGTTTTCGTGCTTAACCAATCAGAATAGCAGAAGACAATAGCTAATATAACATAATTTTGCTTCTTTGATAAAGTTCCCCAAATACAAAATCTTTTAAAACTTGCATGTTCTGCGATTGGGTCTCAAATTACTTGAAACCTTTAAAAATTAGACAAAATGCACCTTGAACCTTTACTTTTAAGCAGTTTTTGAGTGTAGGCCAATGAGATCACTAGTTGTAACAATGAAAAAAGTTGACATTCCATCGTGCATGGCCGTTGGCGCTATCCTTCTTATGCGGATCATCAATTAAAGATGAATTACAGTCCGTACTGCGCAATCTCAGCTCGGCAATGTTTGTGAGCCTCACACGAAGGAATGTTTACCAGCGAAAATGAAAATTACGGGACAAACTTACCTTTTTCCTTCATTATTAATGTCAGATATCCTTGCCAAACAATAATAACAAGTAAAAGAACCCCAACGTTTTCCAAAACGTTTCAGCTCATCGAGCGTTCGTAAACACAACGGCCGTAATGGCGGACTCGGTTTACTCCCATTTACTCCATGTATGTAACATATCAACAAATTCAAAACAAAAATTTAATAAAAATTTAATATAAGTTTGCCAGGTTACCAATGGTTTACGATGAGCGAGTGACTTTTCTCCATGCATGCAGTAATCGCAATAAGTTGTATTTACGACTTACCGAGATATGTCCAGAAATGCACGCTAATGAGATTCATGCTCTTTATGATAGACATCATGAAGTGTCCCCTAGACCTAATTCTCACCTAAACACAAGCAATTCTGTCAAACATGAAGTCATATGGAAATTACAAATAATTGTGTGTAATATGAAGTGCCCAAGGTCCGAGTTACGTGCATTTCTGGACATAAGTGAAATTAACATGACAACCAAGCCGTTTGCTTTGTATAGTTGATGCGAACTTAATAGACAAATTCGGCTAACGCATTGTTGTACCCAATTCAAACCTTCTGGGAATAAGTTTCTTTGTTCACAACATTTCCATATAATTTCCATGTCAATGCTTCATTGATATGGAAATATGACGAACAAAGAGTTCTAATCCCAAAAGGTTTGAATTGGGTACAACAATGCGTTAGCCGAATTTGTCTATTAAACAGTAGGTTTGTTGTATAAAAAAACATTAGTGAATTTACATTCTATCAGTCTCTTGATTCTGTCTGGTATACTCGATCGCCTAGCAAGGTAAGTTACGTTCACGCAATCGAAACCGATTAGCTATAATTGTACTTACATTATAACAGGACTAAGTACGAAGTTATGGATCGGTAAGGAATTTCTCTGTACAATCACACCTTCTAAGCATTTCGCTGACGTCGACATGACAGCTATATATTTTTAGTTACCTTATATGCGTAAACCCATGTCAGTCACTTAGTGTACATGAACTAAACGTGGTACTAAAAGTACTAAAATATTTAATTATTTACCTACACAGCTCGGGCAAGCTTAAGATTGATGACACCGTGGTGTAAGACTAAAAATATAATTATGCCATTTTTGTAATCGATTCAGTTGTAAATTCGGTTTTATTCCTGGTAAAATAATTGTAGCTATGTACAGTAGTAAAACATTTCTCTTGCCAAGCAAATGCATGAATGCAAAGTTACACTACGTTAGGTTAATCAATTTGCCGTGCCTCGGGAGCTAAGCCGCGCGAATTCGAGCGAAAATTATATATAAATATATACTTGATGGTGTCCTGCAGTTGCCTGGCAACAGTGGGTACCACTTCATGTAAGCCTATATGGGAGCATGGTAAACAAAGATAGCGGACGGTAAACGGTACGCGAACCATCGAAAGGACCTTTTACCAACGTTTTTGGTTGCAAAGAAGACGAAGTGGAATGGCGAGAAGCCTCATAGGCAAATCGAGAGTTTCGACTCGCGGTGCAACCTCTCCCGAGCTTCGCGAGGTTCTGCGAGACACGTATTTCTAGTTTATTAAGGAAGAGAAAAAAAAAACTCTTTTCACGTACGTGATAACTGATCATACTTTAAATGTAAACTATCAATTGCAATTCTGTAGCTTGATATACATTGTTGTATCATTCTGTCTCTTAATTATTTCTTTGTGGAACCCCTAAAGGCTGGTTTCCACTAGCGCATAAGCATAAGCACAAGCCAACATACGCAGACTCAGTAACGTGTTATTCATTAGTTCCAATTGTTTGAACAAAACAGAACAATAGGCACTAATGATCAACATGTTACTGAGTCTGCGTATGTTGGCTTGTGCTTATGCTTATGCGCTAGTGGAAAGCAGCCTTAAGGGGTCCGAAACTTGTTCTGTGCCAGCCTTCAGCGTGTTATGTCTTGCGCGCTCCGACATAACAATGGACAAATTCGGCTAACGCATTGTTGTACCCAATTCAAACCTTCCGGGAATAAGATTCTTTGTTCACAGTATTTCCATATAATTTCCATGTCAATGCTTCATTGATATGGAAATATGACAAACAAAGGGTTCTAATCCCAAAGGGTTTGAATTGGGTACAACAATGCGTTAGCCGAATTTGTCCATTATTTACCTGCATGTGTCAAAAAAAAAAAAGAAAACGGATTCCTGTTCTTCAGTTTACGAGCTGACGTTGCCAGTTCTGTACAGCCCCCGAAATGATCCCGACCCCGAAATGATCCCCGACCCCGAAATGATCCCCAAATCGACCCCGAAATGATCCCCATTTTTTTTTCGCACTGACCCCGAAATGATCCCCAAGTAATTTTTGGAATGGAATGGCCTTCCATCCAGAGAAAGCTGGAATGAATAAAATAAAGGCAGTTAAGGAAATTTTGATTCTCATTATATGCAGTATTCACTTATTTATTCATTTTGGACAATTCTTAAAATAAATAATTATAACGCATTTTTTAAAAACTATATCATTTCTTATTTTTGCGAGTGTAGCGTTTTCAACTGTAACTAATAACAAACTTATAGCAGACCGGCATGATATAAAAGAGGAAACAAACATGATCGAACGTGAACATCAACAACCATATTATTTCAGTAACGAGAAACAGAATTATACCATCAAAAACTTAAATGGTAATCAGTTAGTCTATCAAAACAATACGAAAGAATCGTTATTAAGTTTAATACTGAATGCATATGCGTGTTTGTAGCGGTCAAAGTTGCACGTTTAGAACATGAATAAGGTAGAAGGTCAAGTCAGTTGAACATTACTTCATATAACATCTGTTTGATATTCCGTCTCATGTCACAGTAAAGATATACTTTCGTATTTAATTTCGCTAAGTTACCTTGCGCATAAGGGTAATAGCGAATCGAAAAAAGCATTCCAATTGTATCTTTTATGGTTTTCTATATATCTTTTGAACATTCCTTTGTTAATTTTACATAGAAGCTACACCCTAGAGCTACTGTTCACTTTCAGTATGTGTACCACTGTTCATCTTTAGTACAATCGTCACACATGTAACAGTCCTCGTCGTAGTACTGCATGAGACCGCTTTCATTGGCGTAAACACCTGCAGATAGGCACTGGAATTTCTTACAGCATTCGGGGCAAATTTCTTCTGTCACTTTGCCTTCTCCGTACTTTTTCAAGTATTCGACAACATCCTCCCATCATTAGATGATGGCATGTCCACACAGTCTAAGCTGTGATAGTGAGCCTCTGCTTCGTGCCCAAGTAGAGCCATGCGTTTGAGATCTTGGCCGTCTTTATTAGAGACGTCAGCTTGTTACCATTTAAGAGTAATTGTGTTGTATTTCTCGTTACTGAAATAATATGGTTGTTGATGTTCATGTTCGATCATGTTTGTTTCCTCTTTTAAATCATGCCGGTCTGCTATAAGAAGCGAATAAGTTTGTATTTGTTATTAGTTACAGTTGAGAACGCTACACTCGCAAAAATAAGAAATGATATAGTTTCTTGAAAAATCGTTAAAAAAAATTATATGTTATAATTATTTATTTTAAGAATTATCCAAAATGAATAAATATGTGAATACTGCATATAATGAGATTCAAAATTTCCTTAACTGCCTTTATTTTATTCTGATTCCAGCTTTCTCTTGATGGAAGGCATTCCATTCCAAAAATTACTTGGGGATCATTTCGGGGTCAGTGTGAAAAAAATGGGGATCATTTCGGGTCGGGATCATTTCGGGGTCGATTTGGGGATCATTTCGGGGTCGGGGATCATTTCGGGGTCGGGATCATTTCGGAGGCTGTACAGTTCCAATAAAATCCAACTTTTCCTTAGCGAGAATAATCCTTTATCTTTGAAAACGAAAACCATCAAGTGTTTCGTGTTTCAGTTCTCCGGGGTCATTTCATAAAAAAGTAAAAACATATTAGATGATTCAACAACCATTCCTTTGAGGGCGTTTAGAACAATCGAAGCAAAAAGACTCCCCACCTTCAAAAAGGCTCCCCACTTTTAAAATGTGTTCAAACGATTTCTCAAAGACCTTTCACTCGATCGGCTTCAAACTGTGGCACTCTTAGTTTCTAGGTAACAGCTAACTTTCTGCCACAAATGAGTGAAATCGGAGGAACTGATTTCCCAAACATTAATTCCCTACAAATAAACGAAGAGTAAATGAGAAACTAAATAAACGTTGCCAACATACGAAGCAACTTTGGGATGAGAATGGTTGAGCTAACCCAGCCTTTGAATAAACACCCAGAATGTTAAATGCCGTAATCGAGCAACCAGCTGAGCTCCATTTAAAGTTACACAGTGGAGCGAAAGTTAGTCATAATATCAACTTTTGAATGACAATCTTGGAATTTTCTTTACTCCTACTGCTTAGTTCGACTTTCGTTATACACAAAAAACTAATTATCTGTATAGTGTAAATTACTAAGTTGACCCAATGTCAGCTATGTCGTTGTTATTATACCTATTTCTGTAGGTGTGTTTCCATTGGACTAGAATTTGATTGCAGTAAACGTATTTGTCTCCATTGAATCTAGTCTCGTAAAACAGTAACATCTTCTGTAAAGAGTTGAGCGCAGTGACGAAGAGCATAAAAACGTACTTTTGTAATTAGCTTTTTAAATCGAATGCTACACCGCGGTGTCTTTTTAAGTCAATACATAGTACGAAACAAATTGAAACGCTAAATTCAAGCGTAGGTAAACGGATTTTAAATTTTTCACAACTGATTTCATTGGCGATTTAAGGTACGTAAACTTATGTGGTAAAGTAAAATAAAAATTTGGCGTAGTTGGATTTACGCCAGTATGACTATAATTAGAACACATAGCTGACAAAACTTAATTTATTTGATCACTTTATTGGAAAACGTGAAAATTCAATGACATCAAAGAAGTCCTGAATTTTTCGGTCTAGTGCCGTTTACTTCTCAGTATTCGCAGCAAAACAAAAAAAATAAATATCGAGGTAACAGTAATATAAGATGGGCAACAGTTTTGTTATGGCAGATAAGGATTAATATTGCTATTTCGTGTTGACTTAATTTCGCCTTTCTTTTAAGCTTTCCCTGCGCAAATACTGCAAGTGTGAAGATCGATTTTTAATTATCGCTTCTGCACACATCAATAAGGCAGCTGATATTTGTTCGTATAAAAAGTCAAATTCAAAGCAGCATACTATCAACAGAAGGTAACTTTAATAATCAAGTTTTTTTAACCCTGAATTTTTGTCCATAATCAATTCAAATAGCGAATCTCATTCTAAGCTATTCTAAAGATCCGGTACTCTCTATTGTTACTAACGGTGTAATTTTCAGGTACATACAGAATGCTGCTAATTCTTCGCCGTCTCACAGTTGTATCAATTCTTGCGGTGTTTTGTCAAACGAGTTTATGGAGAAAAGTAGAAACTCAGACCACAGGTAAATTTAAGTAATTAGGTTAACATTATGTGAAATAGTTATATGACATGCTCCGTTCCTCTATTCCTCGATTTAGCTATACTTTATATCAAGAGTACTGCACTCTGTATAATATTTTGAGTTCGAAAATGTACATGGTTATCTGTTCATCAACATTTTGAGGAATTCGAAGTAGTTATAAGAAGGTTTAATTAAACAACTGTCAAGAAAAGGTATTTACGTTCGCATAAAATTGTCCCGAGTTCTATTTCAAATTCCCACAGTACTTTTAAATAAAAACAAAGACCATGAATTTTCAGTCAATTTCCATTACAAACTCTTACAAATTTGTACAGTATTTGTTATGCAAATCAGTTGACGCGCGATAGTTAATAAGATGGTGGACAATAACGCGCTGTCAGGTCGATTTCCCTGAAAACAGATTAACTGACAGTAAAACTAATTAACGTAATTGCGGTGTTTCTACAATGCGCATGTTGAAACATAGAGAGCATGACAGGATAACATTTCATCCGCAAACTCAAACGTTAAAACCTCCTTGTGCAGCATATTAAACAGCACCACATGAAAGTACTACTGAATAGCTTTCATTTGAATGGTCACACTTTAGGATTTCATCCACAAACTTAAATGTTAAAACCTCCTTGTACAGCACCGATAAACATTACCATAGGAAAGTACTGTGCAATAGGTTTCATTTGAATGGTCACACTTCAGGATTTAGTTACAACCACCTTGAGTACTTTGTATAGCATTTAAACAGTACCTTAGGAAAGCACTCTAGCTGCTTTCATTTAATTGTTAGTTTTTCAATCACAACTGGTACTACTCAACTAATAGCTTTCAATCGAAGGATTTCGTCAACACCGGTTTAAACGTTATTTTAGACCACCTTTTGTAGCATAATGAACAATATATTACAAACCACTTGTTAACCTTAACGATCGAACGTGGAAAATTAGTTTGAATGTAATATTTTTGGCACATATTTAGGTTAAAAGTTTCTACGAGGATTGGTGGTTTTTATAATTACGTAATTGTTATTTTTATATTTGTTTGGGTTTTTTCATGAAGATTAAATTCAAAACCGGCTTTTTTAAATACTGCATTATCAAAAGATATTACCATTAATATATATAGATAGCCCAAGCCTAGCAGCGTCGCACTTTGAACAAGCTTAACTAAGATGAAACTTAACTAAGGTGAAAGGTTGGAAGCACAAGAATTAAGATTGACGAACGGGCTATTTTCAATTTTAGCAATTCTCAAAAACAGTATTAGTATCCGAACGTCTGCACAGTACATTTTATTAATAGACCGTACAAAAGTTCACAAAACAACATTTCGCTGTCTAGAATAACTAGTACGACTACTTTCCGAATAAAATACAGTTTTTGTTTGTCAAAAATTGCCCGAGAAACTGATTTGGAAATCAAAATTGCAAAAATACACAAACATATTTGCATAAGGCGACGCGAGTGAAGACAGAAAATCTATTCTTGTTTTGTTTACATAAAATCGCTTTTTAATCTATGTAATGAATGAACAAAAACATAAAAACGGACAACACAATCTTCTTTCGAAAAATTTTATTCAAATCTCCATTAATTGATGTTTAAAAGCAAAACACGTACCATTTATAGCGCATCAAGGCAGAGCTGTCCACGTTGAAATTCAAGATAACAACACGACTTAATTTGAACGTTTCATAAACATGTCTCCAAAACTTAAGAGAACACAAAGGAAAAGTCAATCAATATCAACATAAATTTCCATCGAAAAGTGTGATTTATTTTACCTTTAAAGCACTGGACTGCTTGGAAATTCGTTAAAACTCCGCTTCTTCTGTTCTGAAATCTGTAATAAAACAAGGCATCTCCCCGCATTGCTCCTGCATTGATATTATGAAGTTCTTCGAAGCAAGATTTTATCCCTGAAAGCTCTCCTTTTTCCACTAAAGCGGCTTCTGAGTATTCCTAAATTAGTATCCCTGTCTTGAGAAGCAAACCGCGGAAAAATGCAGGGAAATAACGACTTTACTGCTCCGCCTAACACTGCGAAAGATCCAATTTTTTTAAAACTTTGAAAAGTGTTTACCGAGCTGACGGCTGTGTAGCCGCGCGTGTGGCGTTATACGCGCATGTTTTACGACGTCATACGCGCCCGCGAGCTAGTCCTGCGCGACGGACGCCAGGCGGGCAAACGACGCGCCCGCGAAACATTCCGCTAGCCATGACCATGAAAATATATAATGACGAGCATAGGTGGCATAGGTTCTATGAGTATGGGGCTGCCCAGCGGCCCCGGCGAGTGCTCCGCTATAAGCTTATGCTGTGTTTTGCTCAGTTTTCAGGAACGAATGTAACTTCCGATTGTTTTACATGATGTTTTTTCCTTTATTTCTCTAATAGTTCGTTCAGTTTTATTACCAGTTAACACTTTAACCCTATTCAGACCGGGCTTTTTTGGATCTTCTGAGATCTTCTGAGATCGGGGGGGGGGGGGGGGGGGGCGGATTCCGCCCCCCCCCCCCCCCCCTTCGTAACTTCTACAGGAAAGTAGGTATGGACACCAAATTTTCAGGAGACATTGTATGTCCGAAATTCTATCGATCCACATAATTATGTTGTCATGACAACTTCTATGACGTCATAATTACGTCATATATTGACAGTTCATTCACAGAAAGTGTTTGCCGTACTTATCTCTAAATTGTTTTGAATAATGACAATAATGTTTTCTCTGATGATGTTGGAAAACATTTTTTATGTATATATTGGTACTTGTAACTTGTAGCAACATGATGACGTCATCATGACGTCATAAAAATATATTTGTTTTGATGTTTTAATTTTTGTAATTAAACCACAATCTAAGGGAAGTATAAATTTTTCTTACTCTGTAATTGTTTAAACATTTGTATAACAACTTTTTATGTTACCATGACAGTTAATGTGACGTCATCATGATGTCAATATGACATCAGATGTGCAAGAAAACGTCCAAAAGGCGAGAAAATGTCACCTTAAAATACTTAGAATGTATTTATTCTAAAAAAATACATAAAAAATAAATAAAGCTAAAATAACAAAAAATAAAGGAAAAACAACATTAAAAAAAAAGAAAATAAATTTCGAATATTTTTCGGAGCCGCCATCTTGGATCCGCCATCTTGGATCCGCCATCTTGGATTTGGAATATCGTATCCTGAGCACGGAATATGCGCTAAAATTACCCAAAATCACTCAAAATTAAAAGATTAACATTTAAATCAAGCAAAGAGTAAAAAACAAAAATAAAAAATATGCGATAAAAGGTAGAAAAAAGTGAAATTTGAAAGTACTACAAAAAAGCCTCTTTAACTACGGTTACCATGGAAACGCCTCCTTACTTTTTTAATTTTGGATCAAGGACGACAACAATGCATCGTTTGGTGTTTAAATCCATAATAAAGATCAGTGTAAAACAGAATAACATAAAATAAACAGAGGAAATACTTATCTCTCAAAATGAGCAAAAAGCATCCGTCAAAATGTGGTTGCCATGGCAACGTCAAATTTTCTTTGACAACATACTTTCTGCCAAAATGTTCACAGATTAATTTTCAGGAAAAGTCGAGAAGTTTCAAGGCTGTAGGTAGAAAGGCTTAGAAGTTATAAACGTTCAAAGTCGGCGCGGGCACTTTCCGCCCCCCCCCCCCCCCCCGGGTCTGAATAGGGTTAATTTAATTAGTGTTTACAGTAGAACCTCGCTAATTCATACTCTGAAGGGAAACGAAAATCAGTTCTAGTTAGTTGAGGTTTGAGTTATCGGGATCGGGAAAAAAATCATTTATTTTTGTTATTATTAATAATAGTGACGATATATAGCATGAACATAGTTTTATTATCTACTTCTGTGGTAAACATCGTTTAATTTGCGTATAGTAACAAGAAATTCCAAAGATTATGACTTCGAGCTAAGTAAGTTTAACATTTGGGTACATGTTTTTGCAATATATACGACGTTTGTAGCGAATTACTACTGACAGTGAAACTAAATACAAAACAACATTAAAGAAGTAACCATGTCCGATTTCCTAGTTTCACTACCGAGGCAAAAGACACCGCATCCGGTAGTGACTGATAAGATCGTGAAATGAATGTTACAGTGCGACGCGCCTTACCGTAGCCACCCAACAAACTTTTTTACAAGTTAACCAATCAGAGAGCGCGAATTTGTTTTGACGGGCACGCCTCCTTGCAAAGGTAGCGTGTATCGTATTTCGTAGAACGCTCTTCAATTCTTGGCGAAGATGAGCGAACTTTACAACTGGCTTAAAAACCTTCCAGGAGAATTGCACCTGGAAAGGTGCAGTGCAGAATTCGAAAACCGTGGGTTTAAAACTTTAAGCTCGCTGAAGTACCTTCGGCCAGGCGATATCGATGCGTTCTTTCCGTCTCCAGAAAAACTACTTCTGGCGGAAAAGCGTATCTTGGAATGCGAGATCAAGGCTGTCGTCGACACGGAAAACAAGAGAATACCACTCAAGCCAATAGAACTTTCCCAGAGGTTCAACAGTTGTGGCGGTACATGTGTAAACTCCAGTACTAGTACTGTTGGTTCTTCCAACAACTTCCCAACGTTGTTGCCGTTCCCGCCGGCGAATGTTTTTATACCGCCAACAACGGCAGCTCGCAACTTCGCGTCCTCAAGCGCTTGCGGACAGAATAAACCACTGGATAAAAAGGCAACAGAAATGAAGGAAAATTTACTTGTTCTTGAAGTGCAAATTACCAGTGCTTCTGGTGAATTACAGCAACTCAAAGCTCAGCAGGAAGAATTGACTCCTTTAGCCGCCGTTCGTGGCCGGATTTGTAATCGTTGTCATCGAAGTGGTCACACGAAAGCCAGCTGTAAAGCGAGACCCTGTGAAAGTAGCAATAACTGTAAGATCCGAGAGAAACACCCGGAGTTAAAAAATCAAATATCATCTCTGCAAGCGGAACTCAAAGACCTACAGAAGCAGCAGGAAAAGCGAAAGAGCGAACTAGAAAACTTCTTGGCGGCGAGGAAAAAATCAACATCGGGTTTTTTCGCTGTTATGCGGCCCAGATTGCGTATGCAGAACTTGCCCAAATACACCGACCGCTTGAAGCTCGACAAAGATCTACTAGTGTTGCAACGAGCATTGAAGAATGAAATCCCGCAATGGAAACCTGAAGAGGGTGACTGGCAGTTGCCTATGATAATTGAACATTATCATCACGCTAAAGTTGCCGCGTATTTGCCTTCCCAGGGATACTTTGTTGGTAGCCCTTCAGTAGAGAGTCAAGCAGTCAAGTCGAGCTCGGCTGGAGATTATGGTTTTCTTTGATTACTTTATTGTAATATCCGTGTCCTGAACTTTGCTCATTAATTCAAACTAGTAACATTGTTTTGTTGACATTCTTGTTGTTGAGTTTATGAAGAATCAGATGTAATATTGAATCAGTTATGAAAATGATCACACACTTCTTGGCCGGCCTTGTTTGAACTGTTTTGTCCGAAGTAAATATAACGTTCTGTCGCGTGTTGCCATTTCACATTCAGAATATGTTTTCAGTTTTTGGAGTTGTTGGAATTTATAATAATATTTAGAGATGTGAGGCTCTTGTGAGAACTGTTCGTTGTACTTTTGTTCACTAAACAAACATGGGATACATGCTTTTTGTCCAGTAGCGTACAAGAAACACAACTGAACAGCTGGCACAGGATGTACATGTATGAAGCTTATGCCAGGAGCCCATGCTTTATTTCTACTTGAAATTTATTGTGTGTTTGTAATTCGATAGCTGTTGTAGGTTTTAGTTTATACATCAAGCTATATCAGTGCGGTTCTCAATTAAAAATAACAATTTTCTTTTTCCATATCTATTATACAAAATATGTTGTGTACTTATTTCGCATGTATCTTTTTTGAACAAATGTATTTTGAACTATTGTGAAAAAAGTAAATTTTCACCAGACACATTTTTTTCGATCCGGAACTTTGTGACTAAGTATATTTCAGATTCAACCTGTTTGTTGACAGCTGTTCATACGTCCTTGGTTGGTATTTTCTCACGGTATGCCATGTCGCATATTTACCACTAAAATACATTTGTAAACGACTTACGTTATTATGAACGGCCATAAACCAGCCTTGTTGTATCTGAATTTTGTGGCTGTTTTCATTTTGGCGAAATATTTTCTCCCATAAAGTTTTCCTTGTAACTTTGAGCAGCAAAAATGACAATCACGCGAGGTGTATTTGTCACGGTGTTCGCTGCATGGTACGAAACGTTTCTCTCAATTGTACTAATTCGTTACCAATACACATGTAAAAAGATATTCTTCTAGCATTTGCATTTTTTCCCGCCTCTCTGCAGGCCTCCATCGGGCGTATTTTTTTGGCGCGATGCGGCTTCGGTCGTTCACGATGTAAACACTTGGGACGGTCAAATAGCAAGCGTAGCGCTGATTGCGTGTTGAAGAAAGTGATATGGACACAAATAATAACTTTCGTAAGTCTTTCCTTTTATCAAGCTCAACCTTTTTTAGTTCTTCTTTTCTCTTTTTCGATCGTACCGGTCTAAAGCCGGTTACCTTTTGTTTTTTATATACTTGAGAGTCTACTCAGTAAAATTTACAACAACCCTCAAGAATAATTTTTATTTTCAGCTTACATGTAACTTTATATTTTTAGCAAACGTTCAGCTTCGTGTAAACCGACAAGGAGGTTGTTATGACAGTGGGAGAGCCTATCCTGACATAATAAGAGAACGGGTGTTAGACTTAGCACATGCTGGTACAAGCCAACGTCAAATTGCACTGGAGCTTCGAGTCAGCCGGCGCTACGTCCAAAAAGTGCTTCAACACTACGATGATACAAACATTTCACTACGTATTCCCCGTACTGACTTTTTTGTTCCAAAAGTCAACAACGAAGTTCTCGAGTTTATGTCCGTTGAAAAAACTGTAAAACCAAGCATTCATGCCTCTGAAATACGAGAAAGACTTCTGTTAGATGGAGTTGTTGATGCCGACGACCTACCGAGTGCCTCTCAAATCAATAAAAGATTGAAACGCGATTTGATCATGAGCAAAAAGAAGCTTTCGGTTGTGCCATCAGAAACCAATACTCCTGAGCATATCATCAGAAAAGACGAGTATCTGAATGTTGTATCCACCTTTCAACCCCACCAAATCCACTTCTTCGACGAGGCAGGTGTGACAAAAACAACAGGAAATCGTAGCTACGGGAATGCCACAATAGGCGAGAAAGCAGTTGAATTTCAAAGATACGCTTCCAATGCCAATTACACTATCAATTTGCTCCACTCGCTTCATGGCGTTGACCTATTCAATATCCTCGACGGTCCGTCGAATGGATTTGAGTTGCTGAACTTTTTTGAAGATGTTGTTGACGTTCATCGACCTGACGGGAGTGTTGTTCTCGAGCGTGGCGACTGCGTTGTGATGGACAATTGTGGATTTCACCATGGCCTTTTTGTCGAACCAGTTCTCAGAGATCTTTTGAATGACTACGGAGTGCAGCTAATTTTTCAGCCACCTTACTCTCCTCACCTAAACACGTGTGAATATTGTTTCCACCAAATCAAGGAATTCCTTCGGAGATGTCAGATGTTAGCCAGCGAAGAGACAAAAATTGCCATCGCCGAGGGAGTTTCCACGATTTCACAAGCTAATTCGTATAGTTATTTTCATAACTGCGGATATGTGTAAAGCCGTAAAGTAGATTAGCAGTGTCCTGTCGCAAATATTATAACTTTGTTTACGAATACGCTACGACAAGTTTCGTTTTAAATCGTGTTCAACTTTGCAAGGAGGCGTGCCTGTCAAAGAAGTTCGCGCTCTCTGATTGGTTAACTTTGTAAAAAAGTTTGTTGGGTGGCTACGGTAAGGCGCGTCGCACTGTAAATACATGTACGTGATCGAAGTTACAATCAGATAACAACCGGCCTATTTTCTTGACAATGTATTTTGAGAAGTCATAACAACAGAGTTCGAGTTATCGAGATAAATTTGGGCCAATTAAGGGAAACGAAAAATAGTTCGAGTTAGCGGGAATTCGAGTTATCCGATTTCGAGATATCCGAGTGAAAATGACTCCAAAATAGAACCAAAACCAAAGGTAATCGAACTTAGTTCGAGTTAGCGGGGAGTTCGAGTTAGTGGAGTTCTACTGTAGTTAGTGTCAGGAGCACTCGACATTTTTTTTTCGGCGGAAAAAGATTCCTGTCCTAACATTTTCCGCCCCTAAAATCTTCAGCTTAAAAAGAAAAGAAAAGCTCAAGCTGTATTAGTTTTCACACGGTTTACTTTTTAGCGGAGCACTTGCCAGGCCGAAGGCCTGGCTGCGCAGCTCCATACTCATAGAACCAAAGAACCATAGAACCCATGGCCGTCATTTTTCATGGTCATGGCTAGCGGAATGTTTCGCGGGCGCGTTGTGTGTCCGCGGCTGTCGTCCGCCGCCGTCGCTTAGGGCTAACTCGCAGGCGCGTAGACCGTCGCAAAACATGCGCGTATGACGCCACACAACATCCGGGATCTTTGCAATTTTCACGTGAAATGGGAAAACACTTTTGACGTTTTGCTGTGTTTAGCGGAGAAAACCGTTTAAATTAAAGTCGTTATTCTCCTGAATTTTTTCGCGGTTTGCTTCTCAAGACAGGGATACTAATTAAGGGATATTCAGAAGCCGCTATAGTGGAAATAGAAGAGCTTTCAGAGATAAAATCTACGTAAAATCTTGCTTCGAGGATGGGAGCAATGCGGGAAGATGTTTGTCACTTCGGGTTTCAGAACTGAAGAAGCGGAGATTTAAACAATTTCCAAGCAGTGGAGGGACTTAAAGGTAAAACAAAATACACATTTTTCGATGGGAATTTATGTTGATATCAATCTGTGATTGACGTTTTTGTGTTCTCGGGAGAATTGTTTATAACGCGCTCAATTAAATTCAGTTGTTTTGATTTCTTTCATCGGAGACATCTCGGCCTCGATGAGCTCTTAGTAATGGCTCGTAAACATAAACTTATGGAGATTTGAATAAAATTTTTCGAAAGAAGATTGTGTTGTCCATTTTTATGTGTTTGTTCATTCATTACATAGATTGAAAAGCGATTTTATGTAAACAAAACAAGACTTAGATTTTCTATCTCCACTCGCGTCGCCTTATGCAAATATGTTTGTGTATTTTTGCAATTTTGATTTCCAAATCAGTTTCTCGGGCAATTTTTGACAAACAAAAACTGTATTTTATTCGGAAAGAAGTCGTACTAGTTATTCTAGACAGACAAAAGTTGTTTTTGTGAACTTTTCTACGGTCTAAATGTACTGTGCAGACTGTCGGGTAATACTGTTTTTTTGAGAATTGCTAAAATTGAAAATAGCCCGGTCGTCAACCTTCCGACCTTTCACCTTAAGCTTGTTCCTTTTCTCCGGCTCATTTCGATTTTTACCGTAATTTGTACTTGCAAGAACCTGTTAATTTAACAGTCCAAACCGAATTTTTGAACAAACTTGAAAACAGATTAAGTGAGAGCGAAATTTTATCCTGCGAAGGATAAAATTACCCACGCAATGCGTGGACTTTCTTCAGGGAAAACCCCCGGTTCAGACGGATTACCTCAACAATTTTACGCTAAATTATGGGATCTTTTAGGCCCTATTCTGTTCGAAATTATAAATTTAGTTTGGAAAATAATTCTTTAAGTGATTCAATGCAAAGAAGCGTGACTAGATTACTTTACAAGAAAGATGATAAGAAAAACCTCAAAAATTGGTGGCCCGGCCATTTCGCTACTCAATGTTCATTACAAAATTTGTTCAAAAGCTCTTACAAACAGACTTTCAAAAGTGTTACCCTCGACTATTTCAAGAAGATCAAACTTGTTCCGTCCCAGGTAGGACGATTTTTGAGAATTTATTTCTCTTGCGTGACCCTCTAGATTATATACATATTACCAATGAAACTGGTATCTTGCTGAATATCTACATTATACTGTCAAGCAAATATGAAAATTATAGTTAATGTTTTTTTGACTAAAAAAATTCCACTCGAGTGGGGGGTGAGGCAGGGAGATCCCCGGTCTCCACTTTTGTACATTTTATGCGCAGACGTTTTGGCTACCAGTATAAGAAAGGATGATACTATTGAAGGTTTTCTCCATCCAGAAGCCTGAGGAAAGCGTTTTAAAATTCGCCAATATGCAGATAACTCCACATGTTTTGTAAACAACATTTTTTCTTTAGACAAATTGTTTACCTTACTTCACAAATACGAGACAGGTACAGGGACTAAATTAAATGTGGCAAAGACTACTTAAGCCATGAAGTTAGGAGCTTGGTGCTCACGTCCGGACACTCCTTATGGCCTGACGTGGGTGTCAAGAATGCGAATCTTGGGTGTCTGGTTTAGCAATGGTACTGCAAATGTGGAACCAGATAACTGTTTACCACGCCTTTCCAAGCTAGATTAAAATTTGAACCTGTGGAAGGGTGTGGGGTGTTTTCACTCCCACCCTATCGGCACTACTCAATATTAGGTTTTTAGTTAATGTTAAGACTATTTTCTTTTACCTAATGGACTTCTGCTGACGACGAGAATGACATGCGAGCAAGCTTTTTCATTAAGACCATACTTTATGGTATATGGGTTTTTTGAAATGAAGCAACTTTTCACAATAGCACCGAGAACTCTCGGGCCACTGTAAGGGACATAAGGAATGACATCACAACACAGTTGCAAATTGACCGAGGGGGGGGGGGGGGGGGGGTACTTTGCAAATTTTTCGGCGGGGGTGTGCTGCTGGGACTCTGAGACCCTTAACCTATACTAGACCATTTTAGCTGCATTATGCAACCATATTCTAGACTAAACAATGAAAAATCCTACCCTATCCTAGACCTTTTCTAGACTCGCTATTTTGCAGAAACTCATTCACTATCACAGTCTAAGATACCAGGGGTCAGTAAAAATGTCATACAGCACACCTTACCGATTATTAAATGCCATTTGCCAGTAAACCTCGTCTAGACTAAATTCTTCATGCAACTGATCAGTTTCGCAGAAAATGATACCCTATTCTGGACCAAAAATCTCTGATTACTATACCCTATCCCAGACTAAACTGCCTGAAAACCATACCCTTCACAGCGGCACATACCTATATAGCTCATATATGGGAGTCCCCCTCCCCCCCCCCCCCCCCCCCCCCCCCAACCGCGAACAGAAATTTTCTGCTTTGTGGTGTCATCCGAATATTTGTGAAATACAACAGTCAAAGCTTGTGACTCTAATAATTTAGCTACTGGCAACTCATCATTCATTACCAGAAATGACTAAAGTAATCATGTGCAAACCAGAAAGGAGTTTTTTCAAGTGGATTAAATGACCGGAAATGAACTTTATAAATGATCCCTTATGTACTAGACTTTCAAGTGACTGTAAACCGGAACTGACCTTGTATTATTGTAACCGGAAATGACTAGCTTTAACACAGGATGCCTTGTAACCGGAAATGACTAGCCTCTCAGGATAATATTGTAAACTTTAGGGATTTGTTATTGATAAATAAAACATTTTAAAAGAAAAAAAAAACACTGTTGTGTTTAGCGGAGAAAACGGTTTGCAAAATCGTTTTTTCCTGCTTTTTTTTTCGCGGTTTGCTACTCAAGAGAGGTTTCACATTTCTCAAACAGCGAGCTTTTGTGGAATTTGTGCAGTCTAAATAACACTACTTCAAAGATAAATGGAATACATCAAAACAATCTGGAATGAGAAATTATCGCGTTTTTGCGAAAATATCTGAAATTGGCGATACTTTCTGAAATCTCAGAAAGTTTCTAGTAATCAACCAATCAGAATCAACCAAGCATTGAACCGTGAAAACGGCTAATATTGTCACGGCAACCAGAAAGTATCTGAATTTTCAGAAAGTTTCTCAAAAAGCAGAGAAACTTTCTGTGAATGTACCAATAGGAACTAGAGTTTGAATTATTAACAAATTAGATCGGCATATGTAATTTACAACGTAGCACGTATTCAACTGAATAATTTAAACAACTCATAAACTCTTGCGAAATGTTCCACGGTTTAGTGCAACTAGTTTGGAATGTATTCCTCGAAGTGTTTTTTATATCTCAAGCTACATTCCTTCTACTTGCTATTGTTTAGATTGCGAACGCTTTTGAACTTAAAGAAAGTAATTTTCAGTAGTATGATCCCAATCGTGGAGCCATTTTAGAAATGTTTGCTTACTATCGCTGATACGTTAAACCTGTGTTACGAAGACAATGCAGTCTGTGTATCGATCTGTGTATCGATTTGTTGCCCTCTTTTGATGTCTTCCCATTTACCGTCACCATTAAAAGGAAATAACCGCGGAAATGTCGAAAAGAAGTACTCCTTTCCGCTTTCGGTTCTTCGCTTAATATAGCACATTAAAGAACCAACGAGATGTTTTCAACTCTGTAATAATAATTTCCAGCCATTATGCAAAACGTAAACGTTCGTTCGTTTTCAATAATTAATCCTTGAATGCATAGAACTAAAATATACTGGATTTCTTCACCTGATTCCTCGGCAAAAAACTGTTCACTCGCGCATCGCGTAGCTGCGTCGAGAAACATAACAATAATAACACAATGACTCGATGGGAACGTGTTTGATACAAATTTGGCGCTAAACAAACAGCAAATGCGTCGAGTTTAATCCAAGGGTGCTTTTAATTTCGACAGTAACGACGTTGTGTTTTTCAGACATTTTCGTCGGGAAACATATTAAAAACCTTCGAATACAGTCACCCCGCAAGGAGCTTGCAAGAAAGCACGAGCAGTTCTTTTGTTTCCGGATAAATATTAACAGAGGCCGAAATCAAGTCAAAACACTGAAGAAATTATTTGCTGTTGTTTCTCATTTGACAGTAGAAATTCTCGCTAATAATGTAACCTTGTATTAGCTCTGCTTCTGTTTCATTAGCTCCAAGTAAACGCCGCTCAGGTTCCATTTGGTTTCGAAAAAGGCGGGATCTGGCCTGCAAAATTGCAAAATGTTTACAGAGTCTTTCACACATACAAAGAAAAGCAGCGAGATGTACTTAACTACAAGGGTATGAAAGATGACTGATCAGAAAGCTAATGACACATGATGAACCATTTGAGGCACTTGACAGTTACTTTGACAGTTTACGGAGCTTTAGTGCAATATGTTTTAAACAGTTTAGTCAAGAATGTCTCTGGTATTAAATGTAGAAAGTTTCTGCTGAAGAATGCAGTTATGTAATTCATGATTTGATTGTAGCAATGTGAAAAAAATAAGGGCACCTCATTGACTTTATCAACTGATCAGAACATTCAACATGTGATAACAGTTCATATTGTCACGGCAAGCAGAAACTAACTGAATTATCATAAAGTATCTCGATTGTAGAGAAACTTTCTCTGAATTAGCCAATAGGAACTCTGAGCTTGACAGATTTAACTGCCATTTCGACAAAAGAAAAAAATGTCTGCATGATTGCTGAAAGATGTTGTTTACATACTTGTACAACAAAACAAGCGCCTAGAACTGCCGTGAATAAAATTCACTCAGGAACTGTTAAAAAACATGCAAATTTATTACAATGTTGTTACAGTTTTTTAGCTCCAAGTTAACGCCGCTCATGTTCCATTTAGTTTCGAAAAAGGCGGCGATCTGGCCTGCAAAATTGCAAAATGTTTACAGAGTTTCACAAATACAAAGAAAAGCAGCGAGATGTACTTAACGACAAGGGTATGAAAGATGACTGATCAGAAAGCTAATGACATGATGAACCATTTGAGTTTACTGAGCTTTAGTGCAAGATGTATTAAACAGTATAGAAAGTTTTTTATTAAGCGTAGAAAGTTTCTGCTGAAGAATGCAGTGGTGTGTATGATTCATGATTTGATTGTAGCAATGTGAAAAAAAAAATAATAATAATGCCACCCAGCTCATTGACTTTATCATGATCAACCGATCAGAACTTCTGATCAACCAAGCATTCAACCCTTACCAGTTCAACCTATGATAACAGAAACTTTCTCTGAGTTAGCCAATAGGAACTCAGAGCCTGACAAACTAATTTCCGTCGGGTCAAAAGAACAAATTACTGCACATTTGTTGAAAGATGTTGTTTACATACCTGCACAGCAACTTATAGCGGCTGGAACTGCCGTGAACAAAATTCACCCAAGAACTGTTAAAAAACAAATGTATTACAATATTGCAGTTTTCACTCTTGCATCAAGCGTTTAATCTGTTGTACAATGTTCGCTTTGTTGTTCTCTAGTTCACAGGTTAATTCAGCTTAGTGACCTCAGTGAGTCCACAATTTGTTTCAAGTAAACATGACACTTTCTTCGGATGATCGAAATCTAGACTGCTGTCAGTGCTGTTCTCGACTAATTCCTCAAAAATGAGTTTTCATGCACAAGAGTACATTTCCACAGTTAGAAGCATAAAATAATCGATTCCGTAAAAATTTTCTCAAATTAGAGAGAACTTGTTTTTATAAAACGCACAGATGATAAGACTTTTATGAACAAGACCCGGATTAAAGAATCACTATCATTTCCGGAGCGTTTAATTAGATTACACATCACGGACAATTTACGGTACCTGAGAAAGTTAATGGAATAGCTTTTTATGTATTCTACAGAAAGTGCTCGTTTCTTAAAAATCCAAAAACTTTTTCGGACCCAAATGGCTATAAATACTGTTACATGCAGAATGTTTACAAACATACATGTCAGTAGGAACAAGAGTTTGAACAAGAACTCCACGAATATTAAAATCGAGCTTCAAGGGTTTAGATTGTTATTAAGTTTGTCTTAATAGTTGTTTCAAATATGAGTGAGCGCGCCAAAGTTCTATGACTATGGCTTGTTGAGATCGAAATTTTGTCACGCTACAATGTTAGTGCTACAGGAATGTGTTTGCCATTTTCTACTATTTTTCTTCGATGCTTTTTCAACTTCTATTTTTGTATCTCGATCAATAATTGTTGTCTGTTATCTTGTATTTTTGAGTGTTCGATAAGAAGGTCTTAAAATCCGGTGTTCGACTTTACAGCTTATATGACGGCACTTGTAGTTTGGTCCGTCAGATATGAAAACAAACATGAGTACTTTGGAGTCTCGTGAATCGTATAACAATTTTAATAGTAGTATTCGATCTGAAATTAATACAATATGATACATTATTACAAAAAAAACCCGCATTATTCGAACTAAACGGCAAAAGGGAAATAACACGATGCAAAACCTTGGCTTTAAAAAACATGAACAGAAAGTCAACAATACTGGGAGTTACGTTTGTTCAAAATCAATTAAAACTACAACACTTCACGAAAATCAATAACGATAACTTACTTCGTGACGGGATTCCAGAATTAACGTTAGGGTTCAAAACTGGAGAGCTAAATTGTAATACTGAAAAGCAACAATCCTAAACTGACGGTTTTTCTAACAAATCAGAGACAAAAACTCATTCAAAACACTGACACATTGTAATCACTAATAATCAAACGTGATAATTTCTTTTGCGATACAATCAAAATAAAAAGCGGTGACATGTCCGACATTAATTATTTTTCGCTTTCTTTGGTATTTATACTGTAGAGTTTTTGTCACTTTACATAATTATTGTGTCAATAATTTGATCCTTCTTTGTCCTGTAAATCAGAAAATTGATTTAAGCGACTCTTGTCAGTTCAAAAATATATTACACTTGAAAGAGGGACTGACTGTTGCTCACAGTCGGCTCGACTTCTCATTGCTTTGCACGAAAAGGCTGCATATGTGTCACTTTGTAGTTGATCTTGACTTTCGCCTTATCTTCAGCTGCAGTTGACGTTTATTCTTTTTGCCCTGGTCGTTCTGCCAAGTGTCCTGTGTTTTCCTTGTCTGTATAAGAGGAAACATAACGTATAGCATACTGTTATACTCGGAATCTTTTCGGAATTTTCATGCTCACTATGTTGCCAAATGAAATGATGTCACTTTTATTGGTAACTTTCACCTTTTTAACCGATTTCCCCTTCTCACTCTCCCTTGCCGCAGGTTTCCTTTTCGATCCTACCTGAATCTGCAATTGACAAAAATATAACATCAGAACACTTTCCTATCTTGTCCAGCTAAACAAGCCGGCAGTTTGTGTAGAAAGGAAATTTAAAATCTTGGCGCGATCTGATAAAGCATGGTTTTCACATAAGTGGAAGCAGTGAAAACGTGCCCGGCAAGTGTCCTGTGGTTTTTTTTTGTCTGTATAAGAGGAAACATAACGTATAGCATACTGTTATACTCGGAATCTTTTCGGAATTTTCATGCTCACTATGTTGCCAAATGAAATGATGTCACTTTTATTGGTAACATTCACCTTTTTGACCGATTTCCCCTTCTCACTCTCCCTTGCCGCTGGTTTCCTTTTCGATCCTACCTGAATCTGCAATTGACAAAAATATAACATCTGAACTTTTTCCTATCGTGTCCAGCTAAACAAGCCGGCAGTTTGTGTAGAAAGGAAATTTAAAATCTGGGCGCGATCTGATAAAGCATGGTTTTCACATAAGTGGAAGAAGTGAAAACGTGCCCGGCATACTGCATAAGCATAAGCATAAGCGGAATCATAACAGCACTAGTATCCAGTGAAAACGTGCCCGACATAAGCATAAGCATAAGCATAAGATCAATTTCACTTGATGACGCAAATTAATTCTTCCGTTTGTGCTAAAATGCTTATGTCGCTCTCAGTAGTGAAAACCATGCTTAAAGGAACTGGACATTTTTAATTTATGTTTGGAAATTACTTCCGTTGAGAAGAATATTTCGGACCAATGCATGTTGCCGTGATCTAGGTCGATTTTATATCACAGCATAACTGCATGTTGTACGAATCTATGTTTTCTTTACCAGGAAACGCTGCAGATTATGTCCACTGTTTCTTTTTACGCAGCCTTCTTTATAGTCTGTAAAAGCACTCTTTACTAACTTCTGTGAACAGGTCTCCCGGTTTGGGGATAGGGCGAAAATTAAAGCCGGCGAGCTGAGGGGGAGTTATATACTTGAAGTTAAGTATGTCGTGATGTCTTTACAATGATATCTGAGGATAAACGCATAAAAATACAGATACCGTTTACTTCGTACCTGTGGGAAGTGATTTTGTTTGTTTAATAGTCTGTTTAATTGCTCTTCCATGTGTTGTTCTTCAACGTCCATGGGTCCAACATCCTCCAATTCAGTGGACAATAAATGTTTCTTAAGACTTAAGAAAGGCCAGTCAGTAGCTTTTATCTTCTGGAGGGTATTTGGCGAAGCTTCCTCCCATATTGGTCTGCATTTCTCTTCCAATTTAATAAACGAATTCCACCATGCAATTTCGTTAGTGCTCATCCGACATGCGCTTTTGGATAGCTTGGACTTCATATCCTCCGCCGAAGGGATCCTTTTAGAATGAGGGCGGATGATCGGAGGGATACCTTTGGGAACAGATTTCAAGATGTAAAGAGGCCCATCTTGGGGTAGCCATTCTTCTTCCTTGGCCCACTGTTTGTACCACATACCTACTTTTCCTGAATCATCCTTAGCGAATTTAAAAGAATGTGGATACACATGGCCCTTGATATCGTCAATATGAGGTGCAAGCCATTCAGTGATGTCGTACAAAAAATGAATAAGATTTGTCTCAGGAGAAGGACTGTAACAACCCTTAATTAACTGCTGCAGCTCAGGAATGGTCATGACAGAATGCCGCTGAAGCGCATCGGCTATCCTGCTGAACATCTGTGTTAAATACCCACATAAAAGGAGAGAAAGTTAATATATTTCATCAGCAAGATGGTGTTTGTAGTACAAAAACTTGACTCATTTTTTTTTTTTTTTTTTTTTTTTTGCAATACTGCAATATAATCAAACCATCGGTAAAATCCCTGAAATGAGTTAAACTTTACTCACTTGATCAATATCTTCATGAGTGTGTCCAACCATCAGGTATGAAAGAAAGACCTAAAAAGAGTGGATATGTTTTTTTCGCTGCTAATTTGTTAGGTTAAGCGATTGATGTTTGTCACGAAAACGGTTTCAGTTTAAGACGTCATTGATATTTATAATCGATGACTACACAATAACATACCTCTTTAAAAATTCCTTCATGGACAAGATATGCTGCAAAGGCCATAATATATTTATTTTTACATTCTCGGTAACAGTTGTCTTGTTGAAGGAACAAAGTCGGAGGTAGTCTTCCATCCTAAACGTAAGCGATAAACATAACGTAAATTTTACACGATGCGGAGCCGATCCTATAGCTGCAATTAACCCAAGTAACGCACCGGTAATTGCCGCAATAAAAGTTTGAAAGGTAACGAGTTCGGCCCGTCAAAAGCCTCGAATGTTTTTTTTTTTTTCAGGCTTTGATCACAATTATTGAAACTGATTAATTGGTCAAATCGGGGTTCATTATTCCATTGACCGTTTAATCTCATTATCGCAGTAATTGTTAGTTATCAACTTTGAAGTCAACACAAATTGATTTTATTACTCATGCGCGTAGCGGCATGAGGTAAGGTTTCGGCTCCGTTTTTCTTGTTATTTTTATTTTTTGTGTCACGATTTTGCATGCAAATTTATGCAGGCATATTTTAAATTGTGCACTTCCGGTTCAAGTCTTTGCCATTTACACTTCCTGTTTAGTGACTTCCGGCTACTCTCACTTCCGATAAAAGAGCATTACTTAAGTGCCACGACAGCATCTCCTACAACCCTACACACATTACTGTGTTCACGTTTGGTATATATAAGAGTTAGAAGAATCACTGGCTTCATTGTGGTACAGCTTTCATTTCCAAAACATTCAATAGTAAACAACGTGGTTTGTAGGAACGATAACTGAATGAAAGGAGTAACTCTTCTCCATGTCGGACATCTTCTCATCGTGTTTAAAATATATCGTAAAACTTCCTTACGCATGCGCATGAGTAAAGGCTGCGTGGAGCCTCTTGTTATTATAAGTGTCACTGAAGTGTGCAATAATTATTATTTACATACATTTTATTTCTGAACCATAACTGCCTAAATCAGTACTGACTCACTGTAGCACAAACGAGACAAACGATTTTTTCTTCAGTTATCAGTACTTTGCTCTTTCTCGTCAATGAATGCATTGCATGCTGAGGATTCTGACCGTGATTTGGTGTGCTGTGTGTTTCGTACCTTGGCTAATTTCAAGAAGACTTTCAACAGAATATTCAACGTCAGATTGCTATCGTGGGGCCAGCGAAGGAGATCTAGGAAGGTAAACACTCTTTGGTGCCCATGAGAAATAATTCCTGTTATGTGTGTTTTCAAAAAGTGCAGTTCGTCTACCTGAAGTGATAAGCGACATTAACATTAGAGTTAGTTAAAATTGGCATCTGGTTTGACTGCTGTGACTGAGTAGTTTACCTTGGAGGTTTGTGTTGCATGTGGCAAATTGGTTTTAGACTGGTCCATTCCATCCATGATAATTGATAAGTACTTTTTTGGTTCACTTTCCGACATGAGACAGCGGCGGTAGTATTCTTTCCTTTCGGCCCTAAGAAACATTTAAAAATGTATAGTAAAGACAAAAATAATATGATAAGGCAGACGCCATCGAGTTTAGACAAAGTAAAAGAATTAAATTACTAGACTGCCGTGATAGATTTAATGACAAACGGAATCTGGTAATTAAACCCCAGTGTAAACGCAAACACTCATGATCATCTGCACTTACATCTGTTGCCGTAGGTGGATACGTTTTTTTTCCATCAAAGACAAACGGGTTGTCTTGCTGTCTGTTTTCTGACAATACTCGGACAAAAGGACACAGACGCCACATTTGGTGAAACGACTTTGCTACGAAAAAAGGTTTTTTTCCTGTTAGTATCAGCATTTCAAATTACGGAATATTATATGTCGCACTAGTGTATACTGGAAACATGAGGTTCTCCCCTAAAAATTGATTTCCTTGCAGTTTGCATTTTCGCCCAAATCAAACAGTTATTTTTTTATAACAAGCTAGCAAGCTATCTGTTGTTGTTTAAGAAACATTAAATGTTAGTTAACGGGTCAAAATTCATGTGCTGTCATTATTTGCCTTTTAATATTCCAACCAAAACACAACTGTTAAACATTGATAGCTGTTTATTTGTTTTTTCTTTATCAATGTATATGTCCCGGTAAGAAAAAAAAGAACCAACGAATACTAATTTAGAAATACAGCAGGCACTATGCAACAGAAAAAAAAAATCGTGTTACTACCTTAGGAATGTAGACGTTCTTAAGGTTACTTTTCCACAGACGCAGGAAAGAAATTTCGCTGACGGGATCATTAGTTTTTCGTCGTTCTTCTTCCATGTACATCTTGTAAACCTCTTTCTTTGTCAGGCACGATGGAAGTGCAATTTTGTCAACGTCTGGCATCTTATCGCCACAGGTTTCCGCGTATTCTATTGACAAAATAACTACATCTTATTGTACGGAAAAGCCGGCCTCGGGTCGTGTTTCCTAGTTTCATGACAAAGTCAAATTAAGTTAACGTTCTTATCTTTTTCACAAAGACATAATTATAATAACTCAGGATGTTGTGCTTATAATGGATAAGGTTGTTTATAAACGTTTTTAATTATTGTATGTAGTAGTCCACGGCTCACTGGAAAAGCATTTTTAAATGAAAGTGATCCCGTGTTTTTAAATAATGATGATAATGTTGATGATGAATGAACTCGTCAGACACCAAGAGGTTGATTAACTGTCGTCGGACAGTGTGCTGACTGTGAGACAAATTGAAATTACATGTAAAAGGCTAGCGCCTTAAACAAGATGAAAATAAAAATGATATATATAGCAAAGGGATATTCAGTAGGCCTATCTCACCCCTTAACCAAGCTTCTGCTCTCATCCGGCGGCAAGAAGGTCGTGCCGGTGCACTTTTTGCGCTGACAGGGGATGTTCTTCCATTCTTGAAGTCCTTAAGCAAGTTGTAAAATCTAAAACAGTCAAACACAAACAAGAGCGGTTGTTGGTGTTACCGATTTAGAAAAAGGAGACGGCAGATCAGTGAACCATCTCTGTGATGCGAGGCTGGGATTGGCTAAAAAATTTAAGCATGCGCTAAGTAAGAACAAACCTTCGCTGCGATTTTGCTAACTGATGAACGTCTTTACTTTGCCCTCGTATTTTTGCAATTAGCTAACTGATTACAAGTGCAATCATTTGGTCACGGGGAAAAATAAACAATGCAGGTCGTTTTCCATTGTGAAATAGCAAACACGTATGACAAACCCATGAAAATACAACCTACATCAAAGAGATTTATATAATAACACCCAATTCACTCACTCTTCGGTATCGATTTATCGTTCACAATTTACCTTCCATTGGAAATATTTAGTGTTGTTAACCAAGCTTTTCGGCAAACGACATTTCCGGTGCTGTTAAGTACAAATTGCATGCTACCATCACGTCGTAGGCAGAGGTCAAAATACTGGAGAATGTATGCTCGTTGTGCTTCCTGATCTTTTTTCCAAAACTTTTTTCTAAGGGTTGTGAACTCCTCTTTTTTAATAACATCAGTTAAGCAATTTTTTTGACAGCATGATTTCCTCATATCTGCAGCGATACTCTCTATGGCTTCCGCTCTTGATTTAAGAGTGGTTCTTCGCTTAACGTCCTTAACGACTCCATGATGGTTCTAAAACAGAACAAGGTATTTATTTTATTTGTTATTATAGTTTCTGGAATAAATATTATGGCAAGGGGCCGTCAGGAAACCATTGGGCTTGTGACAAGAGGCCTGTTTTTCCTTTTATGTTTGCCCTTTTTTTAGTTTGAGCCAGGTAGTGTCTCAGATATAATGTCACGGTATTTTTTATACCTGGTACTCTCGATGGCTATTTGGAATTCAGCCAGAGATGTTTTAAAACATGCGCGTTACTAAAAGTCCACATGACCACATGCAGTACACTTTGAATACGGTCGGGAATAATGACATACCTCTTTATCAATATAGATATCGCTATCAGAAGTAAACTCTGCCGCATCGCTAGCGTCACTACAGTAACTGTCATCTTCAAACGTTTCATTGGATTCATCCAGGTCATCCTAAACATACAACAAGGTACACTTGTTACTTGCCATTCCTGAGAATTTTGCGTTTGTTTTATTAATGCTGCACTGATATATCTGGAATTAAAAATGTTGGCTGTTGGATGTGTCACTTTGTTGTACTGAATTTAAGTGAGAGTAACAATGTTAACAAGGCAAATGAACACTTTTGTAGGTAAGGTTTGGAAACGTACCACGTCTTCTTCGCTGGAAATTCTTTTCCCACCACCTCTAACTCGAATAGAGACTACAACACAGCTCTCAGCTGGCGCAACATCTCCTTCCACCATCTGATAAAAAAAAAACACTAAGCTGAATATAAACGCAAGCGTTGAACCCTAGGGAGCTTTCAAAAACAATCAGAAATTGTAATACTAAATACATTTCTATCGGAGAGTTTGTGTTTGCGGACAATTTATAAAAGAATGAGTGAAAGTAATCTTTGGAGTTGTGATATATAAAGCAGATACAAATATATAAATAAATGAATTGTTCTGGGTTTGGTGGAAATCGAGTCGCGTGATTTTTCCCACACGGTAGATTTTTATATGAATATAATTAAGTGCCACAATTACCCACCATTTTGCCATTGCAGGCTAAAAAGAAAGCGTCTACTTCCAATTTGTAACCAATTGATATCATCCTCAATATGTTGTTGTAACTTGAAGACTCTAATCCACATGCTCTAAGCCTGCCGTTCGGTAAGCGAAGAAAGAACTGTTTCCCGCCAGAAGTCCGTTGATAGCTTATTTTGGCGCCAAAGCTAAGCTCCGGCTGGAGAGCAAGAAACAAATGCAATTTAGTGTTTTGACGTTTTAAAAATGAAACTCGTAATGAAACTCGCCCAGCTTACCGTAAGAAGCGAATGTAAATGTCGCAGTATTCTCTTGAAGGTAGTGGCGAAACTTGTTCCGTGAAAACCATTTATTGATTGTTTGTAAGAGAAGGTCAGCTTTTCGGGTGGTATGTAGTCCATTAAGTCTTTCATTTTTCTCAGGAAAAGTTCGTCTTCTCCTTCAATAATTGCCCACCAACCGTTCCCAGGGGTGTCTGGACCATCGTCGTCATCTCCATCATCCCCGCCAGCACCAGCGCTCACAGACTTCCAAAGCATGCTTTTATCGCCATATTTTACTGTTAACAAAGATTCCGATCTATTTTCTGCCGCGTAAATTAAGTCAGGCAACTGCCGGACAAAAAAACCGATATGATTAAAAGCCAAGAATACTACCATTTGTGGTAGCAACCAAAGAGGAAGAAACATCGTCAAACTCCGCGATGTGTCGTCACTATTTGAGGTCGCCCAAACAATATTTGATTTAAGCGCTCAAATACTTGTTATTATTTCTCTGTAATGTCATTGGTTACATCTCAGAAACTTTCGCTAATCTCAGAAACTTTCTTAGAAAATAAGCGCCAAATAAATTTATTTAGGCGCGCATAATTAGACACGTGTGCATGAGTGGCATGAGATTTCACGTGGAAAATTAGTATCCATCACATGCACCGTAACTTCTGTTCACTAACCAGACACAAAGCTCGGATACAATTTGAGCAAGTAAGTAAGGAAACGAATCTAGGTGGTGTTGATGAATACTATATAATTAAGAGTTTTGAGCAAAGCTACATAATTAATTGAGATGGTTTGGCTTAAAGCTGACGCAAGTGATAAGAATGCGCTCATACATAACTGCGCGTCATGCGAGGATATTTTCGCATATGTTCTGCGTCACACGCAACATGCCATGCTGCCAAATCGTTGAATGAAAGAGAAAGATTATCTATAAACTTTGTTACGCCGGATAACTGCGTCCAAATTTTAAAATATTCTGAGTCGTTCAACTTACTCCAAGTTAACACCTTTGTCTGCTGTAGAACATTATTTACAATTCTTTGCAAATGTTTACTAATTGGTCTCGAATGAGAAAGTGCGCTTTTTGAAATCCAACACCAAAACGTGGGGCATCTTTTGTTTTAGACCGGCGTTTAATTATCGAATGTTAGCTTTACTAGGAGAGTGATTCTATGCTTGACCCTGACAAGGCGAATTCGTAACGTAAGATTTTTTGAAGGGCCTCTTCGCTGTAAAAATCGAGAATGGCTTATCACTATCAGTATGAAAATATTTCCGATGCGTTGGGTGTATTTTCGCCCATACCTGAATCGCTCCCTGATCTGGACGCCATTTCAACTCCTCCATAACCTTGCATCCCCATGCATCAGGCAAGAACTGAATCCCCAACACCCGGGCTGTCTTTTGTTGCTGGTTCAGAGCCGCCGCCGTTTATTCCAACCGTAATTGGGATGAGGCGACACCTATTTGGACTTCATGGTGAAGAGGACATCTATGGTGATTTACCGAAGCTAATCAATAAAAAGCTCAGTTTGTGGCGTACATCGTATAAAGTACGAGACGACACGGTAAGTAGGTACATTTTGGAATGTTTAGATTGTGGGTCTTTACTTTATAGCTTATTTCGGCACTGATGCCTTTTTTTTTGTTCCATGTGCAGTGTTACGACAACTACTTTCGTGTTGCGAGATTAAGAAAGTCGTGCTTTTCTTTGGCAATGACCATCGCTGGAAAGGTGGAGAGGGGTGAACTCAAAGCGGGGAAACGAGTTAAGAAGCTGAGACAGAGTCTTTTCGACTTTTTAAAAGGACTGAGTAGCGACGATCAGGAGAGTGTCATGGAAGACGTTATCGCTGGGAGAAAATTCATTGGCGAATTAAACTGTGAAAAAAGAGTACGTATAGCAAGTTTATATTGTCAGTTATTTGGTCTTCGTTAATTTTAAAATCATTACCTAATTTTCTACAGAAGTCAAAGAAAACGGCCTCGGCAAGTTACCAACGAGGGGAAGAGGAAACAGAGGATACAAACGAGGTGAAGGATTTTCTAAAGGGTATTTTGTCATTAGTGTTACGTGTATTTTTATGTTAAATAATTTGTTTCATTGCTTAAAACGCAGATCAAGGAGCAACTTAAACAGGCAATGGAAGACATAGCCAGTTTACGAGAGAAGTTAAAGAAGGTAACGTATTCCTCTTAAAATTCAAACAGTAAGCATGTTCCTCACTATTAGCTTATTTCTGCATCTCTGATTTAAATTTTTTTTCAAGGCTTTGGATGACAAAAGAAAATTGGAACAAAAAATGGAAGAGCGTGAAAAAGAAGTACAGAGGATCTTAAACGAGAAACAAAAGGTAAAATTCTAACTAAATGATAGTATATCTTTTGTGAGTGTTTTGATTTCCCTTCAGTTTGTGTGAGAAAGAACAAATACACGAACTTAATAACGTTTCCGTTGACATCATTTTCAGTGGCATTATGGAGATTTGATTTACTAATTTTTTTGGCAAATTACACAAGCTTTGGCATAAGTGTGACTGCTCTCTTCTGCTCTCATAGTGGGATTTTGTAAACAAATTCTTAATGTTAAGCAATATTTATCCTCAGTTCAAACTTGTTGACAACGATAATAAGTGTCTCAGAAAATGACTTAGCTGTGTGAGCCATATTAAAAAGCGCGAAAACGAAATTAGAACTTTGTACGTCAGTACGGACAGATTTTGAACAAGCCGGTAGAAAAATACGCTAGTCAGCATGCAGTACATTGAATTGTTTCAATATAATATTCTGCATCCCAGTAACTTTAAATGTTTTTTTAGTCCTTAGAATTTTTCCAGAAACGGGGCCAATATTACAAGGAAGAAATAAACAGTTTAAAGGAGCGTTTATTGGAAAATGCCGCGACGGCTGATGCCCCTAAGGTAACGGCCGTTTTGCTTCAAATTTTCTTTGATAGCCACTCGTTATTTCTTTTGTAGGTTTTAATGTTTCAGTTAACAAAGTAAATCGATTTTGTTCCAGATGCAAAAGAAACAACCTGTAAAGGATACCAGAAAAGAAACGGTAATATTGACATTTTTAACACTGATAGCACTTCAGTGATCGCCTGGCGTATTAGTTTCTACCGCCGTGAGAGCAAAGAATCAATTTCGCTTTAAATGTTGCTGTGCTGCATCTCTTTTCGGTAGGTTACCAGAGCTACTAGCGGATGGGACGGCTCTGATGGCGATGACAGCGGGAGTGAAGAGGCGGATCACGATAGCAGTGGCTTCGACCAAGTCATATTTGACCTTAAGGTAATATTAACATTTAGCATAAATTTTATGGTGCCATCGAATGGCGGGGAAATATCGTTATCTTTTAATTATTTTCTTTTTCTAAACCACGCAGCAGACGGGACTTGGGTCTAAAAGAAAAAGAAAAGTTCACTCATCTGACTCTGAAGTAAGTAATGCATGTGTTTGGAATTTTATTGTTTATGATTTTTTAGTATATTGTGCACCTAGTGCATGATTAGATACACCTCGATTTGTGAAAAATTTACCTGAGCATTTACTTTGCAGAGTGATCATGAGCCCCTTCATGAAATGCGTGAGAGGATGCGAGCACTCGCCGCCACACAACCAAAGGTCGATGAGATTGTTGCGGTAATCGACCGCCGCTATACAGATTGCCCCCAACTGGGTAAAGTAACGGCAGTCAGCGATGGCTACGTTGAAATCGACTGGCTTGTTCAATCGTACAGGAAAGAATTCAAGCCATATTTAGTTCGTGGCAAAGTTGTTAGTGCCTCAATTCCCTTGACTGATGTCCTTATGAGGGACATCAAGCTTGTCAAGGGTAATAAGTTAGATAAGTCTACGCAAAGTGAGTTAAAACTAAAGTACAAAAAAGCGAAGTAAACTTGCGGATCCTTGTACCCACCCGGGTGTGCCTAACGACATACTACCTTATTACAGGGAATTATCGCTCCATGAAATTATAAACGCGACTTCAAAAATTCGCCTTGATTTAAGTCTCGTGTTATTTTCTGCGATCTTAATTAAACTGGGAGCTTTAATTTCCGCAAGATTAATTTCTATCATTTTGCCCCAAATTCCGAATCATATCCTTAGCTATACCTACTAAAAGAACAGTTTTCTTTGTTTAACACATTTCACACTGTACAATAATTCAAGTTCATTCTGGCCCTCGGAGTGCCCTTTGCCGCATGATTGACTGTCAGTTCCAACAATTACCTCTGGAATACTAACATTTTCTTCCTCAATATTAGACGAGACCTCCGCACTCGCGTTAATGTTCCTTATTTGGAAATTGAACCTTTTCGTTCGTGTCAATTTCCTATATTTTAGACTACTTTTTCTTTCAATTCGCGTTAATTTAAGTCGCGTTAATTTCGAATAAACACGAGTGTTAATTTTATATAATAAGGTACACACTGGATCTCAGTCAAAAGGATCACTTGGATTAAGGAGATGCGTTTGCTGTTCTCTATTTTCATTTTTAAAATCTTTACATTCTTTCCCGCGAAGAACTAGGTACCTTTGCACGGCCTTAGGCAAATCTTTAATCAAAATTAACTTACGAAATTTCCCGCACCATAGGGCGCCGGCTTATACTCGAGGGACCTAGAATGAGTGCTTTATTGTCCAAAGATATAATAGTCCTGTATGCTTATGGTATATTTTGTATTCACTAGAATAAGGAGCCGAAGATAAGCATAAGCGGAAGCAAAAGAAAAGGGAAAAGTTTTAATTCTTATGCTTGCGCTTATACTTATGCTTATGTCTAGCATTCTTCATTCACCAAGGACAGGAGAATTGGTTTAATTCACTGAAACATCTGTTTGTTCGTTTCATGTTATTCTATTACAAAATTAGCTCAGCGAAAGTAAAAGTAGTTTATTTAAGAATACTTTTTCTGTTAGTGTCGGCATATGGGGAACATCAAAGAGACCAACAAGTAGCTACAACGGAATCGATCCATGAGGAGATAACTTCTGCAATACCGCAAAAACAAAACATGCAACGAAAGATAAATAAATCATTAGTTCTTTTCTCTTAAGTACAAAATGATTGACAATGGCGTTCGTTTCTCAAAACTCCTGAAGACATTTCGAGCCCGAAAGCTATTTTTCTTAAAATTTAGTTTATAACTAATGGCAGTGTACAAAAACAAAACTTCATTTTGGTTACTAAACATTCTGCATATAACAGTATTTATAGCCATTTGGGTCCAAAAACGTTTTAATAATAATTGGATTTTTGAGAAACGCGCGCTTTAACTTTCTCAGGTACCGTAAATTTTCCGGGATGTGTAATCTAATTAAAGACATTAAACGCTCTTGGAAATGATAGTAATTGTTTAATCCGGGTCTTCTTCTAAAAAGCCTTACTCATCTGTGCGTTTATAAACAAGTTCTTTCTAGTTGGAGAAAATTTTTACAGACTCGATTATTTTATGCTTCTAACAATGGAAATGTACTCTTGCGCATGAAAACTCATTTTTGATCATCCGATGAAAGTGTCATGTTTACTTGAAACAAATTGTGGACTCACTGAGGTCACTAAGCTGAATCAAGCTGCGAATTGGAGAAGAACAAAGCGAACAAAGTAAAACAGATTAAACGCTTGCATTGATGCAAGAGTAAAAACTGTAACAACATTGTAATAAATTTGCATGTTTTTTAACAGTTCCTGAGTGAATTTTATTCACGGCAGTTCCAGGCGCTTGTTTTGTTGTACAAGTATGTAAACAACATCTTTCAGCAATCATGCAGAAATTTTTTTCTTTTGTCGAAATGGCAGTTAAATCTGTCAAGCTCAGAGTTCCTATTGGCTAATTCAGAGAAAGTTTCTCTACAATCGAGATACTTTATGATAATTCAGTTAGTTTCTGGTTGCCGTGACAATATGAACTGTTATCACATGTTGAATGTTCTGATCAGTTGATAAAGTCAATGAGGTGCCCTTATTTTTTTCACATTGCTACAATCAAATCATGAATTACATAACTGCATTCTTCAGCAGAAACTTTCTACATTTAATACCAGAGACATTCTTGACTAAACTGTTTAAAACATATTGCACTAAAGCTCCGTAAACTGTCAAAGTAACTGTCAAGTGCCTCAAATGGTTCATCATGTGTCATTAGCTTTCTGATCAGTCATCTTTCATACCCTTGTAGTTAAGTACATCTCGCTGCTTTTCTTTGTATGTGTGAAAGACTCTGTAAACATTTTGCAATTTTGCAGGCCAGATCCCGCCTTTTTCGAAACCAAATGGAACCTGAGCGGCGTTTACTTGGAGCTAATGAAACAGAAGCAGAGCTAATACAAGGTTACATTATTAGCGAGAATTTCTACTGTCAAATGAGAAACAACAGCAAATAATTTCTTCAGTGTTTTGACTTGATTTCGGCCTCTGTTAATATTTATCCGGAAACAAAAGAACTGCTCGTGCTTTCTTGCAAGCTCCTTGCGGGGTGACTGTATTCGAAGGTTTTTAATATGTTTCCCGACGAAAATGTCTGAAAAACACAACGTCGTTACTGTCGAAATTAAAAGCACCCTTGGATTAAACTCGACGCATTTGCTGTTTGTTTAGCGCCAAATTTGTATCAAACACGTTCCCATCGAGTCATTGTGTTATTATTGTTATGTTTCTCGACGCAGCTACGCGATGCGCGAGTGAACAGTTTTTTGCCGAGGAATCAGGTGACGAAATCCAGTATATTTTAGTTCTATGCATTCAAGGATTAATTATTGAAAACGAACGAACGTTTACGTTTTGCATAATGGCTGGAAATTATTATTACAGAGTTGAAAACATCTCGTTGGTTCTTTAATGTGCTATATTAAGCGAAGAACCGAAAGCGGAAAGGAGTACTTCTTTTCGACATTTCCGCGGTTATTTCCTTTTAATGGTGACGGTAAATGGGAAGACATCAAAAGAGGGCAACAAATCGATACACAGATCGATACACAGACTGCATTGTCTTCGTAACACAGGTTTAACGTATCAGCGATAGTAAGCAAACATTTCTAAAATGGCTCCACGATTGGGATCATACTACTGAAAATTACTTTCTTTAAGTTCAAAAGCGTTCGCAATCTAAACAATAGCAAGTAGAAGGAATGTAGCTTGAGATATAAAAAACACTTCGAGGAATACATTCCAAACTAGTTGCGCTAAACCGAGGAACGTTTCGCAAGAGTTTATGAGTTGTTTAAATTATTCAGTTGAATACGTGCTACGTTGTAAATTACATATGCCGATCTAATTTGTTAATAATTCAAACTCTAGTTCCTATTGGTACATTCACAGAAAGTTTCTCTGCTTTTTGAGAAACTTTCTGAAAATTCAGATACTTTCTGGTTGCCGTGACAATATTAGCCGTTTTCACGGTTCAATGCTTGGTTGATTCTGATTGGTTGATTACTAGAAACTTTCTGAGATTTCAGAAAGTATCGCCAATTTCAGATATTTTCGCAAAAACGCGATAATTTCTCATTCCAGATTGTTTTGATGTATTCCATTTATCTTTGAAGTAGTGTTAAATGTTCTCTGCAGACGGTCTCGTAATAAGCTTACTGTTTTTGAGAATTGCTAAAATTGAAAAATAGCCTGGTCATCGATCTTAATTCTAATTTTTCTTGTGCTTCCGACCTTTCACCTAAGTTAAGCTTATAATCATCGTTTCTGTTCAGAGAGCTCCGCTGTTAGGCTAAGCCTATCTATATATATATTATAATATAAAATGATTAAAGAAAAAACATTACAACGCCATTCCAAGCATTTTCTTAAACATTTCTCCTTGTGTTGTTTAATCTGTTTACTGTTTATTTACGTTGCTTAGTTCTGTTGCTATAAACAAACTACGTACAAGTGTTAACCACCCGTAAACTTAAGAAGAGGATTAGATAACTTAATTATTTATTTAATAGTGTGGTTTAGCTTGCAAAACAGGCTCTTGTGCATTGTCGTTTCTGCCAAGGTTGTTGTTGTATTTTAGCGAAGTAGAAATTGTATCTCTGGGTAGATTATTTTAGTACATGTACATTTAATGGTTATACAGTTTAGGGTAAATATAAAAATATCAAATGAATAACGAGGACAACATCTACCCCGCTCCCTTTGACTCCATCAACCCCATCTTATGGTAGACCTCCGGGAACACCATTCTCGTCAGGTGGTCTCCCTTTCTCGGGAGTTCCACCGACTGATGGTCAGACCACATTTCCTACAGGCGGACTTCCTTCCGGAGGACTCCCTCCAGGCGGCCAGCCTTCAGCACTACCACCAACTGATGGCCAGCCACCTGCACAAACACCTGGCGGACAGCCCCCTGGCGGTACACTATCTCCACCTGGCGGACAGCCTCCTGGCGGTACACTATCTCCACCTGGCGGACAGCGCCCTGGCGGTACACTATCTCCACCTGGCGGACTACCCCCTGGCGGTACACTATCTACACATGGCGGACAGCCCCCTGGCGGTACACCATCCCCACCTGGCGGACTACCCCCGGGTGGTACACAGCCTCCATCACCACCACCAACTGATAGTACGTCCCCCGCAGCTCCAGGAGGAAGTCCCTCGGGTACTGCTGCCAGTACCACCAGCTCCTCTACAACGGATTCTGCCCCCACTGCACCAGATCCTGACTCTTTCCTTATCAGTTCCTTGCGTTCGAAGTGCAGCCCAGAAGAAGCCCCAGCAGATGGTAAGCAATTCCGTGCTTTTATAGAATATTTCTTATCATCATCATTGTCGTCATCGTCGTCATCATCATCATCATCATCATCATCATCATCATCACCATCGTAATCAAGCCTAGTGGTGCATAGGGCGGAAAAATACGTTTTTCAAAAGAAGTGTAATTGCTTTTTTGATCAGCTAAAAGTGGATACATTGGTTTTGATTTTAAGCTTCTAATTGGTAGACAAAAAGGTAGCGCAAAAAATTGCTTTTGACATTCATTTGAAAAGTACTCTAACTATTAATAAACCAACTAATGGGCAAACAATTACACAAGTAATCAATGTGTGACTCTGGTTTATAGTTCCCACTCCGTCTATTTGCATCAGGTAATCAGACTCACCATTTTCTGTTTCTTATGTACATAACATAAACAACCTAAAGTGAGGTATATGCATTTCACTATTAATAATTATAATCGTTTTATTTGTTGAGACCAAATAGGGCCTCAATGGGATCACGATATACGTCTTTTGATACAGCGCGTTTTTATGAGTTATAATGTCTTCCCGAAGTACAGTTGCAGTAATCGGTGTGGAAGGGACGAGAGGGACGCGTCAAGTGGAGTGTCTAATAAAGATTTACCCAGATATTACTGTGATAAACTCTGTGATGATTTCGGTGACTGCTGTTTTGACTTCAATGCACTGTAAGTTTTCTAAAGATATGATACTATAGTTTTAACCCTCTCTTGCATTAATTCAATAGTAACAGGTAGTGGTAACTAAGTCCCTCTTCGAAGCCAAAGCAGGTTATAATGAATTGTTGAAACCCCTTAAATTCCGACACCGTAAGGACCAATAAACAAGGTCTCCCCATTACGCGGGTTGTCAAAGGTAATAGGGACTTTAAACAATGACGACGGAGGGCTCTACTACGGCTATCGGAAGTAAATTTTCACGTCTGTCGCTGATGTTCAGCCGTAGTATGAAATTTGACTAGGTGAGCGGGATGGTTTGGCCGTAGTCGCTACTACGTCGAGTTTATTTCGCTTCTGTATCCTTTTCTTGCGAATTTCTCAGTATTTAAACAGTTTAAAGTGTTTCAACGGAACTTATATCCTTTTTAGTCAATGACAATGTATTTTTTTTTAAACCTTGACGCCCAAAAACGTGTGATTCTATCACGAAATTACGAACAGTGTTGGCGATTGAAATTGAAGCGGCCGGCATAGCGAAGCGAAATTCGCAAGCTCTAAGATTTTATCGCAGGAAGTCCAGCATTAGAAGTTGAATGAATATGCTTTTATGCCTTATATATGCGGGGAAAGGATTCTACTTATGCTTGAATTTACTTTCAGTTAAAATTATATTTAGTTAGGCGTTTTAATTCGTCCTTTGAACATTTAATAGATTGTTATTGTTGTGGTTCAAAATACAGAAAATGTACAGCATTTCAAAAGTTGTAAGATTCATTCAGAAATCATCCCTTGGTCCCAACAAAGAAAATAAAGTCCATGTTCTTTTGAAAAATGCCATTCCGTTCTCAGAGACCTAAATAAAAGAACCTTAGAGAGGCTTTCAACTTCTTAGCCGTCGATTCCATTTCGCAAACAACTTCTCATTTCACTGTTCCTCGAGCGCTCACGGACGTACTCTCTCCAGTCACCTTTGTCACGGTAGCCGCGTAGTAGCGTCTTCCATAGTGATTTGCTTAAAGTCCCTAATTTATATTTTCTTATACGTTTTATTGTTTTTAAAGAAAAATACAGCGATTAGGCACGGCGACATCTAACCTGCACTAAAAACAACACAAAGGAACTTATGCTTGGACAAGAACTGATAACATAGTATGTAAAATGTCGTTATCTAACATGGCCATTTGACAACTTTTCAACGCTGAGAAGTTGCAAGATTGTTCTTGTTAACGAGGTTTGTTTTGTAACATTCTCACTTAACGAAAGTAAAGCGCGGGGACATGTATGTAGTGTGCACTTCCAAATCAGCAGCTGAGCTTGCTGAATTGCATTTTATCTTTTTTCGCAGATGCAGAAAAAGTGTTAATCCTCAAGGAAGCCCATTGAGCTCGACTGAAACCTGCCTCTCTCGACAAAACGGCATAGAAGCAAACTACCAAGGTTATCTAGTTTGGAACACGTGCCCAAAGAACTGGACAGAAAGCACCGTGCGCCAGAAATGTCTTCATGAAGATGAAGATGACCTATTGAATAATTTGCCTGTTTTCGACAACGACAGTCACATGACCTACAGGAATATCTTCTGCGCAAGGTGCAATGGTGCTATAAATACAACATACTGGAAACTGAAATTTGATTGCTCTGCATGGTTTAACACAACGAGTTTTAATTTGCGCAATATCGTTGTTCTACTGCATCAGAATTGCTCAGTTGTAAAGAGTCCGGAAGTGTTTCAGCTGAAGTATTTGAAACGGTGCATTCCTCGTTTTCAGGACTGCTACAACGTTAGTCAAGTGAAAAACGAATCATACTGCCAAACAGAATGTCTGAGGTATGCTTTTCCATTCTGTGAGGAGAGCAGCGATCGAACTGGCGACACTAAACGGCGATACAGAAACCCGCAATGTGCTATATGCAATGGAGTTAAACCAAACGAACTAGAATCCGAATGTGATTCTGGGAGTTTCCCGGTTTCCCCTCCCCTCACAATTCTCTTTGATTTTAGTTCCACGTCCAAGTATAGTATTGCAGTAGAAAACAGAGATCAGAAGACACGCCAAAGCTATGAACAAATTTGGTCCTGCGCTCCTGATGAGGTCTATGATCCATACTCTGCTAAATGTCGAAAGATCGTCTCAGTCGGTCCACATAATGCCAATGCACAGAATACAAATGGCGCAACCAACAAAACAGATCTATATCCAAACTGCACTTTCATACATTTTAACAAAAGCGACTACGAGCAACTAACCAATGGCACTGTCTACATAAAACCTTACAACAAGATTTATAGCAACATATCCTACACCGAAGACAATGATGGATTGCTGCTGTGTGTGAATTTTTCAAGAAATGCCACGGCGACTGCAAAAGAACGAAACTTCAGGAAGATCAGAACAACGCCAGCATCTCTCCACCTTCTTACTACTATCGGCTGCATTATTTCAATGGCGTCCCTTGCTCTGTTGCTGATAACTTATATCTTGTTTCCCGAACTCCGTAACTTACCTGGCAAGATCATAATAAACTTGTCGTTTTCTCTGCTGCTGTATCAAAGCGTCTTCTTCTCAGCGGTCAAATCTCCCAATCAAGAGCAGTGCATCATCGTTGCAGTTCTTCTTCACTTTTTAGTTCTTTGCTCCTTCACTTGGATGAACGTGATGGCCTATGATGTGCATCGTATTTTCACTGCTTCTGGTAAGTTGTCTTAGCTTCTGGCTCTTTAAGTATTGCGATTCTAAAATTAATCTACCCAAGGAATTTAACCCTATTTAGACCGGGGTGGGGGGGGGGGGGGGGGGGGGGTGGGGAAGGCGGAAAGCGCCAAGGCTGACTTCAAGCGTTTATTACGTTAGAAGCATTTAACCAATACCCACAAAACTTCTCTGATGACATATTGATGTGACCTATTTTTATTCATGACATGTGAAGTTTCCACGGCAACAATCTACCCCTTAAATGGCAAATAGTAAACGTTTTTGTAGTTAATGTTACAATTGAATTGATGATCAATTTAGCATTTTTCTTTTGATTTTGAGTAATTGACATTTAATTTTGGCGCTTTTCCAACATGATGAAAATCCATAATGGTGGATCCAAGATGCCGGTCATTCGGAAAGATAACACAATTCAATGAGCAATTGGAGTCCATTATTATATTCTTCTGGGTCTAATTCCTAGATGGAGTTGCGGCAAATCGACATAGTGGCTACAACAAGCGTCTCATAAAGTATTGCCTCTATGCCTGGGGAGCTCCGGCCCTCGTCGTTTCAATCTGTGTGATAATTGATCAAGTTGTCAAAGAAGGATCTGTTGGATATGGTGAGTGAGCTATGCTCTGATCATGATTGGCATTGGTTAATTATTTATGCGGCCTTTAACAACTGAAAGATCGGTTGTTGGTCGGGTTGATCATGCATATTATTCTAACCCTAACTATAACCATAACAATATTTCATATTACTTCAGCCAATACTTCATAATCTTTAAGCAGCTAGATATTAACCACAAGTTTAGGCATGGTAGACTTACCCATTACCCATTCTTTGGGGAACGTTAAAACTGTAATCCAGTCCTATTCTCCCCGAAGGAGATAAAGGAACATTGAAAATGAAAACTGTAGGACATTTCTGGAGACTAGATAACATCTTCACAGTAACATCAACTAATAAATTCTACGTTGAATGCCAATTCATTGCTTAACAGGTCGAGGAAAAACGGAATGTTTCATATCTGAGCCTCGAGCCATTCTCTCTTCATTTGTTCTGCCCGTCGCTATCTTGATGCTCTTCAATCTGTTTGCACTGGGACACACTGTGGTGCACATCGTCAAAACAAGGAAGGTGATGAAATCATTTATTTTGAATTTAAACGTTCAAGACTGCTTGTCACTCTGTCCCACTGACTGACCGACTGAATGACTGACTGACTGACTGACTGACTGACTTCACTCACTCACTCACTCACTCACTCAGACGAACAAGTTAATTAAATAACGGTAAGACGGACTACTCTATATTTCTAGATAATTAAGAGGTTATTGACCAGTTCTTTACTGATCATGAAATGGATGATGGCTGTAGTTGACTGGCTTACTACGGCGCAAATAGACTACTTACATTATCTTCTTCCATCACTCAGCCCGAAAGATGGCCCTTCAGAGAATTTCTTATTCTAGACGCTCTTAATAGCAAAACAGATCAGCTGGCTGTTTGTTTATAATTGACAGAATGGATTTTTTTTAATTTTTTTTTAGAGAACACAGCAAGTTACGAATCAGCGTCATGGTACGGGCGTAGTTCTGATCTGCGTCAAAATGGCATCAGTAATGGGTGTCACGTGGACTCTTGGGATTGCTGCAAACATCGAGGCTCTGGCTTTCCTGTGGTACCCGTATGTTGTTTTAAACAGTCTTCAAGGTACCGAGGTTTGATCATCCACTTAAATCTATTTGTCAATTTCATTATCAATTAACATTCCATTTAAAGTTGATGGAATCTCTTCAATTGGACATTTTGCAAGAGGTGATTTGTTATTTTAACACGACGTTTGTGTGCCTCTATATCACAGATTTCAACAGTAAATTGTCTTTAAACTTCTTGCGGTATCAGGACATTTATATGGAAGTATTGTATTACATTCGTTGAAAAATCAATAATCATCCCATTTTTCAAGCAGGCATCAAGTCATTTATTGAAATCACGTGAGCTAATGAAATCGGTCATTGAAGGACGGACAGGTATAATATGTAAATTATTCCATGATTTTTGTTTGCTTATTTTGACAGGGCTGTTCATTTTTCTGTCGTTCGCTGTCAGTGGGAGAGCTCTGGAGCTGTACAGAAATAAATTGCCCATCCTGAAGTATCTGAAAGCAAGGAGTGGAACGAAAAATAGATCGAGCTCTAACATGACGTTAGAGTCTACCTGCCCCACTGACTCAGAACGGAGAGGGCCTACTCAAGATGCACACGATACGCGCTTGTAACTTGAACATTTAGAAAATGTGTTTGGTTGGTATCCAAAAACATCCAACGTATATTATGGATACAATGTTTCCTGGATTTAATCGCTTAAAATGTAAAACATGGTATCATAGGTTATCTTTATCCTCTGTAAAAGTCCTATGGAAGCCATCATTCTAGAAAATGATGTATTAGTTTGTTACCCATAGTATTTCAGCTAATTACCATGGTTTTCCATGTTCTCTTAGTCAGAGCATATAATGCACAATTGAGGTCCATAAATATTAAAAAGAAAACTTGCCAGCGGTTGCCTGAAAGGTAATCGAATGCATTCAGCAGTTTTTAAAGACCACAAAAGTGCATTATTCACCATTTAGAGGAAACATTTTGATAGTCTGACAAACTGATTTTTATGACAAAAAAAATACATTAAACTAACTTAATGCAAGTTTCGTCGGCTTTTGTTGTTTTCGCTTACCAAATGTTTTAAGTTAAATTTGCAAAGAAAAAAAGTTACAGGCCTCTATCGCAAGTGACCTATTTTCTTTAGAGAGTGAATGCCGTGTTGACAAAATTCGCTCTTTTGAAGAGCCAATATATTTTGTTGCTGAATTATTAAATCTTACCGACGTACATGCATGTAGAAGTGAATTTGCTAGGAAAATCTTACATATAATTATATAACATCAGCTAATATAAATCGATCATCTCAGATTTGTCGTTTCGAGCTGACATTTTTAGAGAAACAAACAGTACGCAATTTAACATCTAATACAAGTATCTAATAAACTACATGTAAGAACATTACTTATCACCCTGCGATTGGGCATTTTTAATTAAGAGCGGCTCCTTGCATCATTGATGTGCCAATCAATTAGTTTAAAAGCTGGGTCATGGGCTTTAACTTAGTCTTTGTAACTCGTCTTTCCAGTTAAGTAGTTCTGTACTCGATCAGAGTGAGTATTGCGTGAGTGGGTTTCGGCTCCCATCGTAGGAGGACACATCAGTTGGTTGGGAACACGATTGCAGTGACCAGTCGGAACTAATAATCCTAATCCGTATCTTTATTTTATTTATTTTACTTTATTTATTATATGCCAATGCAATTACTATCAACTGTTTTAGGAGTACCGATTAAAGATAAAAGATTAGAGGTGCAGTGCATGGTTCGTTTGCATTTTAAAAAAACGTTTTTAGCCTTTCGAATGATGATGGTTTTATCGGCTCAGAATAAAAAACATGAATTGGATTTCAACGTGAAGTTTTGTTACATTATGATAATTGATTTGTAGGACATGCAGTAAAAGACCTACTCTTCTAAAGTAGAGTTGAATTAACTCCTTACACTGGAGTTAATTTTTCGTAGTTATTTCAAAAGTGGTCATCTTGCAATCGGCTTAGAATTTAGATTTAGCAAGCATTGGGAAGGCTTCTCCCAGAAATTTGGGTTCGTGGATTGTTTTGTCAAAGAGCCTCATAAAAGTTTTTGAAATTTCAAGAGAATTTTAGCGCTAAATTTTGATGGCCTATTATGTATTATTAGACACCTGCACCTTTGAAACACTGAATAACCAAAAAATTTACATTTCTAATATGGGAACGCTGTATAATTATAAAAATGTCACAAATGTCGCCAAGTACACTGTATCACGCCCCCATCTCTATTAAGCCCACTCTCTAATAAGCTGCCCCTCTTGAGCGTCAAGTTTTTAATAAGCCCCCCTCTCCACAGCCACTTAGGTCGGGTTAGAATCGCATTATATAATTCTTGATCTCAAAATTTTCAATTTTATATGGAACAGTTTCAATACTTTCTTATCAAGTTCTGTTTTCAGTACATCAATGATAGTTTTTGACTTGCATATCGCACTTTATGTTCCTGGAACAACAAGTCCATCTTCAACTTTTAAGGTGGCTTACTACAGTTTATGGGGGTCACCTGCAGATGCTTTTGACAATATCGATCACAGATGACGATTTGTGGGAACAAGCAACAATTACAAAGCCAAAACTATCGTACAAGACAATAGGTGTTTGTAATTTCACCATCTTCTTGTTAGAAGTGGCTTAAAACAAGCAGCCGAGTGGTTGTCAGAAGACAGGGTTCTAATTCTATGAGGACGTTTTACTCAAAAACCATCCGTACGACCCCACCTCAAAATCGTACCATTTAAACTTTGGATAAAAATAAACGTTCTTGCAATTAAAAAAACATTGTAAGAGAGTTTATCGCATATCAACGAAAATATCAAAATAGGAATTTGAAACATAATTTAAAATCTGTCTTACAGATTTAAAAAAAAATACGAGCAGATCTAAAACTTCGCTCCAAATTCTAAAACTTCACTCCGAATTCCAAAACCTCACCCCGAATTCCAAAACCTCACTCCGAATTCGCAAAGGGACTGGATCGAGTTTTGTCGAAATGTATGAAGGGATATTAGCTACATTTTCAAGATTCAAGAACACTAAAATGTGACAGTATTATAAAAGTAACCGGTCAAACACGACTCCCGCTAGTCGCAAAATGTATAAAGAAGCTTGTGGGCCACTGTACGGAATACTTGTAAGCTTTTTAGCAATTCGCACAAACATCATTTTTTAAATGCTTCCTGCAAGTCCGCGAATAACTGATTGAAGCGAAATCCTGTAAGTTCTTAGTTTTCGATTTTATAAGAATCATTTGAAATTACAAAAAAGACGACAGACGGCTCAGAGTCAAATACAAGCTCGCCAAAAATCTGGGAACTCCCGCCAAAATGTATTACGTTCATAACGCCATTTATGCAGATAAGTATTCTGCTCTAGTTTGATTCCTGGATAGACTTCAGTCTTACACAGTTACTTTTAATTCGACAAAATCTGAACAAATCATTCCGTCAATATGGATATTGAACAATAGCGGAGATCCCAAAATTGAAATACTGATTTAGCTAGCTTTTTGTCGGCGTGCTCAATTGTAACTTGTTTGTAGACAGGGAACATTTTCGCAAATTAGTCTTTAAGATCCTACTTCCTTAAGAGGCGCGTCACTGGCGCGCTCAAGTTTCTTACGTGATGAGATACATTTGAGGCATTAAATTAACATTAACTGTAACTTTCATTGTCTTCTAGGGAATTTAAGGTGGCTCCAAGTAGTTTTTTGGAGGTCACACTTCCCATTTTGAATGCTCTTATACATAATCTTATTTTAGCTGAATCAAATTGAATTTGATACCAGATGTTAGGCTTGGGTGAAAGTTTTGACCGATGCTCTTTTTATGCTAATCAGCGTTTCCATAACAACGGTAAACAAATATGGCAAAAAAACAGTGTTTCCTAATTATGTTTCGATTTTGGGGCTACCCGCGACAAGCGAATAAATGCGCTATGGAGTGTTTACACATGACGTCACGGCGGCCATGTTGGTGTCCCAAAACAATAAAATGGCGGCCATATTGGTGTCCCAAGCTAATCCTGTGGGGATTGAACTCTTTTCTAATGCAAACACTTTGTTTTGTTCAAATAAATTAGCATAGCTGCAGACCACGTGAGTGAAAACACTCTATAATCTTCACAGCGTAGCACACTAAATGGGAAAATTTTTAAATAAATTAAACTGTTCGATTTTGAATAAATCGCTGAAACATTTTTAACATTTGTTTTTTCATGTTTGAAAATAAATTATAAGTGGTCAAAACATTCCATAAGTTTGACAAATCATCATTAAATTACCACAGAAAGTTTCCTCAGACAATAAAGAGATCGAGCGTTTCGTTCAAATGCAGCTTAAAAAGAGTGAAAACGTCAAGCAAAAGTGCATTTGAATGAAAAGCCCGATCTCTTTGTTGCCGAGGAGTTAGTCAGAGCTATTTGCAGGGAGTAACAATTTAAGTCTGAGGAAACGTTCTGTGGTAATTTGTGAGACTTATGAAATGTTTTGACTGCTTATTTTTCAAACATGGAAAAACACATGTTAAAAATGTTTGAGCGATTATTCAAAATCGAACAGTTTAATTTTTTGAAATTTTCCTATTTAGTGTGCTCCACTGTGCAGATTATAGTGCATTTATTCGCTTGTCGCGGGTAGCCCCAAAATCGAAAGATATTTTAAAAAAACCTGTTTTTCGCCATATTTGTTTACCGTTGCTATGGAAACGCTGATTAGCATAATAAGAGCATCGGTCAAAACTTTCAACCAAGCCTAACATCTGTTATCAAATTCAGATTCATTGAGCTAAAGTAAGATTATGTATAAGCGCATTCAAAAAGGGAAGTGTGAACCCAAAAAACCTACTTGGAGCCACCTTAAAATAATATAAATTAGTTTTTTTGAACATAGGGATCTCCGCTCTTTCATGTAAGCTTACAGGCGGCACGCCCAAGCTTCTGAGGCCGGTGTTGGGATCCATTCGATCGAGACAGCAGTATATTAACATTAACTGTAACTTTTTTTTTGCCAACTAGGGAAATTTGTATAAATTAGTGTTTTGAACATAGGGGTCTCTGCTCCCTCATGTAAGCTTACAAGGATTACTGGCTTATAGCCCAAGCTTCTGAGATGATGGGATCCATTCGAGACAGCAGTAAATTAACATTGACTGTAACTTTGTTTGTCGACTACGGAAATTTGTCTAAATCAATGATATGAACATAGGGGTCTCCGCTCCCTCATGTAAGCTTACAGGCGGCACGCCCAAGCTTCTGAAGTGATGACATCCATTCGAGTCAGCAGTACATTAACAACAACTGTACCTTTTTTTGCCGGCTAGGGAAATTTGTAGAAATTAATTAATGATGAGATAATGAGATGAGTTGTTATAAGATCCTTTTGAAATAATATACTAATATTAAAGGCAACTTTGCTTGTACAGTACGGAAATTTTTGTAAAAAGAGGGTAGCGTTTTTTTTTCGCGATCTTTTGGATGGACGTATGAAACAACATAAAGCGGCACGATTTGCGTGTAATAGATGCAAAGCAGATTACAATGAAATGTATTAATCATGGAGGAATGTGGTGCGCATTGATTTGAAATCATTAGCATAAGTTAACAACCATGCCGACTATCGGCCACTTTGAACGTCGTCTTCATCTTTAAATTTCAAGGTGTTCTAATAAATCAATGCCAATGAAACTTTGAAATAATATTTTTCACATCACCAAGCATACGTGGTGATTTTTTTAAAAACAATCCATCGAGCCGTGTCTGAGATTTTCGCAAAATCGATCGAAATCGAAAACTACCCAAAAATTGCACACGGAGCGATGTTAGGAAAAATGGTAGTTCTCAAGATCGCAAAGGAGAAAGTACACAAAACTTTCCTGGCGTGCAAACATAACATGAAGCTACATTATGACACTATTTGGAAGTAATTTCACGAAACCAGTGTTAATCTCATAGTTCATATATTACTTCTATACAAAAAGTATGGTTTAAAATGTTCTTGCGATTTATTTTAATTCAAACATACAGAATTTTTTTATTCTTTCAAAATATATATGCCATATACCATATTTTAAGATGTCTATGTGGGATTTTCAATGCGAGATCTTAAACGCGCTAAATTTCACTTTGACTGATTTCTAAGTTTCTTGTTTATCGTTGTCATGGTAATATCGATTTTACCAGAAAATACATTTTGCCAAACTTCAATTCAAAACAAGTTAGTGGTGAAAATTTCACGTTGATCTGACTTGGAGAAGATCGCTTAAAAGCCGATTGAAAAATGTTGGTATGGTCTCCAGAAAACTGTATCGAACCACCTTAAAAACGTCCCTGATCGCACCAACTTTAAAGCAAGGCTTTTAAGTTGACCGAGCGGTTTCGTAAATTTTTGAGCAATTAATTTGGGGTTTTAAACGGCAAGAAATTTAACATGTTTCCATGGTATAGTGCATGAAGTGTATGGATCCATGTACATGTGTATAGATCCTTTTTTGCCGTTATGTCGAATGTTCCATGGAGTATTTTTTCACTTTTTAAGTCGCCATTGTTCTCCACCAATTAATTAACCAGCAAAAACGGCACGCGTGTTGCCATTATTTAATTACATAAAGACAACCTGGAGAGCTATGGAATGCTTAATCTAGCTGTACTAAGGATAATTTTGATTTTGAGATCATGCAATCATTCAAAACTGAATATTATGACTAACTTATAAAGCGATCATTATTCTCTCTCGAGTGCATAGCTTTTAATAGACTGCGTGAGCTCAGGTGGTTGCTCGACTGCGTTATCAATTAACCAGAACACATGGGGCTCGAATTGAAGTTCTGGGTCTTTTTAGAAAAGACTAACAGTTAACGTCGATCACATGGTGCGAAGGTTTCTTCGCATGGTGGCAAAGTTCATTTAGTTTTAAAACTTTGTTTTAAAGCCTCCTGAAGTTATGCTGGGTCTGGAAACATATGTTTGCATTTGCATGTGAAATGACACCACCGAGGCTTCCTTTTTTTTGTTTTCAGAAGGATAAAAATGTTATTATTGGTACGAAGAAGCTGGAGTGTATTTTATTTAAAAAGCAACTGACAACTTTTAGATTTTACCTAAGTGATTTTGGAACAATCCGAAATTGAATTTTTGATCTCAGCTTGTATGATTGGATTCTTCTTGACCAACAAAATGAGAAATCCGAAGACGAATCATTTCGCGTAGAAAAACCGTTGGTATACAAATAAACACATGTTGACTTGCCTTGTGTTTTTTTTTCTTGCTGACATATAATCCTGATGAAATAATCTTACTTGTGCTTGATTTATTACTTTACACAGTTTTGCACTAATTTTTTTTAATCAACACTTTTTGTGCCTTTTCTCTCAAAACACGAGACGGACATCCTACCGCTAACTCTTTGATTAGAAACCGATTGATATCGATTCTTCAGGTAGACACACAGTAATTTTCCAAAGAGTTATTTTAACTCCAAAAGCGAAGTTAAAATTTTAGGTTTCAAATAACCCCTTTTGCGGGTCTGGATGGGGGGATTCAAATGTCAGTTGTCAGTTAAAATTTAGGTCATTTGTCAGTTGTCAGTTATATTTTGTGTCATTTGTTAGTTGTCAGTTAAATGACTGTTAATAATTAACTAAGACCTAAAATAACTGTTTTGGCGAATTTTAGACTTCCTATAATCTTTAAAAATACATACAATAGTCTTCAACATCATCATCTTTGTAGAAATTATTTGTTTCAATTTTGCCTGTTATAATAAGCTGATTACGAGTTGTTATAATTTAACTTGTACGCACGAGAATAATGTTGAATATATTGATTGATAATATGTAAACCGACTAAAGCTAATTGGGATTATTAGACTTAGCTGGAAGAAGACATGGATCAAACATATTCTTTAATACGTGGTCACCAGACGTGTCCTCAGAAATGAACGCTCTTACGGCTTTTAAAGATCCGTCAATAAATGAAAAGAAGCTTGCTTAGTTAATTACTGATAAAATGGGAATGATTTGTCGACACCCCACTTAGATCGATGTTAATTAGAAAGCCATGTTCTTATATTAAGCTATTTTTTGCTGTTTTCATCAATTTCATCCCTCTGACATATCTTGTTTTCATGATTATGACCAAGAGTTTGCCTTTAAAATAAGCTTGCTTTATTGTCTTTAAATATGAAGAAAAAAATCGCCAATAAGTGACAAAAGCTGTTATTAGCAAATATTAAGTAAAAAAGGGAAAAAACAACGGCTAAAAACTTCAGAATTTTACACGAATGGCAATTTTGATTTCTTTACCGCCTGTGACGAAATCAAATTTGATGAACTGTACTCCACTTCCATCCTCGCAATCATGTAATTTATCTTGTTTTGCTCTACAGATTTTTTTTTTATCAAAATAAAATGTAATTTGTATTAGTATTTGGCGTTAACATGAAAATAAGGTAAACGAAATTTGGTTATTTTGGCGGAAAAATATTTTACACTGTTGTACAAACGTAATTTGTTAGAGACGCTTTAATGTATTTTTTTAGAACATTAATGTAAAAATATCTTAGATCTAAGCTATTCGTTTAAGTGGAAAAGAAAATAGGATAATTTATAGTTTTGGGCTTTTAACAAAACATATTTTAACATAATTGACCTGAATATTGTGCTATAATATTTCACTTTCTTAATGAGTTTGAAATTTGTTTTACTCCTGCTGCTTAGTTTCATTGACTTCGTAAAATATAAAGAAACTAATTATCTCTCAGTGTGACTAACTAAGCTGTTCAAATTTTCCTATACAGTTAAATCCATTTGCCGTGACAGAATACTTTCTTTGAGCTATTGTCATGTTTAAATTTATTTGCCCATTTCGCGCAGTGTGTCATCTTTGGACCAAACTGTGATTGCAGTAAACATATTTTATTATCTTCTCTGAACCTCGCATCTTCTCAAAGGTAAAACACCTTGTAATAAGAGCATAGGAAAGCACTTTTGAAATAAGCCTTTCAAATTAATGCTACACTGCTGCGTCTTTTTAAGTCAATATGTAAGACATACAACAACATCTGTTTATAAAAATTCACCTTCGGCAGAGTAGGGAACAGCTAACGCGAAGCTTCTCTTTGCGCGTCGGAAAGCGGATTTTAAACTATTTAGAGCTGATTTTCTTGTCGATTAAAGGTATGTAAACTGATGTCGTGATCACGAAGATAAGAAGAAACAAAAAAGTTGGCAAAGTCGCTTATAGCCCGGTATTACTATAACTGCGTGCCGGATACGTAGCTGACATAGTTAATAAAATTTAGGTAATTTGTTGGGATCACTATATTGCAAAAGTGAAAATTTAATAAGTGTAAGGTTTTTAATATCAGGTTTTTTTTTTAAATTCATATCCAAACGTTTTCAGTCTACCGTGCAAATTTTATTACTTTGCAGTATTCGCAACAAAACAAACTTAAAAGCGTTGTAACCGACAGTAATAAAGTAATTCGACAAAAGGTTTGTTATAGAAGGTTAGGATATGTAATACTGGCTGCTGTTTTGTGTTTCGTGTTGACATTTCTTAAAAGCTTTCCTTACGTATGTATTACTACAGTTGAAAAATTATGTCGCTACGGCACACATCAATAAGGCAGCTGTTCTTATATATAAAAAAGCAAAATGAGAGCAATATACTATGAAAATAAAGTAAAGCTGATAATCAAGATTTCTCGCTCAGCTCACCTTGAATTTATGTCTATAATCGAAAAGCGAATCATCGTCATCATCATCATCATCATCATCATCATCATAACTTTATTAATGTGTCAATAAAGAATTTAGCAATGCTGCTAATTGGGGAAACCTAAAACAAGTTACAATAAATCAAAACTATGTACAAAATAAATTAAGATAAAAACTATTTACAATAGTTAAAATTTCCCTAATTGGTAATTGCTAATTGCTAATTGCTAAATAAAATAATAGTTATAAATAATAGTTAAGTTGAACACACATGACATTTGCACGCGATGCCCACATTAATTAAGATACTTAAATCGCTGTTTCTAATGTAATTTTTAAAAGTCTTTAAAGTTAAGAACAACCTATGCCCACAATAAATTATCAATCTTTTTAAAAGACAACAAAGTAACCATGAACTGAGAAACGCTGATTTTATTTTACCACGATTAAACACAGTAACTTACGGAAAACATACAGTGACGTATTTGGGTACAAAATTATGGACCAGGATACCGAATAAGGTTGAATCAAATATAGTTTAAACATTAAAATGGCAATATCCTGAAGTCTTAGGTTGAACAATGTTGGTAGACCAACGGTAGCCAGCAGTTCCTCGTAACTTGAAACTTTGTCACGGTAAATAGCCCTAGCTAAGAGCCTTTTCTTGGATCCTCTCTAGCTTTCGTGTATCCGAGAAGCTTTAATAAAGTGTCATACAACATAGAAGTAAGTTAAACGTCGTAGAGTTGTTGTCCGATATAGCTGAAGTTTGACTTTCTCTGGAATCAGATTTCTTAGGTGCATTAACACCTGATTCTAAAAAACCCGGTACTTTCTACTCAGCTTGCTAACGTGACTAAACAGTTTTTTTTTCATTACATACAGAATGCTGTTAAATCTTCGCAGCCTCACAGTTGTATCACTTCTTGCGGTGTTTTGCCAAATGGGTCTACGGAGAGAAGTAGAATCCCAGACTACAGGTAATCTAACAGCAATATGATGAAGATGTAATTAGCAATATGATATAAAATACAGGGGCGTAGCCAGGAATATTTCAGAGATACGCACGATCACTGTTTTCAAACACTCCCCCTACCTCCTCCCCTCACCCTCAAGTCCCTAATCTTTCTTTTCTTTTTCCACCTTTTCAGGTACGCACGTGCGTACATGCGTACAGGTAGCTACGCCCCTGAAATACGTATACATGTAGTAATACTTTGATAATCTTTATCGATGATGTATCATGTAATGATTATGGCCAGGAGCTTGTTTTAAGGTTGCTTTATTGTCTTGAAATAGGGAGAAAAATCGGCAAAAGTGATGAAAGCAATTAAGGAAATTTTAACCAAAGACACAAAATAACGGCGAAAAGATGGATTGACCGCCTGTCACGAAATTTGATGAAGTGTAATCAACTTCCATCCTTGCAATCCTGCACTTTATCCACAAACTACTGTTTCTGTTTTGCACTATAGTATCTTTTTATGCAATTTAAGCTGCTGTTACACGTAACAATTTGTCGTGCAATTTGTCTTTTTACGTGTAACACCCCTTCATGCAACTGATTTTTTTTTAAGTTGCACGAAAAGTTGGAGAGTTCTAAACTATGATAAAGTTGAACGTTTTTCTAATTTTGGTAGCGTTTTATACTTTTGTTCGTTGAAAAAAGGTGCAAAACACGCCTTTTTATTCAAAAATGGCTTCACCTCATGCTACTTATGACGTAACAAACTTAAACAAAACGTTTCTCGAGGATAAACGAAGAGCTGTTGAAGACGGCATAGGCTAATAATAAATGCTTTAGAAAAAATCTGAGAAAAACCTTAAGAAAGGGTGGCATCAACTCCCCCTTCCCCCCAGTGCCCAGGGAATTAGCACTATTTTGGGACAGGAAATGGGTAGGCAGCGATGTTATTTTTAGATGACGCCATGATCAAGATTCACATTAATTTATGGAGAATACATGATGACGCAAAAACAAATATATCAAAAACTGCGCACAAAAATACAACGGGCATGATAAGTAGGCGTAACCGCTCCGCCTACTTATGATCGTCTCAAAGCTGTGGATACTACAGCTGAAGAAAACTAATAAGAGGGTGTCATGTACTGACGGGAGATCCAAGAACGCACCCGGACAATATGGTGGTTCATTACAAAAACATTTATTTGCAACTATGCGTGCCCATGTAAACGCATAGTTGCAAATAAACATGTTTGTCAATGGTGTCGGGCTCAACCGCCGTTGGCCTCAGCTGGTCGATAGGTCGACACGCCAAATAATCCCAGGTGCCACCTGCACCTCCTACATCAGCGGACCTGTTCTACTTGACAATCAGCCCTGAATGCCACTTCAGATCCCCTCGATAATCTCGTGACATCACTGAGTCACCCACCTCTAACTGTCGACGCTGTCTACGTACCCTTCTCATTCGCGGCCCTGATGCTCTGCTGATGCTGTTGCTTAACCATCTTACGATTGAAAGTTTGCACTGCTCTCTCTGCTAGACCGTTTATATCCGGATGGTATGGTGCTGATGTTACCTGGCGGATACCACTGGAGCTGACGAACGCCTGGAACTCCTCAGAAACAAATTGTGCACTGTTGTCACTAACGATTTGTTCAGGAATTCCGAATCTGGCGAATAAATCGCGTAGGATATCAATGGTTGAACTTGAAGTGGTGGAACCAACAGGAATTACTTCCAGCCACTTACTGTGTGCATCGACAACTACTAAGAACATCGAGTTCTGGAATGGGATAGCAAAGTCGATGTGTATACGCTGCCATGGTGACCAACCTCCACGGATGCAGTGGTGTTTTAGTAGGCATCTTTTGGTTGTGCTAACACCCACTGCAGGCTTTCGCTAGCTCTTTCAGTTGGCCACTGATATTAGGCCATCAGACGTAGCTCCTCGCTAGTGCTTTCATCTTTACCACACCCAGATGCCCGTCGTGCAGTTCCTCCAACACCCTGCCTTGCAGCTTATTGGGGATTACCACTCTCATTCCCCATAGAATGCAACCTTAGTGAACCGTCAGTTCATTGCGCCGCTCGTAGTAAGGCTTGTCTCCATCTGCGCGAGCAGACCATCCTTTCACGTTGGACTCGTACACCCTTTCTAGGACTGGGTCACGACGTGTTTCTCTAGCAACTGCTTCACAAGTTACGGGTAGTGGCTCAAACTGGGTAGCGTGGAACACCTCTGACGAATCCACTTCCGTCTCTTCTAGCTCTTTTTGCTGAAGGGGGAGCCGAGACGGTCCATCAGCATTGTAGTTCTTCGTCGTACTCGGAACCAGCCAAGAACAATGCATAGCGCTGGAGTCTCGCAGCGGTCATGGCAGGAACTCCCTTCTCTGGGTGGAAAACGGCAGTGAGGGGCTTGTGGTCTGTAATGAGCGTGAACCGCCTACCATAGAGGTACACATGAACCATTTCACCCCCCACACAATGGACAATGCCTCCTTATCAATCTGTGCGTACTTGCGTTCTGTCTTGGTCAATGATCGGGACGTAAAAGCTACTGGCCTTTCGCTGCAATCAGGCATGACGTGTGAAAGAACCGCACCGATGCCGGTTGGCGAAGCATCACATGCAAGCCTAACTGGTAACGCTGGATCTTAATGCGTTAACACCTGCTCAGATGTAATCATGCGCTTAGCCTCTGTGAAGGCTTGCTCGCGCTGTTCAGTCCACTGCCATTCGCTGTTTTGCTCTAACAACTGGTGAAGTGGGTGGAGAACGGTGGACGCATTAGGCAAGAGGCGGTTGTAATAGTTAACGTGCCCCAAGAATAGCGAATCTGGGACACATTCTCAGGTCTAGGCGCGTTGACTACTGCCTCAATCTTCTCTTGTGTCTTATGGAGACCTTCCCTGTCGATCTCATGCCCGCAGAACTGAACTCTATCCCTGACGAACTCGCACTTCTCTTTGTTGGCCTTCAGACCCACGTCTTGTAGTCGCTTGAGAACGCTCTCTAGATTCTCAAATTCTCTTCATCGGTTCTGCCAGGTATTCTCTACACTCTGTATTCGCTGGACATGAAGAAACGACAAAAACTAACCGATTGTATTGAAAAAGGCCCTTGTGTGTGTTGATCGTGAGGAATTTCTTGGATTCCTCTGTTACTTCCATTTGGTGATAAGCTTGGCGTAGGTCAAGTTTGCTAAAATGTTTCCCCCCAGCTAAATTCGCAAAAATATCCTCTGCGCGCGGCAGAGGATACTGTTCTGCAAGAAGTACTGGATTGACTGAGACCTTGAAATCGCCACGCACGCGCACTGGCCCATTTCGCTTAACTACTGGGACAATCGGGTAGCCCATTCACTGTATTCTACCTTAGTCAGAATACCGTCCTTCTCTAAACGTGTCTACTTTGGGGCGAAGTGCATATGGAACTTGACGGGGACTATGAAAGCTAGGCTGGCAGCCCTCCTCAACTTTTAAGTCAGCCTTGTGACCTTTAAGTGTGCCTACACCCTCAGAAAATACAGACTCCAACAACTGATCCACTTTGTATAGCATGAGCCCTTCCGGCGTCTGGCTAAGCTTAAAGGCTTTGATTTCACCCCAGTCCAACTGAATTTTGGAGAGCTAGTCACGCCCAAACAATGCTGGCCCTGGTTTCTCAACCACTTGTAGGGTTAACTTCTTTTCTTGGCCCTTTAACTTAACATTACACTTCATCTCTCCCTTAGGTATGATTTTCTGCCCAGTGTAGGTTCTAAGTTTGACATGGCTCCTTGGTAGTTTCACGTGACCAAAATGTTCCTTGTACTGTTCGTATGGGAGTAAAGACACAGCTGAACCTGTGTCTAGTTCCATATTGACCACTCTTCCCTGCACTTCGGGGCTGACCCCTATCACATAATCGTTGTCACTCACGTTATTAACCTCAAGGGATCCTAGGTAGTCATTGCTGTTCCCGTTATCACTGTCCACATAATTTACTGCGGGTCGGGTAGCTTGTAACTCTCTTTTCTTGGATTTACAAGCCCTTACAATATGGCCGGTCTTGTTACAATGGTGACATTTTTCCTTTTTGAACGGACAACTTTTATGATCATGATTTCCCAAACAGCGGTAGCAACTTTGATCACCAGACTCCTTAGGAGATGGGGAACCCTTTTTTTTCCTGAAGGCTTAGCTTCTTTTTTAGGTTTAGACTTCTTGTTTGGCCTTGACTTGGATAACAAATTGACTGGGTTTGACTCTTTACCCCCTGGAGAGCTTCAACATCCTTATAAGATTGCTCAATAGCGATGCATTTCGCTACAGCAATGTCAAATGTCAGTTCCCCGAGTTTGAGTTTCAAAAGCTCTAACATCAATCTCTTATCTCGAATGCCCGAAATCAATCTATCTCTGAGCCTTTCCAATCGCGTGGCATCGTTAAACTTGCAACATACTGGCTCACCGTTTCTCCTGCGTTTCGCGCTCGATTGTCAAACTCATACCTGACGACTAGAGCAGATTTCTGGGGCTTCAATTGCTTTTGGAGACGCTCTATGATCGTGTCGAACGTGAAGGAATCTTAATCTCTTAACAAAATCGGGGCCACCAAATCTTTCGCAGCTGGTACGTTTTGGTTGAAAGATTAATTAACAGGACGGATTTCTTCTGTTTCGAGTCGGCCACACCATTGGCCACGAAGAATAATTCTAGCTGTTCAGCATATGCCTCGAAGTCAGCTCCAACTGCGAACTTCTGAAATTTTCCAATGTTTCGAACCGGATTTAATGCCACATCAGACTTGTTTAGCAACTTGAGATGTCGTGTGGTTCTTGTTTAGGAATGTCACCAAAATTGTCATGTATTGACGAGAGATCCCAAGAACGCACCCGGACGACATGGCGGTTCATTACAAACACGTTTATTTGCAACTATGCGTGCGCATGTAATAACTATATATGGTAAACGCTCAGGGAGACCATAACAGAGGGTTCCGAAACATACAAGTTTAGAATCAATAAAATTGCGCAGTATGCGGAAGAAAACAAACTGAACGAAAAATAGAACAATAAAAACTTCCGAGTTCAAACTTTTACGCACTTTTACATGAAAAATAACACCTCGGAAAATATCAAGGCAGCCAATTACATCCGCGTGTTCAAAATACCTTTATTGATAATAAACGATTAGACACCATAAGTCTATAGACACCATAATTAGGCAAGGAAGTTACGCCTATTTATGGTGCTCATTGCATTTTTGGGCGCCGTTTTTTAATTATTTTAAATTAATGTGAATCTTGGTCATGACGTCATCTAATTCCCTTGGCACTATACTATTCCCCGTTGTACTTCCAAGGGTTAACAGAAAAAAACACAAAGACAAAAAAGCCACAGGAAGCCCACGCTCGCTGCTTGAGCCCGTGTGCTTCTCTATATTGTTTTCTATTATAAGTTTTAACCCTCGCTCTAGGAAAAGCCAAAAACACTAAACAGAAGCTTAAAAGGAAAAAATATATATTTTTTTATTTAGAATGTTTATGGCTACTTAAACGATAATAACCACTAATCTGAACGGATAGACAGTTACATGGCGAATTTAAATCTTACCGTTCAACAGATTAGTATTGTCATACAGCTTAGAGCCTTATCTAAGTACATGTATACTTAATGCACTGCTCTCGTGTTTTCATTTATACTTTTCGGTCTTTTTAGGCCGGGTTTCTGCGTCAATTTTTCACAAGCTTATTCTATCTCCACCAACACCTTCTTATGCTCCACCTTCCACAACACCATCCTCGTCAGGTGGACTTTTTCCTGGGAGAATATCACCCAACGATGATCCGACGACATCACTTCCATTGCGCCCAACAGGCGGACAGCAACCCGACGGACCACAACCTCCAGGCACCCAAGGAACTACTCATGGTCAGACCCCATGGACAAGACCACCACGTCCACCATTTTATGGTCCATCCGGAGAACTCCTTCCAGTCGTCGGGCTTAAGCTTCCACCACTACCACCACTACCACCAATTGACGGTCAGCGTCGTACTCCTCCATCTGAAGGACTTCCTGTTCCTCCATCCGGAGGACTCCTTCCAGGCCCAGGCTGTAGGGTTAGGCCATTCTCTACCTTTGTCAATCATGTTTGCCTTGCGCATTGCATGCTGGGACCATGTGCTTACACAGGTCGCCATCTTGAATAAAGATGTGTTGTTGTTGTTGTTAAACTATTCTGTGAATTGTACATGGTGGCAGCGGTCCTTGACCCTCAAAATGCCCGACACAGAAGCAGAATCACACCAAGAAACCTCAGGGTTGCCTTCGGGAGCACAAGAGAACGAAATTAATCCGCAACAGCCGAGTCAACTTCCACTCCCTGCGAAGTTCGATGGCGCGAACGGACCAAAACAAGCGGAGTGCTGGATGAAATGGAGCCGTCGCTTCGAACGCTACAGAATCGCTTCCGGACTCAAGAATAAACCCGAACACGAGCAAGTGAGCACCTTCCTGTATGCCATGGGAGACTGTGCAGACGACATTCTAGCCACTCTCCGAATCGACGAAAACAAAGCTACGTACGACGAAGTTCGCACCGCCCTCAACGGTTACTTCGATGTTCGCCGCAATTTGATAGTACAAAGAGCCCGTTTTAACAAACGGCACCAGTTACTTGGTGAGTCAGTGGATGCTTTCATTCAAGATTTATACAGGCTTGCAGAAGACTGTGAGTACGGTTCTCTGAAAGACGGCCTTATTCGTGACCGCATTGTTGTGGGGGTTCTTGACGACACACTGTCAGATCGTCTTCAAGCGAAAGCGGACTTAACCCTCGAACAGGCCGTACAAATGAGTCGTCAATCTGAAGCAAGAAAGCAGAGTAGGGACCTCATTCGAGGAAATTCTGACTCTAGTTCAGCTTCCCATTCGTCTGGCGTTAATTTGGTGGAGAAGCACAAGCCTGACAAAAAATCAACAAAGGCAAACGAAACCCAACCAAAGTCCGAGAGAAAATGCATTTGGTGCGGTCGACAGCAGCACAGACGGGAATTATGCCCTGCAAAAGATGTAACCTGCAACAACTGCCATAAACAAGGTCACTTTCACACTGTTTGTCTCTCTAGAAAGCAGCCGGCGAAGCGAACGACCGTTAACGAAGTTACAGATCCCGAAGAAGTCGACGTTCCCTTCCTCGGTGAAGTCTATAATGGTAAAGGAGACTTCTGGACTGCCGTTGTCAAGGTGGATGGCCACGACACACGCTTCAAATTGGATACCGGAGCGGCAGTTTCCATTGTCAGTGACAGGGAACCATGGCTTAAAGACAAGCAGTTATCAAATACCCAGCAGATCTTAAGAGGTCCAGGCGGCACCATTCTCTCAGTCATTGGCACCTTTAACGCCTCGTTGGAGTGCAAAGGTCACAAGATAACCGAACCAGTCTATGTTCTCAAGGATCAGCTGTATTCCCTCCTCAGTAAGAAAGCTTGTGTTGACCTGGGTTTGATTGCTCGTATCGGAGAGGTGGTTACTCAGCCTGCTGATTTCAAAGAAGAATTCCCTCAACTCTTCACAGGCCTGGGAAAACTGAAAACCGAATACCGAATCAAGCTCAATCCAGAAGTCGAGCCAGCGTGTCTCTACACTCCAAGGAGGATCCCACATCCATTGCTACCCAAAGTAAAGAATGAAATTGACTCAATGTTACGACAAGGGGTCATTTCCCCAGTCACTGCCCCCACAGAGTGGTGCTCTGGTATTGTTCCTGTACTAAAAGCCAATGGCCGAGTGCGGATCTGTGTAGACTTAACGCCCCTGAACAAGGCCGTCAAACGTGAAATTCATCCCATGGGCTCAGTTGATGAAAGCCTTGCCATGCTAGGAGAAAGTAGAGTGTTCACAAAACTAGATGCTAACAGTGGGTTTTGGCAAATCCCTTTGGATGAAGATTCAAAGCTACTAACAACTTTCATCACGCCATTCGGCCGCTACTGCTTTAACAGATTGCCCTTTGGAATCAGTTCTGCGCCCGAGATATTCCAGCGGACCATGTCAGCTATCCTGGAGGGTCTTGACGGGGTGATATGCCGGATGGATGACATCCTCATCCATGGTAGGAATCAAATGGAACATGACGTACGTGTCCGGGCTGTTCTGTTCCGTCTCCAAGAAGCTGGCCTGACACTGAACGTACAGAAGTGCGAGTTCTCTCAAGGAAGAATCAGGTTCCTGGGGCACATTGTTGATGCTCAAGGAGTTCATGCCGATCCAGATAAAACAAAAGCCATTGCCCAGTTCCCAGCCCCGTCTAATACAACTGAGCTGCAGAGGTTCATGGGGATGGTAAACCAGTTGGGCAAGTTCATTCCAGGACTGGCTGACCTAAATGAACCCTTGCGCCAACTGCTTCGCAAGGAAACTACATGGTACTGGGGAGAGGCTCAGCAAACGGCCTTTCAGCGAGTTAAAGAGATCCTTGTATCACCCGAAGTCCTTGCACACTATGACCCTCGTCGTCAAACATTCATTGCAGCGGATGCCTCATCAACTGGGCTTGGAGCAGTTCTCCTTCAGGCTCAAGACAATGGACAGCGCCGTCCCATCTGCTACATCTCAAGATCCCTCACTGATGCTGAAAAGAACTATGCCGTTGTCGAGAAAGAGGCTCTTGCCTCAGTCTGGGCATGTGAACGCCTTGAAGAATATGTGCTTGGACTCAGCTTCACTTTAGAAATAGATCACAAGCCCCTTGTACCCCTTCTGACCACAACTGCACTATCTAAGATGCCACCCCGGATACTACGCTTCCGTCTCAGGATGATGAGGTACAACCCTGACGTCCTCCACGTCCCTGGAAAACGTCAAATTTCTGCTGATGCACTTTCACGTGCCCCTTCATGTACCCCAGAAGCTTCGAACATCCAGTTTATTGAAGAAGTTGAAACCTTTGCCAGCTGCGCAACGGGCAGTCTTCCTGCAAGTGCCCAACGTCTTCAGGAGATCAGAAATGCCCAGAAAAGTGATGAGGAATGTACACAAGTCAGAAGATTTTGTCAAGAGGGATGGCCACTGTACATGCCACAACAGCCTTTACTCCGTCCATACTGGGAACACAGAGCCCACCTGGCAGTCGTTGATGATCTCCTCCTCTATGATGAACGCATTGTAATCCCACGAGTTCTTAGACTGGAAGTCCTAGATTGCATCCATCGTGGCCATCTTGGCATTAACAAATGTCGTGCCAGAGCTCGTATGTCAGTTTGGTGGCCAGGGCTATCCGGAGCAATCGAAGACCTGATCAAATCGTGCTTCACATGTGCAAAGGAACTACCAGAACCTAAGGAACCCTTGATGCCTTCCTCTTTCCCTAGTCGTCCTTGGGAGAGAGTAAGCATGGATCTGTTTGATCATGGGGGACGAACATACCTCATCACAGTTGATTACTACTCAAGATGGATTGAAATCAAGCATCTCAAAACACAAACTGCAGAGAGTGTGGTCACAGCATCCAAAGAGCTATATGCATCCCATGGAATACCAGACATAGTGATTTCAGATAATGGGCCATGCTTTAGTGCAGAATCCTTCCAAGAATTCGCTGCCAGTTATGGGTTTGTCCACCTTACCAGCTCACCCAGATACCCTCAAGCCAATGGAGAGGTTGAAAGGGCTGTAAGGACTGCCAAGGGACTGTTAAAGAAGAATGAAGACCCCTACCTTGCACTGCTCACCTACAGATCCACTCCCTTGCAAAATGGCCTCTCACCTAGTGAGCTGTTAATGGGGAGAAGACTGCGAACCCAGCTCCCTGTACTCCCTGGTACCTTGGTTCCCAGAAATCTACTCAGAGAGCGTGAAGAAGTTGCGAAGAAAGAAGAGATTTACAGATCTAACCAGAAGAAAAACTTTGACTACCGGCATCAAGTACAGGAACTTCCGGATTTGACAACCGGTGAATCAGTATGGATCAGAGATCAAGATAGACTAGGGAAAGTACAAGGACATACCCAGCATCCCCGGTCCTACCTCATTGAAACAGAGAAAGGCACAGTACGTCGTAACAGATCTGCCCTTGTCAAAACTGGAAGCCAATCTACCCCTGTCATCGCAGATAACCAAGCCACCCTCACTAGCTCTGCCAGTGATCTACCTGTTCATGACTCGGAAGGACATTCAGCAGGTGCATTTCACTTCCCCGGTGTTACCTCAGAAGCTTGCCAAAAGCAGCCTGTTTGCAGAGAATCAGCACTGACTCAAACACGTTCTGGAAGGATAGTCAGACCTCCTAACCGGTTGGACTTGTAGTTTACTATGGACGCTAAGTGTTTGACTCTGTTCAGGGCAGTTATCCCAATAATACCGTTTCTGTTTGGGTTAGGCCCTATTAAAACATTAGCATTTGAGAGACTTTAATTGTTAGAGCTGTAAACCTTTGCCTCCACATTTTATCGTCAGATTAAGACTTTGGATACGATAATGTTTGATGGACATTAGATCGATTATCTTTGTTATTCAGTTTCAATAGATTATTCGGTACTAGGAAGGGAGGTGTAGGGTTAGGCCATTCTCTACCTTTGTCAATCATGTTTGCCTTGCGCATTGCATGCTGGGACCATGTGCTTACACAGGTCGCCATCTTGAATAAAGATGTGTTGTTGTTGTTGTTAAACTATTCTGTGAATTGTACACAGGCGACCTGCCGGCATCATTACTACAAACTGTTGGTCAGTTGCCCGTACTACCAATCACAACAGATGCTGCCCCCACTGCACCAGATCGTGAATCTTTCTTTATCAGTTCTTTGCGTTGGAAGTGCAGCCCAAAAGAGGCCCCGACAAATGGTAAGTAATCACGTGTATCATCATCATTATCATCAACACACCCATTGATGCATATTGCGGATGAATGTTTGCACTAGGAAATCTAATGTAATTGACGTTTTTCAGAAAAGAGTGGATTTCGAGGTGATATCAAACATCGGTTAGTATAGAGCACCCACTGCCTCTGTCCAATCTCTCCCTGGATCACTGTTTTCCATGCATAAATAAATTATCAATTTTTTTTCTTGTCCATCCATCGATCGATCAGTCAATATGGTACTGCGTCGTTTGAGATGTTTAACACTATACTGAATCTGCTACAATCTGAGTTCATAAACTTAATTTGCCACCGTGCAGAAGAGATTCCTAAACTGCCGTTACTTATGTCCGGACATGCAGGCAAGTATTGTTTAACGTGTACTTCATATTTGACAGAGCTGTTTGTCGTTTTTATATTACTTCATATGAGACAGAATTTGGTGTGTTTTGGTGAACTTTCATAGGTATGGACACTTTGTGATGACAGTCATGGACTAGCGTGTCACCCTCTGCCTGCATTTCTGGACATATCTTACTGTCGTTAAGAGAGTTAGTCACCCTTGTTAACGGGAATCGATTTGACAGCTTCTTGAGCGCGAGCTTAAATCAATCAATTATCGAAATAATCCGTTCATCGATTAACTAGCCAACCAATGAAAAAATAAGTTATCCAGTAGTTGTTACATACACCCATATGTGCCATTTTCTGAACTTAGTGACCTACAACTGGATCATGATATAGCTAACGTATTTTATTATTGTTTTATTTGTTTAGACCAGCTAGGACCACAGTACGATAACAATATCCGTAGTTGGATACGGGACACGTCAATGTCTTACAATGTCTTTCTGAAGTACAGTTGCAGAAATCGGTGTGGACTAGACGAGAGAGACGCATCAATAGTTAATTGGAGATCGTATGCAGATGTGGGTTTAGCCAAGTGTTACTGCGACAAACTTTGTGATGAATTCGGCGACTGCTGTTTTGACTTCAATGCATTGTGAGTTTCCTAAATATTTACTGCTATATTTTTGCACATCTACACTCTCTAAAGGCCGATTTAGACGGCACAACTTTATCGTATGAGATTTTTTGTAGCGCGCGCTGCTTGCGTAAGGCGAAAATTGTATACAACTCACGTCATTTAACTATTATAGCGCGAAAGCGCGCGTGATATCGCCTAAACGATATCACGCTCACAACTGTTGCATGCAACAGTTGTGAGCGAGTTGTAGGCTGATTCAGACGATGCGATTCGTGTTGTATGTATGGCGTGAGCAGGTTACATGCGATAGTTGTAAGTAAAAGTTATGCCGTCTAAATCGGCCTTTAGACGATTTGTACTATTCAGAGTATCTATTTACTATCCACTAACTAGAGTACTTTCACATGAAATAAATCGATGTTGCTTCATTTCTAATAAGTGTAGTGACTTTCCCGGTTACTTATGTACAAACTAATCGTCCTGTTTTTGATGTAATATAATCAAACACAAGATTCGCGAGGTTGCCGCTTTATCACTGTCTTTCCAAAATGTAAAAGCAAGAAGAGAGAAACATTTTTGGAGGTGTTGAATATTCTGATGAAACTCTTATTTTACAGACTTTATACCAAACTTCCGATAGCATCAATTAATGTCTATTTTCCCAAAAAAAGTGAAAAAAGAGAGGAGGAAATTTACCCACACTACTTGAAAACTACATCTAAAGGTGACTGTGTTTGCTTTTGTCACAAAAACCATGTGCTGTGTGTCATTAAATTTGAATCCGGATCTGCATAAAATGATCTCAAAACTGAAGGAAAACCGAATATAGTACGCATGAGGGTGCTCATTCAAATCAGTAACTTGCTGAACTTTCCCTTTTTTTTCTCAGATGCAGGAAAAGTGTAAATCCTCTGGGAAGCCCATGGAGTTCAAATGAAACCTGTCTTGCTCTAGAAGACAGTACAAAAACCATATACCAAGGTTATGCTGTTTACAACGCGTGTCCAAAGAACTGGACAGAAAACAACGTGCGCCAAAAATGTCAGCGTGAAGACGAAGGTGATCTTTTGAATAGTTTGCCTGTTTTCGACAGCGACAGTCACATGACCTACAGGAATATCTTCTGCGCAAGGTGCAATGGTGCTATAAATATAAAATACTGGAAACTGCAATTTGAATGCTCTGAATGGTTTAACACGACGGGTTCCGATTTGACAAATATCATGGATCGACTGCTCCATAATTGCTCAGTGAGTAAGAGTCCTGAAAGGTTTCAACTGAAATATTTAAAACGGTGCATTCCTCGTTTTCAGGACTGCTTTAAAATTAGCCAAGAGAAGAAAGATCCGTACTGCCAAACAGAATGTCTGAGGTATGCTTTTCCATTCTGTCGGAAAGCATACAACGTCCCTTCACCGCGATTTCGAAACCCGCAATGTGCTCTGTGCAATGGTTTTAAACTAAGCGAACTACAAACCAGATGTGATTTAGGATCCTACCCGGTTTCTCCTCCTCTCACGATTCTCTTTGATTTTAGTTCCACATCATATAGCGTTGTAGTCAAGGAAAGAAATCAGAATATGCGCCAAAGCTTTGAACAAATTTGGCCTTGTGCTCATGATGAGGTCTATGATCCATACGCTGGTAAATGTAGAAAGATCGCCCCAGTCGGTTCACAAAATGCCTATGCAGAGAATGAAAACGGTACAACCAACAAAACAGAGCTGAACCCAAACTGCACTTTCGTGCATTTTAACAAAAGCGACTACGAGCAGCTAACCGATGGCACTGCCTTCATCAAACCTCACAACAAGATCTACAGCAACACATCTTACGCGGTGGACGATAATGGATTACTGCTGTGTGTTAATTTTTCAAGAAATGCCACAACGACCGCAAGAAAACAAATTATTAGGAAGACCAAAACAACGCCGCCATCTCTCCACCTTCTTACTGCTATTGGCTGCATTGTCTCAATGACGTCTCTTATTCTTCTACTGATTACTTACATCTTGTTTCCCGAACTCCGTAACTTACCTGGCAAGATCATAATAAACTTGTCGTTTTCTCTGCTGCTGTATCAAAGCGTCTTCTTCTCAGCGGTCAAAACTCCCCATCAAGAGCAGTGCCTCATCGTTGCAGTTCTTCTTCACTTTTTTGCTCTCTGCTCCTTCACCTGGATGAACGTCATGGCCTATGATGTGCACAGAGTTTTTACTGCTTCTGGTAAGTTATCTTGTGGATCGTTAACCCTAGTTTGACTTGGCTGTGCCCAAAATTAATCAAAACCAATAAATAAACGCTAAATGACGTAAAAATGTAAAAGTTATACCAAGAAACGTTGTCTTCTTCTTTCAAAGGTAAAAATATGCAAATTTCAAAAAACGTGGCTGTCAAAATCTTGTTGCTTTGAAAACATGAAGTCACGTGATCAATAAAATGTCATATGAAATTGTTGCCAGATAAATTTTAGGTCACAAAGTTTGATGGCGTTTATAAATACATATTAAAAAAGTTATGAATGTGGAAAGTCAAGCATTGCGATTCTCAAGTCTATCTAACTCTAACCTATAGTGTGAACCAATAAAATCGAACTATATTTGGCTTAAATTAATCCTAGTAACATTGATTTTCCCTTTGAAACATAAATATACACCTACGTGCATGTATTTATTTCATGTAATTCTTTAAATTTGCAAGATAGTCACATGTAAGTCTAAGAGATGCTCTCGATGACCTTTTTTAATAGTCCAAAGCGTAGCAACTCAGGGCTTCCTTCACTGAGACCCGGTCTCTGTCTAGCATTTCTTAACAAAAGCGACTGTGTTCCATTATTATATTCTACCTGCTCGAACCGTCTTCCCTTTTTAACATTTCTAGATGGAGTTGCGGCAAATCAACGCGGTGGTAACAACAAGCGTCTCATTAAGTACTTCATCTACGCCTGGGGAGCTCCGGCCCTCGTTATTTCAATCTGTATGACAATTGACCAAGTTGTCAAAGAAGGATCTATCGGATATGGTGAGTGATCGCAATGTACTGATCCGGTGATTATACCTTTAATGACTGAAGGTAGGTGAAGTTTTCAATACCAACTTTCGAATGTCCTATTTTGTTTCTTATCTCCACGATTTCAAGGGCAAGATTCATTGGTTTCTTGATACTATTCAGCCATGTACAATAAAACGGATCGGAAGGGTCAGAAACTGACCGTTGTAGTGTGATTGTAATGAAAATATCTTTTCTTTCTTTCTTTTTTTGGCTTTTTTGTATCATATATCTTCCTTTAACCCTAACTATATAACCACAACCATAACAATATTTGATATTATGTTTAGCAAAAAAAAAAATAATAGTCTTAAGTTTATTTTAACCCTATTTAGCCTGGACGTTTTTGAGTTCCCGAGCATGGGGATTTCTTGATTTCTCCAAAACCTACGAAAACAGTTCAAAATGACTAAAAAAAATAAAACCCAATAAAGAAACGCTAAAATGGTATAATATATATAACAGCGTCGCTCTCTGAACAGAAAGCCGATGATAAACTTCTTAACTGTAGTGAAAGGTCGGAAGCACAAGAATTAAGATTGGAGACCGGGCTTATATTTTTCAATTTTAGCAATTCTCAAAAACAGAATTACGCGACGTCTGTACAGTGTACATTTAGACCGTACAAAAGTTCACGAAAACAATTTTTTCTCCGTCTAGAATAACTAGTACGTCTAATTTCCAAATAAAATACACCTGTTGCTTATCAAAAATTGCCCGAGAAACTGATTTGGAAATCAAAATTGCAAAAAATACACCAACATATTTGCATAAGGCCACGCGAGTGAAGTGAGAACTATAAAATCCAAGTCTTGTTTTGTTTACATAAAATCGCTTTTCAACCTATGTATTGAATGAACAAACACAAACTGGACAACACAATCTTCTTTCGAAAAATTTTATTCAAATCTCCAAAAGTTTATGTTTAAAAGCAAAACGCGAACCATTTATAGCTCATCGAGGCCCTCCAAAACTAGCGAGAACACAAAGAAAAAGTCAATCACAGATTGATATCAACATAAATTCCCATCCACTGCTTGGAAATTTTTTTAAATCTCCGCTTCTTCAGTTCTGAAACCCGAAGTGACAAACATTGCCCCCATACTCGAAGCAAGATTCCTGAAAGCTCTTCTTTTTTCACTAGCTATAGAGGCTTCTGAATATCCCTTAAGTAGTATCCCTGTCTTGAGTAGCAAACCGCGAAAAAATGCAGGAAAATAGCGACTTTAATTTAACGGTTTTCTCCGCTTAGTAAACACAGCAAAACATCAGAGTGTTTTGCCAGCTGACGTGACATTCGGCTGTGTAACCGCGCGAAAAACAAAGTCTCGCTTTGGTGTCGAAATTACTAAGATCCTGGATGTTGTGTGGCGTCATACGCCCATGTTTTGCGACGTCATACGCGCCCGCGAGCTAGCCGTTCCCAACGGCGGGCGGCGGCGGGCACACGACGCGCCCGCGAAACATTCCGCTAGCCATGACCATGAAAAATGACCGCCATATGTTCTATGAGTATGGGGCTCCGCAGAGAAACATTGAAATCCAAATTTCGAAAAAATAGAAAACATCATGTCACATGAATGTCATACTAAATTGGTGCCAAATAAATGTTAAGAAAAGTCACGAAATTTGGTTTATTCGCTTTAATGTTAAAAGTTATAAATGTTGAAAGTTAGCGCGCGCACTTTGTGCCTCCCATTTAAACTGTATGACATGTCTGGAGATAACACTTTTAAAGCTATAACCAATAAATTATACGTTAGTGAACTCTTTTTTAATACTAATGCTTTGCTCAACAGGGCAAGGGGAAAAGGAATGTTTCATTTCAGAGCCTCGAGCCATTCTCTATTCTTTTGTTCTGCCCGTCGCTATCTTGATTGTCTTCAATGTGGTTGCTCTAGGACACACTATGCTGCATATCAGCAAAACAAGAAAGGTAATGAAGTCATTTATTTGGAATGACTGACTGACTGACTCACTCACTCACCGATTCACTGTCTAAATCGACTGATTAACTGTGCGAGTGGCTGAAGTAGATTGACTTACTACGTCCTAAATAGATTACTGACCATTTGACTGAATGTATTTATAATTATTCAACCTCGTCCATTTCCATCATCATCGTCCATTGTTTATTGTTTTAAAATGCTTTAGGCTGGTCTCGAATTTCACTTGTTTCAAACATCCCAAGCTCACGCTCACGCTTGGATAGCCCGTCAGGCCTTACTTGTGACTTGGGCTGACCGATAGAGTGAGACCAGCAGATATAGTTAACCGCCTAGCTGTTTCCTTATAATTAACAGATTGATATTTGTTTTTAACCTTTTTAGAGAACACAACAAGTTACCAATCAGCGTCGTGGTACGGGCATAGCTCTGATTTGTGCTAAAATGGCGTCAGTAATGGGTGTGACGTGGATTCTTGGGATTGCTGCAAACTTCGACGCCCTGGCATTCCTTTGGTACCCGTATGTTGTTTTGAACAGTCTTCAAGGTATGATGGTTTGATCAGCTTTTTTTTATTCTTCATTATTGTCTTATGAATTAACGTTCCATTAAAATCCTGACTTAATCTTGTATGTCATAACAATGGGGCATTTGAGAAATATAGTCGGTCATTAAAGGACGCGGACGGATAATTATATTAGTCATAATATGTTATAACTTTTGCATGATTTTCGTTCCTTATTTTTCACAGGCCTGTTCATTTTTCTGTCGTTCGCTGCCAGTGGGAGAGCTCTGGAGTTGTATAGAAATAAATTGCCTATCCTGAAGTGTCTGCAAGCACGGAGTGAAAACAAAAATAGATCGAGCTCCAACAAGACCCAAGAGTCTTCCTGCCCCACCAACTCGAAAGGAAGAGAGCCGGCTCAAGATGCATATCGTGAAACGCGCGTATAAAGGAGACAACGATTCTCGGATTATCACTTAAAATGTAAAACATACATATAGTATCAAAGCTTGCCTTTCTCTTATCTAGAAGTCCCATGGAACCCACGATTTCCAGGAAAAAAATATATTAGTTTGTTATGAATAGCATTTCGTAATCTAATTACCATCAGATGGTTTCCCGTGTCAAAATATCATTGTGTGCTATTGAGGTCTATAATCACGCATGATCCAATCTCGCATCTACGGCAGGTATAAATATTCTGTCTAAATTTAAGCGGCTATAAATTAGATAAATTCGAGCTAAATATTTTATAGAAATAAACAGTACACAATTTAACATTAAACAAGTTTATTGCCTGTTTGGCTTCACAAGCGGGCCGCTTGGTCGTAGTTTGTATACTCAGCTTGATTGCCGGACTAGACATTCGCAAAAGTTCAAATAAACCAAAATTTGTTTCGAAAACGATGAATTAAAAAACAGGTCTTAGGGCAATATATATATATATATACCTCTGTAGCTAGGGCCCGACTGCTCAGCTAATAATCCCCTATTGAAGGGTTGCTGTATTGGAAAATAAATAAATAAATAAATAAACAAGGAAGGATTGTTACTCAGGTTGCCATTGTTTGAAAATACTTCTCCAGTTTAAAGACCCATTACTGTCCATTATGTTCACGCGACTCCGTTATTGTTTTGATTTGCATGGGAACGAGGCTTCTGTTGTTTTCCGGAGTTTTGCTCTTCTCACGGCGAACATTCAATAGCGTGGAAACGAATTATATTGTTTCGTGCTTGACTGTTCTTTTCTTGTTATTTATTAAAATACATTCTTAAGTGTTACCTGTTAAATAAGGTAATTGAATAATCGTTTAACGACTGACACGGCCGATGTAAACGGAAGAGCCAGTAACACCTACCAGATTTTTCAAAATTAAGAAAATGGCCGCCGATGCTCGCAGTGCGCTATGCATAATGGCCAATACTGTGTCTTTAATCAAAGACGCTACCCAGTGGAAAGTTCTGGAAGTGCTTCGAACATTACTTCTGTTGAACCGACATCATGCATGCTACCAAGTATTCACTGGCTTCTCTAACAAACCCCAAGAAGATTCGATTAACTTTAAGTGGCATATCCAAGTTCTCAGCAGCCAAAGAAGTAGTTGGATAAATTGAGAAAAAAGTAAAAATGCGAAGGACCTTTGCTTACAGATACCACGCAGCTCTTAACAACCCCTAATTTCATTGGACCTGGATATCACGCAGCTTGATTGTTTTCAGGGCTAGGGTTCATTGTTGTGTTGTTTGTTTTATTGTTTTCTCAGCAAATCAGAGAAGACCTTGTAAGAGCTGTGTACTGCCCCTTTGCTTACGGTACTAAATACAGCAAAAGAACAACAAATTGGTTGGGTCCCTGAAAAGAACCAAATCATTTTGGATCATGTCTGCTTCCAAAATTCCAGGCAGAAATTGAAAGAGCAACTCGAAAAATATTGGAAGACGTATTCTCGAAGATTACCATTTCCATAACTTGTAAAATTGATAAATAGGTGTCTATATTACATTACACTTTAGACCATTTGCACATATCACTGCCTCTCCCCCTATGATTGAAATCGATACTGATCTGGATGATTATAAAAAGAATAAAGCAATTTACACGGGTGGGGAAATCTTACGAGACAAAGTCCCCTGTTTTACAGTTTCCTTCACAGTCAATCTCCCTTATCCCAATTACTATATTTACGAATTCCTCTTCCCCTATCAGTGAAACTTCTAACAAAGTCTTAAACTGTCCCCTACCCAGGGGAGAATTCGAAGATTCCATGCAAGCCCTCTGCATTCCCCAACATATCCCTGTGGTATATCAACCCCAGGGGGAAGACAGTGATACAAGCATAAGTGAACTATGATCTGTTTCTTCTATCCAAGCTATAGAAATATTGTAGAATTCAATAAAGGATAAGAGGTTCAAAATATATCTGAAAAGCTATCTGTATCCTTTAGTATTTTCTGGTAGCCAAATCCGCCCAAAGTCGCCTTATCGCCCAATGTAACGACGACATTAGGATCCAGAGTAGGCCTATACAATTTCCCTCTCGGAAAACTAAACAACTACTCAACACTGAACAATAAACAACTACTAAACAACTCTACAATACGATTTCCTTATCGCGTTTGAAAGTTTGGGGCGAAAAATTAACACACTCACTTACTCACTCAGGCCCCATCCACACGTATCCGGATATTTTTGAATCCGCAACTTTTTTGTTGCGGATTGGCCTTCCGTTCACACGTATCCGGCGAATTCGACTCGCGAATCCCCAACTTTTCGAAATCGCTCTCCAGGGTAGAAATTTTTGACTACGCTACGAGTACGGCATCCCGTGGACGGTCAAATCCGGATAGTTTTGAATACGCTGACGTAACAGTATCAGATCCAGTCTTTAACCGCGCGAATATTCAACATGGCCGACCGAAATGTTATCGCTTCACTTCTACATGGACTTATTTCTAGTCTAATAAAGTGTTTACAGTTGAACTTTGATTTGAACTTGGTCTTTGCGTATGCTTTTTTGGCAAAATTTAAAGAGGAGCACTGGCTGCTTGAGCGAATCCGGATACGTGTGGACGGGCAAATACGATTCGACTGACTGAGTGAAAAAGTGCCTCAGCCGGGAGTTGAACCCGGGTCTCCTGATGACCGGAAAGATACCTTAACCACTAGGCCACTGAGACAACCATACTTACACAAACGCAAACAACGCGTTTGTGGCTTCATAGTGGAAAGCTCTTCAGGGAGACATTTACACAAATTCTGCAATTAGGATCGCGTCACTTTACCCCAGGGACCGCGCAGAGGGAGGGGCTGGGGGGGCTTTAGCCCCCCACCTTTTTGCAAGAATAAAAATAAATTAAACAGAAAATAATTTAAAAAAAGTAACGGAGTGAAAAATTATAAAAAATCGTTAATTCAACAAACAAACGCGCAGATAAATAGACAGAATGAAGCATTAGTCATACTCAGCCTCGTGCAATAATTGCTGAGTAATTATACAGCGTTGAGTTCAAGGCAGCGTAAGCAAAGTCGTTGGATTTCTGGCTTATTTATAGTAATTAAAGGTTGATATCAGTAGTATAACATAACAATCTATGATATTTCAATTTAGTGATGGTGAATTTTCAGACCCGATAGCATCACTGAAGATGTGCAAAAAAATCAATAGTTTTATCGTTAGGGACGGACCATTAGAAAAGTGATGGGGGGGGGGGGGGGGGATTTTCAGCTTGCACGATTTTTTTTTTTTTCGCCCATTGCTTGTGCAGGATTTTTTTTTGCAGGTGAAACCCTCTGCACGAATTTTTTTTTTCAGACAAATATTGCTTTGTTTGTCATTTAGGTCTATATCTTTTCTATTCATGCCAACAAGTTGAAATTTTGTGGTTGATTATATACAGCAGCAATCTATATCAAAAGATGGAATTTTGAGGCTTGATAAAAATAATTTGTGAGATCACACTTTAAATACCACTCTATTATATTTATGTCAAATACATTATGTGAAATATTTATATTTATGTCAAATACATTAATATCCTTGATCGACCTCCTCTCACATTTTTTTCAATCACATTATCCGGGTTGCCACTCATTAGAACATAAAAAATTCCCTGACTTTTCACTGACCTCAAAACAATTTTCACTGACTTTGCATTGGGCGAATTATCAAATACGCCACATCCACTATTACATTTGCTTCAGCGAGCTAGCTTCTTTTGCAGACCATCAATATTCTTCTCTTCATTTTAGATCTCTTTCCGTTTTTCACGGGATTTTGAACGCATGACAGTTGACTTCACCAAACTGAAAACAAAATTCTCTGACTTTTCACTGACTTTGAAAATTTTTTGTTTTTCCCTGACCGTGGCAACCCTGATTATGATGTTTCTGACCAACTTGTATTATGCATGTAAGTGACTATCTAGTTTTATAATAGTCTGGTTCCCATATTCTTGGATGACATTACTGATAGTAATGCAGTATACAGTGTATGTTGCAGGTACACTGGCTGCCAATGAAAACCAGACTTTGTGCTATTATTTTTTTTAAAGTAGCAGTGTTGCTGTTGATGTTGTTGATCAGTTCATGTTGGTAACAGTTAAAGTTTTAACAATCACTATAGCTTTGTATCACGATTCTCAGATACTTTTGTCTGCTTTTGAGACGTCAATATAAAGTCGTATTTTCGTCTCAAAAACCAGCCTGTGATTGGTTGAAAATTTCCCGCGGCAATTTTTAAATTGGGAACTCATTAAAATGGGTTCCCGGCGTAGAAAACTAAAATTTAAAATTATCTTCAAAGGAGGGGAAAAAATGTTGATTACTTTGTCAAGTTTGGCAGATAAACAACTCTGTATTCAATACAACGACCCTTTCTGTCGAAAGTTAACGATAAGATGAGTTTAAAAGCTGCTATTGTTCGTTTGAACGGATTGTTTACATTGAGCTATGCTGTGCGCGCGCTATCACGCCATCATAATTTGAAAAAAGTTTTGGGCTAAAACCTCGGCAAGTTTGCGTTATTTACTCATTTTTTCGACGTTTGTAACTTTGAAAAACTTCGAAAAGATGTTCTAACAAATTTGTTCTATTTCAGTGAGCAATTTATAGCGTGAAAAGTCCGTGTTTTTGAAACTTTTTTGCTAAACAAAAATATGACAACGCGTACAAAACGTCGTTTATGTCAGCTCGTGACTAGTAAGAATTTCAGTTTTGATCAGCACAAGTTATCTTCAGTTTTACTTTCTTTTTGCCCGAAAAACAGTTGAATCGTGATACAAAACTAATTTCGATTTTGAGACGGCAATACTGCGTTATACTGACGGCGTTGGAAGAAAATATATTCCCCGTATCATGGGCTCCGTCGCTTCGCGACCCCGCTCAATACGGAATATATTTTCTCCCAACTAGCCGTCAATATAATGCAGTATTGCCGTCTCAAAATCGAAATTAGTTTATAGTATCAATGAACTTTTTCATTGTGTTATAGAATTTTTCATCAAGGGGACCCCTCTAATTTTATTGTGGGCACAAATAATTTTTTGAATTAAACAAATATTAATATGTTAAAAAGTTATTTAATTTTGAAACTGTTTATGGATAATTACATGTATTTATCATATTTATTATAGATAGATAGATAGTTTATTGAAGTTAAAACTTACAGCGCCATGGCCAGAGCCACCTGACTTTCACAAAATATTTTAAAAAATAATTAAAAATGTTTATACTTCAATTATAAGAATACCTAAAATACTATGGATGGACTATAACACAGCTAAAAAAATCTATCATTTGTAACAATTATGTGGAATAAAACTTTTTTTGAATCTACCGGTTTTGCATGTTGGCAACTGAAATTTGCGCTTTCCAGCTATTGAATTGAAAATATGAATTCATTATATCACCTTATAGTTGTCATTTCATGCAGTGTGAGGTAAACACTTCAATGAACAATGTCAAATGTCTTTATTTACAAATAATAGTATAGGAAGGCCCCAAGAATGTTTTGAATTTTTGAAACGCCAAGAGCGCTATATTCTCAATAGGCACTTTGGCAGCTTTTATATATTAAATAACAACCACAATAGGACTTCTCCTTCTGCATGAATTTTTTTCTTTGCCTTGAACTTTGCACGAATTTTTTTTTCTGGCATTTTCCCTTGCACGAATTTTTTTTTGGCTTTTTCCCCACCCTCCCCATCACTTTTCTAATGGTCCGTCCCTTATAATAGCATTCTCCGTCACTTTAGAGAAATTGAATAGATATCCACAAGCATGCTCCCCCCCCCCCCCCCCCCCCCCCCGCCCACAAAAAAATTTCCTTCACGCATTCTTCTTTAGCCCCCTCACTCGAAAACTTGCTGGGCGGTCCCTGTACCCAGTCGTTCAGTGATTCACAGTCCACTCCCCAAGGAAATTAAATTACAAATTAGTGTGGGAAGGGAGATATGGACAACTAATTGCCTCATAATCTTTGGATCACCACCCTATTCTCGTTAGGAAGGCGATTCACAGCGATTTCTGAAATATATACATAGACAAAGTGAGAACAGAAATTTTCACAACAAAGATTATGAGTGAAAAAGTGCCTCAGCCGGGATTTGAACCCGGGTCTCCTGATGACCGGACAGATGATAAATTAAGCGTCCGTGGTGGTTCTGTTCAGCGGGTATCCCATGAGTCTTAGTAAGTACGCCCTGATCAGTAGCGATATACTGAACTCGTTCACATTTACTTTTAAGTCTAGTAGTCACTTTGTAGAGACTGTGACGCTTTCCCGTCTTGCCAATAAATGATGTTTTTGATTTTATAAAGTCGTTATTGTGATATTTATAGAAAAATGTTAAGAAAATATTTGGGATATTTAGACATTTAGGGGGGGAAAGCGAGATTTTTAGAAAAAATATCCGGAATTTCCGGAAAGATATTTAGGGGATTTTACGTGATATTTGTAGCTAGGCCTATTTGACTGTAATTTTAACGGCTTTTCTTTGATTGACGTTCACTAAAACACAACTTTATCCGCCTCTTTTGAAGGCGGTGAATCGCGTGTTATTGGTACCCGAGCTGTTACTAACAATATTTTCAGTCGTCACAGGCTACAGAATCCGAGCGTGTTGAAATCGAACAGTTGTGGGTCACCCGGCAGCATGCGAACTAAAACTGATGTATATTTAACCGCGGTCAAACGAGAGAAATTTGCAAAAGTTAAGCAAAGTACTTAAAAGTTAAGGTTGTCATTTTCACTGTATTACCAATACACTGTCAATTTACCAAACGTTTTGAAAGTTTACCAAAAAGTTCTAAGCGTTTAAAAACTGTGAACTGTGAGTTTTGGTCAGTTTTCAACGGAAAAAGCTCATCATATTGAGAAAAATTAAAAGATAGTAACGTCATCTATTTCTTTTTATACATCCTTGTCCGTATTTCCATTTAATATTAAATAAAATTCCACTTAATAAAACGAAAAACGACTCGGACGTTTGACCGCGGTGGAGATGCATATTGACATCCACCTGCTACATCTATTTCACCTTTCATCTAAATTACTCAATATTCGTTTGCTACCCACATGTAAATGCAAATTAGAAAGCACTTGCTACTTTAGATCTTTGATAGTTAATTAAACAAGAAGCTATTTAGAAACAAGAAGCTATTTAGGAGGTCGACGAGATAGTGTATCCTTTATTATCTGAAGTCATGACTTTAAAGCTATCGTATATTTATTGATTTCCTGCGTTTTTTGCTTACATAAGTTAAGGCTAGACGCACACGATTTTGCCTCTTGCTTGTAACTTCGCCAATAATATATAAAAAAAAGTGACATGAAGATACCCACGTGCGTACATTAACGTGTATTAATATTACCCTCTTTTTTAGTCTCTTTAAAGTCAAACAACGTACTTTACAATAAAGGTAAAATCACTTGAAATAGCAGTGTGGCGTTAATGCTAGCACTACGAAATTCCCCCGACTAAAACTGAACATAATAAACGTCTTGGGTGTGTTGGTTAGAGTCATAGAGATAGACCTTTTACAACTCTCGAGCATAAAAACCATACAGAGAGCAGAATGAATCTTATACCATTCAGACCATTTGACTGACATGCTTAAAAACGCCGCCGCATATATTTTTAATAGGCAATTATGTAGCCTGCGAATACAGCTGCCTCTCATCGCTCCCGGCCGCTAAAGGCGTTCGCGTGAGAGAGCTCTCTCACGCGAACGCCTTTAGCGGCCGTGAGCGATGAGAGGCGGCTGTATTCGCAGGCTAGCAATTATGGTGATCATTCAACGTTTGGGCGAGAGCGAAAAACGGAATTTTGATGAGTTTCCGATATTCCCTGGTTAGTTGCGAGCATCTAGTAATAGCTTCACCATTCTTCAGCGAACAGAGGTCTATACAAAGATTTAGAATATCTATCGCTTTGTCCATCAACTGTGCTGAACATCGACAAGAGATAAGGTAACTTTTCTCGAGGTAAACATTTTTAATATATATATATATATTTTTTTTTTCTGGAAAGGGATGGTAAATTAGCAATAGGATCTTTTTCTTTGTTTTTATTCTACAACATGTAAAGCAGTCGTTGCAACATTTTACTAGTTATTTATCGTAATTAAGATTTGTTCGACAGATATCGGCCAGCTATTAATATATTTGCTGGGAAAATAAAGTAAGTTTGAATTTCTAAGCTTATGGAGTATTAAATAAGTTGAAAAAAGACAAGTAGGAATTTCGGGTACACAAGACCATATAAAGTACAAGAGAAGCTTAAGATATTATGGTGCATGTTCATTTAATGCATGCCCTTCCTCGCTTAAAGTATCCGTAGAGCGCAGGAGCTACTACGGGAATTTTAGTTCAAACTTAAGCGCTAATTCGTCAACTGAATGATTATGTTATGTGGTTCTATTTTTTGTGTGCGTTTCAGTTTTTTTTTTAGTCGGGGTTCCATTCATTAACTAGCTAAGCTAAATTGGATATGCCTGAATAAAAATTAAAAAAAAAAATGATTAAAGTAAGTGTCATTTTCATACGGGTCGAAATTTCCCGAAAGTGCTCTGATAGAAAATAACGTGACAAGACAGAAAGGTCTTTTAATTGCCAGATATAATGATATGCTATACACGTTGTGTATTTTAGTTATTGTCAATTCACATCACATCCACGCATAAAACGGTGACATTAGATACCCTAGGCCTAGCCTCACTTATTGCACATCTAATTTGCACATCTAATTTGCAGGGGAACTGTACTTAAGTTTATATGTCTAATAAAGTTTTGTTTGTTGTTGTTGTTAAAATCTAAGAACTAACCGGGGACGCTTCAGCTATAACGGTGCATGCGTATTTTATGCCCAGCCTCACAGTATCCGTAGTGTGCAGGAGCTACAGGAATTTAAGATCAAACTAAAACGCTAATTTTTCAAACGATTATATGTAGTTTTATTTTTTGTGTGCGTTTGTTTTGTAATAATATTTATTTTAGTAAAATAAGCGTCATTTTCATAAAGGTCGAAATTGCAGGAAAGTGCTCAAATGGATGATAATGTGAACGTGACTGACAGCTCCCTTTTAAAGCAGAATGCATGTATTCTTATACCATTTGACTGTCAAAAAGCCGCCTCATATATTTTTAATAAGCATTATGATGATAAACGTTTCAGTGAGAAACGCATTTTGATGAGTTTTCCGATATCCGCTTGTTGGTTGCGAGAATCAAGCTTACATCATCCAGTGACCATGAACAGAGGTCTATACGGATTAAGCGGAATATATATCGCTTTGTCCATCAAGTACATACCGAACATCGACAAGAAATAAGGAAACTGACAAAAGGTAAATACCGGCTGTTGTTTCATCCATTCTATGCCGAGCAGGTGGTACGAGCAGGCGACTACACACGTTCCTCGCAAATCTCTCCCGATCCGCCGCCGCATTTCCCATGCAGCTCCATCTCATTTAGTGGGACATCTCGGTTCAAAATACTAGCAATATATTGTTGGTATGTTCTTCATTTATGTCTCGATTGGGTTGGTAAAGGACATGTTGTTGGATTAGATCTTCTAAAATGATCTACTGGTCTTGGTCGGTTAGGTTCCCCTCTTCCGTTTTGCGGTGTTATAATATAGTTATATTAGTTAATCCATTAGGTTCCGAGTGGAACAAAGGGCGCCTGCGGACTCGTTTTATTTGTAGCTGTTTTAATTTCTTGGCCTTGTGTCAGGTAATGTTAGCTTCTTTGAGCTCATCTTTTACTGATCTCCTCCAGGTTTTCACAGCCAAAATCCCACCTTTCTTTTACCCTGTGAATTTCATTCCAAGACCTGCATTTTATACTATATCAAACATATTTTACCTCTTATAGCCTATTATGGGCTCTACAAGATGAGGTAAATAATTAACAACTATTCACCGAAGTGGAGGTGGGTAGTGGTGGATATTTACCAAGCCGCGAAGCAGAAACAGTGAGATAATATAACGAACATAATGCTTTTTAACTCATTTATTCCTGTCAACGATTACAATGTTCGCGCGCAAATTGCTGGGGGTGAATAGCACTTGCTATTCCGAGTTTCAGTAGCCAATCAGAGCGCGCCAACAATGCTATCCACTGTTTCAGTATATACTAATATTGGTTATGGCGCTGCTGGGGATCTGTGACGTCATTCAAAATGGCGGCCAAGATTGCCGCCACCTTGGCTGATTAGGATAATTAATATTGCTATTTCGTGTTGAATTTCGCCTTTCTTACGCAAACACTGCAAATAATTATCGCTTCTGCGCACATCAATAACTAACTAACTGATATTTGCATTTATAACGAAGGAAATTTTCAGCAGCATTCTATTAACTAAACCTGAAGTTGATAATCAAAATGTTTCGCTAAACCTAAATTTTTGTCTATAATCAAATAATTGCTGCGGAACGAGCGTAGCGAGTGAGCAGCAACATAATCAGGATTTAAGAGAAATATATGAGAAAAAAATATAAGCTAGGAAAAATCTCGATTTGATCGCTTTTTACCAGAATTCACTGCGCCAGGAACACATTTTGGGCCAGAATGCCCTGCGCGACGAACAATAGCCTCGCTTGCTGCTTCAAGCTCAGTGTTCGCTGCGAGATTTGTAATACAGTATTTTGGTCCAACATGTCCCAGTCGAAATCGGAACTGAAGTGTCGAAGGCAACTACGAGTTGAGCGGGGACTGCGAGGCATGGTGATAGGACCGTTGAATGGCAAAGATTTTCGAAGATTGTACGGAATAAAAGACAAATTTATTTTGAAATCACTCCGACAGGGGTCGATGAGACTGAGCTGAGCTGAGCGCTTGGGGACGCGAAACCTGAGCTGAGCTTGGGAGACGTGAACACACAGTAATTAACCTAAATTTTCACACCTTCCTCTGGTGAACCGTCCTTCACTCAACAATATTCTACAGACATTGCAGGAACTTGATGCGTGAATTACAAACCAAAATTAGTCTTATTAGCTGGAATTTTCGTCGATTCATCCCGGTTACATTTCCTTTGCTTCCCCTCAAAAAACGAAAGAGAAAATTCTGTAATACCAGCGAGACGATAAAACAGCATTGTTAAACCAAATTTACCGCAGCAATTACTATCTTTTGGATACACTAGTATTGGAAAGATCCATTGCTCTCTATTCTTGCTAACGTTAATGTTACAACTGAATTTTCAGGTACGTACAGAATGCTTTTAAATCTTCGACGACTCACAGTTGTATCACTTCTTACGGTGTTTTTCAATACGAGTTTATGGAGAGAAGTAGAAGCCCAGACCACAGGTAAATATATTCTTAGCAGCGGGATGTTATGGAATAAATAAAATTATAGTATAACAAGAAAGATACATCTTCATTTATTAAGGAACCTAAGCTAGTCCCCCCCCCCCCCCCCCCAAAAAAAAAAAAAGTTTCTGTAGACACACTCAATATATTTCATTTCAATAATTATCAAACATGAGTTTTTTACTTAGTCTCAACAGTTAAAAACCACCTTAAAACTTTTAACGTTTAATATGTACGATCAAACAAACGTTTACACAGCAGAATAAATTATAAACGGAACCACATGAGATTACTGCTCTAAACTTATCTTTTATTTAGTGGTAACCGATGAAGATTTCATCCACAGACTCAAAAGTAAGAACCACTTTGAGTCTACCTTATATGCAAAGTCATGAACATTGTGACAGGAATCGAATCGAAACCTCTTTATATATAGCTTTCATTTGAATGATCATATATACCACTTTATTGTCAGTTAACCACATTCAACAGTTCCAAAAGGAATAGGAGAAATGCATTATACGAGGGTTAAATCCAAGTGTAAAATTATGGTGCACTTCTGCTTAGACGTTGAGCCACCTTGAATCTGATTAATCGGCCTTCTTTGATAATAATACAAGATTTTGATGTTTTCGTTAATCATCCCATTGAAGTTTCCTTTGACGATGCATATCTTCTATTTTTAAACGCATTTCGCTGATTGGGCCAGGGTTATACTTGAAACCTTCGGGATCTTAAAATCCAACATATAAGTTCAAATGTATGCCTCCATCATCATCATCATCATCACAAACTGATGGTAAGTCTCCTGCACCTCCAGGAGGAAGTCCCTCAAGCACTGTTGCCAATACTACTAGCGCCTCCACCACAGATGCTGCGCCCACTGCACCAACCCTTGAATCTTTCCTTATCAGTTCCTTGCGTTGGAAGTGCAGCCCAGAAGAATCCCCAGCAAATTGTAAGCAATCCCGTGCTTTTTTATAGAATGTTTCTTATCATCATCATCATCATCATCATCATCATCATCATCATCATCATCATCATCATCATCATCATCATCACCACCCACACATTTATATTGCAAAGGCCAAATCATTCATCATCATCGTCATCACCTCATCATCAACGCCTCGTATAATAGAGGAAGTTGTAAGTAAGTCCCTCAAACGTTTATTTGTGGTACAATGTATAATAAACTTAAGGTTTAAGGGCAAGGTACACGACTGCCAAGAAAAACGAATAATAACCCTTTCTTAAAAACTGGCAAGCGAGAAAAAGCTGCTGATTCAAAGAAACGCCGGGTCCACTAGGCCAAGTTTGAAATAAACGCCGGGGCGTTTAATTGAGAAAATACGGTAATTGTTCTTCAGTTCAGCTAAAAAATGAGGAATAATTTGACTTCATATACAGGGTTGTAGTCAGTATAACTACGCGCCATGGTCAAATTCTTCACCCAGTAACCGTTTCTGTCCGTAGCCAGTATTAAATATTAAACATTTTCTGTTTTTATTATATTTTTTTGGAAAAAAAAAGAATATACCATGTTTCCAGAACTTAGCCACGCGAACTGGACAATTTAAGAGTGATAACCTCAATCAATTGCAAACTTACTTATCAAAATATTCACACTGGCTTCAAAGTGTGTAGGATGAATTTCTTTAATTTGATTGATCGAATCTACATGGTTTTCAGATAACAAAGTCGAAAAACGTTTTTCGAAGTCGATTTTTCTTCTCCGTGATTAAGCTATTTACAAACGTGAAATTTCGCGTCCGGTGGGGTACAATACCGCGTAAGAAGAAAGATTGGTCAAGATTGGGAATAGTTCGCTGTGACGTCACTACTTCGCTCTATATCATCCATTATTCAGAAGCACCTTAACATCTTGTCTTATAATAACAATAATAATAACAATTAAATAATTGTAATAATAATAATAATAATAATAATAATAATAATTTAGTAATTCATATGGCGCACAGTACTATAAGAATAATCTAATGCGCCTAACAATATATGAGAAAATTAAAAGTAAAAACTGTTACTTTACTCGTAAAATTTGATAAAATGATTTTAATAAAAATATACTATAAAATTAGATTTAATTTAATTAATCAAAACCCCTCAAATCCCTTTTTTGTGGCCATTTCAACTCGTTTCAGTATTTTTTGTGAGAGATCCTGCAAAAATATGTTAAAAAGTGTCATCTTCAAGCAAACACAGCAATGTGGTTAACTAAAACCCCTCAAATCCCTTTGTTGTGGCCATTTCAACCCGTTTCAGTGTTTTTGTGAGAGATCCTGCAAAAATATGTTAAAAAATGTCATCTTCAAGCAAACACAGCGATGTGGTTAACCTTTTGACTCCTAAATTTCCACCAAAAAAAATTGTACCACGGTGGGGGTTAAAGTATTGTCTATTATTTATTTATAGCATTGTATAGATAACCAAAAGTTGTCCATATCATCGGTTGCTTCATTATGTAATACTCCATCATTTAGACACACTATTGACAGTAAGAAACACTTACGAGCCTCGTTAAGAATACACAATGCTGTTTTTTTAAGAGGGTCTGACTACGAACCTGCGATCAACCAATCAAAGAATAGTCTCTTTAGAAACAAACTGTTGTGTTGCGTCGTCGAGGAAGTTAATTAAAAAAACTTTGTTACTTTTGCCAATCACAACAGATGCAAAAAATCTATTGAATAAATCAAAACTCAAAGATAATACTTCTAGCCGGCGCCGAACGCGGGAAAATGAGTACGAGCAAGTCGCTCTGGTTTTTTTTTTTTTGGTTTTGATTGGTCGAGAAAAGGGCAAGAGATTTTTTAGCCGATCTTAAAGTGTAGCAATCACGAAATTACCTGCTAAATACATTCAATTGAAAACCACTCTAACTCATGAACCAACCGGTCGAGATGGACAAATCAATTATGCAAGAATCCTATACTCCCTAATTTATCCGAAAACGCAATGAGTTTTTCCACCTCCCAGAAAACCTTTCGGTTGTATAGTTCATAGTTTACACTTTACACCTGACAAACGTTTATTCAATCATGCAGGTGTATAACATAAGCAACCTAAAGTGAGGTAATGTATTTCAATAGTACTAATAGCTATTTATTTTTCAGACCAAATACAGCGCGTTGTCTCGAATTACATCTACAGTTGTAGTAATCGGTGTGGACTAGATGAGAGAGATGCTTCTAGTGGAGTGTTTAATAAGAATTTATCGAGATGTTACTGCGATAAACTTTGTGATGATTTTGGTGACTGCTGTTTTGACTTCAATGCACTGTAAGTTTTCAGTAATTTAATAATTTATATGCCCCTATAGGTTACCCCCGGCGCTGTCTAGGAAGATAAACTTTATTACACTTGTGAAAATGGATAGTGGTGACTAGTGTCCTCTTCAAAGCCAGGGCTTCTCCTAGCCAGGGCTTCTCCTAGTTACAGTCGGACCTCGTTAATACGGGTATATCGTGGGGACCACGAAAACTTGTCTAGAGTGCTGTCTATATATTACTGTAACGGGGTCGATCTCCGTATTCAGAAGTGGTTGTTTTGAATAAGGGTAGTTTATACGTTGTATTGTTTTTGAAGAAAAATTCAGTAAAGAAGCTCATCTAAACAAATAACGCTTGGACAAAAAACGATTATTATGAAGAAAACCTTCTTCTCTGAAGAGGCCATTTGACACATTTTCAAGGCTTAGAAGAAACAAGATTGTCCGTGGTAACAGGGTATGTTTTGTACGAGATTGTATCGGTCTGGGTGGCAAAAACCGTCCGTTGTATGTGGGCTCTCTAGAGGGACAAAAAAGGCTGTCCGTTATAAAGGGGTGGGGTTAGTTTCTAGAGAAACTGTGGTGCTGCGTCGGTGGGGGTGAAGCACAAGAATTTGGTTTTATCGACTGAGTCGATAAGGTAAATTAGCCACCGTAAAAAGATTCGAGAAAGCTGACGTTTCGAGCGCTAGCCCTTCGTCGGAGCGAATCCGCAGCGAATCCGCTCCGACGAAGGGCTAGCGCTCGAAACGTCAGCTTTCTCGAATCTTTTTACGGTGGCTAATTTACCTTATCGACTCAGTCGATAAAACCAAATTCTCGTTATAAAGGGGTGTCCGTATTAAGCGGGTGTCCGTAAAGTGGGGTTCAACTGCAGTGGTCATATTTGTCACTAATTAAAAATAGAAATTTAGCGGGCTTAGCACATGGCTCTGATTTTCTTATACCACTGTAAACGTGTACATATATCAGAGGGCGAAAATAGATCAGTCCACTAAAACCAAATTATGTGATTGTCATTAGTAGTTATATACGACACTTTGGCTCACCACCGCCAACTTTTAGCGATTTTGAATCACCACCGCCAACTTTTAGCGATTTTGAATCACCACCGCTCCAATCCAGCGGTAACCAATTGCCGCCAACTTTTAGCGATTTTGGCTCACCACCGCCAACTTTTAGCGATTTCGAATCTCCACCGCCAACTTGACCGATTCATAATATTTCTTATTCGGCATCGGTCCAACATAATGCTGATTTGATTTCTTGTTGAAGAAATGTGGGAAATATCCTTCCTTTAATTCTTTCAACCCAAATGTCTTCGGAAACATTGCAAGTGATCCAAGAACAAAATTCAAGCTGTCTATGAATTTAACGCCGAATCTCTTTATTTCCATTGACATTATTTTAGTGCCGGAATATATACAATAAGGTTTCAAACTGTTTTCCACACACCATTTCAAAATAAACTGTCCATCATAACCTCTTGCGTTATGCGCCACGAATGTATACCCAGCATGTTGACCATTAAACACAAACTGACAAAAATCATCGATGTTTCGAAATATCCATTCATTTCCATTGAAATCATGAACTATTGCTAGATTAACTTTATGAATGCCAGTTTCCTGAATGCATTCAAAGTCATAAAACATATTTTTCTGTGTAAGTTTTGCAGGAATAACATTGTTTATCTTCAGAGCAGCCCGTACATCGACCGCCTTTAGCTTTCGCATTTTTCATATAGCATTCATGAGTTGACATATCGCAATATTCAGAACAATTAGAACACTTTGAATGTCCACAAGTGTGATTTTCAAGACCATCAGTAATTGTCCGATTACAAGCCAAACACTTGGCAACTGATTCGCAAACTGAATCAATTTTTTCACTTGAAGATGATCTATTTCTTAGATGTTCTCTGAAGCAGTTTTCACCTTTGAAAGTACGATTCGTATTCGCGCCGGCTGTATGGCTTCTTGCATGTATGTCAGTAATACGACGTATATAGAAATGCTGGCATCGAAGCGATTACATCAAAATGATTCTTGTTTTTCAAGAGATATATTCGCTGATCATAAGATTCATCAGAAGCCGAATATATTATCTCATTTAATTGATCAGCATCCAAGATATTTATTTCAACTTTGAGATATTCAGCAAATCTCATAACGTCTTCAAGAGTTGACCCAAAATCATTTACTGGAATTCCAGATTCTTCATGAAGTTTTATGGCTTCAGTTTCTTGTAGATTTCTGGATTAATTGAAACCGTTTTTAATCTGTGAGTTTGCCAAGCAAATCGAATCAGAATTCTTAACAGAAATAACTATAACACATCGTTTTCGGGAAACCTCATTCTTTGTGACTTGCAAGCGGCCACTGCCTCGAGGAATTTTAGTTGATTGCACTTCAATGCTGATTTCATCAAAAGGCACTTCCTTATATTCAAGAGGTCTGAATTTGTCATAAAGTTCACGAATTGATATAGTGCCATCTGTTACTCTTAAATAGATTGTACTCAAGGGTCGATCAAGTTTGACGTGATCCACAATTATTCGGATTCTATCTCCATCGTTAAGACCGCGTTTCTTTATGACTTTATACAATATTTCTCTCAAGATGGCTATCGGATTCAACTCAATTGACGCGATTGTTTTGCGATTGATTTTAATTCGATACGCATCCACAAATGTTGTGAATCTTTGATTTGTTTGTTCGCTGACCAGAATTATTTCATACGGAGACTCCGCGATCGGCCGGCCTCTTAATTCAGCAAGCTTTTGCCTTATTTTTTTCTCTCTCAAAATCAGGTCATTGTGCAGTCTTTTGCTGTTTCTTAACTTTTTGGTCATTTTCTGAACCTTTTTCTTCAACCGTTTTATTTGCTTTTGTTTTGTTTTCAAATCAATCGGCTCTGGTGGCGATGGAATCGGCGAAGCCGTAATCCCCTCATCTTTTGGTTGTCTTTTAGGCCTCATTTGATACTCAAGAAAGGCTTTCATTTCAGGTTTTGTTTTGATATCCTCAAAGCCTTCCAACCCATAATGTCTAGCCATACCTTTCATCTCAGACAAAGTTTGCGTTTTTGGTTTTATTGACTTCGCCGCCGGAGGCATTGGCTTCGGTTTAGGTCCATGAGCAATCAAAAGCTCAATTAATTCTGCTTTTGTTTTGGCTTTGGAACGATCAGGAATTTTTAAATCACTGGCAAATTTTCCTATAATTCTGAAACTTGGGCCACTTCAAGAGAGGCCCGGACAATATCTTTGTTTTGAAATTCCATTTTTAATACAATATATTAAAAAATAAAAAATAAAGAAAAAAATAAAAAAAAGAATATATTGTATTAAAATGACATGAGAAACGATTTAATCAAACTTAGACTAATCAATAACAGTGGAACTCTTTAAGAAACACATGTTTTCATTGATGTTAATGAAGCTTCAAAATCTTTTAATTTAATACCTCAAACACTGAAATATGCACTCAAAATGAAAAATAAGACAATTAAAAGAAGATGTGACAAACAAGTATTTTTAATTGAAGGATATCTTTCCGATAAAGAGCCAATCACCATAAATAATCAAACTTTCGAAACAGCCAAAGAAGCAGCCAATTGTTTTGGTGTTACTGTGCAAACAATTAATTTATAAGGCTCTCAGGGAGAATAAACCTTATCTCTCAAAGAAAGATGGTTTGTAACATCTTATCAGAACCCGAACACCAACTGAAAAACAGAAAACAGTGATGATATGTGTTACCGCAAATGACTACCCCCAATGGTTCTATTCTCTAAGTTCAATTGGGTCATTTTACGATATTTCCATCACAGAAATTCCTCTTAATTATAGTACATTCTGTACCAATGACACGGTGTATTTCATCAAATATCCAGACTCTTTCGTATTATCAAACGAAGAGCTGTTGGCTTATCAAACGGAATACAATAATGAAATCACGTTTTTGTAAATTATAAACCCAAAATGGAGTTATAATTTTTAGCAACAGATAAACCAGCGGGTCTTCATTTTTTGAATCCAAACCGCCCTCGCTTGGATTGTCAAGCAGTCAATCTGTCTTCAGTGGCAATCATTTCCTTTTCCCGGTTGCCGCTTCTGGGGTATTTGGTTGAATAAATTCCGATTTTCTCATACACTGTATAACATCATCCAATAGTTTTTGCGTTTTCTTATCCCGAGTCTCCATTTTTAGAAAAAAGATTATTTTTTATATCTTATAATAAAATATGAATACAACAACCAAACTAAATCAACTAAAACTACAAGATATCACAATGACCAAACCAATCAAAAATAAACAATTCAAAAGTATTTCACTTCCAATCAAGGCTCCTTGTAAAAGCCTGCAAGGTGAAATGAAAATTCACGAACACGGCGGAGCTGATGGAGCTAATTTCACCTTAGGATTAACTCTTTCCAAAGGCGATGCAAAGAAGTTTGAAACAATTGAAAAGCATATTAAAAAACTGGCTAAAGAACAACAACCTGTAGTTAAGAGGCTTTCACCCAATCTTGGCAACTTTAACGAAAACGAACTTGTGATTGTCAAAGGCGAACAAAACAAACTTTATTCAAACCTATATTCCAGCGCCGCTGGCGGCTACGCCGGTCCCGTCGAAGACCGCATTATTTGTCCATTTTTCGAGCTTTCATTAAATAATAAAAAGAATAGAATAGATCCAATTAAACTGCGCGGCAAACTGTTTAAGGGCATTTGTATAACTCATCCTCGACGCGGTTACCTTAACAATGATACAACTTCAGTTATTATGACTACTAAAGCAGTTCTTGTTAAAGAGATATGGGAAGAAAATCTCGAGGAAAGTTTGATCCACGCAACTGGTTTGCTGAATTTGAAGATGAGGAAGCTGAAGGTGACGAATATGAAGACTGAAGCGGTGACAATTGGAATTCCATTTTTAACTATATAACTTTACTCACAGTTATATAGTTATTGGCTTCGCCGCCGGAGGCATACGTCACCAAAATTCTTTTTATATGCTTTTTCATACTTCTCTAAATTCTAACATAAATCTGCTATAATCCCATCCACAACTTTCATAGCCTTTATGAATTCTTGTGAATCAAAAACGTCACCTCGGAGATACGCCCTCAATTCAGTAAAAACATTTTCATACTTTGTCATTGCAAATTGACTCCTCTCAATCTTTCTTCTTAAGTTTTTCATTTCCTGAAAAGTCTTCAGGAATAACCCAGCACCATTTATTACCCCTAAGACTATTGGATTCAATGTAACGCCTCCTACAATCGTTCCTAACTAAAAGAGTAGAACTAAGAGTTAACAACACATTCATTTTCTTATATTTTCTTTGTGCTTTTCTGCAGCACCAACATTTTTTATGACAGAAAGCATAAAGTTTTTTCAATTCATCAACTTTCTCCTCAGAAAGGGTTGAATCAATATGATTGAAATTAAGTGGGTGATTTTGCATTTTTAAAGCAAGCGCAAAGTTTTCTAAGTGTTTGCGCAATTTCTTTCAGTTTTTCAGAATTTATTTTGATTTCAAAAGCCATTTTTTAGCTAACTTCAAAAAGAAATGTGATTTGGATATACTGCTGACGTTTAATGCTTGATTCCGTATTCTTGCTGAAAAAAAAACTCCCCGGCTGAAAAAGAAACGTTGGAAAAAGTAAATAATTGAATTCGATTATCTCCACTAAAGTTCGTTCCACTTTGCGTGTCTTTAGTTGGTATGACTAAAGTTAGTCGCGGAAACGTAGATTCTTTCGATAGAATTTGAGCATAGGCTTTAATTAATTTACAGTTGATTGGGATGATGAGATCATTGAAAAAATTATCGAAAAGTATATTTATCGCATTTTCACCAGACGATGGTCTAAATCTGCCAATCAGCATAAAATTATTCTTCAGACCTGAATTGAGGATTTGATGGCCATTCATATCCACATTAGTTTGCATGGCCATCCTCTGATTTTCGAAACTGAAGGGAGCATCATACACACTTGAATCAACATCTGCTACAAACTTTTTAACACCGTAAATAATAAGTTTTGCTATTGCATCTGATGATGAAGTTGATCCTTCATCTTATTTTAAATCCACCATGATATACTCCGGTGACGAAATATGCCATTTATGCATGTGAATAATTGATCTTGTATAAGCGGCTCCAGGCCCAACACTCACATTCCCCATTGTACCTGGAAAGAATTCAATACAAATAGTGTATTCACCTTCAGGTAATTTATACATATTGAATCCAAGTCTCCCAGAGTAATAACCATTTCCATGTCTAGAAAGTGCTAAATCATATGCTTTTTTATTAAATAAATGCGGTGAATTAGGAAAATCCTTGATTCCTAACACTCTAATATCATCCTCACTTGAACTCTCATTTACATCTTCCATCAAATATCGGAATTCATCTTTGGCATGGGAAGTGGAAGAGATATGAGATTTATTGACATAATCTTTATAATCTTTTTCAAGTTGCACTACTTCTGCATCGACATATGTTTGGTCAGCTTTGTTTGTTTCCAAATCACTGATTGCGGTTGTATTCTGTGTTATTTTTATATTATTATAAACCGTTTTTGTATCAACATATGTTTTATCAGCTTTGGGATTTACTGAAGTATCCACATATCTTTTGTTTGCGCCTTGATCGGCAACAGTTGGATCTTTCACATTGAAATTGGTGTGATTGTTCATATCCAAACTAGTTTCCATTGGAAACGCCTCTTTACGGCTGAGAAAGATATTCTTGACGTCGTCATAAGAAACAAGATTGTTATAATTGGCCCCCAAATCATGCCATGTCTGTTGTTTTGATTGGACCACATTGAAAAGTTCTTTCAAATCAATATCTTTAGTCACTTCATGCGTTGGTTTGGGAGCATCAGGGTGGAATTTTTTCAGAGTAATCATATTCACAGCTGAGAGATCATTGTTTTCATCCGTGTCCATATTGGTGATCAGTTTTCTGTTCATATTGATTTCCCCGGGGTTAATGATGTTCTGACCTCTGAGGTCAAGATTTCCAGTCATATGCGAGGAACCATCAACCTGAAGTGAATCTGCCTTCAGTTGAATCAATTTGTTTTCGAGAATTGTTTCAAGCGTGTCAACTTGATGTTTTGTGATGACATTATCATTGTCAACGCCTTCGGCAACATTGGCTAGTCGTTTTTGTTGGATATCATAATTATTGTTGACGTCCAATTTCAGGCCACCGCCTTGTTGAACTTGTTCGTTGAAATTTTTTATGTATTCACTCAAGTCAACACCTGTGAATCGTCCCACATTGTTGAATATTCCCATTTTAAAAGGTTTCATCAAAGTTTTTAGCAACACTTTTCTTTTCTTTGTCAAGGAAAAGGAATTCATAAGGCCCTAGTCTATTGAAAAGATGCGGTTCAACTTAATTCTCTTTTGCAATGAGATCGAGGTGAGTGTTTGTTGCTGGTGGATACAGAATCATATGGGAACAATTCAAACGAATCTTTTGAGGAACATCATAATAAGATTGGTGAAAAATAAATTGGACTGATTCCATGATGCCTTCCATCTGTCCAATGGTTTGCAATCTTTTGTTGGATCTTTGCTGAAGCGTTAATGAGATCATCAAAAACGACTACTTTTCTGTTGTTGTTTGGATATTCTGAGGTATTCATGATGTCATCTGGCCCAAGAAGTTCAAGAACTGGATACCCAACTTTTTCACTGATTCCACCCATTAACTTTTGGAAGTCTTGAATCTTATCTTGGTGTTGATTGGGAGTATAGAAATAAATTTTATCATAGAAGATGAGAGGTTTTCTCAACATATGCATAAGCGTGTTTGTCTTTCCACAGCGGGTTTGACCCGCCATAAGCATTCTGAAATCCTCATCCAGGAAATCACAACATTTTCTATTTGCTGTTCGATTGTTTAGATGTCGATCATAATTTGGAATCTTCATTTTAAGTGTCGATAGATAACTTTGGTTTTATCATTTATCCTTTGAAATAAATGTTGTTTCAACACTTAAAATGGATCTTGAAAGAATAAAGAAATACGCCGAACGTGAACAGCAGGGATATCAGATTGCGAAAGCAGCCACAGAGGTGAAGAATGAGGTGAAAGAGAGACATCGCCATGAGTGATTATTTCAAAACCCTCCGTGAACCTTTGATATTGAACAACAGAAAAAAACAGATGCAAAACAAGACGCCGTGATTGAGCAACTAAGACAAAATCAACTGGCTTTGACTGAAGGCATTCAAGACATCGTCACGCGCTAATTCAATCTCACTTCAATTACTGCAATCTTGTTTGGGGTAATTGTGGTAAAACTTTATTTGAAAGGCTACAGAAGCTTCAGAACCGTGCCGTTCGTGTTTTAACTTGTTCTAGCTATGACGCGGACGCCAACTGCCTAATTAGACAACTTGATTGGAAAGATTTGAGCACACAGTTTCAAATACAGAAAATCATAATGGTTTACAAGTGTTTAAATGGTCTTGTTCCTGAATACCTGTCCTCTAAATTTGTTATACGAAATGGAATGCGCTATTCCCTGAGGGACTCTGATAATAAACTAGTCGTCCCGTTCCCACGAACTAATTACATGAAAAATAACTTTAGTTATAGCGGAGCAGTTCTCTGGAACAGCCTACCCTGTGATATGAGAGAAATGAAATCTCTAAGTCAATTTAAACGTTCAGCTTATCTGAATTTTTAATTTAAACTACACACGGCATTCATGAAAAACAGGTTATTAGATTAATTGTAGTTAGCTTTGTAATTTGTTTAGGCTAGTTAGGTTAGCTAGGTTAGGTTCCTGATGATTTTACCGTGTTTAAATAAAGATTTACAGTTACAGTTACAGTTACAGTTACCACTTGAAGGCGCTGAAGGCGGGCCGTTGCCAATACCCGCAAAATCACCAAAACGATTTGATATTGATATCTATAAAGGAATTTCTGAGGAAGAAAAAGAAATTTTCCGAAAATATCATTTAACACGTTTAGACACCGTTTTAGGATTACCAATTGAACGCGTTAAAGAGGCCAAAGAATTGTATAAAACAAATAGACAAAGCCAAAATACTTCAATACTTCACAGAGGGGTAAGTTACAAAGGAAAGTGCTGAAGGAACAGGTCTTAAATGATGCTGACAAACAGAAATGGGATCACTTAATTGTCTGACGCCGACGCCTTAGACAAATATAGAGACCAAATTAATCTTTTAATTGGCGCAAAAGAAGGAGTTATGGTAACGCCACAAAAAGGAAAGGGAGGACTGAAAGGAGAAGGTGTAGCGGCGTCAGCTCCGGTGGCGGAGAGATCCGTGAAACTAAAGAAACTGAAGTGACTCACAGGTTCCACAAGGCTCAGGTTTATTGAGTAAAACTCTTACAGCGATGCTGTTAAGTAGGACGTGTTGGCGAACGCTCTGGAAGGTTCTGAGTTAGTACAGCAATAACTGGTGGTTCCCGTCGAATTTCTGTGAGCCTTATGAATTTTTTACAAGCGCGTGCTATACGTAAGCTAGAGTCACGTGGTAACTAGCGGAAAAACCATGTGACGTAAATGCGGTAAAAAAGGGGAAATAGCTAAAATACTGCGGGAGAAAACTAAGGCACACGGGTGCCGTTACAGAAGGCATTCGAAAATATAAACAACCCCGAAGGAATGCTTACAAAATTCAAAAAGACGCCGCGGGCGTAGATCATTATGGCGGGCTTCTTATCGATGGCCCGAAACTTTTCAATGAAATGAAGCTGAATGCCTTCCGAGGTGGGAAACTTGTCTATCAAGCTGATGCGGATAAATCATTCATCGATCTGGTGACAAAAAGATTCAATCCTCGGAAAAAGTATTCTATGAATGCCGTGAGAATTTTCAATGACTTGAATTTGTTGTCTAATATGCCTTTGCACAAATCCTCTGGTAAATCAAGGATGGTTGGGTCGGGTATCGTCTTCTATCAAAAACCGGAAGAGCTAGCGGATCGTATGAAGATTTTGATTGGCTCAATGGCTGCTGGTAACAATTGATAAATGATGAACTCTTGAGAAAATAAATGATGAACTCTTGAGAATAAATGAAAATAAATACTCTTGAAAATAAATACTCTTGAAAATAAATACTCTTGAAAATAAATGATGAACTCTTGAGAATCGGGGCAATTGACCAACAAATGCATGAAAAATTTCATAATAAGTATTTAAAATAATGGATGTTAATAGAGTACTTGTCTTTAAATCAATTGATGCAAGAAAAAAAAAACCCACAAAATAAACCAGGAAATTTCACAATGAAGTTTTTCCCAGAGTTGAGGCTGGAAGATAATATAAAATACTATATGGCTATGGATCATCTTTCCATGACAGCAAGCATGGCATAATATCAGACCTAAATATAAAAAAAAAAGAAAAAAAACAAGCTGGTGATTTCAAAAGACAAGGGCCAGACATGGGAAACAATAACCTTTGCTGCAGGAATTTATGACTATGAGGATATCAACGAATTCATTCACAAAAACATTGGAAAAACAGGGGAGGGGCAAACCCCTGATAGTTATGAAATAAATGTGTTGTTCGATTTAACCACTTTCAAAGTATTTATTCAGTTAGATGAAAACTTTCAAATTGATTTTGCAAGCAGTGGAAACTTTCACGTCTTGTTGGGATTTGATGCGGTAAAATTAGCAGCTAGTGTTTATGGGACGAATTTTCCCAATATATCAAACAGTGTTGACAATCTCTATCTCAGAAGCAGTCTTTTGAGTGATTCAATTATCTCCGGGAAAAGATCAGATGTGCTTTACACTTTCGCAACCAGCACTAAAACCAGATCATTGCCATTTGAAATTCAACCAACACATTACTTGTGGAATAAAATAAATACCAAAACCATTTCTGAAGCGACTTTCTACATTACTGATGATGAAGACAGAAAAGTTGATTTGAATGATATTGATATTTCTTTGACTGTAGTACTTAAAGAAGTGAACTAAAACTCGATGAAAGAAGAGAAAGAGATCCTGATACAGGTGAAATAACATATCCGCAGGGGCAAAGCCATGGGGGTGTTTTTTTTTTTTTTTTTTGACGTTTTGTCAAAAATTGGAACAAAATTAACAGGTAAAACAGCTTCAAAATTAGCTTCAAAAGCTGCAGAAAAACTTGTTGAAAAAGGGGCAGAGAAAGTTGGAGAAAAGACTGGTCAAGTCATTGGTGAAAAAATTTATGATAAGTTCTCTAATAAAAGCCGCCCAGCTTCAAAAACTTCGGAAACAAAAGGAAAAGAAATTGGCGAAATTCTGAAAAATATGGAAAAGAAAGTCGAGCCGCCGAGGCGGCTCGCAGTCCGCTTCCAAGAAGACACCGGGCCACCGTTACCGTTGCCCACTGGCAAATTTAAGTATGTGAGAGATGTTTAAGATGGAATGAAAAAATTAAATATATAAATAAAATGACAATGAACTTTAGAAATCCTAAATTCGTAAAAAGATATGAATATACATATTATGATTTGAACACCCCACTGAATGACAACATTGCAAACGACAGCAGGCAGACAAAAGCTGATTATCAATTCGACGTTGATAATTCCTCAGAAGCCAACCCAATTGATTGGTATAATGCATATCTGGAGATTAACTTTAAGCTTGTTACAACGGCTGACAGTGCAACTGGAATAACAGCAGGGCCAAATAATGGTAACCAAGATTGCACAACAACTAATGGTTTGTCTTTCATGAAAGAAATCCAAGTTGAATGTAATGGACAAACAGTTTATAACAACACAAGAGCAAATGAATCAGCAAATGCGTTGGCGCTCTTAAAATACACGAAAAGCTACGCCGATTCAGTTGGGCAAGATCAGTTCTTCTATCCTGATACATCAACAGGAACAACAGAAGCACGACCAGCTCAGGCGCTGTATAATGAGGGTTTTGCCAGACGAAAAATCCAGACGGATGCCGCGAATATCAACAAAATATCAATTCCTCTGAATTTATACAGTTATTTCGCTACTTTCAAAAATAGTCTTGATCACCCAAATATAAAGACAAGTCTTTCGTTGAAACTTGAAAATGACAACAACTTGATTTTCAGAAAAGGCGCTGCGCCATATTCAAAAGTGATTCTCACTAAATTCAGATTGTGGTGTCCTAAAATCATTTTCAATGGTAAAGGCTTGAAACAATATCTTGCAGATTATCTGAAACCAAAAAAGTGGACATATTTGAGAGAAAATTATATATCAACGCAAACAACAGCTGTGAATAACTACTTCCGCATTTCCACGGGGATTCGAAGACCTAGACATGTGTTTATTTGGGTTGTTCCAACAGCATTTTATAATAATCAAGAACGAGATGTCTTCATTTTCAAGACATTCAGCATTGGAGCAAACAACCGGTATTTCAGTCGAGCACAGCTGGAGTTGAACAACTGTATTTATTATCCCCAATTGGAAATGACAACGAATGAAGAATCAAGGCTTTATCGAGCTTTGGTGTCATTCAATTCCGCTTAATTCCGGCCAATCAGGCGACGCTTTCCAAAGCGAAGAGTCATTGCCTATGGAGTTGACAAAATCTGGGCTGCGGATTTAGTCGAGATGGGGAAATTTTCAAAGTGGAACAAAGGCTTTAAATACCTACTGATGGTGATCGATGTCTTCTCAAAATATGGTTGGATACGACCACTGAAAGATAAGCGAGGACAGTCAGTGGCTGATGCTTTTAGAGATATATTTAACACGAAGCGACAACCGCAAATGCTTTGGAGCGATAAAGGAAGTGAGTTTTTCAACATAACAATGAAAGATCTGATTGATAAGAATGGGATAACTTTATATACAACGGAAAATGAAGAAAAATCATCTGTTGTCGAACGCTGGAACAGATCAATAAAAACGAAACTCTGGAAGCTTTTTTCTGCGAACAATAACACAATTTATTTTGACAAACTTGACAATTTAGTGGATCAATATAATCACAGTTTCCATTCTAGTATTTCCATGACTCCCACACAGGCAAGTTTAATTAGCAATGAGTCCCAGGTTTTTGCTAACCTATATGGCGATTTACTTTATTCTAAACATGTCCCAGCAAAATTTAAAGTCGGCGATAGAGTGAGAATTTCAAAATATAAACGGGAGATATTCGACAAAGGTTTCACACCGAACTGGTCAGAAGAGATATTTGTTATTGACGAAATATTGAACACAAATCCTGTAACGTATAAATTAGTTAATCTGTTGGGAGAAAAAATAATTGGATCATTTTACGAACCGGAACTTCAGCGTACTACTCAGGATGTTTTCCGCATTGAAAAAGTTATTCGTCGCGATTACAAGAAAAAGAAAGCTTTGGTTAAGTGGAAAGGCTATTTCGACAAATTCAATAGTTGGGTACCGTTGAGTGATGTTCAAAAGCTTATTTAGATATTCTGTCTAACGACTCAAACTCAAACTCAAAAATTTCTTAATAAAAAAACTCAGATGAGTAATTTATGGGTACATTTTTAATTGGTTGTCATATGTCAATAACGCGTAATTCAGTATTTTGGTTCACAGGGGTTTCCCCCGCATTACGCATAATTTTACATTTGAGTTTCACAATTGTGAACTGTTTCAGTGAAAAAAAAATTGTTTGTGAAATTGTCGGCTTTGAGTGCAAACAATGAATCTACTTATTCTACTTATTCTACACCTAAAAATATTCGTGAACTCTTCATACATTCATCTGACATTCATGCTTACAACACGCGTTTCTCGTGTGCAGATAATCTTTTTGTACAGAAATCCAGATTGCATATAAAACTTAAGTCTTTTCCTGCTTTTGGTACGAGATTATGGAATTGTCTACACCCCGATTGGCGTAAGCTCACGAAAAGAGCATTTAAAAGAAAAATTCATAAGTTGCTTCTAACTGTACTTGAAATTGAGGACTATTATATTGATGCCCATTCTCTAATACTGATTTTAAACACAAGTAATTATTATACACTATAGCTTTCAAACCTACATTTAGCCGTTAATCTACTTTACACCTCTTAATTTGCTTTACTTTTTTACCTTTGTGCTTGATTAATTATTAATGTGTATGTTCATTTATTTAGTAGCTGTTTTTAAATCACTTTATGTTTGGTAAATATGACTGTAATAAGTACAACCCGCCTAGATTAGCTATGCTATAAGCGAGTTTGTAGATATTTAAATTTTATTTCTTTAAATTTAAATCAATTAATTAATGTAATAGTGTTGAAAACCAATAAAATCCAATCCAAACCATCCAAACCAAAAAAAAAACAATGACAAGCGATGTTTAAATCCTGTGGAAACGGGGCCGGACACGCTGCCGTATGGATATTAGGGATACTATATATCGCTAGCCTTAGAACGATCATTTGATGCCGCTGGATTGGAGCGGTGATTATTTAAGATCGCTTGAAGTTGGCGGAGATTGATTGACGCTAAATGAAGGCGACAATTGGTTACCGCTGGATTGGAGAGGTGGTGATTTTGAATCGCTAAAGTTTAGCGGTGGTGATTCAAAATCGCTAAAAGTTGGCGGTGGTGAGCCAAAATCGCTAAAAGTTGGCGGCAATTGGTTACCGCTGGATTGGAGCGGTGGTGAGCCAAAGTGTCGTATATAACTACTGTCATTAATTTTGAATACACAAATTGGATTAGATTCTCAACAAACGAAAACAAAACGGGCTTAAACACGTCAGTAAGACTTAGCGTGTATACATGTAGTGCGCACGTCCAAATCAGCAGAATAGACCATTTTACAGTCATGCATGTGCTTAGTGCCCTGGCCTCTGAGTGAAAGTGAGGCTGGAGTTGCCTTTGTTTTGATGCAAACCTATTTGCTTTTCATATGTAAATCATGTTTAACAAAAACTAGCTAGTTCACATAGGAACTTTACAGCATGATTAACCATTGAAAGTAGAAAGGTTTGTATCAAACAAGGTCAGTCTACTTCGGCTTTACACTCACTCGAAGGCAAGCTCACTTCGCAGACAACTGTAAATTGGGCTATTATTTAAACGATTAGTTTTTCGCAGATGCCGGAAAAGCGTAAATCCTCAAGGAAGCCCACTCAGCTTGAATGAAACCTGTCTCGCTCAAGACGACCTAGCAACATTCCATGGTTATGCAGTTTGGAACACGTGTCCAAAGAATTGGACAGAAAGCAGCGTGCGACACAAATGCCAGCGTGAGGATCAAAGTGACCGTTTGAAGAATCTGCCTGTGTTCGACAAAGACAGTCACGTGACCTACAGAAATATCTTCTGCGCAAGGTGTAATGGTGCTATCAATACAACATACTGGAAACTGCAATTTCATTGCCCTGCATGGTTTAACACAACGGGTTCCGATTTGAGCCATATGATGAATCTTCTGCTCCATAATTGCTCAGTTAGAAAGAGGCCAGAAGAGTTTCAGCTGAAGTATTTGAAAAGGTGCATTCCTCGTTTTCAGGACTGCTTTAAGGTTAGTCGAGAGAAAAACGAATCATACTGCCAAACAGAATGTCTGAGGTACGCTTTTCCATCATGCATAAACAGAATCAAGAAACGATTCAGAAACCCGCAATGTGCTTTATGCAATGGAGTTAAACCAAACAAACCATATTCCGTTTGCGATGAGACGGTGTTGAGCATCGGGTTTTTCCCTCTAACGATACTATTTCATTTTAGTTCCACGTCCAAGTATAGTATTGTAGAGTACGCGAACCGGCATCGAGGCACACACCGTCAAAGCTATGAAAAAAGCTGGTCTTGCGCTCATGATGAGGTGTATGATCCATACGCTGCTAAATGTAGAAAGATCGTCTCAGTCAGTCCACATAATGCCAATGCACAGAATACAAGTGGTGCAACCAACAAAACAGATCTATATCCAAACTGCACTTTCAAACATTTAAACAAAAGCAACTACGAACAGCTAACCAATGGCACTATCTACATAAAACCTCACAACAAGATCTATAGCAACGCATCCTACACGGTAGACGACGATGGATTACTGCTGTGTGTGAATCATTCAAGAAACGTCCTGGTGACAGAACTATCTTTCCACCTTCCTACTATCTGCTGCATTATTTCAATGGTGTCCCTTGCTCTTTTGCTGATAACTTACATCTTGTTTCCCGAACTCCGTAACTTACCTGGTAAGATCATCATAAACTTGTCGTGTTCTCTGCTGCTGTTTCAAAGCGTCTTTTTCTTCTCAGTATTGGAAACGTCCAATCAACGGCAGTGCCTCATCGTTGCAGTTCTTCTTCACTTTTTTGCTCTCTGCTCCTTTACCTGGATGAACGTTATGGCCTATGATGTGCACAGAGTTTTCACTGCTTCTGGTAAGCTGTCTTGTGGATCGTTAAGCATTGAAAATATATCTAACCCTAACCTAGCGTGAACTAATCTAAGTGAACTATTTTTGGCTGAACCTAATCCTAGTTATATTTTTTTAGATACATTTTTCCTTTGAAATATAAATGTACACTCACTTGCATGTATTTATTTCATGTAATTCTAAATTTGCAGAATAGTCACATGTAGATGTTCTAAGAGATGCTTTTGATGACCTTTTTTAGCAGTCCAAAACGTAGCAATTGGCTTGCTTCACTGAGACCCGGTCTCTGTCTAATGTTTGTTAGCGACTGTGTTTCATTATTATATTCTACCTGCTCGAACCGTCTTCCCCTTTTAACATTTCTAGATGGAGTTGCGGCAAATCAACATGGTGGTAACAACAAGCGCCTCATAAAGTATTGCCTCTATGCCTGGGGAGCTCCGGCCCTCGTCGTTTCAATCTGTGTAATAATTGACCAAGTTGTCAAAGAAGGATCTATCGGATATGGTGAGGGATAGTTGTACTGATCGGCTGATTGCGCATACAAGTGGCCATTAATGACTGAAAGATCTGACTGTTGCAATTGTAGGGTAATTTATTATGAAGATTATTTTTCCCTTTTTTTTTTTGCTTTAATTGCATCGTGCATCTACCTCTAACCCTAACTTAATTACCATAACCACAAACATAACTATATTTGATATTACCCTATTTAGTCTGGACATTTTTTGAGTTCCTAAGCATGGGAATTTCTCTATTTCTCCAAAACCGACGAAAACCGTTGACTAAAAAGAAACATCATGTCACATAAACAATGAAATATCATACTAATTTGTTGCCAGATAAATGTTACGAAAGGCCGCGAAGTTTGGCTTGTTCGCTTTAATGTTAAAAAAAGTTATATATGTTTAAAGTTAGGGTGCCCACCTTGTCTTCAAGTACCTCCCATTCAAACTGGACATGTGTGACATGCTTGTATTTAATTAATATTTTTAAGTAATAACCAATAAAATCTACGTTAGTCAACCTTTTTTTAATGCTAATGATTTGCTTAACAGGGCGAGAAGGAACGCTATGTTTCATTTCAGAGCATCGAGCCAAAGTCTTTTCTTTTGTTATGTTCGTCGCTATCGTGATGCTCTTCAATGTGGTTGCACTGGGACACACTGTGGTGCACATCGTCAAAACAAGAAAGGTGATGAAATCATTTATTCTGAATGACTAACTCACACGACACTCAATCACTCTCTGTCTGGATAACTGATTAACTTGTGAGTGCTAAATTCCTCAATGTGTGGCTGTCTGACTATCTGACTGTTTCTCTGTCTGACTGACTGGCTAACTGACTCACTCACTGATTTACTGAAAAACTAAACAAATAATTATCTGACTGGGTAGCTTCCTGAATACGAAACAGACTAAGATGAAATGTCCAACTGACTCGCTAATTCAGATGTTTGACTGAATAAATTCTTGATCGACTGATCATAACTGATCTGAATCTGTGATTGTCTGTCTGTCTATTACTGTCTCGGCCCGAGCGACAGAACTGACTAGCTAAAGTAATGATCTGATCTTGAAACTGAACAACCAAGTAACGGACTGGCTGCCTCTCCGTCTGACAGATGGACTTTATCTTTTTTTTATCTCGATAATGTTCTACTTTCTGGCTATAATTAAGAGTTTGTTGAGCAGCTTCCTCACTGCTGATCATGAATGGATGGTAGATGTAGTAGACTGACTTACTACGGCCTAAATATATTACTGCATGACCATTTGACTGAATGTCTTTATAATTATTCAAACTCGTCCATTTACATCATCATCGTCCATCATTTAAAACGGCCCTCGAATTTCACTTGTCAACTTGTTTGACAACAGACACCCGGGCTGAAACTTAAGCTAGGACGGCCTGGGGTCTGACTAGATGACCAGGGCGCGCAAGGATGGTTAATAGGGAGACTAGCGATGGTAATTAATTGTCTGGATGATTGCTTGGAATATAATTGAAAGATTTACAATTGTTTGTCGTTTCTTTAGAGAGCACAGCAAGTTAGCAATCAGCGTCACGGTATGGGCATAGCTCTGATTTCTGTTAAATTGGCGTCAGTAATGGGTGTCACGTGGATTCTTGCGATTCTTGCAAGCTTCGACGCCCTGGCATTCCTGTTGTACCCCTCTGACGTTTTGATCAGTCTTCAAGGTATGTTTGCTTGATCAGCTTCTTTTACAGTCGGACCTCTATTAAGCGGCCACTTATTAAGCGGCCACCCTCCATTAAGCGGCCACTTTCCAAAGTCCCGAATTATTTGTCAGTAAAGTGCTGTATTCGATACCTCTATTCAACGGCCACCTCTTTTAAGCGGCCGCGGCCACCTTTTTGCTGTTGCTAGTTTAGTATTTATTGTTTTTTTACCTCTATTAAGCGGCCAGCAAATTATCTTTTCAAGCGAAATGGTGACAGATAATATGAAGGTGATAACTGATAACAACAAGAACTGCAATTTAATCTCCACTATAATGACAAGTCACAAGCCGCAATACAAAATACTGTACTTATCGACCACATGCTCTCTGTGTTAGAGCTAGAACTTTGCACGGACTTGAAATGCGCAAATACAAGGCACTTAATTTTTTGTTTCAATGATTTTTGCATTTATCTTCACATATGTTCACTTTTCAACAAGCGTTTTGCTATATAGAGGCAATAAAATGACGTTGACTGCCATTTCTATCCCCCCCGGGGGGGGGGGGGGGGGGGGGTACTTCGGTCAACTTTTGCCCTAGGTACTTGGTGTATCCTGATCATAATGTATGGTACTTCATGTATCCCTTATTGTAATGTATTTAGATATATTGCAGTGAAATTTAGGGTCGGATTACAGTATCCAGGGTTGAAGCACTGATTTTAGTATTTAGGGTTAAGCACTGATTCCAGTATTTCCAGTGTATCGAAAAGGTTAGTTTTTATATATGGTCTGGGCTAGCAGCATATTATCTTATATCCATAAAAAGTTACAATTTCCGGCAGCTAGTCCTCGGTGGTGTAGTGGATAGTGTGTATGGAGCAGATCATACGGCCCGGGTTTGATTCCCTATTCTGCTGTTTTTATCTTCTTTTTCTACTGAAATAAAAACTAAGTGTTTAAATACAAAATAATAAGGGATACACCAAGTCCATACCACTTTTGCTGGGTATGTGCCGCTGGCCTCTCAGAGCCCCTACCCCATTATAGTCTATTCTGTGGCCAATTATAGACCCGATCTTAGTCACTTTTGAGTAAATGTAAATTTCGCAATCCCAACTTAGTCACTTTCTGCTTAGCCATCTACCTTGAGTTCGGGACCCTTTTAACTAGGTCATCCTCAAATGAATTGACACATTTATTAAATGTAGAAGACTTTACTCTTCATCTACAAACCTTCTGGTACATTTGTTAACCGAAAATATTTACAAGCTAAAACTACCCAAAAAAATACTTGCCAGAATTTTCTTACCCCAAAAAATCCCGACAATTTGCGACCCCATTCTAGTAACTCTATTGAATATGCAACCCCATTATAGTCAATCCAGTCGTGAAAATGCGACCCCATCCAGCGGCACATACCCATTAGCCCATTACTAGGAATTACCCCCCCCCCCCCCCGGGTTTCTATCAAATTTATATTGTACCTCTATTAAACGGCCAACCTCTATTAAGCGGCCAGTTTTCAAAGTCCCTAGGGTGGCCGCTTAATAGAGGTCCGACTGTATTTTTTTTTAATTAGAACATCTACTCAACACGTAATAAATTGATTAATACTTGGAATAGTAGTCAATTCAAAGTAATCTAAACCAACTTTTTCTTTTACCCTTGGACGTACAAGGGAGGCCAGATCCCCACCCCCCCCCCCCCCCCCCTTTAGGTTTTTCTCCAACTTTTTTTAAGAGCATTTATTATTAGCACATATGGTCTTCAGTAGCTATTCGTTTATGCTTTAGACAAAGTTTGACCATCTGTTGCTATGGTAATGAGATATGACGTCATAAGTAGCATTAGCTGAAGCCATTTTTAAATGAAAATGCGTGTTTTTAATCTTTTTTCGGTGAAAAACGTATAAAACGCTACCAAAAGTAGTAAGATGTTTAATTGTATCATATTTTACAATTCTAGCGAAAATTATTTGCAATTTTCGCATTTCTTCTGATAAAGTTGAATTGTTTGTGATATACGGGATGGCCGCCATCTTGGCGGACATTTTGGATGACGTCACGGACCCCCAGCAGCGCTATAATCCATAACATTTACCTCATTTTGTAGGGCACATCACTGGTTATCTATTAGAGGTTAAATATGTCCGATATATCGTAACACCGTAAAAAACCAGGGGAGGGGTTTTCCTTTAAAAGCCCGTACGGGTTTCTGTAATCTCCCTGCCGTTAGTGTGTTATTATCAATAACCACTTTTGTAATTGGTTTTTCAATTGTGGGAAATAAACGATACGATACGATACGATTACAATCGTCTCACCTATTAACATTCACTTACATCCTGACTTAATCCCGTGTGTCATAACAATGGAGCACTAGAAAAAATATGAAAACTTTACCAAGCTAATGCAGTCGATCATTAAAGGACGGACGGATATATTAAACATAATATGTCATAATTATTGTATGATTTTCTTTGCCTTTTTTCACAGGCCTGTTCATTTTTCTGTCGTTCGCTGCCAGTGGGAGGGCTCTGAAGTTGTATAAAAGTAAAGTTCCCAAGCTGAAGTGTCTGAAAGCACGGACAGGATTGGCTCAAGATGCACATCGTGAAACGCGCGTGTAACTGGGAAATTTATTAATTTATGTATATGCATCCAACTTTTTTGAGGAAACAACGATTCCTGGATTATCGGTTAAAATAAAAAGCATGGCATCAAATTCCTTTCTTTTATCAATAAGCCTAGTTGAAGTCATGAATTTCAGGAAATAATGCGAGTGGTTTCCCGAGCCGTAACATAACTTCGTCAGTACATCCGACTGTCAGTACAAGCAAGATTATAACAAAGCAAATGATTACAAACATATACTGTCCTTGCCTCTGCTGTTGTTTTTTTGCTGTTGTTGTTGTTGTTGTTTTTGTTGCAAAGCATGGGATAAAGCAACCACTAGCCATCGTCACCTGAGGATCTCCCTCAAGAATGTGTTACGTTTGACAACTCCACTAATATCCTGTGTTGCTAGCTTAGTGGCAACACTGCGCGTAGACTGTATAGCGCCGGCACCAAACTTGAAAAACTTAATGCCTCTGTCATGGAACCTTTTGCAGTAACCACTTGGGTTGAGTGTTACATTCGCTGCTCCGTAAGCCTGTTAACTTGATTACTCTAATCGCCACCGCAGTACCTGCCTCTGGCACAGAAGGTTTGTGGATCGCTCAATAGTTTCTACATCTATCAATGGAGTAGACACATACTGCAAAGCGAATAATAGCTTCAACTGATAATTAAAAGTGACTTTATGTTTACTAAGATTTTCGGCTTTATTGTATAAAGCACAGTTTCTAACCAAGGTACAGTAATTAACCTATCCAGTAATTATTTCGTAAGTATAAACACTCTAGATACAATATTTTTTTTATAGGTCTAAATTTGAACCAAAAGGGGAAACAGTCGCAATATTTTCGGTACTTTGTCTCGTTTCCTTGGAACATTTCTTCGCTGGTGGTTCTCCTTCATCGTTAGATGCGGTTACACGAGGCACTTTCACCGTAGTAAATGACCCTTTCACCATAGGAAACTGCATTTAGTGAGTGTGACCGACATTTCCCGAGGTAAATTTCCCGTGGTAAATATCCATGGATTCATCAAAAAGATCCCACAAAGCGCCCATGACATTTAACGTGGTAAATTAATTGCAATGGTGTTTTGATGACTAAGGTACAAGAGCCAATCACGATGCTCCGTTTGACATCAACACATAACCGCAAAGGAAAAGTGATTCACTGAATTGCGTGACATTTTTTACCTTGGCAAATCACAAATCGTTTGTACTGAACCGCTAGTTAACACGGTATACTAAACCCAAGTGTGATGCACCGCGGGATGATTTACCTTGGGAAATGCCATTTACCGTGGTGTGTGTAACCGCACCTATTCTGTCTGTTTTCACTTGCAGGAACCAGGACACCCAACAAGGAATGTTTAGGAAAACGGTTAGAATATCATTTTAGTGCCTTTACAGGGAACCCAATGAGGAATGTTTAGTCAAACGATTGGAATGGCGTTGTACTGTTTTTCCATATCATTTTAGTACCTTTAAAGGAAACTATGTGAAAGCTTATACACTTCTTTTAGCTAAATAATTCAGCAGCAGAAGTGTTAGGGAAAGAAATCTTATCCCCAGACTTGGCTTCGAAGTACCTTTTTACAATAACTGAAGTTATTCTCGCATGCTGATTGGCCAATTTTTATCATCAATAAAAGTACAGACACAAAATTTTAATTTATGCAACATGTCATCCTGTCAATTTTTTAGCCAATGAAATTTCTTTATTGTTATCAGTTAGCCAATGAGAAAGCGAGAAAACTTATTGACAAGGATTGCGTCAATTTGAGTAAAACTCAGCAATTTGTCATGTTTATCTTGCTTTCACTCTTCCTTTCATCCTGTTTTTTACCATTTTGGCGTTTTTGTTATTGTAAAAATCAAATAGACGTCAGTTTTTTTATGCGTCTGTCCTCTTATTCATGATAAAATTCGTCATAACATTGTCAAAGTTTGCTGTGGATCCACAGCACTTTGACACTGTTATGACGAATTTTATCATCAATAAAAGGACAGACGCATAAAAACCTGACGTCAATTTGTTAAATCAACAGGCGTTGGCTGCATCAGGTCTGTGTAGTTTGAAACAGCGGAGAGCCGAGCTATGTTCCTCCTTTTTTTCGAAAATATTAGAACAGCCAAGTAGGCATTTATATAAGTTATTACCATTTAATAGCAGTGGTCATTCCATCAACTTAAGACAAAACCGGCGTTTCACCGTTCCACATTGCAAAACTAACCCTTATAAGAACGTGTTTGTGAACGCTTGTGCAGCCCGTTTTACTTCATAAGCTGTTATATATTTAATTTGTTAATTGTTAATTCTCAGTTATTAGATTGTAGTTATTATCTTTTTATTCACTTTTGTTTGCCTTTTAATTACAATTCAGTTGTAGTACTGCGAATTAAGGTCTTTCTAATAAACACATCTATCTCTAACTAATTAAACAAGCTGCTTTTTCCTTTCCAAAAATCCTAGGTGACCTTATTTCGCAATCTCGTCACCAGGGCCTTCTCTGCTTTGTTCAACTCAAAATGGCGGGTCGGGCGGAGACTTTGGGCTGGACAAGACTGCCAAAACACTCCAAAAATCCTGGGCATGGCGGCCATGCTGGATGACACAAAAATAGAAGCCAATGAGAAATCTTTTGTTTACTGTCATCCAACATGGCCGCCGTGACGTAAGGTGCAAACCACCTATTGGCGTTAGTTTAAATCGCGTCATTTTCAAATACGTTAATAAACACAAGCGTTTTAACGCCAGTTATATCAAACGTTTCACTTTAATAACTAACAACCCAAATAAGACAGTCACAACAATGAAGTTTTAGTCAGTGGCCAACAGTGGAAATGAACAATTCATGTACAAACACGAGTCAAAATTTAATTTATATTTAGTGGTACATCTGCATTTCATGTATTTTTAATTACGGCAAGGAAGACGATTTAGTTCCATTTTTTATACACTCGATCGCTCCACGGCCACGGCACAAGTCAAGACTGCAAACTTGAAAGTTTTTGCAATTTTGGAATCGAAGCTAGCCCATACACACGAGGGATAAGAAACATTCAATTATAGACTTGACATCTCTCATATCTAAACAGGTAAGTGATAATTTATTTCACTTAATTAGAAGAACCTTTCTTGATGACTTTAAGAACAGAAATAGAAATTAAAACATTGCAAAAATATATATAATTTCTTTTAAAAACGTTAGATCGAGAAAAATGTTTATAATGACACAAGAAGACTGAAGAATTGAAAGATGCAACTAACAGTATATACTTCAAGTTTAGTATGCAACACATGGATTTCACTTTACGGTTATTTCATGTAAATGCTACGTATAAAGCGATTCAGTTTAAGTTTCATTGAAACTGAATAATCAAGCAACGTTTTCATGTTTTCTCTGTTGCACGAGTGTCTTTGAATCCAATGAATGACAATCGAAGAGTTACACCTTGACAACCAAATGTTACGAAGCCTCTTTTTGTTTTTATGTTTGTTTATCTTATACACACTTCAACGATTTCCTATATTAAAGCCTGTTTAACAAACATGTAAAATAGTTCAATTTTTTTATCATCGAGTGTTCAACTTGATCTCACAAGTGAGTACATAATAACCTGACAGTGCTCACCATGAAATAAAGACTATAATATTAAACTTCTTCCAGTTGCAAATAAATACAGATTATTAGGCATATTTTGAAGAACAGTCTCCAACAGGAATTAAGACTTGATTGGGCACGAGTTCTCCAATTTAACCACAGTTAGGAATGGACCATTAGAAAAGTGATGGGGCGGGGGGAACTTTGGGAGGGGCAAGAATTTTTTTGTCCACCTAAGGTGGATTTTTTTTTTTCACTCGATGGCTGGAATATTTTTTTTTTAATAGTTTATTTTTTAATTGTCCTTGGGCCGATTTTTTTTTTTTGCGATAATGCGTGGGAATTTTTTTTCCCTTAATAATTTACTGGGAATTTTTTTTTTTTGCTCTTGCCCCACCCCGCCCCCATCACTTTTCTAATGGTCCATCCCTTACCATGACAAACCCGATGTTTACTTTATCAAGTTGGCATGACAATAACATTAGGCTTGTTGTTTCAAGGGCTTTACAGCGAAAATCGAAATTTTGCACATAGAAAGCTTTAATCGTCCTTTATTTTTAAGTATAAACAAGCCTTCCAATAGATCGCATGATATATCACGTGATCATTGTTCTAAAAATAGCAAGTATTTGACAAATTGGTTTCAGGGAAATTTAAAACTCAAATATAAATACAAACGCTGCCTTGTTGCAGATTAAGTATTTCCAGCTTTTCACGGTGGTATTTATGACCGTCCATTGTTTTGTAAAAAAAACATTTTATGCGGACAAAGGTCACTTTTAGTGCAAAATTCATCCCTTGATTTTTTATAACCTTAAAGCTCGCTCGAGGACAATCATTCAATATGTGCATTGGAAACGTCAATTTATTTTTTCACCACACTTGTGGGTAATCTCGCAATCTCATTGGTCGATGGGGGTGGTAAATGAGAGTGCAGACAACGGTGCTGACGCTAACATCACGCAATGCCTAAAAAAAATTTCAACTTGTGAAAACATTGTGGTAAAAAGAACAGATTTCGACCGTTTTTCCGTGGTGTGGACACTTATTTACCACGTGGTCATCACGTTGTCATCACGTCATCACGTGGTCAAAATTTGCTGCTGACTCACTCGGCTGCGCCTCGTGAGTCCACAACATTTTGACCGTGTGATGGCGTAAATCGTGGTAAATAAGAGTACACACCACGGATAACCAGTGGGAATTTGCTAAATCTACAAATGACGTTACCATATAGCTGATTCGCGTATTTTAAAATTTTGATCACGTGACATGTGGCGCATCTATTTCAGAAGAGGGCCGTTTTTACAGGTAAGTTATTCGTTGTGAATGTTTTTTTTTTTTTTAATATCCCCGTAATTGTTGCTTTTACAGCTTTTAAATATACGTCGAGAAATAAACAGACGCTTGTTTTGTTAATTACTGACAAAATGGGAATGATTTGGCGATACCCGTGATTTTACTTAAGGAAACAACTTTCTTATGAAAGCTTTTCATTTCTTTGACATCGTTCCGGTCCTTGTAACGTGCCATCGACAAGATATTACCGTTTTCTGTTGCGGTTTTAACGAGATTCAGCATTTAAAATAACTTGATTGGAAGTGTTAAATTTAAATTTAGAAGGGCATTTGCCCACCAAAATAAAAATAGAATTGAAATCAGCCCAGCTCATCTGATCAACACTTCGATGCTTGGGCTTTACGCAAACATTAAGGGACATTCGTAATTATTTCAGTGGCAGACACAAAGGTAATTAGTCAGAGAATTTTTAAAAATATATTTCTTCAGGGCAATTTACAAAAGATTTAAATGAAAAAAGAATCGCTAGTTCGTTAAATGAAAAAGAAAAGAAGATAATTTTTACATTAAGAGGTTTTAACAACAACATATTAGAATAGAGCTGAATTTCATGCCACATTTAACTTTCTTAATGAGTTTGAAATTTGTTTCACCCCTGCGTCTTAGTTTGACTTTGTCAAATAAGAAAACTAATTATCTCTTGTGAAAATTGCTAAGCTGATTAGAATTTTCCCATGCAACTAAATCAATTTGCCCTGACGGAACACCTTCTGTAAACTATGTGGTAATTATTATAATCATGTTCCGCAAGTGTGTTTTCGTTGCACCAAAATTCGATTGCAGTAAACTTCTTTTATTACTCACTGAACCCCTTGTTAAACAGTCGTATATTCTGTATAAAGAGAAACATAGTGTGATGCCGAAAGCATAAAGACGGACTCATTTGAAGTTAACTTTGTTGTTGAATGTTGCATCGTTGTGTCTTTTTAAGTCAATATATAACAAATATACGGATCGCTATTTTTGGAAATTCACAATTCACCTTCAGCAAAATAGGAACAGGTTACGGAGAATTCATCTTAATTTGCGCGTCGGAAAGCGGATTTTAAATTTTTCACACATGATTTCCTTGGCGATTAAACTAATTCCGGGAGGCAGAAACAAGAAAAAATTGGCAAGTCTCATTTATGTCAGTATTGCTATAATAACGACGCGTAGCTGACAAAATTTAATTTTTTGGACCACTTTATTGGAAAACTAAGTGTGAAAATTTAATGAAGTGTAAGAGTCCTGAAAGTTTTGGTTTTCCTTCTCAACCAAAAGTTATTTTATCGTTCCAGTGCCAGTACCTTTGTATTATTAGCAACAGAAAACTGAAATATCGATGATATAGTAACACTCGGTTAGATGGACAAAAGCTTTCTTATGGCAGATTAGGATAATTAATACTCACAGTCACTGTTTCGTGTTGACTTTCGCCTTTCTTTAAGCTTCCTTACGCAAATACTGCAAGTAGAAAGATTCATTTTTAATTATCGCTTCCGCACACATCAATAACGCAGCTGATATTTGTAGTTACGAAAACGCAAATTTAGAGCAGCATACTATCAAAAGAAAGCGTCGTTGATAATTGAGATTTTTCGCTAGCCTTGGATTTTTCAATGCCTATAATGAAATAGCGAATCTGATTCTAAAGATCCCGTGCTCTCTACTGTTTCCAACGTTACAATTGTCAGGTACATACAAAATGCTGTTAAGTCGTCGACGCCTCGCAGTTGTATCACTTCTTGCGGTGTTTTGCCAAAAGAGTCTATGGAGAGAAGTAGAAGCCCAGACTACAGGTACATTTAGTTTGTAACAATTTCTCTGGCTACTGAACTGAGCTCGTAGCTCGTAGTAAACTGTAAATTAAAATTTCAAATTGAGAGGGTTTAATTCAACAACTATGCAAAATAACTATTTTAATCAGTAGTGCTTGGGAAAAACATGTTAACATCTCGGTATCTATTTGATCTTCCCACTGTATTTTCACATGTAAGCTAAAACAATGATTTTCAGTCAGTTTCTTTTACAAGTGCTTTCAGATAGATTTGTTATGCAAATCAGTTGAAGCTCGATCGTTTATAATATAATAAACAATAACGCATTGTCAGCTCGATTTTCCCGAAAACAGATTAACTGACAGCGAAATTAAATAAAGATATCTGGTGTTTTTACAATTCAGGAAATTGGATTGGCGAATATCTTGTGCTATGCTCGGCCATGCATTTTAAAAATACTGCTAAATAATAGCTACAAGGCTCCATAGTCACATGCAGAACCTGACGTCACGTGAAGCGAAGTTTGATATGAAAAGGTCATACTGAACCTATGCTGAAGATGTATTCTGAAACTTTAAGCCACGAGATCCTGCTTTTAAATTAAAAGTTTCAAATGACACCAACTTTTGATGTTTTCGTCGATCAGTTGCCGCTAACCAGCACTGTTGGGAAATTCGTATTCGTTTTGCTTACGCGACGACTTAGTTAAATCTTACCGTGTCAACAGACCAGTTTGCATAGTTGTACGGCTTAGAGGATATATCCATGAATACTAACTGTACTCCGGCCGCCCTTATTCTTTATTAAAAGTCTTTTAATACTGTATTTTTAGGTCAGGATACTGCGACAACGTCTACTTCGCTTCCCATACCGTCACCAACCCCTTCTTTTGCTTCACCTCCCGCGACGCCATTATCGTCAGGTGGACTCCCTCCTGGGACCGATGGTCAGACGACACCTCCGTTGCCCCCAACAGGCGGACCGCCACCTGGTGGAGCACAACCTCCAGGTACCCAACCAACTACTGATGGCCAGACTCTGTGGCCGGGATCACCACAAACCGATAGTCCATCAGGAGGACTCTCTCCAGGCAGTCGGCCTCCATCAGCAACAACAACTGATAGCCAGCCCCCTGCCCCTCCATCCGAAGGAGTTTCTTCAAGTGGTCAGCCTCCATCACCACCACCACCTGATGGCCGCGGCCTGCCTCAATCACTAACGCCAACTGATAGCCAGCCTCCTGCGCCTCCATCCGGAGAAGTTCCTACAGGTGGTCAGCCTCCATCACCACCAACACCTGATGGCCAAGCTCCTGCCTCTCCATCCGGAGGAGTTCCATCAGGTGGTCAGCCTCCATCACCCCCACCACCTGATGGCCAACCTCCTACCCCTCCATCCGGAGGACCCTCTCCAGATGGCCTGTCCCCATCAATAGTGCCAACTGATGGCCAGCCCCCTGCCCCTCCATCTGGAGGAGTTCCTTCAGGTGGTCAGCCTCCATTACCACCACCAACTGATGGCCAGCCTCCTGACCCTTCATCCGTAGGACTTCCGCCCGGTGGCCAGCCTCAATCACCACTACCAACTGATGATCAGCCGCCCTCAGGTCCGTCCTCTACTGACGATGGTTTACCTCCTGACGGTGGAGCAGACTCAGGAGTCAGTTCCTTGAACACTACTGCTAGTCCTTCTAGCATATCCTCGACTGATGCAGCCCACACTGCACCAAATCCTGATTCTTTCCTGATCAATTCTTTGCGCTGGAAGTGCAGCCCTGAAGACGCCCCAGCAGATGGTAAGCAATTAAATCACGTGCATCATCATCGTCATCATAATCATCGTCATCAACGACTGCACGCCCATTCACGCATAAAGCTAAGGAATGCATTTTATTGCTAAGAAATCTTTCATTGATTTTTATCAGTGAAACAAATTTGATTACGCGTATAGCGGGCCATAGCCGCTGTCAAATCCTTCCCCCAGTCACTGTTTCTACATAAATGAAGTCCATTGATCACGATCAGTCAATCACAAAGGGGTACGTTTTTAAAAGAAACTACAATATTGCGTCATTTGGGATGTGTAACACTGAAATTTGGTTCATTATGAATTGATAATAGAAGTTAATTTACCACCGTAAAGAGATTACTTAAACCTCTAGATCTTGTTGCAGCGAATCAATTTGATTAATAGTTTCTTGCGCTGAAATCAATAAATCAATCAATCAATCAATATAATAATCAGTCTATCAATTAACTAACTAAACAAACACAAATCATTCATCCGCGTTATCGACCAGTAGTTCGGTTTCCCATAAAATATCTAATTCTCCCAAACTCCCGTTTGGCTACGATATTGCCAACATATTTGAAATAATATTTTATTTGTTTAGACCAGAATGGACCCCAGTGGGATTACAATATCCGTAGTTGGATACAGCGCATTTTCATGACTTACAGTGACTTCCAGCAATACAGTTGCACTAATCGATGTGGACTGGACGAGAGAGACACGTCTAGTGAAGTGTCGTTTGTAGATTTATCCAAGTGTTACTGCGATAAACTCTGTGATGAATTCGGTGACTGTTGTTTTGACTTCAATGCATTGTAAGTTTTTCTAAATATTATATAATTATATTTTTAAGTCTTCAGATTCTCTAAACATTCAGTGTACTTCTTACTATCTATTTAACACCCTGAAGGCACTGCCACATGAATTAAAAACCAATATTGATTCACTGCTAATAGATATTGGCGACTAGTCACCTTTTCTAAACCAAGACAGCTTATAGATTAAAGTGCCCTTTGAGCTGTTCATGCTATAGCCGTTGGCGTTGGCGTTGGCGTTGGCGTTGGCGTTGGCGTTGGCGTTAGCGTTGGCGTTGGCGTTGGCGTTGCCGTTGCCGTTGCCGTTGCCGTTGCCGCTGCCGTTGCCTTTGCCGTTGCCGTCGCCGTCGCCGTCGCCGTCGCCGTCGCCGTCGCCGTCGCCGTCGCCGTCGCCGTCGCCGTCGCCGTCGCCGTCGCCGTCGCCGTCGCCGTCGCCGTCGCCGTCGCCGTCGCCGTCGCCGTCGCCGTCGCCGTCACCGTCGCCGTCGCCGTCGTCGATGCTTAAGCTCCGTTTTGTCTATGTTTGACGGGGGTAGCTTTGCTTGACCAACTTGCTCCCCCAGTTATTTTAGCCTTGCTACGGGGCTGTTAATGGAGTTTTCACAGTTTTAAAATCAAACACGGGCGTAAATACTTCGCAGACAGCGTAGATGTAGTATGCATGTTCAAATCAATAACTTGCAGAAATCTACTCTTTTTCTCAGGTGCAAGAAAAGTGTAAACCCTCAAGGAAGCCCTTTGACTTTGAATGAAACCTGCCTTGCTCAAGAGAACTACCCAACAAGCAGAGCAATATACCAAGGTTATGCAGTTTGGAACACCTGTCCAGAATCCTGGACAGAAAGCAGCGTGCGAAAAAAATGCCAGCGTGAGGATAAAAGCGACCTTTTGAATAATCTGCCCGTATTCGACAAAGACAGTCACGTGACCTACAGAAATATCTTCTGCGCAAGGTGTAATGGTGCTATAAATACGAGATATTGGAAGGTGCAATTTGACTGCTTTTTGTGGTTTAATACAACGAATTTTAATTTAAGTAATATGATGAATCTTCTGACCCATAATTGCTCAATCACAAAGAGGCCAGAAGTGCCTCAGCTGACGTATTTGAAAAGGTGCATTCCTCGTTTTCAGGACTGCTTTAAGGTTAGCCAAGAGAAAAACGAATCATACTGCCAAACAGAATGTCTGAGGTACGCTTTCCCACTCTGTCAGATCAGCGACAGAACTGACAACACCATATGGCGTTTCAGAAACCCGCAATGTGCTCTGTGCAATGGTTTTAAGCCAAACGAACTTGAAACCGACTGTGAGTTTGGGAGCTCCGAGGGTTTCCTTCCTCTAACGATACTGTTTGATTTTAGTTCCACATCCAAATATAGTATTGTAGTGGACGACAAGGATCAGAAGACACACCAAATTCTTCAACAAGTTTGGTCTTGTGCTTATGATGAAGTTTACGACCCATACGCTGCTAAATGCAGAAAGATAGTCTTGGTCGGTTTTCAAGATGTCTATACTTATGCACAGAATGCAACTGGCACAATTAACAAAACAGAGCTAAATCCTAACTGCACTTTCGTACATTTTAACAAGAGCGACTTCGAGCAGCTAACCAATGGCACTGTCTTCTTAAAACCTCACAACAAGATCTATAGCAACGATTCCTACACGGTTAACGATGGTCAATTGCTTCTGTGTGTGAGCTTTTCAAGAAATGCTACAACAACCGCAAAAGAACGAAACGTCAGAAAGATCAAAACAACGCCAGCATCTCTCCACCTCTTTACTGCTATCGGCTGCATTGTGTCAATGGTGTCTCTTGTTCTTCTGCTGATAACATACATGCTGTTTCCCGAACTGCGTAACTTACCTGGTAAGATCATAATAAACTTGTCGTTTTCTCTGCTGCTGTATCAAAGCGTCTTCTTCTCAGCGGTCAAAACTCCCAATCAAGAGCAGTGCATCATCGTTGCAGTTCTTCTTCACTTTTTAGTTCTTTGCTCCTTCACCTGGATGAACGTGATGGCCTATGATGTACATCGTATTTTCACTGCTTCTGGTAAGTTGCCTTTAAGTTTTTGCTTCAGTCTGTCGTCGTTAAGCACTGCAACTCTCAAATCTATCCACCCAACGAATTTAAGCGAACTTTAATTTGGCTTGGTTTTCTGGGGCGCCTAATTCTAGTTACATATACTGCATATATTTTGCTTTTTAGACTTGTTAAATTTACGGCATGCGTCTTATTCATTTATGCGTCTTATTTCAATTATGAAATAGTGGCAATAGGCTGCATTCACTGAGACTGTCTTCTTCGTGTTAGTTAGCAGTTGGATTCCATAATAATATTCTTCCCTTTTTAATTTCTAGATGGAGTTGTGGCAAACCAACACGGTGCAGGTTGCAACAAGCGTCTCATAAAGTATTGCCTCTATGCCTGGGGAGCTCCGATCCTGGTCGTTTTAATCTGTGTGATAATTGATCAAGTTGTCAAAGAAGGATCTATTGGATATGGTGAGTGAGCTTTGCACTGACAAGCATTGTGCATACATGCGACCTTTTCGGATCTAGTTGTTCGGAAGACTATCTAAGACCGTCAGAGTTGAGTCTCTCAATGCCACCTTTCGAATGTCTTGTTGTCATTTCCACCATTTCATGGACTTCCATTTAATCAATTACAAGAATGTCTTTTTTTGGTACGACTCGTGTACGACTCAGCAATGAACTTGGGCCCCGAACCTTTATCATGCAAGAAGATTATTTTTTGCTTTCATTGCATCATCTAACCTTAACCATATAGGTTATTAAATATCTCAGTAGAAAATCTTTTAACAAATGCAAACACAGACTTGTTCTTTGGGGATCATTTAAATTGTACGATATAATCTGAAGAAAACATTTATTAAAAGTAACAAATTTTTACAGTGGTTAAGAAATCTTCAACACTTTGTAATGCCAAAGCTTAATTGATTAACAGGTCGAGGAGAAGCGGAATGTTTCATATCTGAGCCTCGAGCCATTCTCTTTTCATTTGTTGTGCCCGTTGCACTGTTGATGCTCTTCAATTTGTTTGCCTTGGGACACACTGTGGTAAACATAGGAAAAACTAAAAAGGTAATAAAACCATTCAGTTGTGACTGAATCAGTTATCGGAAAATCTTTGTTTGGACTGTAGCTTGACTGACTGACTGACGACTGACTGACTGACTGACTGAATGAATGACTGACACTATCTGAATAACAGTGAATGACTGTCTGAGTGCCTACATGCCTGTATAACGTCCTGGCCAACTTATGTATGTCTACTATATGATTGTCTTACTGTTTCTATGGCTGACCGACCGACTGACTGACTGACTGACTGACTGACTGACTGACTGACTGACTGACTGACAGACCGACTAACCTTCTAACAGAAAAACTGAACAATCAATTGGCTGGCGGTCTGCCTGACTGCCAAACTAACTACGCTGGAGTCCAATTGACTTCTTGAGTTCACTGATTACAACAGTCCTACTTTCTGACTGCCTGACTCTTAATCTGTCTATCTGACTGACTGAGTGAATGACTGACTGACTGAATGACTATCTGAGTGAGAGAATTACTAGCTGGCACTGGCTGCAGACTAGATGAGCTTGATTTTAAATACACATTACCTATCCATCAGTAACTGCCTAAATGACTGGTTAAACTACAGAGATACTAGTGGATATACGGAACAGCCTAGCTGTATGTTTCTTTTTTAGCATTTGATATTTGTTTTTCGTTCTTTAGAGAACACAGCAAATTACGAATCAGCGTCATGGTACGGGCATAGCTCTGATTTGTGTTAAAATGGCGTCAGTAATGGGAGTCACGTGGATTCTTGGGATTGCTGCAAACTTCGATGCCCTGGCATTCCTGTGGTACCCGTATGTTGTTTTAAACAGTCTTCAAGGTACGATGGCTTGATCATCATATCTTCAATTCGATTTTAATATCTTTGCTCCGCTTATATGTACCTCTGTCACCAATGCCAACAATTATTTCAACACATGCTTAAATCTTTCATACCAGTAACAACAGCTTCTTCGAGCAACAACCATCCCTTGAAAGAATGCACCCATTTCGCAGAAAGTCCAACTAAACATTTTTTTTTTCAAGCAAGTGCAAACAACTAATTTTGCCTCCACTACACAGCCGAATAAACACACAAGGCTGAGAGGCATGGGGCGTTGGTCAGCCAAGCCCACGGGCCACGTGTACTCCCGACCTATGCCGTAGTGCTACCTTTAGTGTTTTAAGGTGTTTTAACTAAGAAAGTTAAACGACTAAAATTTGCGTCTTAACCTGTCGATAATAAGTCTTAACGTAATACCTTGGGTTAGGAATTGACGCGGCGAGGCTGACCGTAGAATGACACAATTCTATTAACGGGCTCTATTTCAAACACGCGAACCGTGAGCCCCCGCGCATGATACTGGTACGCGGTTCCCTGTACCGTGCCGGCAAAATTTTAATTTATGCCAATCAATATTATCAGAAATTACGTTTACCTTCGGCTATTATTTTAAGAAGCATAATTGCATCAGGTCAACACAACCGTCGATCATAACTTAATCTCTCTGAGTCGTAAGTCATAATAATGGGGTAAATATATTAAAACTGCAACAAGCTAGTAATGGGCTATTGAAGAACAAACAAATATGAGTCATAAAATTGTATGCCTTTTTGCTTATTTTCATAGGTCTGTTCATTTTTCTGTCGTTCGCTGTCAGTGGCAGGGCCCTGGAGTTGTACAGAAATCAATTACCCATCCTGAAGTATCTGAAAGCACGTAGTGGAAAGAAAAATAGATCGAGGTCTAACATGACTCTAGAGTCTACTTACCACACCGACTCAGAACGGGGGCCAACTCAAGATGCACACGATGCGCGCTTTTAACTTGGACATTTACTGACACACGATGTTTGCGATAGGTACTGGCCGGCGACAATCAACGTATACAAGGATAGGGGGAATAATTCCAGTAATTCCTTGATTATCGCTATAGTGTTTGACTGCAAATGTTAAGCATATGACATCAAAGATTACCTTCTTTACGTAGGCCATGATTTCCAAGAAATGATCGATGTGTTTGTTATCATAGCACTGATTTCCAAATCTATTTACCTAATACAAAATGCTTTTCAATTTTCTCTAAGAACATATTATGCACGCCAACGTAAGGTCCATAAAAACTACCACTGGTTTCACGCAGGCGCATTCAGCCGTTTTTAATTTGACTCGTGAATACGCGAAGCGTAATGAACGAGTTATAGCAATGGTGCAGAAAAATACAAACTTTTACGCCTTTGTTCCTTCCTTCTATCGGCTGTTAACTTGTCTTGGTAATTCCGATGATTTATTTAGAGCTTTTCGTATTTACGAGTTGGCTTACATAAGCCTTTGATTATACGTAAAACACAATTTGGCAATATTAATTCTTTTCACCTTTTTAACCAAGAGTCATCATCATCATCATCATCATCATCATCATTAACCAAGAGTAAAGTGTATTTATACATATTGGCTGTTTAAAAAAAACTGGTCATTTAGAGTTCTTTATGAGTGATCAGGCGGCAATATCTTATGAATTGGTAAGTAAGATGAATGTTATTTCTTAACTTTACCTGCCAAAAGTTTCATTGTTGATTAGTAACACTTCATGTACAGTGTAAAATATTAAGAATCATTGGTTCAGTCAGTTAGGTGCAAATTAAGTTAATTTATCGGATATTAATATTCTATTCAGCAAATGAAATATACACATTATGATTGTCGATCCTTAAAATTTACATAGGATCTTGCATAATTGGTGCAAGTTTGTTTTATTATAACATATTATTTTGTCATTATATGTTATTATTACTAATATTACACATGGTTTTAATAAACATATAATATAGATGAACGTTAATTCATTTTTCTCGCACCGTGGAGTCACGTTTCGACTGCTACTTATTGCTGGTCTTCATCAGCGATGTGGTAATAGTAGTCGAAACGTCGCGATCAACACTTTAAAGTGACTCTATCGTAAAACACTAATGAATAAACATTTATCTGTCTTAGAAACCTACATCTTTATAACAATAACATATCATATAATAGTGTTTGCTTTTATTGAAATTCAAACCATCGATAGTTTGAATAAAAAGAACTGGTTTTAAAGCAGTTTAGTGTAGTCATATTTTGTACAAATTAAAAGATTGCCGTATAGGGGAATCTTTGTTTACCATTTTTGCCTCATTAGCATATGCGCCTCGTTCTCTAACCTACCGAAAAAAAAATCAACTCTGACTATTGAAAGGGCATAGCACAATTAGCTTTCTCTGAAAATTTGAGCCCGATATACTAGATACACTTCACGCAATGCTGTATTAAAAACTCAAAATTTTTCAAAGAATGTATGGCTCATTAGCGCTTTTGCCACCCAACAATTTTGCAGTTTTTGATAGCAGATATTTCCTTAAATATTGCATGAAAAAAGCTGAAAATTGCATAGATTACTAAGTTTAACAAGCTCTTTCAACTTTTGAAGTCAATTCGTTTGTCTCTCTTATTTCCGTTGACATTCACAAGACTTAACTTGATAACCACTAAACATCCAGACCAATTAAGAAGAAGTCAACAAAAGTTACTCAATATAATGATTGTCCTTTACTTTGCAATCATTAGTCTAACGGCTGGCTGTTTTAAAATTATATGAAGGGGCATTTTGGAAATATTTTGCTTTATGCAAATTATTTGCTTTATTACTGTTTTGCCAATCATGCCCAAAAGTGATGTTTTGATTTATTTGAAAACCGTCTTATAATTTTTCTTGAACCTTCGTCTGCAAGCTAGTGATACGAGGGAACCTTATACATCAAACTTTGAAAGTTTCATTATCACGTGTCTCACTAGAATTTAGGAAAAACGGCATTATTTTAAACAAAGGTCAATATGCCGGCGTTGCTATACTAAACGCTGTCGCTTGAAAACCAGTGACACATAAAACTTTGATCATATTTCATAAACTTGGTGAAGCATGAAAGCAGTCGAAGCATGTCTTTCCTGCGAAATTTTTATTTAAAAACATACTGCCCACGCCAAAATATACTGTGGCGAGTCTCTATTTAAAAGAGCTATTCAGTTTTCTTGTGATACACGAGTGCACAAAACGGTAACACGAGTTAAAAGTTGTCATACCAGAGTGCAAATTATAACGAAGATAACCAAATTTAGTCCCAAGGGGCTCGAGGGACCAAAAGTGTTTCCGAGCCCCATCACAGCATTTCCAAGATTGCCAAAAATCTGGTCTATTCAAGGCGTTTGGTGAAAAGGAAGGTATATTACCACAGCGTTCGATGCACTTTTCTTTGTGTGCAGTTTCTCCTTTCTTGGAACAGCCTGAAAAAGGGTATTTTCCAACATCACTCAAAGACTTCCGAAGATTAATAAAGATTGCCTGAACATTTCCCGAAATCGCCGAAGACCAACCAAACACTCCCGTTGTTCATAAAAAAATAATTATAGCTGAATTTTTGAAAACGTGGCTGATGCAAATTGCAGCAATTTTACTTCAACTAGCTCGAACAAGGATTTCTATGACCCACCAATGATCACAGAAAGGAGATAGAAAACGGAAAGGGAGCGAGATCGGGAGAAAAAAAGACAAGCATAGTGTTTTTTTTATAACATACTTTAACCCTCGTACGCAGACGCAAACTTATATCTCTACCGTGGTACAGGGGGGGGGGTGTGGTTGCAACTACCCCCCCCCCCTTTGGATTTTTGCGATGTTGCAATATTTCGAAAAATATTTTACGTCTAATGCACCAGTCAAATCCAAGAGCGCCCTGACTAAATTAATTTAAGCCCCTTAAATGTTCGGATTGGTGAAAAAGTGCCACTAGCAATTCTAACTATGAAGATGACTTCAGCTCGGGTTGTGATGACCGGTTGAGCTGGACGTTCACAGTAGATGGTTCGGGGTTCATTGTATTTACTAAGCAACAATACTGCATGGAATATGTCTGATTGGCTACCCGAATTCGGAATATAGCATTTGCTATTCACCTCCAGGCACCTCGAGGCATTTTCCGCTCGAGTTTTTTCCTCACTTGTCAAAACTAAAGTAACTATTTTGGCTGGCTATCTAAGATGAATATAAATGTTACAGTTATTTGTGATCGTTTAAATATAAATTGAACTACAAAAAAAGTCAATTCATTCCATAGCACTTTAGTTTTCCTAGTGTGTGATATCCTTCCTCCCTGGAGTGCCCAGTGTCTCCGAACCTCAGCTGAGAAACAGGAAGATGAGACTTGTTAGTGAGGAGACCGCTGTCCTCGCGCCAAACGATATCATTTACATCACAATTACAGAGCTTGAGTGGATTATCACAGGAATTATTCATTCCGCATTCGCAACCATGAGTAGCTCTGCCCCAATACGTCAAATTCTCACTGTCACTTGACACCCACCAAGCAATAGTGTTACCATTGTACCCGTTATAGGAATTAAGCATTGAATGCTTGCACTCGTATTTGATAAACTGTTGACAATTCTTGGAAGCTGTTATAAGTCCTTTTATCTGAGAGAGACTGGAGCCGATATAACTGATATTACGTGCGTAACTACCAGGGTTTTCAAATCCACTAACGTGGGTTCTGTTTTCACTGTCATGACTGACAGCTGTCACTCCAACGCCTCCTTTGTCAGTCATGTTACAATAAACGGTAAATGGAGCCTCGCCTTCTTCACCGTCAGGATCGATGACGTAATCACCACTGACGTCGCTGATATTTGCTTTTATCCTGCTGCAGGTTTCGGGGATCTTGACCTGAACAGTAACACTGGTGTGAATTGAACTGACTGAGTTCATAGCACTGCAAGTGTAGTCACCACCATGAGTGATGTCAACTGGTCCAATGATCAAGTTATGCGAGGCGTCAGCAACCGCGCCTTCAGGAAGTAGTTTCCACATGACTGTTGGCTCCAGACTGCTTGAGGCAACACACGATAGTTTCAACGTCTGACCAGTGTACACAAGTACAGAGCTTGGAGGCCTGGTGATGAACTTGAGAGCAGAGTAGACTTGGAGCTGGACTGATGATGAGTTGGTACCCACAATGCTAGTGGCCGTACACACATATGATCCACTGTCATCTGTAGTCACATTCAATACGGTCAGATTGCCTTCACTAACAATGCTTCTTGAGACAGGTAAAATTCCTTCAGACTTAGTCCACGTGATCTCTGGCAAAGGATCACCCGTCGCATCACACATCATAATGACGTCATTACTTTCTTCCGTAGTCACGTCATGTAGTAGTACCTGTACAGTTGGAACCACTGAAAACAAATGAAGAGATGAATTAATCAAGCGAAGGTTTTCAAGTACCTGAAGGAAATACCGTCAACTTTGGAATTGCAACTTAAAATTGTTGGCGAGGGTGAAAGTACAGCCAAATTAATTTTTATCTAGTAAATCATTCTCTCTTTGCCACTTATTATTATTATATATATTAAACATTCACCCTGGCGTCTTTTCTTTGGGAAAAATATATCTGCAATGTATCACTAATACTTCTTTGAATAATGGTGGTATTTTTTTTCAATCAAATGCCCTTCCTAATAAGTATAAAAAAACTATTTCAATGCCTAAAAAGCCTCCGATCACATCTCTCGAATGCTTATTTCAAGCAGAAACGTTCCTCACTTTATATTGTAAACTAAGCACGTTAAGCGAAAGTTTAATTAATTCTATATAGCTACAGGAAAATAGAAAGCTGAAAAGAATGAGTCCTTACTGTAACAGTAGGTTCCATTTCCTTGGTACTCCTCTGTACATGTACAGGTAAATAAGCCGTCGGTGTTTGCGCACAGTGAGTTTACATCGCAGTTGTTATCTCTCGTGCTGCACTCATCAGTGTCTGGGAACCAATATTACAAATTAATTTTAGACTTGGTCCACGAGAAGATAATATTGGCTAATCCTGAATGTCGACAGATAGCTTCTGCGAATCCTATTCTTGCATTGCGAGAACCTCATGCTTAGGCTAGGAACCATCATGATGTGTACTCCACAAACGTCCGACCCCAAACTAGGACTGATACAGCACTGAATTTTATTGAAAGTTCATTCATTCAACTGACAAACTAGGCTTTGCCGTTGGACTCGAATTCTTCTTAACCTAATTAAATTCTTCCTGAACTTTCTTTTTTAAGTATTCAATGTTTTAGTTAGAAAAGACGTTTTTTGGTCTTCACAAACTGGAAACGGTCTCTCAGGGCGGATAGCACCTGTAGACTGTAAAGTTCGAGGGTATATTTCAGTTATGATGATAAAACATATAATATCGCAGTTTGCTTTAAAAACGTCATTCATCAGCTATGATGTCACATGACTTCAAAATTACATCATTATTTACTAAATCCACCACCTTGAATCCGCCACTTCATATCATTTGGCCATTAAGCCATGTAGTTCAGATCCCCATTTAGTTATTACCTTTGGGATATTTGGTTAGGGTTGAGTTTTATTCAAGACAACGAAACATGGATGACAGCGTTTTACTCACCAAAACAGTTAACGCCATCCCCATGATACCCTTGTTTGCACGAGCAGTTGAATGAACCAGCAGTGTTATTACAGATTGCATTCTTGTCACAGTTGTGTATTCCACTGCTACATTCGTCAATATCTAAAAACAAATCATTAACACGTTTTTTTTAATTTGCTACTAAAGGACTGTGCGAATCAAGTTAAAATAAGACAACCCTGTTTGTGCGATTTCCTTGGCAATCTCCTTTGATATCAAATTTCTCGAAAAATGGCAAAATGTAGAATATATTTTTTTTGCCAGAAAATTTGAGATAAAGTAGTTCCCCTTTTCTTAGAGGGGGTTTTCAATCTATGAGTATTAACAAGTCTGAGGTTAGCCGAAACCAATCTTGAAATAGCTGCAAGAGTTTTCCCGCGCTTGACGCTGCCCACAAATATTTGCTACGAGTGCTGATAGTTCACTGGATTTCGGGGTCTGTTGTGATTAGCCAGAACGATTGATATTGTTTTGGATTTATGGAAATTTACTAAAAAAAAAACACTATAACTGGCAAGTTAATCTGATGTTATACCTTTGCTGCAATCTTGTCCAGTGAATCCCACAGAACATACACAGCGGTAACCTTTGGTAGTGAATCCTGTTTGGCAGCGACTGTGCACAGGACAGGGATTACTTGAACAGAGGTTCTACAACGGAGAATAGACAATTTGGTTGTAAGGGATAACCACATTTTTATATCATGCTCGATAATTTTTCAGTTGAACTTAGAAGCACTTTAATATAATACCTTAATTTCAAAAGTCAACTCTTTATCGTATAACATGTTTTATTTTTTTCCAAGAAGGCACACTTATGTCCAGAAATGCACGTAACTCGGACCTTGGGCACTTCATATTACACACAATTATTTGTAATTTCCATATGACTTCATGTTTGACATAATTGCTTGTGTTTAAGTGAGAATTAGGTCTAGGGGACACTTCATGATGTCTATCATAAAGAGCATGAATCTCATTAGCGTGCATTTCTGGACATACCTCAGAAGGCAAGGTAACAAATCCTGCAATCTGATTGGTTCTTAGCGCGGTCCGGATTTTCCTATCTTTGCCCACGATCACGGTAACGCTTTCGTGAGTGATGTGACTCCGTTGTTTTAAGTTTGTTAGCCCTGGTATTATTGAAAGAGGGTGTCAATGGGGTTAACCGTCAACCGTCAAATGGCCAAAAAATTAACCGTCAACCGTCAAAAATGCAGTATTTTTACCGTCAACCGTCAAATACGCCAGCCAGTTTTAACCGTCAAACGTGTCAGATATCCTATGTTAAGAAATAAAATGGAGCCAATTTATGCTGTTTATAAACGATAAGTTTAAATATTCACAAAACACATTTATCTGCAGGTCCTTTTACCCAACATTTACGGCTTAAGTCCGTCTGGAAACACTTCCGGTGCGGTAAAACGTCAGTCTTTTATTAAATAGTGACTTCCGTTCCTAAAGATCAACGTGATAAACATCAAAGGTCATTTTACAGCATGTCCTCGCCGCCGCTGCTTTTCAAACACATGTCAAGCATTGTAAAGGCGGTTGTAAGCATTTATCGAAAAGGGGAGGAAAAGCCAATTGAGCGATATAAAGCACGTGTTTCAGTCTTAGAAGATAATAGGAACAAAGGTATCGACAATTTTAAAAAGCACCTAGCCGACTTTCTTTTTATTGCATCAACCACGATGAACATCAACAACTATTTTCCTTGACATTGATCTCTGTTGTGTTGGAAATTCTAATGATAATGACGTGAGTGGACTCGGTTCGACTTTTTGAGTGACCACTTCGACAGGCGATTACTGCGTCCAGCACGGACAAAGGTGATGTAATTATGCTAAACACTTTTCATTTTACTGCCACTTTTAGTGACACTTTTAGTGTCACTTTTAGTGCCAATGTTGGTGCTACATTTGGTGCCACTGTTGGTGCCACTTTTGGTGCCACTTTTGGTGCCACTTTTGGTGCCACTTTTAGTGCCTGTTTGGTTACCGTTAATCGCGGGCTCACTGAGATGCGTTCCCTCGTGGACTGCAAAACGGCATCGATGTGAAGAGGTATGCGGCGCCCATTTCAGTTTGTTCGTGCAGAATAAAGCATGAAGATGATCTCTATAGTCCTTTTGGCAGTTATTTGCACCACTTCAGGCTTTATTTGCCTGCAATCAGAGGCAATGCTCTTACACGTGATGAAGTTATAGAAAGCTACTTTAACCTTGGACTCGGTGCTGAAGAATTGAATTGTTTTGAATTGAATTGAATTGAATTGAATTGTTTCTCGTAAGATAATACTGAGCTACTATTTTAGGGTTGTTGTTTGACGATCCTACCTCCAGCCATAAAATCTTTCGACTAAAGTCATCAAAGGCACCATGGATACAGAACCCAAACGGTTTAAGCTTGTCATAGCCGTCTATATGCCACAAATAGTTGCTCCCTTTAGATCGGTTAATCCTTCTTCGAAGTCTATGTCTGGATCGAAGGTCTTTCAGTAATACTTAACGAACAACTTCTCTCGTAGTGGTAAGTCCATAATGATTTATCATTTTGGTGCATGGCCCGGTACCCAAGTAAACTTCCACTACCTCTTTTAAATTCCTCTTCCACTGCCTCTACTATTTCATCTACGTCTTCTACACCCCAATCTCCTCAGAATTCTTTTCAACTGCCTTACGCTAACCACGGACACTTACGAGGAACAATACAATTTCTTCAGCACTGAGTCTAAGGTTAAAGTAGCTTTCTATCACTTCACCACGTGTAAGAACATTACGTCTGATTGCAGGCAAATAATTCGGAAACACAGCCTTTGAAGTGGTGCAAATAACTGCCTAAAGGACTATAGAGATCATCTTCATGCTTTATTCTGCGAGAACAAACTGAAATGGGCGTCGCATACCCCTTCACATCGACGCCATGTTTTTCAGTCCACGAGGGATCGCATCTCAGTGAGCCCGCGATTAACGGTAGCCAAACAAGCACTAAAAGTGGCACTAAAAGTGGCACCAAAAGTGGCACCAAAAGTGGCACCAAAAGTGGCACCAAAAGTGGCACCAAAAGTGGCACCAAAAGTGGCACTAAAAGTGGCACTAAAATGAAAAGTGCGTGTGTCCCTTATGGGGCTCCGTAGAAAACCCTTACTTTAATGCGCAAATTATAGGACTAATTGGTTTATTCAAGTATAGGTGAAATTCTATTCTTTTATAAAACACTAAAGTCAAATTTACCGACTTAATTTCTAGTTTTAACCGTCATTCTGAAAAATTAACCGTCAAGCGTCAAATGGCTTAAAATTTAACCGTCAACCGTCAAAACGACTTTTTTTTAACCGTCAGCCGTCAAACATATCCCCCCCATTGAGACCCTCTTGAAATTTCTCGTTAATTATGGACCCAGACGAAAGCTACCAAAGCGAAAGTGAATTTCATTGGCCAGATAAAATATTTAACGACACAAAGGAAGAAAACAGTGAAGAAAACCAGCAAAGTTTCACCATGCATGGCTGACCGGTCGGCTCGACAAACAAAGATCCGAAAACACGCTACGAGTAAAGACGAGGTATCAAAAAGACTCAATGAAGGAAGAAAAATTAAACTACTGGTTGGAAGGAGAAGTCAGCCATAAAATTAAAGGTAAATGTTATTACTCAAAAAGGCGAGTACAAGTTTGGATTTTACTGATTTGTTGATTTCATAGTTTGTTCGGCGTTTTTTTTTTTATAATGCGGCTTTTGGCTTAATAAAATACTGTAATTAGACAATCTTGCGCTTGTTTACAAAGTTTTTTACTCCATTCGATTATTTTTTCGTTTCTTTTTTCTTCTAATCGAGATTCGAGATTCTGTTAATTTTCATTAAAATGTCTTGCTTAAATTTCTCATTTGATTCTAGTTTTGTACTAGCTTGTTGTCAATATAAATTTCAATACACGCAATTTCGCGATCGGATTTACGAGATAATTTGGACTTTCACTACATTGCTCGGTTTGAATGCTTTAATTTCGCAGTTGTTACCTTCTTTTATCAAAATTCTGTAAGGTTTCATTCAAGATAATATGATTTTTAAATTTGAATAGCTTAGTTTAAGCTTTTGCACTGCTATGAATGAATTACGCTCGACTTTTCTTTTATACAAAAATTTGAAAAGTTTTTAAAGTTAATCTTCGCTTTCCACGGCTTCGCTGTGGGCAAGAACATTTATCTATCCTCACCGGAAGCTAACACGACAGCCGTTTATTATACCGTGAGACATAAGGGTCTACAATACTATAAAGTACTCTACTCTACTTCACTTCAGCTTACTTTACTAGCTTTCATACTTCTCTACTCTGCTACACTCCACTCGACTCTATTCTAGTCTCTGCTCTAGTTTGCTCCATTCTACTCTACCCATTCACCTGCCTTGTCCAAAAGTGACGCCTATCCCACTCGCCATTCAGAAAAAAGAAATAGTTTTCACTTAGTACTTTAAAAGCAGAACTCTTTAAAGTCATGCAATTACACATCTTACTTTATATACCTCACCGTGAATGATGTGTAGGTCATTCCGTCGACACCATAAAAAAGATCCTCGGGATGTACAGTGTGATCTGAATCACTCAGTTCACACAAGTGTTTTCCGTCCTGTGGAGGCTCAACATTGAACGAAACGCAGTCAGCTTCTACGTAACAGCGCACATCACAAACACCTGGGGATTTGACCTCTTCTCTCCTGAGCACGTGACCTACCAGCATGCGGCCAGCAACCGGAGGATTGAATTGCAATGTTCGACAGTTGTCTATAAATAAACACGACTTCATAATGTCAGAAGAAATCGATTAAGATATAATGACATGCCCCTGAATCCACCATAAAGGCTACAACAGTTACCGTATGAACGAAACGATGAAGGTGACCAAAAAAATAACGAAAATAGAGAAATTAAAACAGGCTTCCGTTAAAGTGCTACTACGATCAAATTTTTGATTTTCATTTTTTTACATTTTCGTGTACTATTAGACTTGCTACTCATCTTGCCAAATTTCAATTCATTAGGCACATCAGAAGTCATTTAATTTTAACATTTATTTCCGAGAATTTACGGCCGCCATTAAAAAACCTTGTTCCAAGGCTTGGTTGCGAATGGGAGAAAGTGACGTAAAAGACTCAAACATACCTCACGGGTTGAAATTATAATAACAATAAGTGTTGAAAATCACGCGAAAAGCAACAAAAACTTTAGACTCGTTCTTGGTGCAATTTTCTATGCTGATTGTTATTATTCCAAATAATTATACGTTAGAACTATAAATTAGTAATCACTTTAGATGTGGGCAATGCAACGTTTCGTCCTTTTACGGGTGGATTATCGGAATAGGTTTATAACTGTTACTGTTTATGAGGGTAAATGTACCATCGTTTTGAAAATATAAGCATATCTAGAACAGCGACTTTAGTACATTCGGTATATACTAAAACAGTGGATATCGTTGTTGGGGAGCTCTGATTGTTTACTGAAACTCGGGATAACAAGTGCTATTCACCTCCAAGCAAACTTCAGTTATTTGCGTGCGAACATTGTAATCGTTGACAGGAATTAATGAGTTAAAAATCATCATTTTCGTGCTATATTAGTATCTCACTGCTTTAGTATATACAAAAACAACTTTTCACCTCAGTGTCGGCTAGCAACTATACTTCGGTGAATAGTAATGTTGTTAATTGAAGTTCGAGAGGATGAAGAAAATAAACCAAATAACTTTTTACACTTACCAAGGTCGCTTGCGCCAACCATTCCATTTTTAACCAGTGGAGCGATGAAAGTTAAAATTAGGTATAGCCTCATGACACATTGACTGTAATACATGGAAATCTTACTGCTTCTTTGTGAATAAGTCCTCTACTCATCAGCCGGTCAAAAATTGAACACCTGTCAAAGAGTTTTGATAGGGTAAGCGAAATTAATAGCTTTTACCCAGCAGGAGTATTTATGATAATGACCCTTAAATGACAAGAAAAATGCTTGGGATTGAGTGTTTCTCCATATCATTTTAGTGTCTTTAACCCTTTAAGCCCCAGTATCAAAATTTAAATTCTCATTTCTAGTCCTATACATTTCCTATAGAAGTAGTAGGGAGAAATTGTTTGGATATCAAGAAAATTCATCTTGAGAGATCATGTCCTTAATTCTCATGACCTTTTTGATTGATAAGGCATTGATATTACAAGGAGAAATTTGATGCTGATCACTCTTGGGGCTTAGAGGGTTAAAGGAAACTATGTGAAAGCTAATACACTTTGGTCTTTTCGGTTCTATTATATGAAAATTTTAGCGGCAAAAACCTTTAGACAAAGGAATCGTATCTGCCGCCAAATGTATTAGCTGCTTTCTCTTTTTCACTTTATGTCGCCAAACGATAGTTTATCGTTAAAGTATCCGATGTTACGAAAGTTTAACTACAGGTCACATTTTACTAAAGAAAACTCTTAGGTTTTAGTCCAATATTTATTACCAATTTTTAAGCCTTCCGAACAGTTTCCACCGAAATGTTGGATCCTCTCCTACAGTGTATGGTCTCCTGAAAATCTCACCTGAACTACAGCTCACCAAAGTTGTTTTGATCTTTTCCAGCTCGATGCATTGCAGCAAGTTAAAAAAATTAAAGTTAAACTTCGAAGCTTCTAATACATTGAAGCTTCATCAAATTCTGCTACCAATACACAAGTCATTGACTTGCTTTGGCAGGTGAAGTTGAAAATCCCAGAAAAGTAATTTACTCAGTGAAATAATCATAATTAAACGGTTGACGGTAGTTTCAAATAATTTAGTGACAGATGAGTGTTTGTGATAAATAGTTCAAACAGTGAACGACTTTATTTTGTTCTTCAAATAATACTAACTAATAAATCATTAATAACCACCTTTAGCTAAGCCGGGAAATGCCGTAAAGTTTAACACTGTGCTAACTTACACAATGGGTAAAATAAAAGCTCAGAATAAGTAAACCCTCGAATATATTATATACCCCAGTCCACTTTCTAGCGAGACGCTTCATATTGGTTCGTGATTGTTTTAATGTCTCAATGTCCTCTCGTGTGATCTTTAACTATCACGGGTATTTTTCAGCTGCTGCTGAAACAACGCAACGAAAATGCTACGAATATTCAAAGCAGCTCCCATGCTAGATTTTCATGCTGTGCCTTTCAATAATAAGTAAGTTCTAACTATTGACCTTGCAGCATATAATCATATGTGGGAACTAAAAAAGAGATTTGGGGCAATAAAATTAATCATATATTCAAGAAATAGTAAAAGTGAAACCTTTTAGGGCAATGTACAGGCCTTTTTTAAGCCTAACAACTTCAGGCGACCTTAAGCGACTAAGGGCGACTTAAGGCGACTTTAGGCGACTTAAGGCAAGGCGACTTAAGGTCCCAGAGTAGGCCTCACTCTGACGTCAGTCTCTAATGTCCTAACATAGGCCGGTCGGGCCCTAAGCAGAGCAAAATATTTCTGATCAGTCTGCGTAATTTTGAAGAATTTCACCGAAAGTGAATGCGCAAAATATATATCAAGCAGAGTTTCTTCACTGGGCATTTGTAACTCATTTTCCTGGGCGCGATTAAAATAACCTTTCTTTTAACTTTACTTTTACTTTAAACAGGAGTCAAATTGTTCCTGGAGTGTCAAAATGTTTTTGGAGTTCAGGATAATATTCGTACCATACGGTGTTTTACGGTTATTATCCGTACTTTAGGCGTCAAAGTAGTATATTAACCGTAAAATGTTGTTTTTTAAGAATATTAACCTACAAAGACGCCACTTACGATTATTATGCGTGTAAAATACGCATAATAACCTGAAAAAGTACGCATAATAACGGTATGTGGCGCGCTTTCAGGTTATTACTCGTATATGTACCAAAGTTGGATCGAGAGAGATTGTCCCGAATGCGGCCGCCATTACAGGAAAGATTCTAGAGGGATGATATTAAGAAACGGATGAGCATTTCTTTAAAAATAGTATTAATGTGAAGTCTATTCCTCTTAACCTTTCCATTGAGCAAGTTAACGACTGAATTTTTTTTCGAAACAACTAGCATTTTGAAAAAGTTCTGCGGAGTCGCAGCGATGCGAAGCATCACAGGGCGATCGAGTGTCGACTTGAGGAACTGTTGTCGCTGTTGAAATCCACTGTTGCACTATTAAAACTAATGTCCGCTTCCAATGATAAAATAAAACAAGCACCTGTATGTTTACTGATTTAAATGCCTACAAAATTAAGGAAGATCAACTTTACACAACGAAATATAACTCCACGGCAATGACCAAATTCAGTTCCACGATTTACGGCCGGCGAAGGATTCAATTGAAAGTGGCCGGACGAATAAAACTCCAAGATTCGCGGTTCGTATTTCACCATGGAAAAAGGGAGATGTGTGCCGTCCCAGAAAGGCCGTTTTCTTTTGAAAGTTAATGTTTATTTGAAAGAAATAGCAGAGAAAAACAAACAAAAAGTTGGCAAAACTGCCAGTCAACATAGAGACGACTTAAATATTAAAATTTAAGGCATGTATCAGTGTGCCGACCAGTGGTACAGTGGTAGTGCGCTCGGCTACAAGACCGGCACTTGATAGAGATCGCGAGTTCGAATCCAGGTGACGCGACATTTAGTTTTCTTTTCCCTTCTTTTTTTTTTTTTCTTTCTTTCTTTTCTTCTTTTTTTTTCGAACCGCTTGTGGCTAAAAGTCGCGTAATTTAAGCCAATTTCTTCTTCAGTTTTATTTTTATTTTGTTTAAATAGGCTAAAAACACAGTTGCATTTGCTGAGCTGCGGCGAGGCAAGATACAAGATATCACAGTTACGTTTTTTATACATTCGACCGAAATGCAGCCAAGTTTTTTTATCAATAATTTATCGTTTCAAACACTGGAAACTGTATTAAGCAATAGGCCGCATTTTCTATGCGTTTACCGGTGCTATTAAAAACCGCTTGGGAGAACATTCGAAAAGCTTGTAAATCACGAGCCGTGCTTTTTCATCCCGCCTGGGTTTATAACGTCATTGAACCCATAGAAGAATGTGGTCTATTACTTTTTATGAAATAACTATGGAGAGAGCGCTTTGTTATAATTTTTGGCCGATCAAGATGCTTATTCTCCTCACCCCATTAATACATTCATCGAATGCTGCGGGAAAACCAATCAAAGCGGCTGAACTTGACTCGCTTGGAAAGCTTGTAAATCACCGGCCTCCCTTTTCTCGTGTTCTCCCAACATCCCGCGTGAGTTTATAACGCCGGTAAACACATAGAAATGTGGTCTATTGTGTTTACGAAATAACTAAAGAAAACGACTGCATGTTGAAGAGAGCACATTGTTGTAATTTTGTGTCGATCAAGATGCGTATTCTCCTTACATTTGCATCGGATGACACGGAAAACCAATCAAAGCGGCTGAACTTGAATGAACTTGACTCGCTGCCACAGAGAAGTGAGAAAACACTCACAGGTTCAATGAAAGCGACGAAAAGTTTTAGCGCTTTGAAATTCACCAGCTGAAATTTATCAGCTGAAAGAAGAAATGTATTCAATGATCCAAAAGTACTTTGAAAGGGAAAGCCAAAAAATTGTGTCCGGAATCTGCCGCCGCAAAAGTGAATATGCGAGGAAACTTTAGAAGCCTACAAACTTTGTTTTGGATTCAAAGATTGCCTTCTTGTCAGCATTTTTTCAATTGGAATAAAGGTTAGTTACAGAAACGCAGCTTCTAAATCTCTTTTCGACTTTATGTACTTACTTTGAAGCCTACTGTGATGCCCGTACTTTTTCACATTTTCAGTGATGAATGAAAACAAAGATCATTGTTTTTTATAACCTGACAAATTGTTGGATCGTTTCATGCAAATTTGCATTGTCTGCTTGCTGACCATCCCAGTGCTTGGACATAATCAGAATTTAAACTGTATCTGCTGCAACTACAGAAATTTTGCTCTCCAAAACAAAACACGACAGCGTAAAAGCAGGTAAAAGGAATCGGCGTAGTTCTCCTAAAAAACAAAGCGATAGTTTTCAATTCCACTGTGAAAATCAGACTTATTGATAAGCTTAATCTTAGAATTTGTAGGCACATTTATAACATTCAGTTGAAGGGACACACCTTAATCCTTCAGTGGAACTCAGTTTAATTATGAAATACGAGATCGTCGATTCGATAAATTTGTATTGTATAAAACAACTACCATGCAGTCGTTCGCGGCATTTTCGCATGGTCTTTTCCAGAGGAAGGGTAAAGCATACACAACAATTCATGACAAATTATTTCTTTTTTGTGTTTAGCATTTAAATTATTTGCAAATTAGTTGGAGATTTTAAAGGCAAGGTACGTTTGATCACATTCGTATTCGTACAACAGGTCCGGATGAAAGGTACGCTTAATAATCGTTTTACGCGCGTGCCGTTTAATTTTGTTCACTTTGAGTTCTGTTCATCCGTAGAACAGGTGTGATGCATGGTACGGTTAATAACCGTATAACGCATTTTTCCGTTATTTTGATCACGTTCAGTTCTGTGCATTCGCATGACAGGTCTGATGGAAAAATACGGTTAATAATCGTCAGTTGAATCGCATCTTGCATGTGTTTCTCGTTATTTTATTTGTGAAGCTTTGTGCTTTTTTCACCCTCCAAAAACTGATGAATCTGTAAGATATTTTAATTTAGCTAATAGACTCTATAGAGTGAATTTTTTTTCCAATGACAGTTCAGTTCGCTGTAACATATATGTGGAATTTTGTTCGAATTCGCCTGATTTCCTCAAAGTCCTTTGACTCCTAGCTTTTATCAAGGAAATTCAACAATTTAAGCTTATAAAAAAAATGCAAATTCACCCTGTTGAATCAACTAAGTTGAATCAACTAAGTTTAAGTTTGCATTATGTGGAATGCCAGTGATGTGTAATATGAAGTGACATAACATTTTTTCAAACTGCAAGATATCTGAGGGCTTTATAAGACTTATAAGACAGCTAATTAACATGTACGTTGTACGTGTTACTTTACACCTACCGGTACATAGATTCAGGTAGCCATTAAATTACTATAAATGTTAAAATGCATATTTTAACAGTGTTCATGGCTATGACTTCATTTCAAAGGCACCACAAGTCTCATATGATATGGTATAAGATGTATAGTTTTAACAATATAATTACGAGCACTAAATACAAATTATTTTACTTTCAAATAAATTATATCAGTAAAGTCTCAAATAATAAATACGAATCAAACTTAACTGGGTACACTCTGCAAGAAACTTGACTGTCTTTAATTATCAATGCTTACATAAAATGTATCCTTATGTAATTAACTCAGTCATTCTGAACTCAACTTGGCTAATCTGCTCATTATTTTAACCTAAAACATTTCTAGACAAATATGACAAGTTTCTTACAGGAGCTAGCTGATTCATGTTATTCACTGAGTTTCCATATTAGGCTAAAAGTCTCTTTATCAATAGCCTGATCATCTAATTTCAGAAATCCAGTTTACCGTTTGTTATGTTCAAACAAAAACAGAAAAATATAAGCTTGAGGACCTTTGAGCTAAAGGTCTTACAGTCAGCCATCCTGTATTTTCATCCTGATCCAGTGTTGCAATCGACTAATGTAATTCAATTTCACGATAAAAATCCATTTAAACCAAAGTTTTACATGAATAATAATTCCTCAATTTACACTTAGACGTGTTAAAGCAATTCCTAGTTACTTTTCTTAACCAGATCTGAAGGAGACTGAAAGAGAACCTGGGAAGAGTGAGCTAGCGGTCAGCAGTTTTAGCCTAAGAGCAGGCACTTATAATAGCACTAAAAAAGTTTTGCGCAAATTTGAATGTTGGAAGAAAAGTGATGACTAAAGAACCAAAATAACAAAAAAAGTACGGATTATCTTCTTTCTAAGTGAAAGAATGAATCAGCTTACACGACACAAACTTTGGCTTATATAGCATTGACATGTAAGTCTTAGATCACTGTCTTGGCTGTTTGATATATTACACGAACATGCATGCATTTAGAAAATGTAAATGTTGTTTATAATGGTGAGTACTTCAGTTAGCTATCCGTTTATTCCAATTTTTTATGAGCCAGAATGGCTTAAGTATTCCAAAAAATGGAGAAATTACTTAATGAGCTCGAATAGTCCAACCAGTACAAATGAACTAATACAAATGATGGCATGGCTCAACCGGTCTGAATGTCCCAAAATGGCAACTCAGGTTAAAGTAATCCAAAGGGTCATGTGACCTAACTCAACCATTCAGAATGCCCAAAAGTGGTCAAAAGGCCAAATTTTGAATGTCCATATCTAATTCTGATTGATTTAAGATATTGACCTGAAGTGTTGGATTTTAAAATAAGACATCAGGATGCTTACTGAGACATTTTTTTGGAGATATGTTCAGATAGGGCAAATATACCCCCCTGACACCTCGGGCAAATACCTGAACTACACTGTACCTTAAACTATCCATTACCAGCCAAAATGAACAAACTGACTCAAATGAGCCAACCTCCTAAAAAAGGCTCAACCAGTCTAAACCGGTTTAGGTATCCAATCAGGTCCAATGACTATTAACTGGCTATCACAGTCTGACTAGTGAGAATGAACAAACTGACCAAAATGAGTGAACGTGCCAAAAGAGCTCAATTGATCTAAATGGCCTGCGCTAGAGTAATCCAATAGGGACAAATGACTTCATGAGCTCAAATAGTCCAACCTATCCAAAAGAACAAACTAACACAATGATGGCAGGGCTAAAAAATCAACCAGTCTAAATGCCCTGTCCGTAAAAGTAATCCCAGTTGATAAAATTGCAAAACTAGCTTTTATAGTCCAAACGAGCAAAATGGACAAACTGACTCAAATGAGCCAATCGCTTGAAAATGGCTTAACCAGTCTAAATGTCCCGACTGGTTAAGATAATCCAAACAAGTCAAATGAAACTGGCTTTCATAGTCTATTTGAGTTAGTCCCGGTTTTTCAATCATGTTCAATTTTGTGTTTTTGCAGAACCGGTTATGGGCTGAAAATGTAAGTTTAATAACCGTAAAAGTACGTTAAATAACCGTAAAAGTACGCTTAATAACCGCAAAAAGTACATTTAATAACCGTAAAAGTACGTTTAATTACCGCGAAAGTACGTTTTATAATCGTAAAAGTACGTTTAATAACCGTAAAAGTGCGTTTCATAACCGTAAAATTACGTTTAATAACCGTAAAAGTGCGTTTAATAACCGTAAAATTACGTTTAATAACCGTAAAAGTGCGTTTAATAACCGTAAAATTACGTTTAATAACAGTAAAAGTGCGTTTCATAACCGTAAAAGTGCGTTTAATAACCGTAAAAGTGCGTTTAATAACCGTGAAAGTGCGTTTAATAACCGTAAAAGTACGTTTAATAACCGTAATAGTGCGTTTAATAACCGTAATAGTACGTTTAATAACTGTAAAAGTACGTTTAATAATCGTAAAAGTGCGTTTAATAACCGTAAAAGTGCGTTTAATAACCGTAAAATTACGTTTAATAACCGTAAAAGTGCGTTTAATAACCGAGTACGTTTCTCAACCGTAAAAGTACGTTTATTAACCGTAAAGATGCGTTTAATAAGAGTAAAAGTGTATTAAACGTTCTTTTACGATTATTAAACGTACTTTTACGGTTATTAAACGTACTTTTACGATTATTAAACGTACTTTTACGGTTATTAAACGTACTATTACGATTAATAGACGCACTTTTACGGTTATTAAACGTACTTTCATGGTTATTAATTTAATAAATAGTAATTAGTTGATAATCGCGTTCGAAGAACCCAATACTAATTTCGTGTTGGTTGTCCTGTGGTTTATGTGCAGTGAAATTTTAGATTTTTTGGTAGCCGGTCTTCCAAGTGTCCGCCCCTATTGTTTTTTTTTTTTTTTCCAGGGGCTCATTCCCGCCGGAAGTTCCTCCGAACGCGTCTCAATAATCTCCGATTACTGCTAGTATTTAGTTAATAAACACACTTTCACGGTTATTAAACGTACGTTTACGGTTATAAACGTACTTTTACGGTTGATAAACGTACTTTTACGGTTGATAAACGTACTTTTACGGTTATTCACCCTTTAAGCCCCAAGAGTGCCAAATGGCCCTACAAGACCCACTGCTTTTAAAAAAAATTGCAATTTTCTTCAATCGTGCGAACATTGCCTTAACTATCAGTTGTGATTATTGACTAGAAAGTTCTTGCAATTGAGATACCCAATAAACACAAAAAAGTCAGCGATTTTTGCAAAATATTAGCGTTTGAATTTCGACAAGAACAAAAATGACCGTTTTTAACGTAATAGAAAAGCAACAAAAATCATGTTTTTGCCTTCAGTTTTTTTTATTGAAATCATCTTTGCAAACCCAAAAGTCAACATTCGCAGCAAAATTCAGTCCTAGTCCTACCTTAGAAGTGATTTTGTTTGCTCTTATTCGTTGCCCGCGCCGAGCTACAGCCTCTCGTTCTAGTGCATCCTGGCCTTGCCTCGATTTTCAACATCACCACCGCACTGCATGCTGGGAAATAGCGAGAATTTTTGACAGGGTTCATTCCTTCCCCCACACATTTCATATTTATACTAAGTCCACAGCCACACCGACCTACCACCGAAATTTCGCGCTTGTTGTGTTCTTCAGTGGTCGCAACTTCCAAAAGATGCCGTGGTAGGTCGAGAAATTCATCCAGAGTCGAGTCCCAAGGCAACTTCGGTTTTTGGCGGCCATTTTTCCAGTTCAACGAGCAACGAGCCAAATTCGTAAACGAAGTACAACACCTAACTTCTAAACTACCTTCAAGCTTAATGATGCCCATCAGGCAGCTACTAAAGATGAAAAATGGCTGTGAACTTACCAAAAATCGCAGATGCACCACATTTAAGACTTTATTGCAATTCCACGAAGTAAAATCACAACGTCACAATGACGTTTCCAGTAAACTCGAGCCTTCAGTGTTTTAGAACAGCAGCACTTTCAAGGCAACTTCACATATGGGTCACGAAAGCCTATGGTGCGTGTGTATGCAGGAAATCGCTCAAAAACACAAAAACCCTTGGGGCTTAAAGGGTTAAATGTACTTTTATATTACGGTTATTAAACGCACTTTTACGGTTATTAAACGTAATTTTACGGTTATTAAACGCACTTTTACGGTTATTAAACGTCCTTTTACGGTTATTAAACGCACTTTTACGGTTATTAAACGTACTTTTTCGATTATTAAACGTACTTTCGCGGTTATTGAACGTACTTTTACGGTTATTAAATGTACTTTTACGGTTATTAAGCGTACTTTTACGGTTATTAAACTTACATTTTCAACCCATAACCGGTTCTGCAAAAACACAAAATTGAACATGATTGAAAAACCGGGACTAACTCAAATAGACTATGAAAGCCAGTTTCATTTGACTTGTTTGGATTATCTTAACCAGTCGGGACATTTAGACTGGTGAAGCCATTTTCAAGTCAGTTTGTCCATTTTGCTCGTTTGGACTATAAAAGCTAGTTTTGCAATTTTATCAACTGGGATTACTTTTACGGACAGGGCATTTAGACCGGTTGATTTTTGAGCCCTGCCATCATTGTGTTAGTTTGTTCTTTTGGATAGGTTGGACTATTTGAGCTCATGAAGTCATTTGTCCCTATTGGATTACTCTAGCGCAGGCCATTTAGATCAATTGAGCTCTTTTGGCACGTTCACTCATTTTGGTCAGTTTGTTCATTCTCACTAGTCAGACTGTGATAGCCAGTTAATAGTCATTGGACCTGATTGGATACCTAAACCGGTTTAGACTGGTTGAGCCTTTTTTAGGAGGTTGGCTCATTTGAGTCAGTTTGTTCATTTTGGCTGGTAATGGATAGTTTAAGGTACAGTGTAGTTCAGGTATTTGCCCGAGGTGTCAGGGGGGTATATTTGCCCTATCTGAACATATCTCCAAAAAAATGTCTCAGTAAGCATCCTGATGTCTTATTTTAAAATCCAACACTTCAGGTCAATATCTTAAATCAATCAGAATTAGATATGGACATTCAAAATTTGGCCTTTTGACCACTTTTGGGCATTCTGAATGGTTGAGTTAGGTCACATGACCCTTTGGATTACTTTAACCTGAGTTGCCATTTTGGGACATTCCGACCGGTTGAGCCATGCCATCATTTGTATTAGTTCATTTGTACTGGTTGGACTATTCGAGCTCATTAAGTAATTTCTCCATTTTTTGGAATACTTAAGCCATTCTGGCTCATAAAAAATTGGAATAAACGGATAGCTAACTGAAGTACTCACCACTATAAACAACATTTACATTTTCTACATGCATGCATGTTCGTGTAATATATCAAACAGCCAAGACAGTGATCTAAGACTTACATGTCAATGCTATATAAGCCAAAGTTTGTGTCGTGTAAGCTGATTCATTCTTTCACTTAGAAAGAAGATAATCCGTACTTTTTTTGTTATTTAGGTTCTTTAGTCATCACTTTTCTTCCAACATTCAAATTTGCGCAAAACTTTTTTAGTGCTATTATAAGTGCCTGCTCTTAGGCTAAAACTGCTGACCGCTAGCTCACTCTTCCCAGGTTCTCTTTCAGTCTCCTTCAGATCTGGTTAAGAAAAGTAACTAGGAATTGCTTTAACACGTCTAAGGGTAAATTGAGGAATTATTATTCATGTAAAGCTTTGGTTTAAATGGATTTTTATCGTGAAATTGAATTACATTAGTCGATTGCAACACTGGATCAGGATGAATACAAGATGGCTGACTGTAAGACCTTTAGCTCAAAGGTCCTCAAGCTTATATTCTTCTGTTTTTGTTTGAACATAACAAACGGTAAACTGGATTTCTGAAATTAGATGATCAGGCTATTGATAAAGAGACTTTTAGCCTAATATGGAAACTCAGTGAATAACATGAATCAGCTAGCTCCTGTAAGAAACTTGTCATATTTGTCTAGAAATGTTTTAGGTTAAAATAATGAGCAGATTAGCCAAGTTGAGTTCAGAATGACTGAGTTAATTACATAAGGATGCATTTTATGAAAGCATTGATAATTAAAGACAGTCATGTTTCTTGCATAGTGTACCCAGTTAAGTTTGATTCGTATTTATTATTTGAGACTTTACTGATATAATTTATTTGAAAGTAAAATAATTTGTATTTAGTGCTCGTAATTATATTGTTAAAACTATACTTCTTATACCATATCATATGAGACTTGTGGTGCCTTTGAAATGAAGTCATAGCCATGAACACTGTTAAAATATGCATTTTAACATTTATAGTAATTTAATGGCTACCTGAATCTATGTACCGGTAGGTGTAAAGTAACACGTACAACGTACATGTTAATTAGCTGTCTTATAAGTCTTATAAAGCCCTCAGATATCTTGCAGTTTGAAAAAATGTTATGTCACTTCATATTACACATCACTGGCATTCCACATAATGCAAACTTAAACTTAGTTGATTCAACTTAGTTGATTCAACAGGGTGAATTTGCATTTTTTTTATAAGCTTAAATTGTTGAATTTCCTTGATAAAAGCTAGGAGTCAAAGGACTTTGAGGAAATCAGGCGAATTCGAACAAAATTCCACATATATGTTACAGCGAACTGAACTGTCATTGGAAAAAAAATTCACTCTATAGAGTCTATTAGCTAAATTAAAATATCTTACAGATTCATCAGTTTTTGGAGGGTGAAAAAAGCACAAAGCTTCACAAATAAAATAACGAGAAACACATGCAAGATGCGATTCAACTGACGATTATTAACCGTATTTTTCCATCAGACCTGTCATGCGAATGCACAGAACTGAACGTGATCAAAATAACGGAAAAATGCGTTATACGGTTATTAACCGTACCATGCATCACACCTGTTCTACGGATGAACAGAACTCAAAGTGAACAAAATTAAACGGCACGCGCGTAAAACGATTATTAAGCGTACCTTTCATCCGGACCTGTTGTACGAATACGAATGTGATCAAACGTACCTTGCCTTTAAAATCTCCAACTAATTTGCAAATAATTTAAATGCTAAACACAAAAATGAAATAATTTGTCATGAATTGTTGTGTATGCTTTACCCTTCCTCTGGAAAAGACCATGCGAAAATGCCGCGAACGACTGCATAGTAGTTGTTTTATACAATACAAATTTATCGAATCGACGATCTCGTATTTCATAATTAAACTGAGTTCCACTGAAGGATTAAGGTGTGTCCTTTCAACTGAATGTTATAAATGTGCCTACAAATTCTAAGATAACATAAAGCTTATCAATAAGTCTGATTTTCACAGTGGAATTGAAAACTATCGCTTTGTTTTTTAGGAGAACTACGCCGATTCCTTTTACGCTGTCGTGTTTTGTTTTGGAGAGCAAAATTTCTGTAGTTGCAGCAGATACAGTTTAAATTCTGATTATGTCCAAGCACTGGGATGGTCAGCAAGCAGACAATGCAAATTTGCATGAAACGATCCAACAATTTGTCAGGTTATAAAAAACAATGATCTTTGTTTTCATTCATCACTGAAAATGTGAAAAAGTACGGGCATCACAGTAGGCTTCAAAGTAAGTACATAAAGTCGAAAAGAGATTTAGAAGCTGCGTTTCTGTAACTAACCTTTATTCCAATTGAAAAAATGCTGACAAGAAGGCAATCTTTGAATCCAAAACAAAGTTTGTAGGCTTCTAAAGTTTCCTCGCATATTCACTTTTGCGGCGGCAGATTCCGGACACAATTTTTTGGATTTCCCCTTCAAAGTACTTTTGGATCGTTGAATACATTTCTTCTTTCAGCTGATAAATTTCAGCTGGTGAATTTCAAAGCGCTAAAACTTTTCGTCGCTTTCATTGAACCTGTGAGTGTTTTCTCACTTCTCTGTGGCAGCGAGTCAAGTTCATTCAAGTTCAGCCGCTTTGATTGGTTTTCCGTGTCATCCGATGCAAATGTAAGGAGAATACGCATCTTGATCGACACAAAATTACAACAATGTGCTCTCTTCAACATGCAGTCGTTTTCTTTAGTTATTTCGTAAACACAATAGACCACATTTCTATGTGTTTACCGGCGTTATAAACTCACGCGGGATGTTGGGAGAACACGAGAAAAGGGAGGCCGGTGATTTACAAGCTTTCCAAGCGAGTCAAGTTCAGCCGCTTTGATTGGTTTTCCCGCAGCATTCGATGAATGTATTAATGGGGTGAGGAGAATAAGCATCTTGATCGGCCAAAAATTATAACAAAGCGCTCTCTCCATAGTTATTTCATAAAAAGCAATAGACCACATTCTTCTATGGGTTCAATGACGTTATAAACCCAGGCGGGATGAAAAAGCACGGCTCGTGATTTACAAGCTTTTCGAATGTTCTCCCAAGCGGTTTTTAATAGCACCGGTAAACGCATAGAAAATGCGGCCTATTGCTTAATACAGTTTCCAGTGTTTGAAACGATAAATTATTGATAAAAAAACTTGGCTGCATTTCGGTCGAATGTATAAAAAACGTAACTGTGATATCTTGTATCTTGCCTCGCCGCAGCTCAGCAAATGCAACTGTGTTTTTAGCCTATTTAAACAAAATAAAAATAAAACTGAAGAAGAAATTGGCTTAAATTACGCGACTTTTAGCCACAAGCGGTTCGAAAAAAAAAGAAGAAAAGAAAGAAAGAAAAAAAAAAAAAGAAGGGAAAAGAAAACTAGATATCGCGTCACCTGGATTCGAACTCGCGATCTCTATCAAGTGCCGGTCTTGTAGCCGAGCGCACTACCACTGTACCACTGGTCGGCACACTGATACATGCCTTAAATTTTAATATTTAAGTCGTCTCTATGTTGACTGGCAGTTTTGCCAACTTTTTGTTTGTTTTTCTCTGCTATTTCTTTCAAATAAACATTAACTTTCAAAAGAAAACGGCCTTTCTGGACGGCACACATCTCCCTTTTTCCATGGTGAAATACGAACCGCGAATCTTGGAGTTTTATTCGTCCGGCCACTTTCAATTGAATCCTTCGCCGGCCGTAAACCGTGGAACTGAATTTGGTCATTGCCGTGGAGTTATATTTCGTTGTGTAAAGTTGATCTTCCTTAATTTTGTAGGCATTTAAATCAGTAAACATACAGGTGCTTGTTTTATTTTATCATTGGAAGCGGACATTAGTTTTAATAGTGCAACAGTGGATTTCAACAGCGACAACAGTTCCTCAAGTCGACACTCGATCGCCCTGTGATGCTTCGCATCGCTGCGACTCCGCAGAACTTTTTCAAAATGCTAGTTGTTTCGAAAAAAAATTCAGTCGTTAACTTGCTCAATGGAAAGGTTAAGAGGAATAGACTTCACAATAATACTAGTTTTAAAGAAATGCTCATCCGTTTCTTAATATCATCCCTCTAGAATCTTTCCTGTAATGGCGGCCGCATTCGGGACAATCTCTCTCGATCCAACTTTGGTACATATACGAGTAATAACCTGAAAGCGCGCCACATACCGTTATTATGCGTACTTTTTCAGGTTATTATGCGTATTTTACACGCATAATAATCGTAAGTGGCGTCTTTGTAGGTTAATATTCTTAAAAAACAACATTTTACGGTTAATATACTACTTTGACGCCTAAAGTACGGGTAATAACCGTAAAACACCGTATGGTACGAATATTATCCTGAACTCCAAAAACATTTTGACACTCCAGGAACAATTTGACTCCTGTTTTTAGCATCATCGTTATTTAGAGCAATTTTTTACACTTTGAATCACTTTTTTCCCTCTTTCACTTTAACTCTATTCAGCCTGGGCTTCTTTTGAGTTTCTGAGCCTGGGGGGGCACAATGTGCCCCCCCCCCCCCCCACCTCCCTTCGTAACTTCAAGAACATTAAGGCTATGACAATGAAACCTAGAGGGTACATAGTACGTCCAAAACTCTCTCCTTTGCGGTCCGCACAATGGAACGATGACGTCATACGACGTAGTTATTGGGTAATTAATTATGCGGCCGCAATCTTGGATCCGCCATCTTGGATTTCTGAATTTTTTTAAACCCTCTTAAAAACCGTCCAAATTCACCCAAAATTAATTAAAATCAATAAAGAAACGCTAAAGGACGTAAAAATATAAAAGTTATATTAATAAACATTGTTTTTCTTCATTCAAAGGTATAAATATGCAAATTTCAAAAAACATGGCTGTCAAAATCTTGTTGCCATGGAAACATCGAGTCACGTGATCAGAAAATTGTCATATGAAATTGTTGCCAGATAAATTTTAGGAAAAGTCACAAAGCTTGATGGCGTTTGAATACATATTAAGCAAGTTATGAATGTTGAAAGTTAGCGCGGGCACTTTGTCCCTCCTCCCCCACTCCCACCAGGCCGAATAGGGTTGAGATTGCCCTTATTTAGAGCATTTTTTACACTCTGAGTCACTTCTATTTTTTCCAAGCTTTCAAACAATTTATTCTTAATAATTACTAATAATTATAGCTGAATTTTTGAAAACGTGGCTGATAATTAAAAGTTGCAGCAATTTCAATTCAACTAGCTCGAAAAAGGATTTCTATGACCCCGAACAGCCCGAAAATCACAGAAAGGATAGAAAAAAAAAAAAACAGAAAGGAAGCGACAGCGAGAGAAAAAAAGACAAGCAACAGTCTTTTATTTTTATATAATGTACTATCAACGTCAAATAAAAAGGGCGAAACACGCATGGTTTTCAAAAATCCAGCTACAATTACATGTGCCTTATATTTTATATTGGCCGAGAATGAAGTATATCAGACCGATAATGAAGTATATTGGGCCGATAATGAAGTATATTGGGCCGATAATGAAGTATATTGGGCCAATAATGAAGTAATGGGGCCGTTAATGAAATGATGATAATGAATTATGACTCGCTATTCACCTCCAGGCATTGTTCTCAGAATTTGCGCTCTAGATTTTTCTCCATTTGTCAAAACTAAAGTAACTATTTTTGCTGGCATATACTAAAACCGTTATCACAGTTGCGATGAATATAAATATTACAGTCATTTGTGATCCTTAAAATATAAATTAAACGACAAAAAAGTCAATTCATTCCATAGCACTTAAGTTTTCCTAGCGTGTGATATCCTTCCTCGAAGGAGCGCCCAGTGTCTCCGAACCTCAGCTGAGAAACAGGAAGATGAGTCTTGTTAGTAAGAAGACCGCTGTCCTCGCGCCAAACCTTATCATTTGCATCACAATTACAAAGCTTGCGTGGATTATCGCAGGAGTTGTTCATTCCGCATTCGCAACCCTGAGTAGCTCCGCCCCAATAAGTCAATTTCTCACCGTCACTTGACACCCACCATGCAACATTTTTAAGCCCAGCATGCTTGCACTCGTATTTGACAAACTGTTGACAATTCTTGGAAGCTGTTATAAGTCCTTTTATCTGAGAGAGACTGGAGCCGATATAACTGATATTACGTGCGTAACTACCAGGCTTGTCAAATCCACTAACGTGGGTTCTCATTTCGCTGTCATGACTGACAGCTGTCACTCCAACGCCTCCTTTGTCAGTCATATTACAATAAACGGTAAATGGAGCCTCGCCTTCTTCACCGTCAGAATCGATGACGTAATCACCACTGATGCCACTGATGTTTGCTTTTATCCTGCTGCAGGTTTCCGGGATCTTGACCTGAACAGTAACACTGGCGTATATTGAACTGACTGAGTTCATAGCACTGCAAGTGTAGTCACCACCATGAGTGATGTTTACTGATCCAATGATCAAGTTATGCGAAGCGTCGGCAACCGCGCCTTCAGGAAGTAATTTCCACACGACTGTTGGCTCCAGACTGCTTGAGGCAACACATGATAGGTTCAACGTTTGACCAGTGTACACAAGTACAGAGCATGGGGGCCTAGTGACGAACTTGAGAGCAGAGTAGACTTGGAGCTGGACTGATGATGAGTTAGTACCCACGATGCTAGTGGCGGTGCACACATATGATCCACTGTCATCCGTAGTCACATTTAATACGGTCAGATTGCCTTCACTAACAATGCTTCTTGAGACAGGTAAAATTCCTTCAGACTTAATCCACGTGATCTCTGGCAAAGGATCACCCGTCGCATCACACATCATAATGACGTCATTACCTTCTTCCGTAGTGACGTCATGTAGTAGTACCTGTACAGTTGGAACCACTAAAAACAAATGAAGAGATGAATAAATCAAGGGAAGGTTTTCAAGTGCCTGAAGCAAATACCGTCAACTTTGGAATTGCAACTTATGTTGGTACGGGTGCGCCATTATTATTATTATTATTATTATTATTATTATTATTATTATTATTATTGTGATATCTCCTTTAACTTTATGCCATTATTATTATTATTATTATTATTATTATTATTATTACATATATTAAACAGTCACCCTGGAGTCTTTTCTTTGGGAAAAATATATCGGCAATGTATCACTAATACTTATTTGAATAATGTTCGTTTTTTCTTCAATCAAGTGCCCGTCTTAATAAGTATAAATAAACTATTTCAATGCCTAAAAAGCCTCCGACCACATCTCTCGAATGCTTATTTCAAGCAGAAACGTTCCTCACTTTATATTGTAAACTAAGCACGTTAAGCGAAAGTTTAGTTCTCTATAGCTACAGAAAAATAGAACTGAAGTTGAAAAGAATGAGTCATTACTGTAACAGTAGGTTCCATTTCCTTGGTACTCCTCTGTACATGTACAGGTAAATGAGCCCTCGGTGTTTGTGCACAGTGAGTTTTCATCGCAGTTGTTATCTCTCGTGCTGCACTCATCAGTGTCTGGGAACCAATATTACAAATTAATTTTAGACTTGGTCCACGAGAAGATGATATTGGCTAATCCTGAATGTAGACAGATAGCTTCTGCGAATCCTATTCTTGCACTGCGAGAACCTTATGCTTAGGCTAGGAACCATCATGATGTGTACTCCACTAACATCCGGCCCCAAACTAGGACTGATACAGCACTGACTTTTATTGAAAGTTCATTCATTCAACTGACAAACTAGGCTTTACCGTTGGACTCGAATTCTTCTTAACCTAATTAAATTCTTCCTAAACTTATTTTTTTAAAGTATTCAATGGTTTAGTTAGAAAAGACGTTTTTTGGTCTTCACAAACTGGAAACGGTCTCTCAGGGCGGATAGTACGTAGACTGTAACGTTCGAGGATATATTTCAGTTATGATGATAAAACATGTAATAGTTTACTTTAAAAAAGTCATTCATCGGCTGTGATGTCACATGACTTCAAAATTACATCATTATTTACGAAATCCACCATCTTGAATCCGCCATTTGGATTTCAAACTTCATATCATTTGGCCATTTACGTTAAAAGCTTTTGAATTCACAAACACTAAGCCATGTAGTTCAGATCTCCATTATTACTTTTGGGATATTTGGTTAGGGTTGAGTTTTATTCAAGACAACGAAACATGGATGACAGCGTTTTACTCACCAAAACAGTTAACACCATCCCCATGATACCCTTGATTGCACGAGCAGTTAAATGAACCTGCTGTATTATTACAGCTAGCATTCGTGTCACAGTTGTGTATTCCACTGCTACATTCGTCAATATCTAAAACCAAATCATTAACACGTTTTTTAATTTGCTACTAAAGGACTGTGCGAATCAAGTTAAAATAAGACAACCCTGTTTGTGCGATTTCCTTGGCAATTTGCTTTGATATCAAATTTCAAATTTCTCGAAAAATGGCAAAATGTAGAATATATTTTTGCCAGAAAATTTCAGATAAAGTGGTTCCCCTTTTCTTAAAGCGGGTTTTCAATCCATGAGTATTAACAAGTCTGAGGTTAGCCGAAACCAATCTTGAAATAGCTGCAAGAGTTTTCCCGCGCTTGACGCTGCCCACAAATATGTGCTTCGATAGTTCACTGGATTTCGGGGTCTGTTGTGATTAGCCAGAGCGATTGATATTGTTTTGGATTTATGGCAATTTACTAAAAAAAAAACACTATAACTGGCAAGTTAATCTGATTTTATACCTTTGCTGCAATCTTGTCCAGTGAATCCCACAGAACATACACAGCGGTAACCTTTGGTAGTGAAGCCTGTTTGGCAGCGACTGTGCACAGGACAGGGATTACTTGAACAGAGGTTCTACAACGGAGAATAGACAGTTTGGTTGTAAGGGATAACCACATTTTTATATCATGCTCGATAATTTTTCAATTGAAATTAGAAGCACTTTTATATCTGTAGTTTTGTACTAGCTTGTTGTCAATATAAATTTCAATACACGCAATTTCGCGATCGGATTTTACGAGATAATTTGGACTTTCACTACATTGCTCGGTTTGAATGCTTTAATTTCGCAGTTGTTACCTTCTTTTATCTAAATTCTGTAAGTTTTCATTCAACGAAATATGATTTGTAAATTAGAATATCTCAGTTTAATGAATTACGCTCGACTTTTCTTTTATACAAAAATTTGAAACGTTTTTAAAGTTAATCTTCGCTTTCCACGGCTTCGCTGTGGGCAAGAACATTTTTCTATCCTCACCGGAAGCTAACACAACAGCCGTTTATTCTACCGAGAGACGTAAGGGTCTCTACTCTACTCTACTCTACTCTACTCTACAATACTAAAAGGTACTCTACTCTACTTCACTTCAGCTTACTTTACTTCTCTACTCTGCTACACTCCACTCGACTCTATTCTAGTCTCTGCTCTAGTTTGCTCCATTCTACTCTACCCATTCACCTGCCTTGTCCAAAAGTGACGCCTATCCCACTCGCCATTCAGAAAAAAGAAATAGTTTTCACTTAGTACTTTAAAAGTAGAACTCTTTAAAGTTATGGAATTACACATCTCACTTTATAGACCTCACCGTGAATGATGTGTAGGTCATTCCGTCGACACCATAAAAAAGATCCTCGGGATGTACAGTGTGATCTGAATCACTCAGTTCACACAAGTGTTTTCCGTCCTGTGGAGGCCCAACATTGAACGAAACGCAGTCAGCTTCTACGAAACAGCGCGCATCACAAACACCTGGGGATTTGACCTCTTCTCTCCTGAACACGTGACCTACCAGCATGCGGCCGGCAAACGGAGGATTGTATTGCAATGTTCGACAGTTGTCTATAAATAAACACGACTTCATAATGTCAGAAGAAATCGATTATGATATAATGACATGCCCCTGAATCCGCCATTAACGCTACAACACTGTTACCGTATGAACGAAAATAGAGAAATTAAAACAAGCTTCTGTTAAAGTTTTTAAGTTTAGAGGTTAGGGAGATCTTCAAATTTAACTGAATAAAGGAACGCAAAAATATAAAATAATAATAACGAAAATAACAGTCTTTTGCAAAATTCATAAAAAATTATTTCATTCCGTTTTTTTTTTTAAATTTGTTAGCACCCTTCTTGACAAAAATATTACAAGATATTTTTTTCAAGGGAAAAATATTCCAGAGATGACTGATCGACGCTGAACATGCCGCAACATAGCGGGGTACGACGTTTGTTTTGTCCTCAACAGGTATCCTCAATTAAGCAAGAAAACCACAGGCTAGGGTGTTCTCACACAAATTGTGTATTATTAAAATATCAATTAAGTGCATGGAATATCGAAAGGTTAACGGTCGTACAGTTCACATGTGTGGGTTCCTGTTCGCAGTCAGAAAACGAGACCCTTGACATAGGGCCGGTTATTTAAACGAAGTCTAACTTAGTCCGCGGATTAATTAATAGGCATTTTAACCAGATTAATGTATTTCTGGTCTATGCTGTACGCCCTCTTCACAGTGTTTACAGCAAACTCAAGGAAAATTAAGATTGGCGAAATTAAAATTGGTTTAGACCACGGTTTAAATTTTGTTGAACACCGCCATAGATTTGGTATTTCAGACGAACAAAACACACAAGATCAGGCATTCCAAATAATTATACGTTAGAACTATAAACTAGTAATCACTTTAGATGTGGGCAATGCAACGTTTCGACCTTTTACGGGTGGTTTCCATCAATTATCGGAATAGGTATATAACATAACTGTTCACTATTTATGAGCGTAAATGTACCATCGTTTTGAAAATATAAGCATATGTAGAACAGCGACTTTAGTACAGTCGGTATCAACTATTAGTATATACTAAAACAGTGGATATATCGTTGTTGGGGCGCTCAACTGATTGTTTACTGAAACTCGGGATGGAAAGTGCTGTTCACCTCCAAGCAAACTTCAGTCATTTGCATGCGAACATTGTAATCGTTGACAGGAATTAATGAGTTAAGAATCATCATTTTCGTGCTATATTATCTCACTGTTTTAGTATATACAAAAACAACTTTTCACCTCAGTGTCGGCTAGCAACTACACTTCGGTGAATACCAGTAGTTGTTAATTGAAGTTCGAGAGGATGAAGAAAATAAACCAAACAACTTAAGTTATTACACTCACCAAGGTTGCTTGCGGCAACCATTCCATTTTTAACCAGTGGAGCGATGAAAGTCAAAATTAGGTATAGCCTCATGACACATTGACTGTAATACATGGAATTCTTACTACTTCTTTGTGAATAAGTCCTTTACTCATCAGCCGGTCAAAAATTGAAAACCTATGAAAGTGTTTTGATATAGTAAGCGAAATTAATAGCTTTTACCCAGCAGGAGTATTTATGATAATGACCCTTAAATGACTAGGAAAATCATCTTGGGATTGAGTGTTTTTCCATATCATTTTAGTGTCTTTAAAGGAAACTATGTGAAAGCTAATACACTTTGGTGTTTTTGGTTCTATTATATGAAAATTTCAGCGGCAAAAACTTTTAGACAAAGGAATTTTTATATCTGCCGCCAAATTTATTAGTTGCTTTCTCTTTAACTTTATGTCGCCAAACGATAGTTTATCGTTAAAGTTTCCGATGCTACGAATATTCAAAGTTTAAGGTCACATTTTACTGAACAAAACTCTTAGGTTTTAGTCTAATATTTATTACCAATTTTTAAGCCGTTCCGAACAGTTTCCACCAAAATGTTGGATCCTACAGTGTATGTTCACCAGAAAATCTCACCTGAACTACAGCTCACCAAAGTTGTTTTCATCTTTTTCAGCTCCATGCATTGCAGCAAGTTAAAAAGTTAAAGTTAAACTTCGAAGCTTCTAAAAATGAAAACTGATACATTGAAATGTAACAAGTGAAAGCAGAAAACTGGATTTATGAAATTCTGCTATACGAATACTCACTGACTTACCTTTGCAGGTGAAGTTGGAAATGTCCAGAAAAGTAATTTACTGCGGTGAAATAATCATAATTAAACCGATTGACGGCAGTTTCAAATAACTTAGTGACAAATAAGTGTTTCTGATAAACAGTTCAAACAGGGTACGACTTTATTTGTTCTTCAAATAATACTAACTAATAAATCATTAATAACCACCTTTAGCTAAGGAAACGCTGTAAAGTTTAACACTGTGCTAACTTGCACAGTCAATGGGTAAAATAAAAGCTCAGTATAAGTGAACCCTCGAATATATTATATACCCCAGTCCACTTTCTAGCGAGATGCTTCATATAGGTTCGTGACTGTTTTAATGTCTCGATGTCTTCTCGTGTGATTTCAACTATCACGGGGATTTTTCAGCTGCTGCCGAAACCACGCAACGAAAATGCTACGAATATTCAAAGCAGCTCCCATGCTAGATTTTCATGCTGTGCCTTTCAATAATAAGTAAGTAAGTTCTAACTATTGCGTTTTTACCCCCTGACCTCAGTCTCTAATGTCCTAGCATAGGCTAAACAAATTTAACATCTCAAAATAAACGTTACTGTTCGATCAGATTTTAACTTTAAAGTTCGCGTGTTACTTATTAAAGCGCAGACATTTTCAACACTGAACCAGATTGTGTTCGAACACAATAATCACAATAATTACAGGTTCCAGTGCGTTCTTCGTCATTAACGTTTAATTATCCCTGAAAGCGAAAAACAACATAGGTATCTCGGACACTGACATAATAAATAAATGTTGATTTCGGTTTACTGCCTTTTGTTCCCCTAACTTTCTTCACAGGGAACCTGAAGATGCATTTTTAAACTGTTCTAGAAGAAATCGACATTTGAAGACTCCCGACATCAGACACATGAGCAGCGTCTATGAAAAAAAAATATATCTAGCACTCTTCACCGGAACTAATTATTTTAGTATATACCAAACCAGTGGGTACTCAGCCAAGAAAAGTTACTAATTATGTCCAGTCTGAAAAAAATACATCGCTTGTGAACGTCAGAGTGCGCGTGTTAATTAAATACGAAGACGCTAAAATATTTTATTTCTGACTCTACGAAATTTATTGTGCGAAAACCAACGCAAAGCTATACACCAAATTGAAGAAACGTTGACTCGGAAAAGCATAAACCATAAACGATGAGACCGAATGGGATTATGGGCATGCAGCATTGGCAAGCTGAGTAATATTCCATTTCTCGATAATCAAGATGTTTTCTTTGCTTGAGACATTTTAGAGCATAATTTATGCATCTTGTGCTAATATAATGTGTATTCTGTTAGAGACGAAGGTTAGTTTATCCAATTTCCCAGTGAACCTTTGAAGAACACCAAATTGAAGAAACGTTGTTGGGTGAAAAGCATAAATCATGAACGATGCGACCCAAAGGTTCACTGGGAAATTGGATAAATTAACCTTCGTCTCTAACAGAATACACATTATATTAGCACAAGATGCATAAATTATGCTCTAAAATGTCTCAAGCAAAGAAAACATCTTGAATATCGAGAAATGGAATATTACTCAGCTTGCCAATGTTGCATACCCATAATCCCATTCGGTCTCATCGTTCATGGTTTATGCTTTTCACGGGTCAGCGTTTCTTCAATTTGGTGTATCTCAATGTACAAACGATCGCAAAACATGTTCTTCTTCAAATTCACGCGTGGGCATTTATGTCTATCTCACCCCTGTTGTTTTGATCAAGCTCAATTAAAAATGTATAAAGTACCCCGAACTGAAATGACCGAAACGACGACGTTTGTAGGAATCGTACGGTGTTCTAATTTTGTAACTACATGCCCTTTAAATATTAACTAGTCCCAAGCAGCTAAGAACAGCAAATAAATCAGTGGGCTTACCGATTCAAGTGAAATTAAAAGAATTTAAAATAAAATTGAAGTTCTCATTCTAAAATATTGCGAAATACGTGGACCTGACAAACTGACTAATTATAACCCTTGTCTGACAGGAGGCCAGAGATCCCGCATTGTCTTTGATTAATCCTTGCCAATAAAATAAAACAGGCCCTGAAAAGACATAAATATTACCAAATAAAAAGAAGCAACTCTATAGATACATACCAAAATATATAGAGCTGAGTATAAGCGTATCCTGGATGCGAGGTTTCAGAACGTTTGTTTTTTTTTTTTAATCAAAGATAATGTTTTATGGCTAAAAATAATGAATATGTAGAAGAAGAAAACGAAGAAGAAGAAGAAGAAGAAGAAGAAGAAGAAGAAGAAAAAGAAACAGAAGCGTTTATTTATTAAAAACCAACAGTCAAAAGACTAAATTCAAGTACTTGTGTTAAAAAATACTAAAAATCTATTTACAAACGTTATGACAAACTTTTAGCTTTTCATCATTTTCATTTTAACAACTATATGAAAGTAATATAAACAATGATGTTTTTTTTTAATTCTGCGAAGGTCATGCCCTTCGTCCTGCTACGTCTTTGTTTATAAAAACTCATTCGGGCTCCTGGAATCATTTTAAAATTACAGACGATCATTAAACTGACTTCGAGGTGTTAGCAAAACCTAATGAAACACTCTTTCGAGTGTTTGATATAGCTTCTCAAAATGATCGTAAAATACGGAGAAAATGAAGGAATAAAACCGCCAAAATCAATGCTAATTAAGATTGGGTCACGCTTAGGATTTTCTTTGTTTAAACTTAGGGGCGGACCATTAGAAATCTTGGGAGGGGGGGTGACAATTAGCAAAAAAAAAATTCCTGCAAAGGAAAATTGTCTCAAAAAAATTCCTGCAAGCAGTTGACCATAAAAAAATAAAATCCTGCAAGCTAACTGGCTATATATACATATATTTATTTATTTATTTATTTATTTATTTTATACTGGAACATATGAGAGTATGACATGCTCTCTGGTAGTAAAATTCATCAAAAAGCAACTTCAGGTTAGGTCAAATGCTGTCAAAAATTACCTGCCTCAAAGGTCTATCTGGTACATGTACCAACATCTTAAATTAAAACCTTGTTTATGTACAAATTTGAAAACACCGTTAACATCATGAAATATGTAACTTGCTCTACTACGCGCAAGTATTTTTTTAAATACATTACAGGTTGTCCAACCGTCCCGATTTCGTCGAGATTACCCCGATTTTGCTGGAAAATCCCGAATCCCGACCAATGTGATCGGGATAGGAAAACTCCCGATTTTGACATCCGGTTCTGTCATTTTCGTCAAATTCTCATAATACTCACTATACAAAAAGACGAAATTGCGTATACTTAACTCTGATATCCAGAAAAACTAAAGAAACAGCAAGAAATATAAAATGAGTACTTGTATGTGGAGCCACACAAAGAGACGCAAAGCGACGAGAAGCCACATCAATTTGCCAAACATTTTTGACAGAAATTGTTCTCTCAGAACACTACAGAAATGGAGTTTCAGAGCATCCAGATTTCAAAGTTTGCTGGTGGGGCATGCCCCCAGACCCCCCTAGCAGCTCGCGTCTTCGGCGCTCGACCACTCAATCTCAAGGTTCCACAGTCTGACTTAAATATACTCTCCAGCGTTTAATACCAAAAATGGGTTGGGCCAGGTATAAAAAAAAATTGGAGCTTCCACGCATTTATAAAGAAGATCTCAGAAAAAAAAAACCTGCAGGCTTGCACCTCCCCAAAAAAAAATCCTGCAGGGAACTCAGGCCGAAAAAAAAATTCATACACTGAAAAATTTTTGACCCCCCTCCCAGGATTTCTAATGGTCCACCCCTTATGAATGATTAACAAATTTCAGAACTCTCAGGTCAACAATTTCCAGTCTCAGACGGTAATGTTTTCGGTTTTCTCCCGATTGAATAGAAAATGTAATATTACATATGAGACTTTTAGTCAAGATGATTTTATTTCTGATTTGTGTTCTGATGGGGGTCTGCAAAGGAGCTCAGAAAGGTAAGGAAATATTTCCTGATAAAATTTTTGAACATTATAATGGTCAAATATGTCGTCTGTTTGATTTGTTTTTCTCTTGAACTTAATGCATTATTGTTAAAAGAGATCCCAAACTGAAATGCCAGAAACGTTGATCTTCGTAGGGATCTTACTCAAATTTTTGTATCTAAATGCCCTTCAATTAAACCAACACTAAACGACTAAGATTATTCAGTAAATAGACTTAATACTGAAGGACTTAAAATTAAAGTTCTCATAATCGTAATCTTTTGAAATGCGTGGACCTGACAAATTGTCTAGTTGTAGTTAATCCTTGTCAACACAGGCCATCAAAAGAGATAAAATTAATATTACCAGATAAAAAATTAAAGTATGGAGCTAAGTATACGCGTATCCTGAATACGCGAGGTTTCTAAAAAGTTTGTATTTGATCAAAGGAAATGTTTTATAACCATAAATAAATAATTGTAGAAGAACAAGAAAATGAAGAAACAGAATCGTTCATTTTTCTATCTAAAACTCAACATATCACAGTCAAGAGACTGAATTACATGTGATTAAAAATAGTAAAAACTTTTAACGTAAAATATGATAAAATTCTAGTTTACAGAGATAATCACTTTCATTTAAAACAATCACTAGAAAAGTAATATAAACACGGATGGCTTCATTCCGTTAATTTAATTTTTCAACCCGCGATGGTTAAGCACTTCTTCATTGTTCAGCTACGGTATAAAAACTCCGGCAACTTGATAAAAAAACTATCCCAACGACATTAGTTAATTCTATTTTAATAAAATAGATATTAATTAAATCTTTTTTTGAATTTATTAGCTCTGTATATATCAAGAGTAGATATAGATATTAACGAGAGAAGTCCTCGTGAGTTTATTTTCATGATAACTCCTATTTCCACACATTGTTGAAAGTTCGCAAAAATCAATGCACGGTATTGTTTCTTTTAAATTTATTAGTTTTAGGATAGAAAGGTCTCTAAACGTTTACCCGAGAAAATTTTATCGGCCAAGTTTGCATTTTTTTGCGATAAATTCAAAAAAAAAAAAATCACCAAAGTTAGATTATATATAGCCCATGTTGTTACACCAAGGTTGAGCATAAAAAGTAGGAAACTAACATTGTGTATATTGTACATGTTTTATAATCTTATATGATATTGTTACTAACCCACAGGAAACTGTCCTCGAGTATTGGAATTCAACAAAAAAGTCGAAGGCCGCAAACTCATGGGTCACGTGTTCCAGAAAAGTCATGTCCAATCGCAAGACATCTGTGAGATAAACTGTTTCGTAGAGCCTGACTGTTTTTCATTCAATGTTGGACCGCTGCAAGACGGAAAACATTCCTGTCAGTTAAGTGATTCAGATCACGTGGTACACCCTGACGATTTGATTTACGAAGACGGAATGTTCTACAAATCAGTCGTGGTAAGAGAACAAATGCAAACACAATGATTTAGAACAATAGATCTTGTTCAACCGGTGTGAGAGGTTACTCGGATTTTACTTTGAATTCTTACTATACACTAAAGTTTGCATCTCTATTACAAAACCCATTAAGTCAAATCAGGCTCCTGGTCAAAAATATCCCCACATGTTTCCAAGACAACAAGGATTGCCAGTTTGTCATGCTTTTGGGTCTCCAAAAAATGACCCAGTTAAGACGAAATGCTGTCTTCCAAAAATCTGACACCCAAACAGTACCCGAAGACTGCCCGAAGATTTACGATGAACATACAAAGACCTGAGCTGACAGATTTTCCGTCGCCTATAATACTCTCAACTTTTACGATGGTAATAAGAAGGCTGTTTAGGGAATTTATGTTTAAGGTGGCTCCATATTGTTCAGCCCTCTCGTCTTTTGCATTCTAAAAATATTTTACTTGAAACCAGTAAACCTTTTATCAGTCTACAAAATGGGATGAAGGCGGGCAGTTGGGCCAAGGCGAGACCACGAGTACTGTTCATACATTTTCTTCTCTCTCTCCCTCCTTCTACTGATAACGAAGCAACGTGCTCAATGCAAATTTGGCAAAAGCAAAACATGTTTACCGTCTCGCTTCGTCATGTGCCGTGATCCCTATGCGGCCTTGCGGAATCGTGCTTTTTTGAATTTGAATTGAACGGAATGATACTCTCCGAAAAATTAATAGTTTTTTTGTTTTAGAAAACCTCACAACGTGAAAAATAAGCATGTTATTGACCTGTCCCTCGGGGATATGTGATAGATTCCTCCGTGCCGTTCCCTCAGACTATGCCCTCGGGTGCGCCACGAGGGGAATATATCACAGGGGATATATCACAGGGGATATATCACAGGGGAAAATATCACATATCCCCTCGCTCCAGGTCAATAACCCTTACAGAGTTAAATGAGATATTTAGTGAAAATTAGATGAGAATTTCAGACTGCCGGGTATCTAGTATTTTGAAAACCGTTGCGTCAGTCGAGATTCTTTAGCTAGGAGAATTCATTCTTTACAAAACGAAAACATAATTTAGAATCGCTTGGCATTTCTGAACAAAGATCAAATACTCTCGAGAGGTTTCAGTGATAATTTTTGTAGAGATATTCCTGTGAGAGTTCAGTGACTCGGCGAGGCAGTTCGAATTTTTTCTAAGTGTCACAACTATCGAGATTTTATAGTGTGCCCAACCTCGACAATTTCTTTGACTTCGAAGCCAAGATAACTTCCTGATGTTTGAAATCGCTCGAGAATTCTAAACAAAGATCGACTATTCTCAGAAGAATTAAACGAGATATTTCGTGGAAATTCGATAAAAATTTCAGACTGCCGGGTATCTTGTATTTTGAAAACACTTCCTGGCTGCCAGGTATCTAGACTGGCACTACGTTCACAAAATCGACCCATTCCTTGCGTCGCTTTTTGGCTTCAACGCGGTCATAATTAAAGTAAGGTATTTTATGAAGCCCAATACCTGCTTTGGGGTTCGAAATATTTTTGCAGCCGTAGGCAACACAAGTCGTTCGCATTTCGCAGAGCTATTTTCGCAGCAACAAGTCACTTTCACTGAAAATCCTTCCGGATTTTCCCATCCGGACCCCGCGTACGGACCGCTCCTAATTTTACAGAAAGATTTTGTCGTTTAAAGCTTAATATCATTGAATTTTCTCGTAAATTATGGACCCAGACGAAAGTTACCAAAGCGAAAGTGAATTTTCATTGGCCAGATAAAATATCTAACGACACAAACGTGAAAAAAACCAACAAAGTTTCACTATGGTTGACATCGGCTCACAAACAAAGATCCGAAAACACGCTAAAGACGCTTGAACGAGGTATCAAAAAGACTCAATGATGAAAAAGAGCCGGATGAACTAAGTGGGAGAAAAAATCAGCCGTAAAATTAAAGGGCCAATGTTATTCCTCGAAAAGGCGAGTACAAGTTTGGATTTTATGATTTGTTCATTTTAAGCTTATAGTTTGTTGGGCGTTTGTTGTAGTTGTTCTTTACAAAGGGTCATTTGAATTGTGCCTTAAAAATTACTGTAACTAGACAATCTAAAGCTTTTTTACAAAGGTTTTGACTCCATTTGATTTAAGTGTTTTTATTTTTTAGGTTTGGTTTTTATTCCTGTGAATTTTCATGAAAAGTCTTGCAAATTGTCATTCTAGTCGTACTAGTTTGTTGTCAATAATTTACACGCCATTTCGCGATCGGATTTTACGAGATAATTCGTACTTTCACTACATTGCTCGGTTTGTATGCTTTTATTTCTTAGTTTTTACCCTCTTTTACCTAAATTCTACAAGTTTTCATTCAAGAAAATATGATTTTTACATTAGAATAGCTCAGTTTAAGCTTGCGCCCTGCTATAAATAAATTACACTTGACCGTTTTCTTTTTATAGAAAAATTTGAAAAGTTTTTAAAGTTATAATTCAGCTTTCCACGGCTTCGCTGTAGGCAAGAACATTTCTCTATCCTCGCCGGGAGTAAATACAAGAGCCATTTATTCTACCGAGAGACATAAAATGAATGGAAAGTTGTAAAGATTAAGCTTACCGAGTTTGCGCGAGTTGTGTCAGTTTAGCTTTACGAGGCAAAAACTTATTGGTCTCTTGGAAAGCTGTACATGAATGATTTTCTCGGCGAATCGCAGAATTAAAGTAGGAAAAAATAAATAAGTTATTTACCGGCCTAGGTCGGTCCGTATAGGGAAAAACTGTGCCCTCAGTCTTGAGTACGGCCCTCGGCCTACGGAGGTCGGTCACCTTATTGAGAATTATATAACGTAATGTTGACACTTAGAATTTTATTTTCACTAAATTTTTAAGTGTAAAAAAGAAAATCTAAAATCTCCACTCAAGATTGAACCTGTGACCTCAGCTAGGCTTAGACTTACATAGCCTACCGTACCACTGTACCACCTAGCTTCTCAGATTGCTTAGTCCTAAATTTAACTATATAAACTGCTACCCCCAACCCCAACTGAACGCTAACCAGTTACTCCGTTATATAAGTCTCAATAAGGTGTCCGACCTCCTTCTGAGCTATGGAATCTAGACTTTACCTTTTTCCTATACGGACCTCCCGGCCGGTAAATAACATATATATATTTCCTTCCGTGATGTCACTCGACCCAGACCTCGTACACGGTAATGGAACAAATTATGGCAATTTTTCATAACTTTGGCGGGCCATAAAAAATCGGGGTTTAAGCTTATGTCTCTATTGTGACCCGCGCGAAAAACCTCTGGAGCAGAGCGCTATTGCTTTGATAGCGCCGAGCCAATGACAAACCTGTTTAAATCGATCTCGTCCAGAATTTGTACGAGACAGCCGATTGGCTCCTAACGACATCCCATGGGCATTCTAATGTAACCGACTCTGTGATTGGTTTACAAGAATAGAGTACACTGCGGGAACGATGTGAAATTATTTCTTTGTGATGAGGTGTTGAAATGTCGGATTTTAAGGTTGAAAGTTGCTCTTTAGATACTGAAAAATTTGAGAAGGCTCTGGAGGAAGCCATAACAAAAGTACTTGAAACCTTCGACGGTGTCGATACGTTAAGCGCCGAGCAAACGGATGGGATGTGCAATTTTATACGCCGCAAGGATCGATGTTTTGGCGGTTTTGCCAACTGGATTCGGCAAATCCTTGTTTTTTCAACGGGTATCGCCAGCCGACGAACGACGAGACTTCTTTATTCTTTCACCAGGCGAGCTGGAACATCGCTTTGATCGTGTGTTATCCACTTCAGTTTTCCAGCGGGCCACATTTCCATTTGTTTAGTTCTTTGATAGTCGCTTCGTATTTTTCAATTCGGCGGTAGCACTTTTTGTAGTGACATGCGGCCCGAAGGAGAGATTGTCTTCTTGGGCGTCGAAAATCACCGAAATACGTCCGAAAATGTTCCTTTTTTTTTTTATTTTATTTTTTTTTTTTTTTGCGTTTTCGTTAATTAGACTGTAGTAGCCTCCACTGGAAATGATATTCACTTCGCATAAACGGCACTCGGACAGCGAAGACTTTAAGTTTGGCGAAAGCAATAAACAAACCGTCATTTGGCAGATCATTTGACACTTTGTAATTAGCTCCTGTCAAACCATCCTCGGAGACCCAGGGGCAGTTAGTGGGGCGAGGGAGAGTACAAAAGGGCGAAAAAAAATCGGCGAGAGGAAAGGTAAAGAGGGAGAAAGAGCCCCTGGGGACGAAGCCTTACCGGACCAGTTCCAAACGGCCTCGCCAATGCTGGCTCCTGATTGGGCACAAAAATACAAAAAGATTTTTGTGCCCAATCAGCGAGCAGCAAGTCTGGAGTCCATGTCGTGCGTTCTTACACGAAGCAGTGCACGAAAGCAAGCCGTTCGCCATTCGTGTGACATGGTTTTGCTCGAAGAGGAAAGTTTCAGTTACTATGAGCTTCAAAGAACAAAATGACCTACAGTTGTTAAACATGAAACGCGAAGGAAAATTCACATTTAGCATCGCTCTCAGGTATTGCTTCAATTGTTCTGGATCGTATCTATTTTGTTGCCATGTATCGCTTGTACGTTTTAACTGAAACTTTCCCATGCTCGTCAATTTTTTGTCGCACGGGCCAGACAGTTGTGTCGAGCAGCCCGCACTTGCTTGCACGCGGCAAAATCAAATCGCTAAAGCTTCAATTAATTTGCAACATGTCAGCTACAAGACCTTCATCGTTGTTAAGAACAAAGTTTGTTATTTCCTGGAGTGAAGCTAGGAGTATTAAAAACCTCAACAGCAGCTTGTACTTGAACAAGTTTTCTGTAAACGATGTGTTTTGGGGAAGTTGCCTTAGCCTTCTCTTCAAACCGAGGCCAAGTCATGGCGCAAAACCATTCATATGGATATAAGTTTTATTTGCATGTGAAACAAAACTCAGATCAATATGAATGGATTTGCACTTTGCCTCGGTTTGAAAAGGAGGCTAAAAGCAACTCGGAAATGGGCTATTCAAGTTAAATTATACAGCAAAACCCAGGGGCAGGGGTTCCCTGCTATTCATTTCCACTTAGTAGAGGGTGTCTGCTTGCTGCAGGTTCTAATTAACTATACAATATTAATCAATCATTGAACATCTGAAATCTACACCATTATTATACCTGCATTTCTTTACCCTATAATTTTTTATTATTTCCAAACTGTAACAATATCTACAAAATATGGTACACAGAAACCTGTTAAACTGACATCATCAAGCAATAAATTGTGTTCACCATGGATGGACAACAGATGGAAAACAGTAATACAGCTGTAATTACAAAGTTACTCTATGTTGGGCCTCGACAAAAAATATGCAACTGTCCACCTTTATAATTCCAAATACAATGCAATTTTCTTGGTACAGCGTATGTGTTAAAATAACATATCAAGAATAATCATAACAAATGAATCATACACAATAATTTCAAGGGGCGACTTCATAAAAATGAGTTGTTATTTAGGATAAAAATACCTACCTGCCAGTAATTTTCACACTTCTAATCACTGTCCGTTGACAACTACCAGTTAAATGGCAATATATCTGAGCACAGCACATAAATATAATCAGAAATGCACATCCAAAATGGAATTGAAAAAAGTAATCAGCCAGGCAACCAAAAAATCACTTAGGGCTTTTTTCAACACACCCCTTCGAGTACATTTTTCTCTTTTTAGAAAGAACAAAAAAAATCACCCACAAGGTGTTCCAGTACTTGCCCTCACAGCAACTGCTAAAGAAGAAACACAAACGATCATGCAGCATTTAAGTTTTAACCAAGGAGTTGAGATTAGTGTAAGTCCAAACAGGAAAAATGTAAAACTGTATGTTAAAAAGGTAACAAGCGATATTATGAGTAAGTTTTTGTGGCTTGCCAAGGAAGCTATCGTCAAAGGAGTTTTGAATGCCCAAGAACCGTGGCTTATGTCAAAGACTATCAGACGTGGTGACGTTTACAACTTTTTGATGTACAATTTACTGGAAAAAGCACTAGATTGACAAAAAGATTCTCCAAGAAAGTCAACGAATAAATCATTGCAATGTACCACAGCAGTGGGACATCATCAAATATCCAGCAGCATGTGTTATATTCTGTAAGAGAACCTTAAGGCAGAGTGCAAATAGTTATTGCCATAAGTGCCCTTGGAATGGAAGTAGACATGAAAGGGTTGCAACATGTCATTAACTACTGTCCCCCAAATGAAATAGAATCATATGTTCAGGCATTTGGGAGGGCTGGAAGGGCTGGTCAAAATTCCAAATCTCCACTGTTGTTCCATGGCAGACAGCTATGTCTGTGTGAACCTGAGATGCTAGATTCTAGTGAAAACATTAATGTGCTACCATTTATCCATTTATGCTGTGATGTTTGCTCTTAAGACTGTCAGTGTGGAGGATGCTCAAACAGTGAAGACAGTATAGTATCCCTGATATCAAATGATGCAGCATCCCCAAAGGAGAATGATCTCAAAGGAAGGGAGGTATCAGAAGCTGAAAGAAGAAAGCTTGAACGGTCTACCAAGGATTGTCAAGAACAAATGAGACAGGAACTTCAACAATCAAATCCTTGCTGCTTATTTTCCAGCATTGACCAGCTTACTTGTTTTTATAACAGCCTTATACAGGATACAGTTGATAATTGTGCTAACTTTTATTCTGTTGACAACATTTTCGAGACAATTTCTGTGTGGAATACTGACCATGCATTGAAGATTTTAAGTTGTCTGAAACAAGTACCGTATAATGGTATTTTTAATGCATCAGTCTATTGCATCAGTGCCCATCTCCTTGGGCATTAGTGGAAAAATTTGCAATGCATTGTAGTTCCTGGGGTGGGGCATTTGTCTAAAATCTATCTTTTTCAGGGTTTCCATCTCGTTGTTGCAAACAATCCCTCATACAAAACATGACTTGCCCAGACTTAATTATTAACTGGACAGCAATACAGGCTAGACATGCTTTTTTTTTTTTTTTTTTTTAAGTTTTTTTTTTTCGCAATGAACTTTATTTACTACTCTCTACCATTGTACAATACATTACACTACGTTACATTACATTGCTAGACAGTAGTTGGCTACCAAACACACTAATCATCACACTACCTACGGTACATTACAACCTTAATTTTTTATATAATTTTCCAAAAGACTTGTAAATTCCATATGCTGTCACAGAAAGTTGATTATTGGCTTCCACTTTTCATTGTGAATGCTTAGTCTATCGTTTTCAAGGGCAATTGAGCGCTCAATGAATTCAATGTATTTAGCTATAGTCCTCGGGATTTTAGCTTAGCGATGACTTGATTCAAAGAAGGTTAAGTGATGCATGGCAACAAAATAGATACGATCCAGAACAATTGAAGCAATACCTGAGAGCGATGCTAAATGTGAATTTTCCTTCGCGTTTCATGTTTAACAACTGTAGGTCATTTTGATCTTTGAAGCTCATAGTAACTGAAACTTTCCTCTTCGAGCAAAACACACGAGCGAAACAAACATGGCGAACGGCTTGCTTTCGTGCACTGCTTCGTATAAGAACGCACGACATGGACTCCAGACTTGCTGCTCGCTGATTGGGCACAAAAATCTTTTGTATTTTTGTGCCCAATCAGGAGCCAGCACTGGCGAGGCCGTTTGGAACTGGTCCGGTAAGGCTTCGTCCCCAGGGGCTCTTTCTCCCTCTTTACCTTTTCTCCCGCGGATTCTATTTTCGCCCTTTTCTATCCTCCCTCGCCCCACTAACTGCCCATGGGTCTCCGAGGATGCTGTCAAACTGTCATATCTTCACGTGCCAGCGCGTGCCAGCGCATGTGAACACAGTAGGAGATCTTCGTTGTGATTGGCTAAGTAAGTAAGTAAGTAAAAAAAAAAAAAAAAAAAACTTATTGTAAGTAAGTAAGTAAGTAAGTAAGTAAGTAAGTAAGTAAGTAACCTTTACTTACTAGGTAGGTATAGGTTAGGTATAATTAGTTGAAAATGATCAAAGTTCACCGAGAACGGTTAATCAAACCGCTTTGGGCCAGAGGTTTTCTCATGGCTTCCGGCCACTCGTTGATCGGCCTTCGGCCGGCAAGTCAGGAAGCTCGCCGCGAGAATACCTCTGATACCCAGGGCACGAAAAAGTGAGACCGAATTTCAATTTCACGGTATGTGGCGAAATATCGCTGTGATTCGGAGTTTTGTTAATTTTCTTTACTTTGTAATAGAACCTCTGTTCAAGCAATCCCTGTCCCGAGAGCAGTCGCTGCCAAACAGGCTTCACTCCCAAAGGTTACCGCTGTGTATGTAAAACTGGATACAGTGGGCCAAACTGCAGCGATGGTATGGAAAATCTATCATTAACAGTTACTTTTACTGTAAATTTTGTTTCTCATATACAAATGATCGATAACGATCATTTTACAGCGCTCATTATGGTTTAAAGATTCTTGTTTCTAGTTTGGGAAATCCGTAAATAACTGAACACTTTGATTTAATACTGGCAGGCGGCTTTAACACAGCACATTTGTGCAGAATAGAAAAAAGCTCAGCGTTCTATCCCTAGCTTTTTTTAAGTTTAGTTTGGCAGCAATTCCGAAGTGGACGGTGGTTGCTTCACTTCATCGATTTCGTCACTTTGTTTTAGGGGTTCTCAAGTTCATCACCAGGCCTCCATCCTTTGTACTTGTGTACACTGGTCAAACGTTGAAACTATCGTGTGTTGCCTCAAGCAGTCTGGAGCCGACAGTCAAGTGGAAATTTAATGGAGCCGCATTACTTCCTGAAGGCGCGGTTGCAGACGCCTCGCATAACTTGATCATTGGATCAGTTAACATCACTCATGCTGGTGACTACACTTGCAGTGCTATGAACTCAGTCAGTTCAATTCACACCAGTGTTACTGTTCAGGTCAAGATCCCCGAAACCTGCAGCAGGATAAAAGCAAATATTAGTGGCATCAGTGGCAATTACGTCATCGATCCTGACGGTGAACAAGGCGAGGCTCCATTTACCGTTTATTGTAACATGACTGACAAAGGAGGGGTTGGAGTGACAGCTGTCAGTCATGACAGTGAAAACAGAACCCACGTTAGTGGATTTGAAAACCCTGGTAGTTACGCACGTAATATCAGTTATATCGGATCCAGTCTTTCTCAGATAAAAGGACTTATAACAGCTTCCAAGAATTGTCAACAGTTTTTCAAATACGAGTGCAAGGGTTCTTTCCTTTATTGGGAGTCTTCCAGTCAATTTTACGCTTGGTGGGTGTCACGTGATGGTGACAAGATGATGTATTGGAGTGAAGCAGGTCAAGGTTGCGCATGCGGAGTGACGAGCTCCTGCTTTAATCCTAAAAGGCTCTGTAATTGCGATAGCAATAATAATACTGTTTGGCTCGAAGACAGTGGTCTGTTGACCAACAAGTCACACATTCCTGTTTCTCAGCTGAGGTTCGGAGACACTGGGGGTGGTGTGGAGGAAGGATATCACACGCTGGGAAAACTGAAATGTTATGGAAAAAATTAACTTTGAACAGCCAATATTATTAGCCGCAACTGGATGGATTTTTTTTTTATTTAATAGTTTTTTATTTCTTTACAAGGTTTTACAAAGGAATGGTTTTAACATAATAATATGTTAACATAATAATATGCAACTGGATGGATGATTTATTTTAGAAAGCACCGTTTTAACAGTGTTTTGTTTCAAGCACGCGCGACCAGACTTGTAAGGTGATATGGGTTTTTATTACTTAAAAATAACATTTGTTTTGCAAAGCGAAATATTTTGCCCGGGAACTACAGTCAACTTTCTCTTAACGGACACCTCTATAAGACAGACATCTCGTGTTGGTCCCTGCCGTTTATCAGTCATTTTACTGTAACTAAACTCTCTCCAGAAGACGGACACCTCTCTACGACGGACAACGAACACTTTGAAACCGTCAACGGACCACTGAGTGAGTGCTTGTTTTAGTGAAAAATACTTCAAAACGTAGGTTTGTTTGTAGGTTTTGCTTAAGCAGACTTAAAACAGATGTGTATTTATTCAGCGCATAGGTTCAGCTTTAACTACGTTTTCTGGTGTCGCGTTACATCGACTCTCTATAAGCCGGACGCCTCTCTAAGACAGACATATGGGGCCGGTCCCGTCGCTGTCCGTCTCAGAGAGACTTGACTGTATTATATTCCATTTTTATTTTATTTTGTTTGATTTTTGTTTCTGTTTTTGTTTGCCTTTTCTTTTGTTTCACTTCAAGTATTAATACTGATCTAAAAGTCTGGAAGACCAGATCCGACCATTCTCAAAGATTTGTTGCAGTGATCGTGCATTCTTTATAAAAAAATTCATTGCCTGACGAGTGAATTCCACGTTAAAATATTGGTTTTTCAAGTGAAATTTAACGTGGAATTCACGAGTCTGGCAATGAATTTTTCTTGAATCGCATAAGTCAAAGAAAAACACGTTTCCAGCGAGAAAGCCATTTCAAAGCCAACTGTCAAGAGCGAGCGAATAGAAATCAAGACTGATTCAAAATCACGGTGACACGCACGGTCAGGAGAAAAACTTGTGGTAGCGACAAATTTTAGTTTTGTTTATCTGTAAATGACATTTTATGACTGAAATTGATGCTGTTTGTACACTAAAGTACATAATGTGGACTGTGGAGCCGAAAAGCTGCGAACGTTTGTGACTGTAAGTAACTGACTTCGAAAGTTTGTTATCGCCGGTCGGCAAATAAGAATTTCATCACAGCGACAAGTAAGCTTAAACACCACGCTAAAGGGGGGAAAACCTTTGGCCAACAAAGAAGGCAAATTTGTAAGTACTGATGGATTAGTTATTAAACATTCCGTAAAAAAAATAATATGTTTTATATCTTATCGCGGTCGGTCACTTTAATTCATATGTTGACGACGAAAGGATCCGAACGCGCATCTCCGCTCGAACAGGACTATTTTTATTCTCACCTTATTTTCGCGAATCATTCCTAAGAATACCAGACTAATATAATAACTATCATTATTGCCTTTTGTACCTCTTATACTATTATTACACCGGATTTCTTTGATACTGTACAAGACAGGAGTTGGAATACAAGTTTTGGTTTTGAAATAGGAAAGTTCGCTGAAAGCTCTACTTCGGACAGCATCTTGTATTTTTTTAAAGCAACCAGACGGCTGTTTCGGTGTATAATAGAAATTACTTTTTATTAGCTCAGTACAGTATGCTTGTTTTCACAAACTTCTTTGCTTGATTTAGGCATGTTTTTTTCTAAGCATGAAATATCGGCTTTTGCCAGTAGCTCGCCGTCTTCTCATTTTGTAGCAGTTGTAGGACTGCAGCTGCAGTGTGAATGGCTTCTTCACTCTCCACAAAGTTCACATTTTGGTTAAAATTGGAAAGAACAGGAATTCACTCTAGATGAATTTATCATTTGTGAATAGCACGTCTGTATTTTTCGCTTCAAATCAAAGCTCACTACTTGAAAAGAAAGTATACATACTATATAAAGAAAGTCCACAAACAGTCCTTCGAAGATGTCATGCAATATCACTTCTCAGGTATGCAATTCCACGCTAAATACCCTCGCTTCGTTAGCCAATAAGAATGAGAGTTTTCTTTGACGTATGCGATTCTGTTTTATTACTCCATTTACAAACGCGAAACTCGCACAGATTTACATTGAATTACTCATATCACCTTTTATAATTCAACACATTGATACACTTCCCAAATATGGTCAAAAAGTTATCGATATACGCTATGTCTACATGACGTATATCCAACGATGGCGGTAAATTTCGCATTTTGCCAAGAGAATGCAAAAATGATGGACCGGCCTCGATATTTTTTCTTCAAACTGTGCTTTTATCAGTGTGTTGAACTATAAAACTATTATAGCGCTCAAGCTTGCGTGATATCGCCTAATTTTAGCCGACTCGGCCTACGCCTCGACGGCTAAGAATTAAGCGATATCACGCGCGCTTTCGCGCTATAACAGTTAAAGTGCCCCTGTGATCAAATTTTTGATTTTAATTTTTTTTAATTTTCGTGTACAATTAGACTTTCTTACTCATCTTGCCAAATTTCAATTCATTACGAACATCAGAAGTCATTTTATTTTAACATTTATCTCCGAGAATTTACGGCCGCCCTTAATCAACCTTGTTCCAAGGCTTGGTTGCGAATGAGAGAAAGTGACGTCAAAGACTCAAACATACCTCACGGGTTGAAATTATAATAACAATAAGTATGGAAATCACGCGAAAAGCAACAAAAACTTTGGACATGTTCTTTGTGCAATTGTCTATGCCGATTGTTATTATAATTTCAACCCTTGAGGTATGTTTGAGTCTTTGACGTCACTTTCTCCCATTCGCAACCAAGCCTTGGAACAAGGTTAATTAATGGCGGCCGTAAATTCTCGGAAATAAATGTTACAATAAAATGACTTCTGATTTTCGTAATGAATTGAAATTTGGCAAGTTGAGTAAGAAAGTCTAATTGTACACGAAAATGTAAAAAAATGAAAATCAAAAATTTGATCACAGGGGCACTTTAAATGGCCGCGTAAGTTTATTTTTATGTGGCAACGTTTGCCGTATTTTCTCAATTAAACGCCCCCGGCGTTTATTTCAAACTTGGCCTAGTGGACCCGGCGTTTCTTTTAATCAGCAGTTTTTTCTCGCCCGTCATTTTTTAAGAAAGGGTTATTATTCGTTTTTCTTGGCAGCTGTGTACCTTGCCCTTAAATCTTAAGTAAGTTTATTATACCACAAATAAATGTGCGAGGGGCTTACTTACAACTTCCTCTATTATACCCGGCGTTTATTCGGGGCCCGGCGTTTAATCGAGATTTACTACCATCATATCGGCACCTTTTGACCAATCTTAACTGAGGGATCAGATCATATTGCCTTCATATTTAAATACTTATTCTCTTGTACGTCAAGAAAATTAATATGCCCACGCAAGACAATGCCTACACAAGCAAGTAGCAGAAAGCAGCAAGTCAGAACTTACGTTAAAAAATATCTAACCACCAAGTCGATTCAAAAACTGTTTTTCTTTCCCTTCAGTCAAGGAAACTATTTTACTTCGAGTTTGGAATGTTACAGCAAAGAGTTTCCGATGTACCAAAGCTAAAAAAGCAAAGGAGACAAATGTGAGAGAGCATTAAAATGAGGGGAAGAAATTGCTTATCGGTCTACCGTGAATTATGGCTGTGTTCTGTAGCTGGGTAATGTTAAGTTATTTTTCGATTTGGAATTCGCCTGTCACAATGGAATCTCAATCTTAATACGGAGACCAAAGGTGCAGACAAAAGTGGCTTATACCTTCGTATAAGCAGAAACATTAAGATTGGTCCTTGATCATTTTGCATCAGTGTTGAACAAGTTAACACGGTGATGTGTAACTGCTTGCTGTCCCCGGGGGGGAAGGGGTACTCCCGACAATTTAGGATGTAGGTGTGTGTCGCCAAGGTTCTCAAACACTGACCCTATTTAAGGGTAGGAAATCGAGATTTGATACCCTTTTTAAGGCTCAAAAACCAAGGCGTATAATACAGTTTTAACAGACCATATCTTTTTCGTTTTGCGCGTTGGGGCGGATACTGCAATTTACTGACCCTATCTAAGGAATATGTAAGGATCACAATACCAAAAAGGATACCCAATTTAAGGACTGAGCACCACAAAAACCATACCCTATCGGGGGTTGCACATACCTATATAGCGTATATAAGGGAATACCCCCCCCCCCCCCTCCCCTCCCCCGGGTAGCTGTCCCTTTTCTCTCAGTCGAGCGGGCGAGCTAATCACGATAGCTAGCTCGGTGAGACAGGAAGGAGCGAATTAGCCGAAAGGAAACTGGGGGTGAGGTTTATTCCTCAGTCCCTCCTCGGCTCGTCATACTTCTCCCTCGTCGATCCCCGAAGTGATGCTCGCCCGCTCGACTATATATGGAGTGTTTTCACATGACGTCACGGCGGCCATGATGGTGTCCCAAAACAATAAAACGGCGGCCATATTGGTGTCCCAAGCTAATCCTGTGGGGATTGAACTCTTTTCTAATGCAAACGCTTTGTTTTGTTCAAATAAATTAGCATAGCTGCAGACCACGTGAGTGAAAACACTCAATATTAGTGCTGTTACCATGATAGTAGCGCCTTTGTCGCTTGCGCAAAACAGACACTACCAACCACCCACATGCAATGGAGAGTGGTTGCTTACACGAGATTAAACTGTAGATGGAAGTTGCGACTTCACGAGAACTCTGTTGGCCTAGTTGATGAAGTTGCGGCTTTACACGAAAAAGGTGCGGAAAACTCAACCAATTTCAATTTGGCAAACCCATATTAAAGGTTGTTGCTTGTAAATAGTGTCAAGAAGGAAAATATAATTACATAGCACAGACTAGAAAAGCATTTAATATGGAAAAACAGATATGGAGGCTCATTGATTGTTTGAAAGCGAGGGCTTCGTTTAAATAACCGGCCCTCAGTCTTCCAAGTGAGTTAGCCAATTAACCAAAAAAATGGCGAGAACAGAAACTAATTCTATTTGTCGCAAACAAGTTTTAAAACTATAATTGATGTCATGTTTGCACACGCCAACTCGAGTTGGGCAACACAAATTTGACAACGTAAGTTTGTCGTTTGATGGCGGCTTATAGTTGAATGGAAAATAAACACTCACTCACAAAATCAAATGGTCATAATTTTATTTAATCTGAACTTCATTTAAAGTGCTTCTAACACTTTGTATGTCATGAATGACTTAAATCGTTTTATTATTTATAATTAATGTTTTTTTTTAAATAATAATTTTTATAAATAATCAAGGTATGTTAAATTTCTTTTGCCGGTCATCTGGGCAAGGACGTTTTCCATATGCTGTGCATTTCACTCCTTGGATTCTAGTAACCTGTTAAAAAAATATTTGTTATTCTTTGTATACTCATTCTTTGTGTACTTTGAGATCATTTAATTAGGAATCACTATTTGGAATAATAATACTCGGGAGAGGGAAGGGGGGGGGGGGGGTACTCTGTGTGTTTTTAGGTGGTGGTGTGCCGCTGGGACTCCGAAACTCCTATCTATACCATACCACATTCAGCTGCATTTTGCAACCCTATTGTAGACTAGGCGCCCTATTCTAGACCAAATCTCCCTGGTTTCTATAACCTATCCTATATTAACTGCTTGAAAATCCAAACCCTTCGTAGCAGCACACCCATATAGTTTATATATATATATATATATGAGATAAGATTTTCCTCCATAAACTGGGATGGCTGTCGATGGACTAGGAAGCGGATAACACATAATCACTAGAATAAACGGTTGTTTCGTTTGTTACTGCGCCTTCTAATAACATGCGGAATTTGAAATTCAAATGTCCACCAACGGTTGCGTTATTCCCTGTCGTCAATCATAAATAGGGAGCTTACGCAACCACGACGGCGACGTGTACCTCTGAATTCCATTGTGCCATTCTAACAAACGAGACCTGAATAATTGCACGGCGGCGAGGCTGAGCCTGCACATGAAAGATTTTGGTATTTTTCGAAATCGACTATTGATTGTCTTTCTAATCTTTTGTTCTACGTAATTTGGTGATCACATCATCCTCAACACTGACAAACTACCCTCTAATCTGAATTTAGTCCTGAGGCTTGAAACATGAAAGGGATGAAAGTGTCCTTAAATTGAGATGCAAACCTACCATAGACTTCAACTCTAAGACAGTTCCAGTTATTTTGTTTGGTTGGATTAAAGCGGAGGTATCTTGCAGTTATTGCCACTGGTAATTTGTGAGTGGTTACCATTGAGCTACCGGTTACGCCTGTTCTGTGAAATTCCTAAAAAGATGAAACAATGCATACGTTAAGAAGCAAAATAGAATACTTAACAACTGACTGTATTGCAAGAATAATAAAAAGCGAAAACTAAGTCACGTTTTAATTAGGTATAGCGGAGTAGACAAAATCTCATGACCGGTTTAGGAAATGGAATAGACGGTCAGCAACATGCTGAAGTGTTACTTTATTTGATTCTTGAAGGTTATTCTATATCTTATATGTTAGTTCAGGCCTTTCGTTTTCAGAATCAAACCCCTACTCGATCGTGTTTTGTGTTTCTGGATAGAAGATGAAAGTGTTACTCTTCAAATGAAGCCTCTGCATCACTGAAGCTTCGTTTGGAGTTGTAATTCGCTACTCCAGAAACTGCGGGGAGACTGAGCACTAGCTCTTGGTGCTAAGATTTCTGGGATCGTTTGGGTAACTATTGATGAGTTATGATTGGTTGATGGTTGCCTTTGGTAACCATGAACCCATCATAACGCTTGTTAACCAAACGATCCCAGAAAGCTTAGTGCCGGAAACTGGTGGTTAGTTTCCTGAAGTTTCTGGAGTGGCAAATTTGTTTCTTGATACATTACTTTTTGGAAAATAAAAAAAACAGTATTTTGTATATCGGTCAACCTCTGAGCCCAAGTTACAATTTTGGATCCTTTCTCTGCAGTTAGTGGCACTCATTCGACAAGCTCTAGATATTCAGAGCTTGGACTGTATGCTGAGATAGTCATTAGGGTGCTTAGGTAAGTTTTTAAAATTGAACTAGAAGCCGAGAATTCCGTTTTAATGGGTATTGCGGAGTAGACGGTTGGCACAGGGTTCCGTTTATAGTTTACGCATGTTCTACGAGTTATAACTAAATAGCGCTTTTGCATATCTACGGCATATTGGATAATTTTACCTTCAAACCTCCGGCTTTCGAAGTGTAAAACCTATGGCAATTTCATCAATGTAATTGAAAGGAGCAAAGCTGAATGGAATACCCACTCAGTTAGCAAAGATTTTAAAGGAATTTCGTACAAACCAGGTTTTGAGCTGGTGACGTAACATGCATATTAGACCTATTAAACTCGTACCACTTGAGCTCCATTTGCATCCATATAAATTGTCCAGGAAATTCCGTCAGTCGAGTAGCGCAGTTTGAAGTCTGTAACCCATCTATGTCCACTAACTTCACCCTGGACATACACAGAACACACTTGAACTGTTTTACCAAGATCCACTTGAAGCCAGTCATGGCTGCTGTTAGCCTGTTTCGCACACCACCCATTGCCTCTTATACCGTTCAGTCGACCGTAACTGGCCTGGGTTAGAGCGCTTAGTTGAGAAGAAGCTGTCATTTGGTTGTCAGGGACTTTTTTAGTATTAGCAACACCAACTGCGGTAGCAGTGTTGCACTTATTGCCTGGGAGCCCTGCGTAAATGAACAGTTCATAAATTACTGAAGAGCAGCGAGGTTAAAACGGATACAGCGTCCTCGGTGTTATTGTGGACAGGAGGTAATGTTTAAGGTGAATATTTCAATGAAAATAACTTCTACTTTATCAGACTCTTTTTAGTATGGGCCCTATGTGATGTACAAGCGTTGTGTTGGGCAAGGTTGGTGCAAACCAAATTTAAATTCATTCTTTTTTCTCCCTTTTTCTCAGTAAGTAGTATTTAATGAATTTAATTCCGGCAAAATTGGAAGTTCATTGGTCCTGTATAAGGGGTAACCATGGTTTGAACATCTGGGAGATCCATGTAGTAGAGAAAATGTATTATCTTGTTGCATAGAAAATGAGTAATTATACTGATTTGTACATTTAATCTAAAAAATCCTTAAGTGGAAATTCGAAAAAAATTTAACATTTCAACGAGGGAAAGTGTATCGAATGATGGACACGTTTGTCTAGCTATCAGTAGTTCTAACAAATTGATAGACAATTTCTCTTGGTAATCTTGCATCTAAGCAGTTGGATAAACTGTTTCCTGAATATCGCAGAGAAATTTTCAATAAAATTCTAAAAAGTTGGGAAATTGAACAAATGGCTTAAAGTTATCTTTCAAATGTTAAATAATTAAACATTTTCATGTTATGAACTGTGTATCAAAAATATGGACATAAAAGAAAATATTTACTCACCAATGACCAACATGTTAACGGTAACGGGATCATATCCATTTAAATTTGTAAGTTCCTTGATGCAAACACGGCAGTTGGTCGTATTAATTTGCTGAAAAGTAAAGTGTTGTATAAATAAAAGGTTAACATCATTATATGCATCACACTACACGATATTAACTGTATATTAATTAAATTATGTTGAAAATATATTCCACACTGTTAAAGCATCTAAAGTTGGTATTCAGGTATTCCATTTTTAGTTTCATTTCTAGTGTTTGAAATGTTAGGATAGTTAAACTTCTTATAGTTTTAGTGTACATTTCATACATTTAATTCGAACATAAAAAGGCAAGGTTAGCTTTCTAGACATTATTGCAAATCTATTAAATAAATTGCAATAGGAGGTTTGAAAACGAAGAAAACCAACTGAATTTGCTTTTAAGGTCCCAAGCAACAGACTTGTTTTGTTATTTGTTTTTACAGATTATAAGCTTATACGATTCTTAAGTTGTTTAGTAAAATAGTTATTGTAACAATTTAATTGGCCATTTGCACGATGACGTCATTTGACTATTACTACCAGAATTCATTTCGTTTTTCCTTTCTTATTTAAATTTTGTAATCCTAGTGCAGTTTAAATAACAATAGCCCTAATTTGCACTACAAAACAAAAAACTGAAGGGTGGTGGTGGTGGTAGTAGTAGTAGTAGTGGTGGTGGTGGTGGTAGTAGTAGTAGTAGTAGTCAAATGACGTCATCGTGCAAATGGCCTATTCTTCTCAATCTTATCCTGTATTTTGCTATATAGCTATTCCAACATCATTAACTGTAATATTAATCAGGTAAATCTGATGGGTTAAATGAAATGCATGGACAGAAGAATCTGTTAAGTGAAAAGTTATTTTAAATCAGTAGTGATTTCCTTTACCTCTACCCATGGTGCAATGCTATTGTAGTCTGGAATCATGGAATTGGCACCTGCTGCGTGAGTCGCTGACACAATGACTGTTGGGGCTGAATAGTACGTTTTGGTGAAGCCCAAATTCTGCAAAATAATTGTACATTTTGTGGTTAATAAATTGTTTTTCTACGATCTATGCAGTTAACCTTTTCACTACAACTTTGAATGGTGTAATGGACCGGGATGAAACGTTATCTGGTGACATTAATGAACGCTATGGAGCAGCGTTTTCCTGTGGTGCTGCTTATTGCTATAATAGGTGGTTGTGATAAGTAAGTCTGTGGATGAAATGCCAAAGTGCGACAATTGAGATGAAAGGGACCGAGCAGTAGTTTTCTGTGGTGATGTTTACATATTATTGTGCATAAGGTGGTTGTAACATTCGAGACAGAACGAAATCCTAAGGCAAATGGGAGGTCGTCAACAGTATACATTCGTATGATTGGTATACTACTTGTTTATCTATACGGTTTTTATAGAAATTGAAAATTTTCAGTTGCAAAGTTTGTTTTTCGATACTTTTATTACTTTATGGAGTTGCACACCTGTATTGGCACGAATATCGAAGGACTATACTGAGAAGAGATTGAAAGTGGACAAGTCTAACCTGGCAAAATGCGTTGTGATCTTCAAGACGAGGCAAAACACTGGGAAATAGAGATCATGTTGCTGGGAAAGAAGATTGTCTGGTAGTTTTCTATATGCAATCCAGTTCTGAAAAAAAAAAACGCAATTTAACAACATTGTTAAAAATAATGTAAAATGTCTTGAATGGAAACTTCTTATATGATAACTTGTTATGATTTGGAGGAACAACAGTGAGATTATGTTTTGATTAACTCATCTATTCTCTTATAATGACCTGAAGTCAGATTTGATGCAAAATTATGAGTAACCTGAATTAGGATGATGTGCAAGGTATGTTTAGTTGCGACAGAGTCGGTGGAATTTTGTTCTTGTTATGCTGTAGCACAATAAGGTATGCAAAAAGTGTATGCGTTGCGTATACACAATGGTCGTCGAAAATCGCTACAAAGCTTCGCTGGATGATAAATATATTGGTTGTTTATATCTTTTAAAACTTACTTAATGATTCATGACGAGAACACAAAGAAATCCATACCGCATACCAGGTCTTGATTTAAATAGATTTTGGTGATTTTATTCCTTCGTTTTCTCGGTATTTAATGATCAGTTCAAGAAGCTATATCAAACACTCGAAAGAGTGTTTCATCAGGTATCCAAACACCTCGAAGTGGGTGAAAAAAAAACTCGGCTGAGCTTCGTTTTTCAACCCACTTCTCGGTGTTTGGATATGCTGATGAAACACTCTTCCTTGTGTTTGATATATTACTCCTCTCCTCCTTTGTTTTTTCAACCCACTTCTCGGTGTTTGGATATGCTGATGAAACACTCTTCTTGATGTTCGATATATTACTTGTAGACGCTTTGTCTGCTCGGGCTTCTTCAGCACAAAATACAGAAATTACGAATTTCACTTGTAATAGTTCATTTGTCTCTCTTGTTGCCTCATTAGCATAAAGGTATGGGAAAGTCCTCCCTGTCGACTTAAAGACGGAGAGAAGCACGAAGTGCTATAGAGGCTACGTGAGGGAGGGAGGGGCGCGTTTTATTCCACGTGACTTGTTAGGTTAACTGAGACAGATGCACATCATTAAGTTGCTTGCATAATGCTATGACGTCATAGCGAGGGATCATAAATATTCAATGAGGTTTGAATACTATATTTCAGTTCTAAGTATTGTAACTGCAGCTGTAGTTTGTACTGAAGAGAGGTCTACCAGGTAGGACATGCGAGAAGTTCGCTGTTTGCTTCTGCATATTCAGCGTACAAATTCTGAGCGCATTGCTTGTAGTTTCCTCTCCGCCAGTGGATCGTTCTCATAAGTGGGATTATTGTCATCAACCAAGTTCTCTTTTTAGCCTTTTGAAATACAGGTGTTACTTACCACTTTGATGTTCTTATGTTGTCCGTCAAAGTTCTGCAATTCTCTTAAGCACACCTTAAATGTGTTTGTTTTAGCATTCTCGACCCAGACCGTGGCCGCGTCGTGCTTTACAGACGGTGTTGTGTGCTCGGCTGTAACCAACACGTATGGTGCAACATCAAAGGTTTTCTGAAAACATTGGGATATGAACAATGTTAATGAACTTGAGGTTTATTTTGTGAAGGGTAAAATTAGCACAAAAACGTTAACACGACAGCAGTATAGCTTGGACGGAAAATCATGAATTTTTACTGAGGGGGTTGAAAGAGGGTAGATGATGGCAAACTATCCAGTGTTAAAGACAGGAGAGTTGATACAAATTTTGCCCAAAAAATCATAATCAAGAGCGGAAGTTAACAGAGTAGATTAAGGTTGTAGCTATTGTAAAATAGTCGAGAAACCCAAATGTTTTTTAGCAATATGATAAATTAAAAGGAATGAAACGCTAGTGTCTCTGTCTTCGTACTCTGAAAAAGATCCTAGCATATAATGCTCCCACGAATGGCCGAAAGAGTCCTCGTTTTCCCCTCGGATTTTTAGTACGACGAAATAACGGGTTCAGGTATGCTTTGGAACACAGTTGAAACGTTTGCACTAAGACCAAATCAAAGTGTTATTTACGCTTCTCATATAAGAACTAACTATTTTATCAATTAAACTAACCGATAATGGAATATCCATGCACTTCGATCCGTCCCACCAGTCTGTCATGGTGGTTTGTCCGGCTACTGTGTCCACAGGGGCTTCTTGAAATGCGACGTAGTCGATAAATGTGAGGCCGCCATCCGGTGTCACACGTTCTGCTCTTCCCGCTTTAAGCGCGCACACTTGAAAGGAATTGATATTGACAGTCTCGACCCAGGTCACCGCGGCATCGTGTACAAAGCTTCCAGTGTGGTTGAAGTAGTTGATGGTTGTTTGCAAATGGACTATTCCTCTGCTGGTCTCAAAACTCGCCTTGAAAGTAACGAGTCTGCATTGAACATCGATTTTATCGAGACGGAGAACAACACGACCACGTTGAATAACAAATGCTGCAAAATCCAACAGAAATTAATTTAATACATGGTCTTCGTACTACGAGATACTTAAGTTTGTGGATGAAAGCCTAAGGAGTGACCGTTTAAATGAAAGCTATTGAGCAGCACTTTGTTGTGGTGCTGTCGATTAAGCAGTACAAGGTGGTTCTGAATTTCGAGTCTGTGGAGGAAAACCCGTTACTTTTGACTATACATTCTAATAACAGCTATTGAGCAGTACTTTCCTGTGCTGCTGTTTATTATGCAGACAGTACAAGGTGGTTTTAACTTTTGAGTCTGTGGATGAAATCCTAAAGTGTGACCATTCAAATGAAAGCTACTGAGCAGTACCTTTCTGTACTGCTGTATAATAGTGTTTTCAAGGTGGAGTTATTTTTTAAAATGTGGAAGAAATCTTTTAATGTGATCATTCCGATGAAAGCTACGTAGGAACAATTTTCCTGTTATGCTGTTTATCATAATTTACATGATGGTTTTACCTTTCAATAATTGTGAAAAGCATTTTAATCCGTGGCCATTGCGAATGATACATTTCTATAAAATACTAGAAGTTATGTGGTGCTTGTTATGGATATTCGTATTCCCATAAAAAGGTTGGTTTTCAATGAAAGGTCGTCTATTTGTTCTTAGCTGGGTTGGAGAATAATTGTTATTTTCATATATTTGTAGAAGTACAAAAAACCCTCCTCCGGCCCTTAATTATTACTCATGCGCGAAGCGGCATGAGGTAAGGTTTCGGCTCCGTTTTTCATGTTATTATTTTTATTATTATTATTTTTATTTTTTTTGTCACGATTTTGCATACAAATGTATGCACGCATATTTTAAATTGCACTTCCAGTCCATGTCTTCGCCATTTACACTTCCTCTTTAGTGACTTCCGGCTACTGTCAGTTTCGGTAAAAGAGCGTAACTTACGTGTCACGACAGCATCTCCTACTGCCATGTTCACGTTTGGTATATATAAGACTTAGAAGAATCACTGGCTTCATTGTGGTACAGCCTTCATTTCCAAAACATTCAATAGTAAACAACGTGGTTTTCAGGAACGATGACTAAATGAAAGGAGTAACTTATCTCCAGGTGGGACATCTTATCATGTTTAAAATATATCATAAAATTTTCATACGCATGTGCATGAGAAAAGGCTGCTTGGAGCCTCTTGTCTTAACCTAGAAACCGGCGTTCGTTTATTTCTTGTAATTTTCGGATCGTTGGCGTTTTATCTGTCCCCACCTTTGATGGAATGGTAGCCATTCTTGCTGTGTAACCTCTGAGTACATCAATTTTGAGTTCTCTTTCGAGTGGTAACATAAAATAAACTTTGGCTTAAAAATTAACATCACTTACGTTTGCAGCCTCCATAGTGTTTGATTCCGGGTTCTTCTTTGTCCTTACAGACCTTGTATTTGTATTTACAGATGCTTTGGTGGGTGATATCGTTGTTGTCGCACAGCGGTTCAGATTCATTATATGCGCAAGGTTTGCAGACGCAGTTGTATGTGGTTGCACTGGAAGCTTCACACACTCCGTAGTAAGGACAGGAAATGCCAATACATGGATTATAATCTAAAAAATAAAATAGACTGTTTGGTTATTCTAAAACGTTATTCCTGCGCCTTTCAATAACACGGGTATACTCCGAAGTTGAAAACCCAACTAAGGTTTTCGTTTGACAAAATGCATAGAAATCCACCAATTACAACCCACAAACGTGACCTTATGACCACTTTCCATACAGCGTCACTGTTTACTGAGACGTTCTCTATGATATTTGGGGCAGTGAAAACTGAAAAACGAGTTTTGAACTTTAGAGTTCGCGTGTTATTGAAACACGCAGTAAACGTGAAACACGACTGATGTAAAAATGCTGTTGCATTTTTTTCATGCTTATCTATCGATTATGCTGCAGCGCACGCATTGTTTTTGTTTGTTTGTTCTGTTTGTGCGAGTGTCATTCGAGCATGTGCGATAAGCTGCCATCTTGATCTTGGGTTCATAAAATGTCGTGCCACTTTTTTACTGGCGCCATTCCCCCACGGTTTTCGAAACATCCATCGTGCCTTCGTCCAAATATATAGAGGTTACTTCACGGTTGGTGAGCGCGTACGATTTTTATTCACGAGTTAAGAAGAATCACAAACGAACGAGCGAGGCTTTGCGAGCAAGTGAGTTTGATTCTTTCCAACAAGTGAATAAAAATTGTACAAGCGAACGAACCGTGAAGTAATTTGCTTATTTTATGCATACTGAGATTTACACAACAGAAAAACAAGACGAAACGATTAAATTATCAACACTTCAGTAGAAGGGTTCTTGGTTTATTGTCAGACTCAACTTTCAAGTGGAAAAATTCACCGAATTCACACATCTAACAAAAATAACCACGACAATAATTTTTTCCAAAACTATAACAAGACTATACATAATACGACACTTTACGACAAAAACAAAGCAGTTTGCGTACCTGTGTTTTGAAGTTTTTGCCGCTTTGATATTAAACAACAACAAATGGCGAGAGTTCAAACTTGCTTGCACGTTTGGCGATTTAATTGCTTTTGTTAGCTTCTTTTAGCCTTATTCTTTCTCCTGTTAAACGTATATTTTCCCTTTCAGTAAAATCTGTTAAAGTTCTTTTCTTTAGGTCTGCAGAAATCCGCATTTTTCATTGAAGTGATGGAACTTTAAACCCTTTTGTCGCCATGAATGAATTTCTTCGAGGCCTTCAAGGAGGGCCGGCGAGGGCACACTGAATGGCGGGAATTCCCGCGTACGATTTTTGTCAGTAGTGAAAAATGTCGTATCGCGATTCTGATTGGTCATACGATATTCATCTCACCTTTTTTCTGGTGTGTAAATCTCAGTATGTATATAATAAAAAATAAATATTGGCTGACAATGTACAGCACTGACATGTTTAAATTGAGAAATCCTCCATGCTAACGAAACATGTGCAATCTATGATGTTTTACTAATTATGACGACAAGCACATAGAAAGTTTTCAGTTTTACTTTAAATTTGTTTTTACTTTTTTTTTGAATTGGCCTTTTTGTTTGCGTTTTACAGTTGAGCTATAAAAATCCAAGATGGCGTAGTTAATGTGTCGAATGACGTCATACATGTAATAGACCCGAGCCCTACATGTAGCATACTTACGTCCTGCAGCCATGAAGTTGACAGTTATTTGGTCGTGGAGAGCGTCAAACCGCTGAATGTCTTTCAGACAGACTTCAAAGTTCGTCTTGGTTATGCTCTAAAGCAAAGATTCACATTTAATACTGAGTTCGGGGGAGGGCGGACCGGAGGGTACTCGCTAATGGGAATACGAGACCGGAAAGATTAGGGATTTTCTAATTGTTTTGGTCTCGAATCTGGCAATATCCGAAATTGGGGAAAGCAATAGGAAGCTTGTTGCCATGAAATGGCAAGTGATAAATTGATATGCAAGTTTTTTGTTTTTGTTTTGTTTTTTGTTTTTGCAAAAAGGAAGAATCCCCATCATGGAAAAAGGAGATGATGGAGCCCTATTCACTTCATCAAAGTAGTAGATGGTACAAGTTTGTTTTTTTCTGCTACCATTTTTTTCTCAAAAAGAAAATTAAAATGAATTGATTGTTTTTCTTCGAGGTTTTAAATTGCATAACTTCATTTTGGGTAGTTAACACACTAATTCAAGGAAGATAACGTCTTAAGGGGAGGTACTTACCTTGACATATTCTTGAATTGCGTTATTATCTGCGTCAATAGTAGCATTAAGGTTGTCCTTATAATGTTCAGATGTTGTAAGCATGGTTGGGGGATTATAATACTCGCTTGGGAAGTTGACAGTCTGAAAAAAATTATACGACTTCATGGTAAAATCGTGATGAGAGTGACAATTCTATATGTATGCAGTGACCATTAAAACCACCGGCACCACCCAAAACAATCCCACAGGGAGCCCAATTAGTCCCCATAGGTTCTGGAGTTGGCAATGTATTAATACAGGTAATAGTAACAGGTCAAAGTGAGGAAAGGAAAGGACGGAAACTCACCTTGCAGAAGCTATATCCTTTTTCTTTAGGATAACCTTGGATTCTGGGAAACACGACGTCAGAATGATGGGGAATGTTCCATCCAGCAGGCTTTTTAGCCAAGACTAAAATGTCCTGCGCAGGAATTTAAAAAAGAAATGTTTATTTTAAGGCCCAGAATCACCCATTCGGCTTTGTGGTCGTTTGTTTTTGTTTTCAAATGACGAGCTCGCTCGTGATTGGCTCTTTGGGGAATTTTCGACTGCGTTAAATGCAATCGTCGAGGCATTGGGCGCGCAATGCATTTTGGGTGATACTGGGCTTTTAATTTATTGGTTGATCATAATAATAATTCATGAAAGGTGTTTCGTTTTATTTTCTAAGGAACAGAAAATAAACAGAACCATAGCAGGAATTACTGGTGAAGGTCTTTGCTTTGAATGTTCACATAGTTGGTTTCAACACAAAGAATCGAGTTAGAACTACATTATACGACTGAAGGTTAATGGGTTAAAATGAGTTAACAGTATCGTAGGAATATACGACATAAGCTTTGATTTTTATCAGGTCACGGTGGATCACGGTGTAGGATTTTGTCAACAGTCAAAACGTTTGAACCTAGATCGCGTACAGTATAAGCAATATCAAAGAAAAGTTCTGCTTAAGTTACCACATTGTACAGCATTGTAAACTGTATAAACGGCACCATTAGTAGCGGAGCTCTCGCCGGACCAAAGGCCCGGCTGCGCAGCTCCATACTCATAGAACCAGAGAACCATAGAACCCATGGCCGTCATTTTTTATGGTCATGGCTAGCGGAATGTTTCGCGGGCGCGTTGTGTGTCCGCCGCTGTCGTCCGCCGCCGTCGCTTAGGGCTATTAACTCGCGGGCGCGTAGACCGTCGCAAAACATGCGCGTATGACGCCACACCGGGATCTTTGCAATTTTCACGTCACCTGGGAAAACACTGCTGTGTTTTAACGGAGAAAACCGTTTAAATTAAAGTCGTTATTCTCCTGAATTTTTTCGCGGTTTGCTACTCAAGACAGGGATACTAATTATGGGATACTCAGAAGCCGCTATAGTGGAAATAGAAGAGCTTTCAGAGATAAAATCTTGCTTCGAGGATGGGAGCAATGCGGGAAGATGTTTGTCACTTCGGGTTTCAGAACTGAAGAAGCGGAGATTTAAACAATTTCCAAGCAGTGGATGGACTTAAAGGTAAAACAAAATACATTTTTCGATGGGAATTTATGTTGATATCAATCTGTGATTGACTTTTTTGTGTTCTCGCTAGTTTTCGGGAGAATTGTTTATAACACTCGCTCAATTAAATTCAGTTGCTTTGATTTCTTTCACCGGAGACATCTCGGCCTCTTAATGGTTCGCGTTTTGCTTTTAAACACAAACTTATGGAGATTTGAATTAATTTTTTCGAAAGAAGATTGTGTTGTCCATTTTTATGTGTTTGTTCATTCATTACATAGGTTGAAAAGCGATTTTATGTAAACAAAACAAAACAAGACTTGGATACTTCACACGCGTGGTCTTATGCAAATATGTTTGTGTATTTTTTGCAATTTTGATTTCCAAATCAGTTTCTCGGACAATTTTTATAAGCAGCAGGTGTATTTTATTTGGAAATTAGTCGTACTAATTATTCTAGACGGAGAAAAAGTTGTTTTTGTGAACTTTTGTACGGTCTAAATGTACTGTGCAAACGGTCGCGTAAGTCTGTTTTTGAGAATTTCTAAAATTAAAAGATAGGCCCGGTCGTCAATTTTATTCTTGTGCTTCCGACCTTTCACCTCAGTTAAGTTTATCGTCGGCTTTCTGTTCAAAGAGCGACGCTGTTAGGCTCAGGCTATCTATATATATTACTGCTCTAAAGGGTCATTTGATTGGTCACATTTTAGGATTTCATCCACAGACTCAAAAGTTAGAACCATCTTGTATAGTATAATAAACAGCACCACAGGAAAGTACTACTCAATAGCTTTCATTTGAATGGTCACACTTTAGGATTCCATCCACAGACTCAAAAAAGTTAGAACCACCTTGTATAGCATAATAAACAGTTCCACAAGAAAGTACTGCTCAATAGCTTTCATTTGTATAGTAACAAAAATGGTCCCATTTTATATATAGAATTTAAACCACAGCGGTGACTCAAAGTTTCGGAACCACCTCTTACGGTATATTAAACAGTTACGTCGCACAGAGGGTTTGCTCGACAGCTTTCATTCGAATGGTCACACTAGGATTGTATACAGAGACTACATTAAAATCAGATTGAAAGTCTTGGAGTCAAAGTTTTTTAAGTTCACTATACCTACCACTTTAATGTCTTTGTGAATACCGTCAAAGTTTGTCAACTCTCGAACACAGGCTCTGAAGTTCGATTCGGTGACATCTTCTGCCCAAACAATCGCTGCATCATGTTTATTTCCTGGACTGTGATAAACAGTTAAAAACACGTATGGTGTGGTTGGGTACACCTAGGAAAAACGTGAAAAATTAGCCACTTGAAACAAGGAAATTAAAATATAAAGGAAAAGACTCATCAAGCTGTTTTTTTTCTTGTTATGCCATATATTACCTGCAATACACGGCGTTTTAGGACATACTGTGAACACTAAGTAACAGTCAGTATGAATATTTAAGTGGCAGAAAACTTCATGGATGGATTTCTAATTCAGCGAATTTGTGCCATTTTTGCTTTAATTCTAGAAAATAGAATTAAACTTACTAACTTGTTCTATTAAAGTTATAGACTACTTTTTATTAACGGCTTTCCAGTTCAAGATAACAAGCATGGCGTAACTTGTGCAACTACGAAACTATTATTGGCTTTGGTTACGGATGGCCATAATAGAAATTTCAACTTTTGAAGTTAAAAAATGTTGGTTGATTTGTCCCTCTTTCGAGGAATCACTTGATGTTTTTCAATAAAATATTCCATACAGTGTTGAACAAGAATACACCATGTTCGGGAGACGACACGCAAACTTATAAGTGGAGTGGGGAGGTACTCTATATTTTGGGCGAGTGTGTGCCGCTGTGACTCGGAAACCCCCTATACCAGACCATTTTCATTTTGCAATCCTATGCTAGACTAGACACCTAAAATCCCTACCCTATCCCTACCCCTATTGGTACAAGTGGGGGGGGGGGGGGGCGTTTATTGCAACCCCTCCCTGGGTTTTTGCGATGTTACCAAAATTTCGGAAATATTTTCCAACTAATAGATGGATCGTGATGCACTCTACAGGATCACCGATAAGGTAAATATTATGGGTTGTGGTGCCGCTGGGGTCCGTGATGTCACCCAAAATGGCCGCTAAGACGGCCGCCATCTAGGATATTACTAAAAAGTCAAATTTATCATAATATTGGTTATATTTTTTGGTGGAGTTGTAAAGATAATGGAACATTTTGCTACTTTGGGTAGCATTTTATATGTTTTGTCACCGAAAGATGAAAAAACGCATTCAAAATGCTACTTATGACGTCATATCTCGTTAGCATAGCAACCGAATATCGCCAAACTTCACTAAAATGTGTCTCAAGGATAAACAAACAGCTGCTGAATACAGCATGCGCTAACCATAAATGGTCTTGAAAAAAATCGGAGAAAAACCTTATTTAGGGAAGGCTCTTTCTCTTCCGAGATTTATCTCCTATTCTAGACTTAATTCTTCATACCACTGATCAGTTCCCCAGAAACTATTCTAGACCAAAACTCTCTGAATATTGTAGCCTAACCCAGACTAAACCATACCCTTCACAGTGGCAAATACCCATATAGCTTATGAGAATACCCCTCCTCCCCTCCCCGGGGTTTTATTTACCTTCGTGTATGTGTGTTTGACGCATTGGCTTCCGGAAGTGAACAAAGGAATAGACTGACTGGCTGAATAACCATTGTCCTCTGCAACAGTTTGATATGCCATCCACTGTAAAGATATCGTTCGATTACCTTCGGTGATCGCTGTCGTTGTGCCCACACATCCTATAAATCTGTAGCAAAACAATTGGTGATTTTCAATAAAATATTACTGAATTTGAGAATAATTTCTCCAATTATAAATATGAAGACGAATTATATTAGGACGGACCACTCTACGACCAATCTTTGAAGTTTTCTGTTGAGAGGAAATAGGCATCCAAGAAACCTTGCGTCTTCGTTTTCCTTCTATAAATATAAATTTATAGACGAATTACTCATATGTCACGTCTTCAAGATTGACGAATCAGCCGAAGACGAATTTTGTCCCATAATTCGTCTTAGACGGAAAAATTCGTCTCAGTATAAATTCGGCCAATTTCTAAGCAAACATGTAAGATCTTAATTCTGAGACGGCGGGAAGGGGATATTCTTCCCCACAAATAAAAATAAAGTTCTTCAAATATCTAGCTCTCAAAAGTGAGTTTTGCATCCCGAATCTACTGTTAGGAAAGTCGATTTTTCAAGCCTCCTCTTCTTCCCCCCCCCCCCCCCCCCCCCCTGGGAAAACCACATGGCTAATTTGCATATAACGTAAAAACTGGGCCAGTGAAATAGTTATGCCCATAATCAAAAGTATAATACACGTTCATTTTTCTCTTGTGCTCTTACCCAGATATAGTGATATTTCCGGTCGACGTAACTGCGACACTGTATATCGGAGACCTTAAACGCAGCTGCACACGAACATCACCGGAGGCGAACGCAGGATTGAATTGAAAACCTTTACACTTGTAACTCCGGCCTTTAGCAACAGTTATAGGCCCAGATCCGAAAATCATCCCATCTGATGGTGTCGTCCCTAAAAATAAAAAGGAAAAGAAAAATAGTTTTTTCATTGCAGAAGAAATCTTACTTGCGGATTGGTGAATAGACGTCACCATGGCGCGAAACTTAGGTGCAAATTGCTGCTTTTGTTAGTAACTGCACTGATTAGAGCTGTTTTCAATTGAGTATCGAAAGTAATTACACAATTGCTTTGGTTTTGCATTGTTACGCTTTGTGATTAGCTAAAAAATCTCGCGCCACTTTCTCGACCAATCAGAAGTAAAACCAAAACCAATCGTGCCTTGCTCGCACACGTTTTCCAGCGCTTGGCGCCGCCGACATGTAACTGCTTCGAGCTCTGATTGGTTCATTGGATTGTTTACGACTGTTGTGATTGGTCAGAGTAATTACTTTGGTTTTGGTTTTACCACACTCAATTGAAAACTGCTCTAACACTGCGGGTTTAGGCATTGGATAAACTGAACTGACTAACAAATAAGTGTTAGTTGGCATAATCACCGAAGACGCCGAACTCTTTTACTACCAGATTTCTAAAAGTTTAAGTGTAAGTTGTTCAGCAACACGGCTAAAGCTAGAAAGCGCACGCCTTGAGTAAACGCTTAAATTTCGAAACAGGCTAAGCTGGATATGTTATTCCCAAAAATTAGAATGAAGTTTGTGCCAACTCATGCGCACAAATTCTAATAAAAGTGAACTTAAAAGACGTGGATATTTTCCAACTTTGTTAATTTTCGCATAGACGCACCGTCTTCTAAAAATCTTAGCCCCGTTTTGTTCATGAAACTAATTGATACGTGTCTAATGTGCATAGACAAACCTGAAGTTAGTCCAAAGATGACAGCACCAAGTGCGATAGCCCCAACAATGGATCGTAGAAGACTCATAGTAAAGCAAACTCTAACAGCAAACAACCAACTGACATCGACGAGGGAAGACAGAAAGTGCAGCTGACCTGAAAAATTCCTCTCCTTAAATAGCTGACCGACAAAAAAACATGTGGCCAACAAATGCCGGCCATTATGAAAAAGGTGCGAAACGCACGAGACCATATAATGCAAAGTTTTCAAAATAAAGAAGAATAGAAGTCCGAGCGATGCATATTCAAATCTATACAAATGTAGATGTTTATGTTGAAATCTTTTCACACTAAGGTGTGAATAAGCATTGCTAAACGTGACGGTTTGTTGAATAATAACTATTAATTAATTAATTAATTAATTAATTCACATACTTGTCACCAAAAACATGTTCTAAAGATGAAAAAAATCTTGTAGAAATTGAAGCGACAAACGTAAAAAGGAGGTATGGTTTCGATAATGAAAATAAAATTATTATTTCCGTAATGTTTAATTATAATTAAAGAACACAGATGGAAGACTAGAGAGTTTATAGATTTTTTTATCTGGTCAAGGTTTTTGCAACAGCAAGTGTGTACCGAAAAGTTTTTGTCTCCGCATAAATATGCGGAAACGTCAAAACCGTTTCGTGCGAAGGAAAGTGGTAAGATTGGCGCACGAGACGTGCTATTACGTCACGAATTAAGTTCTGGCACACATGTGTGAACTTATAATACGTGCGAAAAGTTATCTTTTGGGGTTATTTACTAGACTAAGGCCCGGTTCAGACGCCGAACTTTTCATGAGCCGAACTTAATTCGAATTTGGACCGACCCAAATTAACAAAAGTACGCCTGTTGATTCAGACGCCGAACTTAATTAGCCGAACTTAATTCAGTTTGAAGAGAAACAAATGGAAAGGTGAGCGATTTTCAGGCAAAGATGTCAGAACACGCACCAGTCGTCATAATAATTTATGCATTAGGTTCGGCTCATGAAAAGTTCGGCGTCTGAATCAAAGCCGTTCCAAAGCCGAAATTCCCGGCTGAGCCAGGCGAAAAGAACGGCTCAGCCGTTCCAAATTCAAATAGCCGTTCTTAATTGATTCAGACGCCGAACTTTTCATGTACTTAATTCAAGGTATTAGGTTCGGCTCATGAAAAGTTCGGCGTCTGAACCGGGCCTAAGTGAAAACAGATTCGATGTTTCTTCTTACCAAGAACCCGGAGAAAACAATTATCATTACTACTACGAAGACGAAGAAGGCGAAGAAGAAGAAAGCGACGAAGAAGAGGAATATTATCGACACCGTCGCCAAAGGAGAAGAGGTAAAAATGATACCATGCGATGTAAATTTAAAACCCAAAATTTTGGGGGAAAATATTCTCCGAAAATAAAGCTGTCCGAAGTTTTTGGCGTTGCGAAATTGTGGCAAACCCGTGGATATACCCGCATATTTGGGAAAGATATCAGTTCGACTGCTATCCTGTCTTTGAAGTCACACTTGGACTGAAAACTTCGAACTACATTTTACAATGCAAACATAAGCAATCTATATAAACAGCAGTAATAGTGTTAACTGCTTGAATCGACCAGAAAATACCGGAGCCTTGGTCACGGGGGTCAGTTTAACAATGAAAACTTCCGCAATGACCGGGTAAAAGGGCTAAATTTAACACGCATAAATGTTAAATTCCCCGCCCATTCCAGGTGGTCCGGGCGTGGGGGTTTCAATTGACTAGCCGCATAAAACAGTATTTCACAAACAGTTAGCTAGTAGGTCGATTACATATTGCAGATGAGGCGTTAGCCTGCGTAACAGACACTTTTGGGAGTGCTCGAGCGGGTTGCGTCCCAAACCGCGCTTGAGTACCTCTAAAAGCGTCTGTTGGCTGATATAGGCGGATATAGGCTTATATAGGCGGATATATGCATGCTGATGAGGCAATCGTTGTAAACAAACATTCGCCCACAGCTACGAAGCCGAGAACACCGGAGACTTTCCTTCTCCTTCAATGATTCAACCTGCAGTCTTAATTGAAAACAAATAATTGAAGCAATGACAGCAGTCGATCAGTTGTCCTGATCGGTTAATTTCTTTCCATTGTCCGAACCTTTGACCTGGAAACAACATGTTTGTAATTCCGAGTTTGTTTCATTTGTAGGTTTGATTCTACGGTGTTGTTGTCTATTCTTCATGTTGGCAATAATTATCATCCTATTCATGTTGTTATACCCTAAAGAAGATCTTGGAAAAGACATTATCGGTAGGTGATTGATCGGTACGAAATTGGATTTAAAGGAAAGATATCACGGTTGTTTCCATACTAAACTGGTGCTTTCAAATATTTGTGACTACGTTTATAGCCTAAGTACATTGATCCAAACGAATTACTTAGACAAAAAAGGCCTTTTGCCAAACAAAATTATCAAGAATCAAAGGCTTTTTTTTTACGTGAGTTGATAATTTTTCCTACGGGCCAACAATAAATTCGCTTCAGCACTCACAACTGTAATCCGTTTCAATCGTCCTCGAAATTAAGCCATCAGTACCGCATTTATAGCGTTTAATGCAGAATTGTGATTGAATTATTGGTACCAATTAATATTTTTGAATTGTTAACGGTTTTCAGCCGAGCAATGGAAAAAAAGTACGCAAGCATGCGCAGAGCGTGATACAATCCAATCAATGGGCCGGGACGAGGCTCACATGGTTTTAATACGTTTCCATGACAACCATGTTTTGACAGGCATATTTATCCAATTTAAAATTTCCTGGCCGGGGGGGAGGGGGTGCCCGCGCTACCTTTTAACATTCATAACTTCTTTAATATGTATTCAAACGCCATCAAACTTTGTGACTTTTCCTAAAATTTATCTGGCAACAATTTCATGGGATTTTATTGATCACATGACTTGATGTTTCCATGGCAACAAATTTTACCTTTGAATGAAAAAAAAAAGTTTATTGGTATAACTTTTACATTTATACGTCATTTAGCGTATATTGATTGGTTTTGATTAATTTTGAGTCAATTTGGACGGTTTTTAAAGAGGCCATATAACTAATTATGTCATATGACGTCATCGCTCTATTGTGCGGACCGCAGAGGAGACAGTTTTGGACGTACTATGGTACTCTAGGTTTCATTGTCATAGCCTTAATGTTCTTGAAGTTACGAGAGGGGGAGGGCACATTCCCCCAGGCTCAGAAACTCAAAAAAAGCCCAGACAAAATTGGGTTAAAGCCTGCTAAATTATCATGAAAAGTAATGGAAGCAAAGAAATCATCTAAACAGACAAAAAACGGCTAAAAACATCAAGTTTTCACGAGAATGGAAATTTTGATTTCTCGGAATCTTGACCGACGTCTGTCACGAAATTAAATCCATTTCCCGATTGCGCTGGTAAAATCCTAAAAAAAGTGCTGGCAAAAATGGCTAAAAAGTGCTCAAAATCTCAAAATAGTGCTCAAAAGCTCAGCCTCTAAGCTTTTTCGTAAATATGTCAATTTTTACTGAAGTAATTAACCTTACAATCTATTTTGCGTGGTGTTATTCGACAGGTTGTCACGAATTGTTGAAAAAATATAGAACAATAATATTTTAAGTTACTTCACATGGAACGACAAACGTAACAATGCTTTATCACGTGCATAATAAAATTTGAAGATTCTTACTTCTGTTTTCACGCTCAATAAGGATCAGACCACATGCCCTTCCATGACAACAGTCTTTTATTTTTGACAACATTATTACTTATTCAAATTTATGTCCTGCTCGAAATTTGCTCGAAGCGTGAAATATTGCTCAAATGTTGCCCAAAGTGCGAAAAAGTGCTCAAGGGTGCTCAAAATGTCAAATAGTGCTCCAATCTCAAAAAAGTGATCAAAAGGTACTCAGCGCAATCGGGAAAGGCCTACATCCATCCTACACTCTGTATAGGTAATACAATGGTTTATGTGGGATTAATATCCCTCGAGTTAAAATATCACACACTTGCTAATGGCCCTTATAGTAGATGAGTACGCCACACCAACATATCAGCGGTTTCTCGCTTTCTTGACCCCATAGTCTCGTTTTGAACAACAACAAACAACAACAACAACAACCTTTATTCATGTGTCAATTCTAAAATAGCAATTATACAACCACTAACTGGGGACACTAAATACTACCTAAAAATATTTAAGAATTTAACTGGTAAAATTATATATAATATGTACAGTTTAAAATCTAACCTAAGTCTTACATAAAAGGCAGTTGTCGGCACATTTACTATCAGTCAATTTAGAAACAAGGTCTATTCTACGTATGTAACATTTAAACGATGATATGGATGTCAGTTCCCTTACATTTCTTGGTACAATTGCCCATATTTTGGGTCCCATATATCTAAGCGAATGTTTTCCAAAAGTGACAGTATTAAATCCAGGTATACCAAAGTCATTATTACGCAGTGTGTGCTTAAGTTGTGGAATTTGAAAAAGGCTACATATGTAATTAGGAGATAAATTGTTCTTTACCTTATACATAAGGATGGCTATATCCTGTAGTCTTCTGTTCTGCAGTGTACTTAGGTTAGCCATGTCTAATAATTTATCATAACTACTCCCCTTATCACAGTAAACTGCCCTGAGTGCCCTTTCTTGAATACGTTCCAATTTTCTAATATCACTCGCCCTACAAAAATGCCAGACAAGATGGCTGTATGTCAAATAAGGAAGAATGGCTGCCTTAAACAACTTCAGCTTGGTGTCTGTTGGTATCATATTCCTGAGCCTCATCAGGACTCCAACGTTAACACGCTGGCTACTCCTCTTACAAATGTTAGCAATGTGTTCATCAAATTGAAGCCTATTGTCTATATACACCCCAAGAAGTTTTAAACACTTGGTAGATTTAACTTCATTATCATCAATTATAATACTATCCATATCATTATTTTTATTTCCAAGTGTCATTGTCTGATACTTGTCATAGTTCCCTTTTAAGAAATTCGATTTATACCATCTGGAGGCTAATTCGGCACTTGCTATTAACTTATCATACACCTCCGTAACAGTACTGCCTGCAGCATGGAACTGGTGGTCGTCTGCATACATATTGATATTAGAATTTGAATTTACACTGTATGTCAGATCATTTTGGAACATGTTCCATATCAATGGTCCAAATGCGGAACCCTGTGGACATCCCCTTGACCCCCTCTCCCACTCACTCACTATGGATCCCAACTTCACCCTATTGTACCGATCAGTGAAGTAGGAGTCCAACAGTTTTAGACTGTTCCCCCGAATACCGTAAGCCTTTAATTTAGCAAGTGTGAGTGGATAGTAGAGGGAATCAAAGGCTTTACTCGTGTCCGTAGAAAGAACACCTACAACTTTATGTTCATCTAAAGATATCTTCCAATTCTCTGTCATAGCCAGTAGAGCTGTTTCACAGCTATGATTTTTCCTATAGGCTGTCAGTTTATCACATAGTTTGTCATTAAAGCTATAATTAAGCTGTTTACTAAGTAGCTGTTCAAAAATCTTTTTTATAGTAACTTGATGTATACGAGAACCTCTGACGACGATGAGCGTAAACATCAAAACGAGACTATAGGGTCAAGAAAGTGGCGTGGCGTACTCATGTACGATAAGGGCCATTAGTCGGGCTGCTTAGCTTCAAGCCAACTGAAGCCTGCCCGACTTATAAATTCACTTTTGTTTCTGAGTAAGAAAAGTTTGTTTCAAGAGTGGTTTTCAAGTGGTTTGTAGCCTGCGGCTAATTCTTTGTGTTTCAAGTATTTTGAGATTAAGAATTTAGAGAACTGGTTAAAAGGTTGGCGCTTTCTCGAATGGCTTCACATTTAGAAACATGTCGTGCTGTAGCGCTTACCGGAATCTTGAACTGAAAAGCCATTTAAGTCGCGTATTATTCACAGATAAAAATTACCACAAAGTGACGTCATATCATTTGACATAGCAAGTCAACGTCATTAACAGATTATCAATATCGTGAAACTGAAAATCAATTTACAACATTTACAACGAAACGAAACATATCAAGTAAAAGGAAGTTACATTATTGCCGGATTTGGCGAGAGTTCCAAACGATAACGATTTCGTTTTCTTTCTTTTCAAGGAACAGATCAGAATGGACCTTGCTTGCACTTGTGATTGCGAAAAAACTGATTAAAGCTTTTAAATGACGTAGTAGCGTGCGTGACGGATCACCTTGTGTGACCGGAAAAAATGACCGAAAAAAATTCATAACAATTGGATTAATTCCCGTGCTTTAGGGGCACTTACATGACCCTAAGGCCCGACTTTACAACTCGTAGCATTCTTGTCTCGACTTTATTTCTCTTACAGATAAAAGCAGAGTGATTTGTTTATTTTAACTTGGAAGTTTTGACTTGTGTGACTCTTTCGTAATGGAAACCAGATTTCACAACAAATTACCACCATGGATAAATAAAGTTTATGGTATTGCATTGCATTGCATTGCATTGCATGGCATGAGCAAGTTCATTTAACTGTCTTTCTAACTTGATTTTTAAATCGTTAATTTCCAAAGCATTTTCATTAAGGCCCTGTCACACTATTGCGTATTAAAGAAACGTATGAGTTAAGTATGAAAATTGATGAAATAATTTTCATACGCACAAAATTCCCTTGAAAATACAGCGTATGACCAGCGTACTTGACGTACCTCTAGCGTAACTCTAGCGTATTCAGCGTATGCTAGCGTATGCTTAGCGTATAAACCATACGTCCGAATACACACAATTTTTTTAAGCATGCTTTAAAAAAAAAATGTTCTGCCTCGCCGTATGCCAGCGTATGCCACCGTATGCGACCGTGCTTGAAACGTATACAACCTATGCCTAACGTACCCCTAGCGTATGTCAGCGTATACCAGCGTAAGTGTGAGTGATATTTTTCATACGCTGGCATAAGCTAGTACGATACGCAATGGTGTGACAGGGCCATTAGACATCTTGACAGTACAGTATGATTATCTTGTGCATCAAGATGTTGCGTGAACATAATTGATCATGCATTAAGACATGCAGGCAAGCCTTACATTTACTCAGTCCTTTCCCCTTATTTTACCTTTTCATCATTTTTTTTTTAGCTTTGGGTGGTAATTATGATATTGATGGTCAACGACCCATTTACTCCCCCGACCTTCGTTATGGAAAGATCGCTTTTGAAATCCCAAAAGATAAAACCTACAAGTGCAACTTGGCAACATTCTCTCCGCGTTTCACGGCTGAAAACGTTTTTGTTCAAGTAGCGCCGTCTCGATCCAGTTCTATGACGCGCTCCATGCTACAGGCCGTGACAGTCTGGCTCGAGTGGGCCAATTCAACTGGATTTTCGGCTTGTGTAGAAACTTCAGGACCATCGGGTGATATACGGGTAAGTGTCGACTGATCATACGGGTAAAAATCATTTGAAGAGTACAAAAACTGAGAGGGAATACATACTTGCTATTATATAAAGCGTTAGAAAGTGGTTTTCACATGCGGCGCCAGCAAAATTGCAAGAACAGCGGTATATTTATTTTACCTTAAAAACTGCACGGGGATATAATATGCTTCCACTTATGTTCGTGATCACGCTTGTATCGCAGTGATTCTAGTGAAAACAGGATTGGGAGTCGACCACAGCCTTAGTCGATTCGATTCAGTTCGAGTGTATTGGACAACCCTCAGAAAACACGGGCGCGAAAAAAACCTGTCACGAGTTAACACGACGCGCGTTGCATTTCCTCTCAGTGGGAGACTTTCGCGTATTCGCGTGCGTCTTGCTCCAACGACCCCACCTTCTGCGTCCAGCTTCCCACCCTCCCCTCCCTCCAACGCCGTCCCCATTGGCAAGACAGTTGACCATTACATATCACGGGCTCAATGTTTACGGCTGATCGACCAAGTGAAAATTTCATATTTTCCCTGTACGCCATAACTCGTTCAACGCTAGGCGAATTTACGAGTTAAAAACGGACCGTTTGTGGGTTACATGAGAATGGCATTAATAAACTAGCTCGATCTGCTTATGATTGCCAATCGATGAAAACCGGGCTTAAATACCAGTGGATACAATGTGCTAGTTTAGCACACCTTAAAGAATCTGACCCACCCAGTTTGCATTGCGCGCCTACGTTGGTTCATCCGCAATTTTCAGAGCCCCCGAAAGTCCATACTGTGTTGTAGATGAGAAATTCACTCGTGAAAGAGGTGATATGCTTGCCCAAATATGGAATACAGCCGTATCAAAACAATAAGAGAAGCGCGCAATGCAAACTGTGTGGGTCAGACTCTTTAAGCTTGGCATTCATTTTGTCACTCCTATACATGCATTTTTTTTATACCTCTTCCAGATAGTGAACATGCACTGGCTGGCGTTTCGAGGACAGCCCACAGGATGTGCGGCGGGAATCGTAGAGATTCCATTTTGGACCACTGGAACGTCTCGCGTTGATATCACGTTCCCTTTGGTGAGTGTTTTTACGTCTGAGAGGGGAATGTGAGTGGGGTAATTTTGAACAAAAATATCCTGCAAGCCTTGAAGCTTTGTTTTTTAGCGAAAAAAATTCCTGCAGCAACACAGGTAAAAAAAGACAAAATCTTTCACCGAAACCGAAGCCATTGTAACTTTCTCGCACGTTATTTCCCGCGCTTGGCGTCTGCTACAAGTGTTTGTTTGGTTCATTTGATTGTCTGCCTCTGTTGTGATTGGTCAAAGTGATTAGTTCGGTTGCTGCCGTTTTGCTGTATTCATTCTATCGTTACATTTTCTTTGTTTTTGTCATCAGAGCCTCATACCAGCGCCAGAGGTTTTTGTCACTCCAATTCATCGCTTCCCGCAAGAAAGGAAGGACGCGGCCTCGGTGTGGAGCGAGGATGTCACACAAAATGGATTTAAGATAATGCTGCGAGAAGTGACGAATTTCAGTGGAGCACACAAGAAAATTCGAGTGGTAAGCTAAGAACACTGAAAATATAACTATTTCAAAACGGTATCACATTCTTCAGCAATAAAAAATGGCTTTCAAGTGAGCCGCATATCATATAGTAACATAATAAAAAACAAGTTCCATTCTACAGCTTATTTCAGTCTGTTAAAATACTTCAATAATCGTGAAGTATTTTGTCACGTGACACACAATAATGTGACGTTTTTGGAGGTCAGTTTCCAGCGATATGCAGTCGTGTTTGTTTCCTAGTAATCCAGAATTCGTTGTTTATTATAATTTTTATTTGATCGTCACATGCAATTCCATAAACCGACTTCAGATAGAACCCCTGGTTTAAAGAACGTGTCCCACAGTCGACCACTCTAGTCATGCACCTAATACCCCCTCCCCCTTAATTATTAATTATTTAGTTACAACAGAAATGATAAAACCTATAATTATAACTTTATTTACTCGTAGCAATGGATTGCTCTTGTTACAACGCCACAAGGTTGGAAAATGCCCGAAAAATCAAAGATCTTGTTTAAAAACACAGGTCCTCCAGCGAAACGTTTGGAGTACAGTTTCTGCGAGGTGAGCGTGTCTTGGAAATCATTCAAGTGATCGTGAAGTACAATACCGAGACATTTGCTTCTTTTTACTTTCAGTGCAGTTGTTTCAACTTAAGGCCTTATAATCATAAATTTCATTCAACTCTTTTTGCTCTTTGAGTGGCTCACACAAATTCGTCGAAATTAAGCGGAATAAAGAGACAGGAGTGCTGAAGTAAACATTAGCATGCGGTAACCTGCAATACACACTTACGACATAAGCTTGAAAGCGAGGCCTAAGGGCCACCAAACCTACCGCAAACTTAAAAAAGTAAATATGGCAGCGGAAACAAGAGCGATTTGTGATTTAGAGATTAAAAATTAACCACAGAAGATATTCCTGGAGCAGTTATAGTAAATGAAAGTCAGTTGAAAAGTGGACGGTGGAGAAGCTAACTTTCGGTAAGGATCCTTCGGAAATACATGAAACGTCAAGTCTTTCCTATTATCCGAACGATTATAACAAAGCGCAGCGGCACAGCATTTGAGAGTTTTTTTATCGTAGTTATAGGCTGCGCTTCTGACATTTTAATGGCGATGTGGCCCTTAGGCCTCGCTTTCATGCTTATGTCGTATCAGAGCAGAATTTTCAGCAGCCGTGTTCCTTATGTATATGAGCAGTTGTTGAGTAGTTATTTCAGATTGAACAACGGTTTGAAACAAATAAACAGCATGCTATTTAATTAACCCTAAATTGTTCTACCGTGATAACATACATGATACTGCATATTTTGTATTTTACCGAATACTGATTTTCATGATAGAGCAGTTTTCAATTGAGTGCTGGAAAACCAAAACCAAATTAATTACTCTGGCCAATCATAACAGACGCAGACAATCCAACGAACAATCAGAACTCGAAGCAAAAACATGTAGCCGGCGCCAAGCGCGGGAAAACACGTGCAAGCAAGTCACGATTGGTTGAGAAAATGACGTGAGATTTTGTAGCCAATCACAGAGCATAGAAATGCAAAACCAACACAATCATGAAATTACCTTCGACAGTCAACTGAATACAGCTCTATCGTTGTATTTACAGGATGTTGCATTCAAGCAGCCCTTTTACCAGACACCTGTTCTATTGCTCAGTCCGAGTCACAAGTTCAACAAAGGCAATTTGCAGTCAATTGATCCTGAAAATAATGCGATCACTTCATGGGTGGAGGTATGTTTACGGGTTGTAACAAGAACTGTAGTCAGTGCGTTCTCTAACGTCGAACGCATACTAATTGCCTTCGACCATGTCGACGAAGGGCAATGCTTACTAGTTTGGTGGTCAAGCGAAGCGCTTTAAGGTGTTTCCGTTTAAAGGACAGCCACGAAATTACAGTGACCTCACCAAATTGGTATACATTCTTTCTCGTCGACGCATAAACTGCATTTTTTTCGCCCTTAACCCGGCAAGCGAGAGAGGCCTAAAACCTCGGAAGCGTGGACTGTCGCTCGCGAGCCTTGTACCTTTCGTTAGGGCCGATTTACACGGTACAACTTTGTTGCATGCGACACGCTTACGGCATGCTTACGACATGACTTGAGCTGATTTACACGGAGTAATTCGTGTTGTAAGCATGCCGTTAGCATGTTTTAAGCGTGTCGCATGCGACAAAGTTGTACCGTGTAAATCGGCCCATAGAAGACCACAGGCTTTCGTACGATAGACCAATCAAAAAATACGGACAATTTTATTGTTGCAACATTGGTCCTGTTAAGTTGGCAAAAAAACGTTCGATTAACTTTCTTAAAACCAGTGTAGTGTGCAAATATAGTATAAAGTAGTTTGGTAGGTTTAAAAAAGAGCTTTTTAATATGAAATCTTTGTGTACAAGGCTGAAACTCACAAACAGATTTATCGCAACTCCCGAAGACATAGTTTCTAATATTATTCCACATTGATGATGTCTTTGCAAACGCACCCTTCTCTTGGCCACAACCTCATTTTTAACTTATAAAAGCATCCCGTCCACTCACTTTTATTTAGTCCCTTGTTACTAACTTGCCCGTTTCCCATTTTGTTGTGAAGAACCTTGACAAAATTGGATTCACAGCTTGTGTAAAGGACTTGCAGCCATTCGAAAAACATCACGATCCCATAACTGTTCACTACATTGCTTTTGGAGGTAAGGGAGAATCGATTTAACCGCCTTTATGCCTGGATTAATCCTTTCGCCCTTTCTTGATGTTTCATACGTTTATGTATTTTTCTTGCCTGTGGATGAGATGCATTCTCTTTTTCGGATCGACAATGATTTTGTCGATTCGTACGACTCGTACGAGTCGACAACCTTGCAGCAGGGCCCAACTAGCAAACATGTTGAATAATAAGTGTCCCTAATGAGATGCATTCTTCAGATCGACAGTTCTCTTTTTTGGGTCGTAACAAGTTGTCGACCCGTACAGGTGGAAAACTGTCTTTTTTGGGTCGTATCAGGTCGAGAGTATTGGACAACCCTCAATTTTTTTCCAATTTTACCCCTAAAACGCCATTTCCGGCATTCCTGAGAGTCGAAATGCGTTTGTTAAGTCAAAAACCTGACAATCAGTCAATTTGTGGAAGTGAAACAACTACGTATAAAACAGTTTTATTCAGTTATTCAAACTCCGCCCGTAAACTTTATACCGTAATTTTTTCGTCAATTTACACTATTTTTCGATAATTTTTTTTGGATGAAAGTTCATTTTGTAAACTTTTGGACGCCCAAAAAAAATTTCAATAAAATGGTCGATCCGAAGGTATACGGTAACCTTAATAGAGGCGTCCCTTCAATAGAGGTGATAATTACAAAGATTATATGAGCGTTTTGCTAGCCGAGGCCAGGAGAAGTGTCCCCTTAATAGAGGTGTCCCTTTAATAGAGGTGATAATTACAAAGATTATATGAGCGTTTTGCTAGCCGAGGCCAGGAGAAGTGTCCCCTTAATAGAGGTGTCCCTTTAATAAAGGTGATAATTACAAAGGTTATATGAGTGTTTTGTTAGCCGAGGCCAGGAGGAATGTCCCCTTAATAGAGGTGTCCCTTTAATAAAGGTGATACAAAGGTTATATGAGTGTTTTGCCGGTCGGGATCATGAGAAGTGTCCCCTTAACCCTATTCAGCCTGGGGGGAGGGGTGCACAAAGTGCCCGTGCTAACTTTCAACATTCATAACTTCTTTAATATGTATTTATGTATTCAAACGCCATCAAACTTTGTGTCTTTTCCTAAAATTTATCTGGCAACAATTTCATATGACAATTTATTGACCACGTGACTTGATGTTTCCATGGCAACAAGATTTTGACAGCCATGTTTTTTGAAATTTGCATATTTGTACCTTTGAATGAAGAAAAACAATGTTTATTGGTATAACTTGTATATTTTTACTTCATTTAGCGTTTATTTATTGGTTTTGATTAATTTTGAGTCAATTTGGACGGTTTTTAAGAGGTTTTAAACAATTTCAGAAATCCAAGATGGCGGATCCAAGATGGCGGCCGTATAACTAATTACCTAATAACTACGTCATATGACGTCATCGTTCCATTTTGCGGACCACAAAGGAGACAGTTTTGGACCTACTATGTACCCTCTCGGTTTCATTGTCATAGCCTTAATGTTCTTGAAGTTACGAGGGGGGCACAATGTGCCCTCCCCCAGGCTCGTGTCAAAAAAAGCCCAGGCTGAATAGGGTTAATGGAGGTGTCCCAAAGTAGAGGCTTCACTGTAGATTGCTTGTACAGCATCAGCAGTTTCTCATCACTGTTTTTTCCCTTTAGATCTAGATCCTTGCGACAAATTCCATTGTTCATTTTACGCCAAGTGTAAGGCGTATAGTCCATATAATGCCACTTGCGTTTGTAACGAGGACATACCCAATTATGAAGACGAGTTGTGTTCAAATGACAGGGTTACCTACCAGAATTTAGCAGCTTTAGAGCAGGAGTCGTGTTTGAAGAGCAAGAAAATAACGATGACGGGTCCTGGAAGTTGTGAACGTGAGTTTCGTTATTATTGTAAAAAATATAGTAATAGCATTTGGCCAAAAAGCTGAAAACGAATTGACACTATGATTGAAGCAATCAAACCGGTGCCAAGCGCAAGCGCGGGAAATATTGCTACCGATGCAAAGCGCGGGAAAGGAACACGCAACTGGAATCAAGCCCACTTAAACATGCAACCGGTAGCAAGCGTAGGAATACTTGTAACTGGTGCCCAGCGCGGAAAAAACGTGCAACTGTACTTGTGTCAAGCACGGGAAAACATGCGACTGGTGTCCAACGCAGGAAAACGTAATCTCGTGTTCAGGGGTCAATTCAATAAAACTTTTACAAGTGTAATTTACAAGTATAGCCATTGTTTCAGAGGTTGAAACAATAGCACTTGTAAATTACAAATTTAAAAGTTTAATAAAATTGTGGTTGCGAGCTGATGACGAGCTCTGACACAATAGGATGCGCTAACACTTATGATTGGCTCTTGACTCAACCTCGCGCTCCATCTCGAGCTAAGAAACTCGGGTTCTAATTTAAGGCCCTAAAATTTAAACAGTCTAGAGTGTTGGATATTTCCTGGTGTTGCGGAAGCCATTGTTGGTTAGCTTTTGTGTTGTGGTGTGGGTATTGTTCAGTGTCTTTTGAATCTTTTGTTTTACGTCATTTAGTGATCACACCATCCGCAACACTAAGAAACTACCAGAGTGTTTCATCAACTTAATTGTCTGATTATTTATTATTTATCAGGATGTAGGGGACGATACTCTCGGCAGCAGCCACGCAGGTCTTTAGCACCTCGAATTTCATTGGACCTGGGTATCACGCAGCTCCGTTGTTTTCAGGGCTAGGGTCCATTGTTGTGTTGTTTGTTTAATTGTTTTCTCAGTCAATCAGAGAAGACCTTTATGGGCGTCAAAAACTGCGAATCGACTTTGGAAGATTTTAAATCACACGCCTGACTATCTGCCCCTGCTGATCTTTTGAAGTTATAAATTTGTTCATCTCATTTGTTTTATTACTTCCTTTTCTTTCAACAGCGTTTTTATTCTTTCGAGGCCGTACATATGTGTATCTTGGAAAATCAGAAGCTCAGTGTCGGCAAGTAACACTCAATAACTCTCTTTTCCTCGCACACAAATTTGTTCACGTGCAGCTATCTGCCAATTTCTTCAACACATCCGGGCAATTCACGCATGAAGCCGTGGTGGCCTGGACTGAAGATGTTTCATCTTCAAAATTTTTCGTTTGCGCGCTGACTGCCGGGAGACTCGACCGCTTGCCTCCTGATGGTGGGCTTACCTTTGTGGATTTTATGGTGTATCAAGGGAATCCCGTGGGTTCAGTTACGGGGCACGAGGTTTTGCCAAGTTGGTGGGATGGTACAACTTGTAAGGAGATTACCCTGCCACAGGTAATGCGTAAGTTCCATTGTTTGTTTACAGTTCCCTATTTTCCCGTGTGTTGGTTCGACCGATCGTTGAGTCCGTTTAACAGCCATCTTAAGCCCGGTTTCCATATGATCGCTACGATCGCTACGATCGTTGCGATCGCTGCGATCACTGAAAAAAAAAAACAGTTCAGCGATCGCAGCGATTGATGGCGATCGAGGGAACCTGGGGCTGACAAAATCGTTCGCGCCATTCTTGAAATTCAACATGGCGGCTGTGAATCGTCGACTCTTACTTGAAGCTTGTTTTTAAAATTTGTTATAAAGACAGTCGTATCTTTGCACTTCTTCCATAAAGAGGGCCAAATCGCACCCTTTCTCAGCGTTCGTGTTGGCAGCCATCTTGAAATGAGTGAGCGTACGAAGTGCATCCTGTATTTTTGCTGTCGCTGCGATCGCTGCGATCGCTGGAGAGTGGTTTCCATATGATCGCTGCGATCGTCGCGATCGCCGAGATAAAATCACAGCGATCGCAGCGATCGTTGTCGCTGCCATCGCTACGATCGCCGGAGAGTGGTTTCCATATGATCGCTACGATCGCTGAACTTTCTTTCAGCGATCGCAGCGATCGTAGCGATCATATGGAAACCGGGCTTAAAATGTCACGGCTCGATAAAAACTGAGGAGAGTACAAAAACTACTCAGGGGGTCGGATGAAAGTGAACATAGCGATTATCGCGCCTTGGCATTTAAGATGGCGGCTAAACTAACTGCACGATCGAACTCGGCAAACACACGACTGCGAAGAGTCTATGTCGACTATTTTTTGCGGCATCATAGTTAAAGAAAATGGGTAAATCTTCTGACTCGTTCCCAGTCGTCTCTTTAGGCAATACTCGCGTTCAGCTTGCGCAGGAGTAATAGGCTCCTGGCTTGCGGGCGCATCGCCCGCGGAGATTCCAGTCTTTTTACGGACATCATGTCATGGGACATTTTTGTCGATCACCCGTGTCTGTTTCCAACGTTTGTTTGTCCGAGGGAAAACATAACTTTGTAGAGTTCAAAATGAAAAGAATAATATAACATAAAACTATATTTCAGAATGGCATTCTAAAAACGCTTGCCATGCTTTTAAATAGTTTATGCTCAATAATTTTTCTTTCCAGAAAGAAGTACAATGTATGAATTAGACATACTGTGTTATTATAAAGCTATCCCGACCGCTTCCATTTGACGTACGTCTTATTTTTTTTCTTCTTTACTAGTAACATCAGAAACCCATTAGTGGGTTGAAGTGGCAACTGTCTCTTGTACGCTTCAAAACAAGCCTCCGATTATTCAATTTGCTAAGAAGTTGTTACAGCCATATTTGGAAAATCAAAATAAAAATATTAACCAAACAATTCGCTAGAACAACTTACTTCCAATCTCGAGGGACCGAAGGGTTTCCAAATATGGTACTAAGCTGAATGAATATTCAGAAACTGTGAATGCGCGTTATACGTTTCAACCCACTTATGGGTTTCTGATAACATCCAATTTCTCCTTACTTCGCCAGTTAGGGGAGGAGAGGATCAAATGATCACTGATATCTTTATTGGCAGTCAGTAAGGATAATTAATATTAAGATAGTAGATCAGTTTTCAATTGAGTATCGAAAGTAATTACACAATTGCTTTGGTTTTGCATTGCTACGCTTTGTGATTGGCTAAAAAATCTCGCGCCACTTTCTCGACCAATCAGAAGTAAAACCAAAACCAATCGTGACTTGCTCGCACGCGTTTTCCAGCGCTTTGCGCCGGTGACATGTAATTGCTTCGAGCTCTGATTGGTTCATTGGATTGTTTACGACTGCTGTGATTGGTCAAAGTAATTACTTTGGTTTTGGTTTTCATTCACTCAAATGAAAACTGCTCTAAAACAGCAGTGATGACAAATCTTTGACAAATTTACCGTTGATGCCCATTTTAACTCGTGAATAGGCGAAGCGATGAACGAGTTACAGCAGTAGAACAAAGAACAAAATTTCACTCGATCGGTCTATAGGCTGTTAAGGCAGGGGTGCACGTCAATTTGAATGAAATTTCAAGAGGTTTAAAGAAAGGACATAAGAAAGAAAACGAGTTTTGAAACACCAATAGACAGTTGATACCCATGCAAGAGCACCCCAGGTTTCTAGTCAGGGACTAACTTGGTGTCCATCTATAAATTATTAAATACAAATTCTAATTTTAAAACTTCACTAAATCTTCAGAATTTCTTATTTCTTTTAATTTTACAAATCCTTTGAGAAAAACTATTTCCTCCCAAACATACCAAAAAACGCAGAAAGCTTTCGAATTTCTTGAAACGTGAACGAGATATTGCCATTAAAGCCATGTCAAGTGGCGAAAAAATGGCGTTCGTGTGAACCCCCGCCTTAATATGAGCCCGCGATTTGCAATAGTCACGTGCCTTACCCATGGGGACGGCGTTGAAGAGAGGGTGGGGAGGTGGACGCAGGGGGTGGGTGTCGGTGAAATAAAACGTCTAGGAGAGGGGAGGCTCCGAATGTTTTATATTCACGAGTTGGCTCACAAGAGTCTGATTTTTCAGTTTTAAAATTTCTCTAAAGAAACATACCAAGGAAAGAGGGCAGGGTATTTCTTTCTCTCACATTGAAGCTTTGTTTCTGTTTATTTTCAGGGTAAGTTTTCACAGCCTCCCTATGTTCTGGTCTCCAGTGAACATACTTACAGACATCGCAAACATGACGCTGCCACTGTCTGGGCCGAGAACATTGAAACGGGGAAATTCACAGTGTGCTTGCGCGAAATGCAGAATTTTGACGGATTGCACGAGAATTTAATCGTGGCAAGTAAAGAGTGATTTATGTTTGTATTTTACCGTAAGAAACGAGAAATTAATGGAGAACATTAAATATTTTGGTCTGAAAACGTTACAGGTTTCAACTTGCAAAAAGCGGCCGCAGACTGTGCCACATTTCAATTTACGGAACAAGTCTTCTTGTTTCTTTTCGAGCTACAGGACTGGATGGCTTTCCTGGAGCTACCAAAAGAGATGAACGTGGAATCGCTTACAGTGACTTTCAACAACAATCTGGGACCTGAGTCATTGAGTGGAACTAATTACGCTTTCTGTGAGGTGAGTGAAAACTTAGCTAAAAACATGTAAACGCAGTGAGCATATCCGGTTAAAAATACTTGTATAATGAGGTTTAACGATCGTCTGTAATCATCTGGGCTCCAACTCAAAAGTGCACTTTGTTGCTTCGACAGACTGTAAGATTTCCTCCAATATTCTCTGATGCACCGTTTGTGATAGTCTCGGGCAGTCACAACACTCAACAAGGCAGCATGCCTATTGAGCACAATAGCATTGCAACTTGGGTTGAGGTGAGTGGAGAAACACATTTACAATATAATTATCACGTGGCTATATAAAGCAAGGAATCAACAGTGGAATACTTTGCTCACCGGATAGCAACTGTGCATGTCATATCGTTGTTGGTGATGATAATGATGATGACGACGATGACGATAGCGATTGCGATAATACCAACCAATGAAAATGACAATGAGAGGACGACGACGGAAACGACCATGACAATGACAATGATGAATAATAAATGATGACAGATGATGATGATGATGACTATGATGATGACGATGATGACGACAATGACGATGACATGACTATGATGATGACGATGACATGACGATGATGACAATGATTATGACGATGATGATGACGATAATGAAAATCTTTCAACGAAAATGGGGAATCGATAGTCACATTATATCCATCTTGTTTATTCATTTTTCTATGACTCCTAGTAAGGGCTTAATAATGCCGCCTTTTAATCGTGTCCACGTGTTAACGGCAACCGCCATTTAGGGAAAACAGGTCACGTGACATAACAAATGTCAAAATATCTGACAAGACATATGACGGATACCGCCTTAAAAGGAGGAGTTACATTGGAAATGACCTTTTGGACATTTTGATGGCAAAAGTTTTCAAACGTTCCCCGTTTCCAAAAATATGTTTTGTGACGTCATTAATCAGGGAATATCATGTGATGGCTGATGAGACTTTCGTTTGATCGAAAAAGTCAGTTATTAATTCCCTTAAACTCCATGACCGAGGAAAGTTATTATATCAAGAAAGAATGGGGCTCTTTAAAATCTCTGCAGGGGGTCCTTTAAGGATAAAAAAATCCAAGCCTTCAGTCACTTGAGAATAATGACAATGATAGTTTTCATTGTAACTACCACTTATTAATTCTAGTATATGTCCTGCAAGAGAATGGAATAAACTATTTTTATTTTTATTATAATGACGATGATGATGACGATGATGACGATTAAAGGAGTCTTTTGCTATTTAACTCAGTTCAATTTAAGTAATGGTCCTAGTAAGAACTAGGCAGCCGAACGGCAAGGAATGCAGGTGTTAATTGTGATATTGTTGAAACCGTCCACCTCATTGGCTAAAACATGAAAATCTACTATCACTTCATCAGGTAGCGCATTTATTTCTCTCTAGTTTACTTAGTGATTCCCTTTTAGTGAAAACTATTCTGAGTTTTAATACAGCAAAATTTCTGTGGGAAACATGGAAAATTAGAAGTCTTTCTTGGCCATTGTTTTGGAGTCTCATGATTGGATAAAATCTTGCAACACAAAAGAAATATCGCTTTAAAATAAAGTTTCAGTACATTTTATTTCAAAAAGGTGTTGTCCATAGGTTGATGTATTCTCAGTAAGAAAATCTAAACAATCTTATGTGGGGAAAGCGAAATGCCGCAGAACAATAGAGGATTGCCTAGTTCTTACACGCATTGTTACTTAATTTCATTTCACTCGTAAGCTAGTATAAATATTTTGTTTAGAAACAATATACTAAGACGGACTACATATAATTACAGGAATTAGTACTTATCTGATAGTCTCAGTCCGTCTGAGAATCAGTATTTGTTTTTGTTTTACTTAGTAAGTCATGCCCGCGCACGAGAGTTGAATTAAATAAATCAAAGGAAATATAAGAACAGTGTTAAAACAGTTCGACCCGCGATGGCAGGTAAGAGACGTCCGTCCTTCGTTTTCGGTTAATAGGGAGCTTTAGCCCCCACGACGGCAACGGCAGCGAGAGCGGCACGAAAGAAAATAGGTTTAATGACCGAAAACAATGCCTCTGCATGTTCGTTTTACATTTTAATATATTTCTTTGCCGTTCCCTGCAAAACAACAACGTCAAATGATAAAATTTTTGGTTTTGTGGAGAACGTAAACAATTGAAAGCCATTCCTCCGAGACAATTTAATCACATTAGACAAACTAAACAAATTGAAACAACTACACAGTAGTTTCAAAGAGCGCAAATTATTTTTTCAAGTCATGTTTTCCCTGGCGTTGCCGTCGTGGTTGTAAAAGCTTCCTAATATTTATTGGATAAAACACCGAAACATCAGTCATTAATACGAGTCATTATTTCCTGTTGTTTTCCCCTAGAATATCAACTTGTTTCAATGCCGTGTATGTATGAAGGAGCTGCATACTCCGCAAGGTTATGACCCAGTGTCCATCACATTGCTGGCAATTGGTAGGCATTCTGAGCCCTTGCACGCAAAATGAACCATCCATCATGGGTACTCAGCAATCGACGACAAAACTGTTGAGACACTTTCATTTTGAGGTGCATTTTGATACCATGGACAAATACAACCTCCCCTTCCCCCTACCCCATCCCCTCCCCCCACCTACAACCCCACAATCAATGTTGTATTTTGTTTCCCGCGGACTACCTATTTGTGACGCCGATTGTAGGGTCTAACAATGGAAATCAGACATCATTGTTATTGACAAAGCGTGAGGACCAGTTTTAAAAATATTGATCAAGTTATTTCTTTGCTCACTTCTTTGATTCCTTTCCCTAAAATTTTCTGCGGCTGCGATATTCAGCTAAATGCACTAAAATGATTTAGGAAAACAATGCACCATTCCAAAACATGCAAAACTTATTTTTCTCTTTCCAGGTTCAGGCAGCAAATAAAACACTGGATTACCGTGGATACACATGCAGACAAGACCAGTTAATGTTTTCACTACATTCTTGCAGAAATTAAAATATGTCATTATTTGTGATATTGAAATACATGCGTTATGATTCTTGAAGAGTTACGAAAGCAAGTTTTTTGTAGAATTTCGAAAAGTGCCATTGAATTCTTGGCTTTCACATGACGTCATAAAAATTACAAAATCTAAAGTATACGTCCTACAAAGCTGTTTCTAACATGGTATGTGGATACAAGTGTTATAATCTTTCACAAAACGTTTCAGGTTTTAACGATGTTTTGCTTCCGATTTACAAAGGTTTGAAATGTGTCACGCAATGCGTCACGCTATTTCAGATAAGCCGCGAAAATAAACAAAATTGAATCCGCTGAAAGTTATTGTTTGCATTATAAGTGCTTATAAGCCGAGTTAATTGAGCTTATAGCAAATACAATATTTTTGGATGTGATTTTTGGTGTAATTAAGACTTTGAATTTTTGGCCGCCATCTTTGTGCCCCTGAGTGGGGCACAAAGATGGCCGCTCCATACATTTCTTACTAAAAATATCTAATACTCGTTCGCCTATAACCCTTGAACGAAATGCTTTTACGCTTCAAAATTTGGCCAAAATGTGTAGTTTTAAACTCTCTACAATTCCATAAACATTTTGGATTCGAAATCTATTTTTTAATGCTTCTGAATTTTGATATGACGTAAGTGAAAGCCAAGAATACGCCTAAACGTTTCAAAATTATCCTCATCCTGATCTAACCTAACATAGAATCCTCTAAAACGTTTAGACTACATTACCTGTACAAGGTCGAACTGCCAAAGAAAAAGGATCTTGAGGGGATGGGATCTTTAAAGTTAATAAAATGAACCACATAAACCAGTTCTGCTTTTCAATATGCCGGTTATTTATTTCCTCCCCGTTTTCAGGTTGACAACAGTGCCGTTATGCCACATGTAGCTACATGTAGCTGGCGTGCAATGCTAATGAAAACCAGGTTTAAACAAAATATAGACATTAGGAATTTGCAGTCATCAATAAGAGGTATAACGTATTTTCTCAATTAAACGCCGGATCGACGAGGTCGAGCTTTGAATAAACGCCTAAGGCGTTTACTCGAGGCACCGGCGTTATTTAAACTCGGTATTACGCAACGGAGGCAATAAAAGATCATGAAAAATTACCACCGTTTAATAAACGTCGGGTTCAAATAAACATCGGGTCCGCGAGCCCCAGCTTTAAATAAACACGTCTGGCGTTTAATCGAGTAAATATGGTAAGCTGGTTTTCATACATTCCGCGCACACCTAAATATCCAATTGACAGCACTGAAGTCAAAAGTCGAAGCGCTGTATTGATAAATAGTGGTTACCTCAACAAATAAACTATTTTGAATTCGTTATACAAATGTAAATATAAAATATCTAGCAGTACAAGTCCAACAAATACATCCACCAACAAATAAGTACGACAATAAGTTATGGATAAATATTAGATAACTACAACACGGTATTTTGATGATTCAGCACCTATAGGCGCGTATTTTAAATTTCATTTGAAAGTCTTTCAATTTCCGGATGATCCGGTTAAAATTTTTTGGAAAAAATGCAGTCGTACTTGTGAAAAAATTGACCTAGAGCAAGGAAAACAATTTTCTCTTGCCTAGAGTAGATGCAACACTCACTGAAGTTATGCATGATTACTAAATTTTAGGGGGTGGGGAATTTCAAGAAACTGTTTTTAAATGGCAGAGAAAATACGGTATTTTCTTAAACTTGTTTTATATATTTTTTCTCGTTGTGTTTTTTGGGATATACATCAATATCGGATTTTCTCATTGATTCAAAAATATATTTCAAACGCCATTTATTTGAAAAAATATATTATTATGGCAAATAATTTGACCTTTTCCGACAGACTACCTATTCAATTCTCAGAAATGGTAGTTTCGACCGACAAGATGCATGCTACGCCGAAGTGAATACATGTAATATATAACTGTTTTTCCTATACTCTGGTTAAACCTGATAAAACGAACATCGTACACCTTATTCCAAAATGGCGGCCATTTTATTATTCTTTTATATTCATGTAAATTAGCCCTCTTGGCCTCGTCAGCATGTGGAAAATACAAAGGAATTTTCGAGCGGAAATGAGGCCAAGAGGGCTAATTAACATACATATAAAAGAATAATAAATTGGCCGCCATTTTGGAATAAGGTGTATATGAATTCATGCAGTATGTTCAGATTTTTCTTGCTTCATTTTCACAAGGAAAGGACTTAATTCCACTTCTTATGGGGGTATTAACTGTAGTGGAGTTCTACAGATTCCTTTCTTCTCGTTGAGAGGGGGGGGGAGGGTGAGTACAAGTTGGGTTTTGATGGCTCTTTTTCTTAAGGGGAGGCCTAGTGGTGTCCGTTATCTCCTTTGCAGATGCTAGAGGGGTGCTCAATGTTTGTTTCTCCTACTTTAGGGGAGGTCGCGAGGAATAAGTGGTTAATTTCTCCGACTTTGGGGGTACTAGTGAGGACTTAGTGGTTCATTTGTCCGACTCTGGGGGTGCTAGTGAGGTACCAACGGTTCATTTCTCCAACTTTAGGGATGCTAGTGAAATATTAGTGTTTCATTTGTCCGACTTTGGGGGTGCTAGTAAGGTACTAATGGTTCATTTCTCCTCCTTTGCGGGTGCTAGTGGGGGCGTAAATGGCAGCATATACCCAGAAGACACAACTTTGCCGATTGTCTCCACTTGGAATCCAATCTCGTGTAAATGACAGTGATCCAAGATCATTCGTCCATCAAAAGCAAAGGCTGGCTTCAACATGCTGTCATAAATACGCCTGTAGTCATACATCTAAGGAAAGAAAAAATATAATCATGATAAAGCCAAAAGGGCTCTCTGGTTTGATGAGAATCATTTACTGTAATGCCAGTCCATCCTTTGTTTCGCATGAATTTATATGTAAGGAAGGAACAGTTAAGTCAGGGGGGGGGGGGGGAAGGTTCTACACATTTTTAGGTGGTGGCGTGTGGTTGGGGCTCTGCAACTCTTACCATGTACCAGATCATGTTCAGCTGCATTGTGAAACCCTATTCCAAACCAGTCAACACAAAATCCACACCCTACCATCAGACAAGTTTATGTGGGACGTTTTCACTTCCAAGACTCCAGACTATATCGACCACTATCTGTATCTACTACACTGATCAGACCATTGACTCTCTGATATACTGTATTTTCACCCTATCGCAGACAAAACTGTTTAAAAACCATTTCCTTCACAGCCGAACATACCCATATAACTATATGGGAGATTCCCCCACCCACCTGGGAATGCACAGAGTTTATTTTCTCTCGCCTACGATTTAATGCTCATGTTTGTGGTCTTATGCGCAATCGCCGCCAGATTATCTGGGTTTCAAGTCTTCTTAGAGTTGTACTTTACTTGATACATAAATAAGAAGAGACGCTTTTTTAAATACATAAATGCAGAAGCTCGTAACACAGAAGCGATTAACTCGTGTTCAATGCTGGGGAGTTTTAGAAAACGCGAGGAGCCAATCAGAATTTACTTCCTAATATGGAGTTGTAAATGAAGCCTACTTCCACGCTCCCACAACACGTGCGCATGTTGAACTGCAGGAAAACCTTGTATCTTGTTTCATACAAGCTGCTACAAAGGTCAATAATTGCACTTTACAGTTCTGAGACTCGACCAAAAGGTCAACTTTATACTATTCAAACGGCCATTGACTCCCTTTGGAGAAAAGAAGGCCGATTATGACGAACTGGAGGAAGCGGAGAAAAGGAGAAATTGTATGCATCGTGGAAAAACTTTACCGGCAGAGCGAAAAAAAAAACATTTTAGATTGCTTACCGTCTTTTGTGTCTACAGCAACATACCAGCAATCAAAATCAGTTAATGAATGAAATACGGTGAAATGATAAAAACACAGAGTTCAAAACTTTAGGACACCTGCATCAAAGAAAGATGAAAATGAAATAAAAATGCAAACAACATGTAGAGTTCTCCAAATCACTTTTATTTAAAAACAAATACAAATAGACCCAAAAAGAATGTAGATGAATGAAATAAATAACTTGTACGTATTTGAAAGGTCATTTCAGATCTACAACGGCCAGTTTATCACAGTTAAAATTACTCATAACAAATCGTAACTCGAAACAGAAGCTCATGATAGATTCTGCTCGAAAACAATTAATGATAAGAAAACTTCGAAATTTCTCAAGACAACCGCAATTTAGGCCCCGTCCACACGTATTCGGATATTTTTGAATCCGCAACTTTTTTTTTACAGATTAGAAAATATTCGCGTCCACACGTAGCGTATTCGAATCGTATTTGCCCGAATTCGCCGGATACGTGTGGACGGAAGGCCAATCCGCAACAAAAAAGTTGCGGATTCAAAAATATCCGGATACGTGTGGACGGGGCCTTAGGACCCGTCCACACGTATAGAAGTGTGGACGGGGCCTTAGTTTTGTCGGGATGATGAAAACGCACTCCGTGCTGAGTTCAGAACCTAAGCGATGCCACATTTACAAACAAAAAAATTAACTAAAAAAAATTAACTCTGTTGCGGATTCAAAAATATCCGGATACGTGTTAACTGTTGAAGCATACGAAACGTCAAGTCATTAGTCAAAGTTTTTTACAACATGCGTTGTTTTGTCATGTTTATAACCGCAATGTGTATTTTATTTCTGTTAACTCAACTCAGTTTTAAAAAAAGGAGGATAACTAGCAATAGAGTTATTGAAGTAGAGTTATGACACAGAGTTAGAGTTACGCCAAAATCCTGAATTCAAGATTTTGGCTTTCCAAAATTTTGGAACGCCAAAATCCTGAATTCAAGATTTTGGAAAGCCAAAATCCTGCATAAAAGATTTTGAATTCAAGATTTTGGAACGCCGAAGTCTTGAATTCAAGATTTTAGAACGCCGAAATCCTGAATTCAGGATTTTGGAAAGCCGAAATCCTGAATTCAAGATTTTGGAACGCCGAAATCTTGAATTCAAGATTTTGGAACGCCGAAATCCTGAATTCAGGATTTTGGAAAGCCGAAATCCTTAATTCAAGATTTTGGAACGCCGAAATCTTGAATTCAAGATTTTGGAACGCCGAAATCCTGAATTCAGGATTTTGGAAGGCCGAAATCCTGAATTCAAGATTTTGGAACGCCGAAATCTTGAATTCAAGATTTTGGAACGCCGAAATCTTGAATTCAAGATTTTGGAAGCCGAAATCCTGAATTCAGGATTTTGGAAAGCCGAAATCCTGAATTCAAGATTTTGGAACGCCGAAATCTTGAATTCAAGATTTTGGAAAGCCGAAATCCTGAATTCAAGATTTTGGAACGCCGAAATCTTGTATTCAAGATTTTGGAACGCCGAAATCCTGAATTCAGAATATTGGAAAGCCGAAATCCTGAATTCAAAATTTTGGAACGCCGAAATCTTGAATTCAAGATTTTGGAAGCCGAAATCCTGAATTCAGGATTTTGGAAAGCCGAAATCCTGAATTCAAGATTTTGGAACGCCGAAATCTTGAATTCAAGATTTTGGAAAGCCAAAATCCTGAATTCAAGATTTTGGAACGCCGAAATCTTGTATTCAAGATTTTGGAACGCCGAAATCCTGAAAGCCGAAATCCTGAATTCAAGATTTTGGAACGCCGAAATCTTGAATTCAAGATTTTGGAAGCCGAAATCCTGAATTCAGGATTTTGGAAAGCCGAAATCCTGAATTCAAGATTTTGGAATGCCGAAATCTTGAATTCAAGATTTTGGAAAGCCAAAATCCTGAATTCAAGATTTTGGAACGCCGAAATTTTGTATTCAAGATTTTGGAACGCCGAAATCCTGAATTCAGAATATTGGAAAGCCGAAATCCTGAATTCAAGATTTTGGAACGCCGAAATCTTGAATTCAAGATTTTGGAACGCCGAAATCTTGAATTCAAGATTTTGGAAGCCGAAATCCTGAATTCAGGATTTTGGAAAGACGAAATCCTGAATTCAAGATTTTGGAACGCCGAAATCTTGTATTCAAGATTTTGGAACGCCGAAATCCTGAATTCAGAATATTGGAAAGCCGAAATCCTGAATTCAAGATTTTGGAACGCCGAAATCTTGAATTCAAGATTTTGGAAGCCGAAATCCTGAATTCAGGATTTTTGAAAGCCGAAATCCTGAATTCAAGATTTTGGAACGCCGAAATCTTGAATTCAAGATTTTGGAAAGCCGAAATCCTGAATTCAAGATTTTGGAACACCTAAATCTTGTATTCAAGATTTTGGAACGCCGAAATCCTGAATTCACAATATTGGAGAGCCGAAATCCTGAATTCAAGATTTTGGAAAGCCGAAATCCTGAATTCAAGATTTTGGAACGCCGAAATCCTGAATTCAGGATTTTGGAAAGCCGAAATCTTGAATTCAAGATTTTGGAACGCCGAAATCCTGAATTCAAGATTTTGGAACGCCGAAATCTTGAATTCAAGATTTTGGAACGCCGAAATCTTGAATTCAAGATTTTGGAACGCCGAAATCCTGAATTCAGGATTTTGGAAAGCCGAAATCCTGAATTCAACTTACAATACATGTTACATTCCATTACTTATGATTAATTACAATACCATACTTACAATATAATACAATGCATCAACTTACTAACAATACTTCTCGTTACATCAAGTTGCTACATTACTTACATTTTGTATACTTGATTAATGAGTTATGTCTTTAGGGAAATACTGCTAGGGCTAAACTTTCTTCATATTAAGCTAATAGAAAATAGAAACGAGGCATAGGAGACAAGGTGGCAATCAGAGAAAAGAACTTACAAAGTTCGTGAAATTCTGAAAGTTTAGATCCTTGCCCTGTGTTCTACAGATCCAAATAAAATAACGCGCAATCAAAAAATAGACATCCAGTTGGTTTTTCTTAAAAACTTTAGTATTTAAGCCTAATATTATGGTTGAAGTAAAGTTAATAGTCTCTATGTCTGCGATGCCTTTGTCAGTGGAGAGCCATTGCTTAAAACTTTGCCAAAAGCGTGACGTCACATTGCAAGACCAGAAAAGGTGGATTAGGCTCTCCACCTCACTTCTACAGAAAGTACACATGTCATTCTCTTTTATTCCTATTTTCTTCAAGAAATCATTTGTTGCCAGTCTTCTATGAAGTAGTTTGAATTGAAAAGTATTTAGTTTAGTTATTTTGGTACAGTTGAAAGACAGTTGGTATACTGACTTCCAATCAATTGTTGAACCATATTTTCTACCTCGCAATCCGCACACCATTTGTTTTGACTACGGTAAGGGGGTTGCTGCTTTAGATCAATAAGTTTTTCATAGACTACTCTATTTGCCTTATTAGACTTTACAAAGCGTTCAAGAAAACTTTCGAACTTGCTGTTCCTATCTAAAAGACGATCTTTGTTTGTTTTCTCTAAAGCTTTCACTACAGCTATTAGACTATGGAAAGTAAGAAAAATTGTTTGAATATTGAAACGATCTTTTAATTCTTGGAGTGAGAGGTAGGTGTTGCGCGACATGTAATTAGGTAGCGATGAAAATAGCCGTGAAAGTAAGCTGTCCATATTTCGCGAAGCGCTTGTAGTTTCCTCTACATGTAAGTTTTCTTTCGTTTTTTCAATCCGTGATTCTGATTGGTCGGTTGGGACTTCTAATGATCCCCAGCATAGTTCTGAACATATAGGGGGAAGTTGCACGCTTCCAAGTGATAAGTGTCTGGTAAATGTTATCACTTATGCATTATAATCTCACCTTGAATTCATCCCACTCCGTACAGACAACTAGCGCATGTGATCCTTCAACAGCCTTGTAAGGATCATTGGCAATTGTGATCAGGCGGTTCACTGGAGAAACAAAATTATTATTATTGAAATGGGATTAAAATTTAGTTTACCAGTGGAAAGATAAGCAAACGTGTCAACTGGCTCAGTTAGAAGACCAGGGGCGTAGCTACCTGTACGCACGTGCGTACCTGAAAAAGTCGAAAAAATAAGTAAAAATTAAAAAAGTAAACGAGCTAGTTGAAAATTATGTAAAGATTTGGTGATTGTGCGTACCTCTGAAAAATTAATTCCTGGCTACGTCCATGAAGACCATAGTGACATGGTACATGTAGATCGACAGGCCAGAGTACAAACTGTCTTTGGAAGTAAACTAAAACTAGCACTTTTCTGTGTGTTACAGAATTTTAGTCATCAAAGGAACAGAATCACGTGTCTGTATTATAGACTGTCTGAGGTGTCCATATTATAGGGGTAGTAGGGAACAAGAGAGCTGTCCGTAATACAGGTGTCCGTATTATGAAGGCGTTTGTAAGCAAAGGTTCAACTGTACTTGGATGTGCACAGGTGTGGGAAATTGTTGTTGTCGTTGTTGTTGCTGTTTTGTTTTGTTTTTGTTTTTTTTTTCGGTACTTTTGAACAGCTTGTTTGTCCCCACCTTGGGGAATTTGCTACCGTAAAATTCCGAAAGTAACGACCCTTGTTACTTTCGAAATTAGCAGCCTTTGAGGCTCTTTACTTTCGGGGAGCAAAAATGTTAAATAAAGTTGGTGCGACTGAGCTCTTTTTCCGAAATAAAAGACGCAAATTCATAAAATAGTTGTTAAAAAAAAAATAAGATTAATTTGTCGTTCCAACTTCGTGTTGCTGCCACATGGGTGAGCTCTTCATCTCTAGACCGTGTTGTCAGTGGTCGGCACGAGTTGTTGAAGTTTTTCTCGTAGTTCTTTTCTGATTTCTTTAACAAGGAATCTCTATTCCTCCTCATTGAACCTACATTGACCAGAGATACGGCATGTCATCTTAATATGATTATTTTGCTCGCTACTTTCAGGGGGTCTCTACTTTCGGGATTTATCAGCGGCAAGAATTTTTTGACGTTAATTTCGGGGGGGTCATTACTTACAAAATGTTACGGTAGTGCTTTTAAATGCTAATAACCAAAGGTTGGCCAAAAGGGCTGAGAAATGTTGTGCAATTACATGTTTTAAAATGAACAAAAAATACCTCTCTCTGGATCTTCGGAAATAGATGGGTGTGTCAACTCTCTGCAGAGAACAGTAGCATTGTTTATTAGTATGGTACAAGGGACTGCATCAACATGATGACACATAATGTAACTCCCAAGTGTCAAAAAATCAAAATTATTCAAGAAGAATCCCAAATTTCATTTTGTAAAATATTGAAAAACAAATGGTACCATGCAAAAGTACTGCTAAAGAGGATTTCGTTGACCGACTCAAAAGTTAGAACTACACTACATGTCTCCAATATTGACTGTGAGTGTGAAAGGGTTAAAATGTACACAAATTTTAATCACATTTAGTCTGTCTGGAAGTAAATTGGGTGGTGATGACTTGAAATAAAAGAGGAACTTTATTCATTAATTCAGCTAACCAATAGTGCACAGAACACGAAAGAAAAAACTACACAAATACTTGAAGGGGCACACGTATTAGGTGTGGTTACACACACCACGGTAAATGGCAGGGTCGTAGCCACTATGAGGCAAACCGAGGCACTTGCCTCAGTCATGATCCCAGTGTTTTGTTTAAACGTAGTCATCAAAAAGACCCTAAATAGTTAGGCAAGGAATTTAACCATGGATATTGCCTCAGTCCTTATTTTTTCCTGGCTACGGCCCTGAATGGCACTTCATGAATCGCTTTTTCTTTGCGGTTACGTGTTGATGTCAAACGGAGCATCGTGATTGGATCTTGGATACTTACCACAGGAAATTTAGCTCGTGAAATGTCGGTCTCACTAAATGCAGTTTCCCGTGGTGAAAGGGTCATTTACCACAGTGACTGTAAAAGTGCCCCATGTAATCGCACCTATTATCGACATCTGAACAAAATAAACTGAACTACTACTTACAAGATGATCTGATCCTTTTCAACTTTAGGATCATATACTGTTATCCTTGCTCCTTCATCCATGAGATATTTACAGATATAAATACTTGCAGACTCCCTATCAAATACATGTAGTAAAGGAAAATGGTGAAAACTATGGTACTCAGACAGGACCCACCATTTTACAAAAAGACTGGTGACCTCTTTATGCACTTCCCCTCCCTCACCTAAAAAGATGGTGTGTTGTTGGTATAGCCCCCACTCTATCACAACTAGAAACTGAGAAAAAGGTTCAAACCTTGGCTGTGCCATTTCGCTAGCAATGCAAGTTTCATGCACACAGAATATTAAAGTGTCATCTCAAATTTGTAGGCCAATAAAATAATTTTGTTCATTAGGCTCATCGTATAGATATAGATGGCATCTTGTGTAGCCCCCATACCCCTACACAAGGTGCGTCCTTGTTGACTATACAAATTTGTACAGTACATGTACTTGTTATGACCACTTCCCTAAATAATCACCCTAGAATAATTATACTGTCCATTGAATTGGGTCTCCCTCCCTGCTTCCTGACTCCAGGGGTCAATTCAATAAAACTTTTACAAGTGTAATTTACAAGTGCAGCTATTGTTTTCAACCTCTGAAACAATGGCTACACTTGTAAATTACACTTGTAAAAGTTTTATTGAATTGACCCCTGGTCCTTGCAATTTTGTCTGTGTTGAGGGAGGGGAGGGTCAGTCCCTCCCATGGCCCCCAATCCTTTCCTAATACATGAGGTTAGCATTAGATAGCATTCTTCACCACCCCGGAACAAAGAGGTTTGTTCTCAGAAAGGGTATACAATATAGCATGTCATGTAGTAAAATTTAAACCAAACTGAACAGGCAACTCAGTGGTGCTCTGGGAGTGTGGGCTCTCTGACGGCGGAGACACTAGCCAAGCTGACAGGTTACACTTGGTGGGGTGGGGATTTTGGATTTTTCTTAAACTCGTGTCAGGAAAAAATGAGCAAACTTCACTTCTCAGAGGCTCATGAAGGAGTAGGTGGGTATTACGTAAAGCCGCCTAACCTCCTTATGTTGGCACAAAAACTAAGTTTGGTCCCCTCTTTATCGGAAGAAATTTAAGGCAGGGCTCGACACTAACAGTGGTCAACTGGACATTGGCCAGTGAAAATCACACTTTGGCCTGTAAAGGTTTGGGAATACAGGCCATTTTGGCCTGAAGAAACTCTTTAAAATCTGACTTCACATTTCAGATTAACTGAGAATTATTTGCATATGTCCAGTACACCAAAAAGTTAGTGTCAAGCCCTGTAACGCCTGACTTTTTAAAGGCCGCTGATTTGTTATCAGGTCTCGATACTCTACATGTATCACCCTAAATATTCCAAGGTCATTACTCCCAACCAGGGGAGAGTGGGGGGGGGGGGGGGGGGGCACTGCTCTCAGTTTTGGTGTTTCTTATCACCACACCTGGTGTCTCCAGTGTTTTTCTTGAAGGCAAATCCAAACAGCGCTATTTTCTTGTCAGTCACAGTGTTGAAAAGACAGTTTACAATTCTGTTTGTGAATCGTCGACGCTGATACTCGTTCATGGCAATCACTTGGTACCAGTAAGCCGCGACCTCGGGCAGGTTTAGAGCCTCAGAGAGGTACACAAGATTGAGCACATCCTTCTGAAAACAACTTCCTCCAAAACCTACATGTTGAAACCAGTTGGGTTAATATTAATATGATATCTATTTCCTATGTTGTGCAAGCTTAATCAAGCATAACTACATGTAGTGTCCATTCCATTAATCTAATGCCCCCCCCCCCCAAAAAAATAATAATAATAATAATAATAATAAAATAATCATAATCATAATCATAATCATAACTAGACATGTATTCATTTTTATGACTAATTAGTAAAATACTTTAAGTTTCTCTTTGCCATGCTTATTGTATAGAAAATTATTCTTGGAGCAGAAAACACATTACAAATGGCACAGAAATTATTGGTTACAAGTTTTAAATTTCCTGCAAAGAAGGTCAACCTCGCAGTGTTTTCAATTATTAAGAAATTTCTGTTCCATTTGATTTGTCCCTGGATTTTTTTTTCCAAAACTCAAATTACGAATTAAAGGACTGGATATTAATATTTGGGAATTAAGGATAGAATTTAGGGACTCAATTATAGTTACTACATGTATCTCACCAACTGAGGCTTTCAAAAAGCTGCTCCCTATCCTAGAGTCCCGTCCAATTGCACTGGCTACTTCTGATACATCAGCACCAGTTGCCTCACAGATTGCACTCATTGCATTGATACTAGAGATTCTTTGTGCTAGAAAAGCATTTGCTGCCTGCAAAGAAAGACAAATTGCATTGCATTGATACTAGAGATTCGTTGTGCAAGAAAAGCATTTGCTGCCTGCAAAGAAACACAAATTGCATTGCATTGATACTAGAGATTCTTTGTGCTAGAAAAGCATTTGCTGCCTGGAAAGAAAGACAAATTGCATTGCACCCATTGCATTGATACTAGAGATTTGTTGTGCTAGAAAAGCATTCGCTGCCTGCAAAGAAAGACAAATTTTTAAAGGATCTGATAACATTAATTTTTTAAAAGGGGTGCCCAATGTATCTGTTTTAGTTCAAAATTAATCTTAGTTCAAAATTATCTCAAACTAGTTTAGTTTTGATAAAATTCTTTTGTTCCAGATTAATTGACATAATCCTAAGACAAAGAAAAGTAGAAATAAAACTAGTTTGAAATCATTTTAACCTGAGATCATTTTAAACTACAACATATCTACAGGATATCTTCACCTTATATGATCACTAACAATTATTAAATCACTGAGCATTTTAACTGCTGTGATAAAAAACTGTGATCCTTAGCAACCGCCAGTCATGAAAATCAAGACATCAGGTTCCGAAGTACACAATAATATATTTTTATGTAAAGCACTAAGCTTTGATAAATGAACCATGATCATCAGCCAATGCTAAAAAGATCGGTGGCCACTATGGAAACCATGCTGCCTAAAAGAAATGTTTTTAATACATAAAATGTAAATGGAACCACAGGAATTGGTTAACCATTGTCCACAACATTTTCTTAAAATGAAATGGATGCAATTTATAAGTACTAATAATTAAAATGACAATGTCGAGGCTGTGTGGAGTCCCTTGATTTATATCAAAATATGGATACTATTAAATTATTTTAGTATCACCGTGGAGTCGAACCTCTGCTAACAGAATCCTTCCATACATGTACATGTAAGTGGAACACTCTCTCATAAACATGAAGACACAGAGTGAAAGTCAGAGCCACAGAACAAACACTAATCTTTTTTTTACCTCTGACTCATACATGTAGGCAGGCACCTCAGCGTCCTACAGTAAGTGCATGGACCAATAAATTTTTCCCATGTTCCCATAAATACATTAATATTACGAGAAGACCCTTACCAGCTTGGAGAGTTCCGAGGACCATGTATTTGTTTTTATGATGTTTTCTCTGGGAATCCAGTGTTCATACACAGCTGACAGGGCTTCAATTGCCCTAAATCCTTCCCTAGTTTGCTCACCCCCTATCAAATAAAATCATGAACAAAATCAAAATATTAAGAAGATACAGCTGTAATGTGTACACTGTATATGAAAATAAATTCATTCAAGCTGCAGAAGAGAAAATTAAAGAGAAAGAGATCATGACATTACAGTTATGTAGCAACTGAAGGAGTTGCAATTTGATTAAATTTGATTAAAACCCGCAGCCTTTGCAATTCCAGTGCATACGCTCTACCACTAAGCTACGAGGCTAGATGGAGGCAACATTATTTTGATGTCTACCGGGGGTATGTTTTGTAGAGAATGGCAAAGAAATGTACCAAAATGTAACATGCATGTGCAAAGACATTGCTTTCACTCGTTAAACCTTTTGTTTTGTGCTATTCTTGCTGCCGTTGCCATCGTGATTGCTTCAGCTCCCTACATTAAGGACACTGATGAACCAGAAGTTATTGACTTTTCCTACCATTGTGCCAAAGGCAAATAATGTTACTCAGAAGAAATGTTGAAAGCATGATACCTACCAATCAAGACTCTATCAGGATCCATCAAGTCATTAATGGCAGTACCCTCAGCTAAGAATTCTGGATTGGACAAAACCTACAAAAATAATAACAAGTCACAACCCCAATAAGTGCATATGAATGTCACACCTACAGCAGATGTCCATTCCAAAACTTTAAAGGGCAGCAGATGAGTCTCTTAAAATACAGTACATGAGCAGTGGCATGCATGTTTTGATTGAAAATTACCTTTGGTTGCAGAAGTATTAACTATAGTCCCTGGCACCGTTGCTTTATCACTAGATCACTAGCAATCAACATAACTTTGACGTCGTCAAAAACACCCATAGTCGATAGAGGGGCTCATTGTTGAGGGTGACACCAAAACAATATAATTATTCAAACCTGAAATTTTCCTCTGCTTCCATTTGCTTCAAATATTCTTGTAATACTGCAAAGAACAATATTAATCAAACTGTTTAGAAAAAAAATAATAATTTACATGTATATTCAATATTGATAATCAGTACTGAAACTTCATTGTGCTAAACTTCATTGTGCTATTTGTTTTCAATATTCTGCAGGCTTCATTTTCAAGTTCAGGTTTAAAATTTACGGCATCCTAATAAATTATAATACATAGTATTACTGTAGCTTCACAAGAATACTAAATAACTTATGCAGACAGAACCAATACCTTTCTGCGGCTCTCACAGGTACTGTACTCTTTTCCACAACAATCTTTTCACCATCAGCAATCTCTGCAATGTGTCTTGCGGCTGATTCTATGTACTTCAAGTCTGGCGCTCGGCCCTGAAATATGAAGGATTGATGCTGGTGTTATTGTATGATAAGGGAAGGAGGATAAAAGTTTGATCAAAATAGATGTATTATTTACTGCACAATATTTCAATTGTAAGACTACAGTCATCTTAAGTTTATGAAATATCAGCTTGTTTAATATTCACTCCTATTGCCTGATAAACATTTTTACATCTCTAAATAAATTTTTAACCTCCCCGTAAACCCTCTCATCAAAGAAGTATACTAAAAAGCATTTTCCAACACCAGGGCTTGAAATAACAGTGGGTTGACCAATGGACAATGTTCAGCCAGAATGTGGATTTGACCGGACAAAAGCTTGCTCAATTGGTCATGTTGACTGCTCATGTTAGAATCAGTTTCATGGATCTGAATGTTAGAGAACAGGGGCTTAATAAGAGGATTTAGGATATTTCATCCCGGTGCAACTTCTTTTATCTCAAACTGGAGTTCAACATGGATTGCACAGATTGTGCTTGCCCAAGCTAAATCAATTTTTTTGGCTGGTTATCATGACTGGTGACTGTCCATAAATTATTTCAAGCCCAGTGAACACATACCCAGTACCTCATGCTTGATAATTTACAAAATTGGAAATTTTAAGATGAATGTGTAGAAGACTACTATCTTGGAAACACCAGCTATCTTGAACCTCTATTACTGTAGCTATAATTAAGTAAAATTAAGAAACCCATGTGTACAGATAATGTACATGTAACCACCCTCTAATTTTTTTCAGCCTTATTCACAACTGGGCCGGGGGAAGAGGAACTAAATCGCCTCAAACTCCTCTTTCACAAACAACAGAAAGAGTTTACCCTGTCGGGTACTCCACTTAAAAACTATTTACTAAAACCACTGTAAAGCAGATACCCTGTGAGCAGAGCTTGTGAAGATCAAAGGGGGCTCTGCTAGCAGGGTATAAACCAGATTATAAATAAAAAAAAATTGCAAGAATTAAGATAATATTTCTGCTTTCCTTTATTTGATTTTTTTTTAAATATCAAGAGACCAAATGTTTGTAAAGTAACATGCCACGACCCCTACATATTAAAAATCTATGCATTTATCAAGTTAAATTGTATCAATATTTTATGTTCACAGCTTCAGTCCTCGTTATTTTACACACAGTCCACATCTATGATTCTCAGTCCACGTTTTATACCATAGTCTGTGTTTTATACCAAGTCCGTACTCTGCATTTTATACCCCACAGCCGTAGTCCATGTTTTATACCCAGTCCATAGTCCGCAGTCCGTAGTCCGCAGTCCGTGTTTTATACTGACTGGTTTGATATTTACTAATAGGTACACACACATGTGCAGCCTTGAAGGGTATGGATTTTTATTTCAACATTTTTGGTCAGAAAATTGGCATGTTTTCCCTTCTTGTCTGAAAATGAGTACAGATTTTTTTACAATCATTTTGGCTTGAAGAAGAGAGTAATAATGAATAATGAATAATCATTTTTAGTCTGAAAAATTAAGCCAGTAGGGAAAATTCTCATTCTTAAATCTGAAAAATTATGGTCGAGGGTTTTAAGACCACCACTAAGTGCACTATATATTTTTGAGGAGAACAATCCCTAAGGAGTCTAAAAATATATATATAGCACCATATTTTTTCCCCAACTCAACCTACTTTTAATTATTTTGCTATTTTGAATTAAACGCTTGTCGATGACTCATAGAAGATTGGTAGCTGCTCAGTCTGTGATTTTGAAGTGTCTGTTTAGCTGTTTTCAAAAGACAATAAAGCGCTAAAAGACACAGCATTCATGAACTATCAACAACTGGCTTCCCTCTGTGAAGGAACAATGTACACCAACCTTGTAAATTTAGCATAACAATACCAAATGCAATTTACAAGGAGGGAAAGAAATTAAATAACCTTACCTTCTATTATTTATATGGTTCATGTTATATCAATAAAAAGCTATATTTCTACAACTCTATTTCCATCGCTATAACGACGAATTCACACGGCAAAAATTTCAATTTTTTTGACTGAGCGGGAAGCTTTCTCGAAGATGGACCACGTATCATCACATACATATTTAATTTCTATCTAAATTCTAACTCAAGTTTAATTGCTTAAGAAAAAAAAAACAGTTAACTAAGAGGTCTTTATAATATATCTTAACAAAAAAACTCCGAAAATTTTATTTAAGCTCACCTTCCCTACACCAAACGTTTTTGTTGGAGTGTTAACCTACAAGGATCGAGATAAAGGTAATCATTAAACAGCTGAGTTTTAAAAGGAAATCGTGGCGCATTGACTGAGATTTAATTTAATATAATAACCTTTTCTCAAATAAATGAGTTAAAGCTAAATGGTTTAATTTCCTTACGGGGTAAAAGTAAGCTTAATTAAAATGTACTTACGCAGATGAATATTAAGTCGGCCTCGCCGATGGCAAAGTCGATATCCGTTGAAAAGAACAGGTTTTTGCCACGACACTGCTTTACAATATCATCAAGGCCTGGCTGTGAAGACCAATTTATAACGGTTTAAATGCCACACAAATACTGTATCAACAAAGCTTAAATGTTTCCCGTTGCCTTGGCAGATTTTTCTTACCTCAAAGATCGGCAATTTATCCGAATTCCAAGCGTCAATTCTCTGCTTGCTTAGATCAACTACGGTCACCTTGATCTCGGGACATTTTAGCGCGATGACACTGCATGTAGGTCCGCCGACATATCCAGCGCCTATACAACAAATTGCTTTGATAGATTTGATAGAATTCATTTCTAAAAACCAAGCGTGGTATATTTACGCCTCTCTCCTGATTCAGGTCATTCAGTTTTGTATTTACTGAGTATTTACTCAGATTTTTTCGCACCCTGGTGGTCAGCGGCATCTAAATACGGTAATCCTTTGCTGAACGCTGATTGGTTCATTCTTTAATAACATGAAAAACGCTTTCGCGACAAATCGGGATGCTTGTTCCTCGCAAAGCGAGGTTTATAAATTGTCACGCGTGGATCGCTTTAGGGCGGTGGGATCTCGTGTTGGCTTTTGACACTATTAAATAATATTCAGTGTCCGCTGAAGGGAACTCAAATCGTATAAATCTTAACAACATGCAACTCTAAGGAAATTTCAGAAAGTCCGATTATCGATTATGAAGAGAATCGGCGCGAGCAATAGAAATGAACGTGCTAATATTGCTTCATTATGACGTCACTAAACATAATCACTATATGCAGCGAACAGAAAAAAATGAGCGACATTTTCTTGATGTTCTAGAGTCCTTGAGATTACTGCAGTTGTTTTCTGGTACCGGTAGCTATGGTTTTTGTTTCTTTAAATTTGCTATATACATGTATAACAGTTTGTTTTGCAAGCAGAGCCTCTGAGAGCGAGAGAGAAAAACATTATGCAATGTTGTTTCTTTCGGCTAAAGAGATTTAGCAAACGTTGTTCTCCTGGTTGTTCTGCTTTTCCTCTTAAAAATGATTATCAAGAGTTACTGCATACATTAGCCCAGCAAAATATCATGGTTAACAATCTGAGCATGGAAAAAAATTGGTTACAGGATGACAACGTAAACGCCGAACCTCAAACTCGCCGCTCCAGTTGAACAAAGAAAGTAACAGGCCTTCTTTAGTGGAGCGGGACGGGAAGAGAGAGAATGGAGAGGGAGGAGAGGGTGGGGCGAAAGATCTTCTGTCTTCTTCTCTCCCTCCCCCCCCCCCCCCCCTGAAAAGCCTAATACTCAGGAGATATTAGTGAAATGCCGGCGAAAGATCCTGCGCTTGCAGTATGTTCAACTCCTTGCTCAGGATCTGTCGCTGGCATTTCACTAGTTTCACTACTATTTCCTCTACTATCACTACTGTCTTATGCCTGTGTTATTTTTTATTTATTTATTTATTTATTTATAAACAAATATTTAAACAGGAAGTTTAAATAAATGGAAATCACACATAAATTTTATCTACAATAAAATAGCAAAATCTGTCGGAATAATTTATAAGCCGCGTTATATTAAGTTTTGTCTATCAGCACTAAATTATCCTTATATTATACCCTTATATATCCTTATCTAAGCTACTGTAACATAGTATGGTCACCTACGTATGTTACTCATTTGAACATAATTTATCTCTTACAAAAACGTGCATTCCTTGCGTTAACTAACTCTGAATATCGTGCTCATTCTGCCCCGTTATTTGCCAAACTCAAAATTTTAGATATATTTAGTGTTCGTTTCATATCGCTAAATTTACGTTTTGCTATCACCATCTTTTATTACCTTCTACTTTTTTAAGTTTATTTGTAACTGGTGGCCAGGTGCATACACATGCCATCAGATCTGCAATAAATTACAGATCCCACTTCTGTCGCACAAACACTAAACACTTTACTATTTCATACTTGTGTCCAAGCATTTGGAATTATCTTCCGGTATCAGTCTCAAACTCCTCACTCTTGCCCTTTTAAAAAGCGATTACATGATTTTCTTCTTTTCCGTTTGATCTTAAGCACAAACCTTCGAGACTGACTTTAGTAAATTGAACCCCCTGCGCCCGCTAGTCCCAAATTATTTCAATCAACAACAAAATCATGAGGAGACCTCATTTCTACAAGCCAGGCTTTGGCTTCTTGAGGTCTTCTCAACACTCACTATTTGGGTTTCACGCGCGAGTGTCATGCGAGTGACGAAGTGGCGAGAAAAGTAGGCTCTTCTATTTGGGTTTCACATGCGAGTGCCATGCGAGCGACGAAGTGGCGAGAAAATCACTTTTCCTCGCCCCATTCTTCTCGCCGGCTTCGCCGGCTCACCCTGGCGGCTCCGCCGCCAAGATACTCTCGCGATACTCCAAACAAGTGAGCCTGCTCGCAGGCTAGAGAATGATTAATTTTTAGTGACCCACTCCTAATAAGAGATTGTGCAGTCATGCAGTGCGTTCGCTTTAAGTGGTGAGCCTCGAGAAGGGTGAAGTTTGTTATTAACAAGCGTAACATCAGCATAGGCTGGCTTAAATGGAGTCCTGTAATATTACATCAAAATTTATAAACCCTACTGAGCAAGCATAACATCGATATAGCTCCTTCCGAGGCCTATTCACAACTCGTCTGATTTGAGCTCCATCGCGCTGCCAAGGACGCTTTAAGGGTTACAGTACCAGAAAGCTAGAGCGTTACCGCACATTCTGTTGTTGGAGAATGGTTAATTTTTAGTGAACCACTCCTAATAAGAGATTGTGCAGTCAGTGCGTTCACTTTAAGTGGTGGGCCTCGAGAGGGGCAGCGTTACGCTTGTTATATTATCAAGCGTAACATCACCCTTCTCGAGGCCTACAACTATGGTTCGTTAAGCTCCCCAGCAGCGCAAAGTGTACGTTTATGATAATAAAGTGTATTGTCGTTTGTCTGACGAGGTAGTCAGTTTGGATGTAGATCACTAGCTAGTTTTCATCAGGCGATGAGGCCGACTAATTACGCGTCACTGTTAGTATCAAAATGATCATTATTCCAGTGTGAAGCTGTTCACTCTGCAGTCCGCTCCTGTTGTTGTGTTCTTTGACCGATGGCATCCACGTTTCAGGAATTTCGATACCGTTATCCCAGTTGATGTTGTTAGGGTGAAGTCTTATTTGAATGGCTTCTTTTACACGACGCGTGTACCAGTGTGGGTCACGTGGGTGTGCTCTAATACGACTGAAGTCTGGGTACGAGTGAAGCGTGCATCCCTATCGTCTCTCTGAATTATATTCTCTCGTGCATGGACCTCCCTGTTTCGCCGATGTAGGTATTGCCGCATTTACAGGGAATCTTGTAAACTGCACCATCTTGTTTGGTCGGTTCGATAGGGTCCTTTGGTCGCACTAAGTGTGACCTAAAAGTTGTGTTCTTCCAAAAACCAGAACCACCTGAGCCTAACAACACGAAAGACACTTCCCTCTTTGACATTGTTGAGGATCCAAAAGGGGAAACGTCGCGAATAAATATGTTCAATAAAAAAATTAAAAAAATATATTTTCAGCTAGAGTTATTAATCAAAATGAAACGAAGACTTCTAAAAAATATTGATCTGACACAAAAAATATATATTCAGCTGATTCTACTTTTTTAAGTTTGCTCTTGTTTATATTTACAGAATAAAAAGGGATGGGATGATTCTTTGACGTAGTTGTAGTTGTAGTTGCAACAGGTCATAAACGACTGGCATATTTTGTACTGAGCTGCTGAGCATTAAATATACAGTCCGTTGAAATAAAATCAGTAAGGTGCTATTATGATAAAAAAAATTGTCTTCCAATTTATCCCTTCAAGTTTGGAACGTAGAAGTGCTTCCCATGCCAAATTTTAAGTTAAAATTCCAACGGGAAGCCCCGTTATTTCAGGTGTTTCTTGGTGTTGCGGAAGCCATTGTTGGTTAGCTTTTGTGTTGTGGTGTGGGTATTGTAAGGTGTCTTTTGAATCTTTTGTTTTACGTCATTTGGTGATCACACCATCCGCAACACCAAGAAACTACCGTTATTTCAAACGTAAAGTTCAGCTTCGGGCCCGGCTATCACTCGATTGAAATAGCTCATAAAACGATTGGATGAAGTAATCTAACTTTATCCAAACAGCACAAACAAGGCTGCTTCCAGGGGGCTGCTCCATCGTGTGAAAGGCCGATCTCGTGTAAACAAGGCTTTTTCATGTTAGTGATTCTAGACCCGCTTTACAGCAAAGATGTTTTTGTAAAAATGCAAGAAGATACTCACACGTGACACCGCTCAGTCTAGAATAATTGTAGGCTTGAGTTTCGCAAACTGAATAATAGCGGAGGGGGTCTCGACGGTTAGGCCAGCAGACTCAGCAAGCTTATGTCCTTCTAATTATAGCGATTTGTTCAATTATGAACCTATTGAATGAATTGAAACTAAGTCAAAAAGAAAACCAAACATTTTCGTCGGAGTAGCACTCAAACTAAGGCTTCTGCAATGTTACAATTCTATTTTTGTAATCAGTTTGCTTATAATCGAAAACAAACAATGCACAGAAAATGACGGAGTCGAAACTGATTTTCTATGATTGCATTAATACGTCAATAAAACGCTTTTTTTTTTCAAAATCCATTACCATAAAACTGACTCTATTGAAAATTTAAGATTGAAAAATTGGAGATTTATTTATTGACTTTATTGACTTTATATAAGGGTCGTATAAGGGTATACCGTATATTGGTCGAATTAATTTTACGCTAGTTGGCCTAATCAGCAGTTTTAAAAATAAAATTGTTACGCGTCATAAGTGCCTCTCTCACGCGGGAAAGTTTTTGACACATCACGCAATAGGCCATTTGCACGATGACGTCATTTGACTACTACTACCAGAATCCTTCAGTTTTTTTGTTTTGTAGTGCAAATTAGGGCTATTGTTATTTAAACCGCACTGGGATTACAAAATTTAAATAAGAAAGGAAAAACGAAATGAATTTTGGTAGTAGTAGTCAAATGACGTCATCGTGCAAATGGCCTATTGATAATTGCTGATTTCTAATCTCGTGCCCAGATCTCACTCGTGCTTCTACTGAACTGAACTGTGACCGTAGGAGATCTGGGTACGAGATTAGCTGACTTCAGCACAGTCGATCTATGGTTGGTTTATTACTAAGTAAGTGGATGGGGATCGGGAGAGCATTTCGGATGTCCAGGATTACACACAAAGAGGGGACGCTACTGCATGGCAGGCATCACAAAGTGTCCTCATCGATAAAAGTTCGCCAAACGGCACACGAAATTCATCACGAAGTCATCTCGGCAAACCGGGCTAGTCAGGCTAACCGGGAAATCGCGGCTCATATAACGTAGTAAGTGCAAAAGCTGAGGACAATGAGGACATAAAACAAAAGTCAGTGGCGCACAACTTGTGGATTTTTTACTCTTACTACTGCGCGAGATCACAATATTGCTTTTAGCCTCTCTATTAAAGCGAGGCTTGGTGCGAAACCTTTCATATGATAATGAGTTTTCATTCACGTGCAAATAAGTTTTATTTGCATGTGAATGAAAACTCATTTTCATATGAAAGGTTTCGCACCTAGCCTCGCTTTGATAGAGAGGCTAAAGGCAACTCGGAAATGGCCTATTGCTGACTGGTTAATTTTACTCTCCAGTGACTTGGGGCTTTTCGTTGTTACGTTTCAGTCAAACCCGAGCCAGCGCGGCTCATATAACTTAGTGAGTGCAAAAGCTTATAATTTTCTGACTTGCGCACGGTCAAGAGTAATATTTTTATTTTTGGAGTGTTCATAATTAATTATGGTTGGACCCCCCCCCCCCCAAAAAAAAAAAAAAAAAAGAAAGAAAGAAAGAAAGAAAAAAGTTATTTTCGCGACACATCAATTTAATGTCGCGAAAATTTGCATGCGCGAAAACTAAGTTACCATACGTATAAGTTTTAAGTGAAATATTAGTCCTTTAATAATAAAGTCGTACACATCCTTTACTTTGCCCAAGTTACCGTTTTGTTGCAGTTGTATATCGCTGTTTTTTTTTTTATCACGAGACATTGTACTTTGAGTGTCAACTGGTGTGCCATGATTACGAGCATTAAAGAGATACAAATCAAATACAAAAATTTATACGTAGTCTAGTTTATTGTCACGGTTTTCAAGTTAAATAGCTATTTATTTATTTATTCATTTATTTATTAATTCAAATTGCTTTATGCATTTATCGATAAAATCGCGAAGATAAAGTGACTCAGTTTCTACAAATTTAACAGAATCGCGTAAATAAAGTGTCGCGAAATATGACCGCCATACCAAAATCGCGAACGTAAAGTGGAATAAGGCCCGGTTCAAACGTCGAACTTCACATGTGCCGAACCTAATGCAAATGAGAAAAATCTATTGTTCTTGTTCATTTGCATTAGATTCGGCACATGTGAAGTTCGACGTTTGAACCGGGCCTTAGGTAAAGATTCACTCAATCTATATGCTCGAGTTCACAATTTGAATAATTTGCTCACTAGTAATTTTGGCTAATATACCAAATCAGACGTTCTCCAATCAAATTGTTACGCGTCATAAGTGACTCTGTTTAATCCAATACGTGGGAAATGTTATGACACATCAGTTAGCGAGAACCCAATAAAGTTTAATACATAAATGTGTTGTACATGTGTTTAATATTTAAATGTGTTGTATAGAAAATGATATTTCATATAAAAGGGGGGCAGCTGTAGTATGAACTATTACTAGTAGTAGTTTTTAGGAAAAGCCTCTCTATACGGCAAGTGAACACATTCACTGCCAATAAATCCGTCCATTTTTCGTAAAGTGCTAGTCTTCCTTTCAGTTTTCTTTCAAGCTTTTAGTTAATATCAAAGAATTTGTTCTTTCGACTTACCCACTGTTCCGAGCATGAGAAAGCTTGGTTAGAAATGATTTAAACAAAGCAGGCTTGACCTACTCCGTTGACTACACTCTCCATCAGCCCATAATAATTCACCTGACCACCAAGAAAGGATGACCACTCCTGATTGTTGAAACTGATCATAAACGGCACTTGATGCTTGAAATTTCCAATTTTCCTCAGATTCCGAGGGCTGTCATGAAAAAAATGTTTGTCTACAACTGGCGCCCAGCTTGTATGACGGTCAGTGAAATCAGATCTGATTGTTTCTGAAGCGTTCGGAATGTCAGTGGCGTTTTTCTCGCGCATGCAGGCTACCATCTCGCTGTATTCTCTAGTGCCACAGGCCAGCTTTTGTGCAAGTTCTTTCGTGTAGCGGAGACCATAAGACGTTGGCTCAATCGCAAAGAGGTTGAAATCTACTCCGCTTTCTGCAATGGCCTGATGAAAAAAAATTCCCGGGATAGAGGCGACAGCAAGTAGAGACCGACACTCGAGCCTCTAGCGCTTAAACCAAATATGATCACCTTGCCGGAATTGCCGCCAAAATTTCCATTTTCATTGACCCACTTCAGTGCTTCTACTTGATCCAACATTCCATAATTTCCGGGGGCCGCAGAATCTCCGGTGGTCAAGAAGCCAAAGAACCGAGACGATATTGGATTATAACAACTACCTCTCCCTGTAGAGCCAAAATATCGCTGGCAGAAGTGATTGCTGTACCGATCAAGTAACCTCCCCGGCCTGTGAATGTGAACCATCACAGGTAAACTCAAGCTGACATTTGGTGTGTAGACGTCGAGATACGGGCAATCCTCGCTGTACGAGAAATTTTGAATGTGTGACTTAATTAAATTTTCAAAGCTAGCTCCTTACCTTGCAAGCAGATGTTTCCATGATTTTTAGCCGAGCGAACATTTGGTTTCAACTTCTTCGGCGGTCTTGGCGCATTAAACCTTAGTTCTCCAATCGGTGGAGCGGCGAAAGGAACGCCACGAAACTCAGTGTTGACGGATTTGAACTGATCGAGATCAGAGGCATTCGGCTTATCGGGTAGGAAGCCATCAGACCTTCAGTGTTGACGGATTTGAACTGATCAAAGGCATTCGGCTTATCGGGTAGGAAGCCGTCAGACCTTCGATCTTTCCATAGCTTGTTGACACTATCACTGACTGGACCAAAGGCAGAAATGCACAGAACACGAAGAACGCTGTTAGTAGCATCTTCAACTGGTTATTGTTTAATACAGGGTTCTTTTTGTTTGATTCAAACTACGTATAGAGCTCCGAATGTGCTGACTACTGACGTGTGTGACGCTCTCCAACTTTTTCAACCGATCTAATGCTTCACGTAAGAAGGAAAGTGGCAAACCGCAGCGCATCGCGCATGGGCGGTAGAATCAATTTTTATTGAATTAATTATTTTTAATTATTAATTTCCGTCTCTCTCATTGGTCGAAAACGTTATTTTTACGCTTAAAACAAGAAGAATCTCGATTTAGGCCAAGATGCATGCCTTTCAGGCACATTTTGTAACTCATTCATGGTATACAAAATGCAACATTAATTTGTATAACTGCAGTTGCTGCTGTAATTGATGCGTTTTAATATCCTCATTTAATTTAAAATTAGTATTTTACTGCTCAGAGCATTTTAATTGCTTTAGCGCAGTAACCAGGTAACATATAAGGCAAAACCTCCCCTCTGTGCGGCCTTATATGTTACAGCAATTGCAGTTATACAAATGTAATATTGCATTTTGTATGCCCTGATCATGAATGAGTCACAAAAATCTGTCTTTGAGCTACAAACTCTATAAATTCTTGCTTGACTGTTAAATTTAGGAGTTCAGTGTCGCTTTTTATTGTTATGTTAGCGCATGAAACCCCTTTTTTTTTCTTCATCACTGTTTTCGTGAACTGCGGTGGCTCAGATACAAACCTAAATGTTTAAACACTATACGTGAAAGAGAAGCTGTATTATTATCGTACCATTTTTTTGTATCATTGAGCAAAAACTGTATTTTTACGATAAAAACACGAAGAATCTCGATTTTGGCCGAGATGCATGCCTTTTATGTCAGAGATCCTATTGTCCATGTGCAGTTTTTTTGTGACTTATTCAGGATATACAAAATGCAATGTTACATTTGTATAACTGCAATTGCTGAAATTGATATTAAAACTGCGTTTTTATATATATCCTCTCTTTTAGGATTTTATTTAAAATTAGTATTTTACTGCTCAGAGTATTTCAAGGCTTTAATGCAGAACCAGGTAACATATAAGGCAAAACCTTCCCTCTGTGCGGTTTACCTGGCGTGCGTTTCTCGAAGCTCCCGAAGACTTTTCGGGCCCGAAAGCAATTTTTTAAATGTAGTTTCTCACGAAAGGCGTTGAAGTTTTTAGTCCACAAATCAGCTAAAGTTGTGTAGTAAACGTAAGATTTTATTGCTTAGCTTTCAAATTCAACAAAAACCGAATCTTTATGTGATAGATAAAATATGAGCGGGAGATCTGTATGGGCGTTTACAGATCGGACGCGAATATTTTATCTGACTTAAGAAATGAAACGATGAGCAGAGATCTGTATGAAAAGTTAATGCATACTAATTAGCTCAGCAGAGATCTGTATGAAAAGTTAATGCATACTAATTAGCTCAGCAGTTATCTGTATCAAAAGTTAATGCTACTGTTTAATAAATCATCAACTCAGTTGATCTGTATTGGGGTTTACAAACCTTCATTAAACATTCATTTCTTTTGTATTTTTCTTATGAATTATTAATGAATTTTATAATGGTAAACATTCTGCACGTAACACAGCTTTTCGGGTCCGAAAAGTTTTCGGGACTTTCGAGAAACGCACGCCTGGTTACTGCATTAAAGCCTTTGAAATGCTCTGAGCAGTAAAATACCAAGGAAATCCTACCAATTTGCCAATTTTTATTGAAATTTACCGAATGGAACGTGCACAATAAACGGTTTAGGTACCGTCAAAACCTCTTTATTTTCGTGACGTCATCAAAATACACAAATGCGCGCTCGTGCCAGTTTTGTGCCCATGCCTCGAGCGCCAAAAAACTATATGAAGCTACCTTAAATCTTCTAACATCCTCTAAAATAAACAGGCTTCGATTCTTCTTCTCCTACTTCGAATAGCAAGCAACTTGAGCCTTAATTTGCTAAAACCTCAGTCTCCTCCGTTCGATCCTGGAACAAGCGCGATAGCACACCAATAAACATAAGAATCATATATTTGCAAGCGTTTCTGTTTCCCGCCATCTTTCTTGTTATTCTGCGAATAACAAGGGAAAGAAAAATGAATAAAGCTCTGTCCGTGAAAACGCATAAACTATTTAAGCTGCTTAACGCGGTCGGTAAACAAATCACCTCAAGGAATGTTAAGCGAGAAACACCGCCTCGTGAAAACACAGCCTATCTTTGTCTGAATGATGCGAAGTGTTATGAAACAAAAGATAAATGGTTTCTTGAATTGCCAAGTACACGTGAATTAGTCGTGTTAGTGTGTGGTGAGATTGTGTGAAGTAATTGTGGAATACATGAAAGATAGCAAGTATAAATTCGATGGACAGCAAACAAGATTCATTGTTGATAACTTCAAGCGAACAGTTTTATTTTCTTAGCCCGCGGTTCCTTCTTGCGCACATAGCATGAGGACGTGGCGGTCGCCCTGTTTCGAGAAGAGCTCCAAATGAAGCTGGTCGCAGTTCCGAAACTCAGCGTCGAATTAGGTCGTGTATCCTTCCTGTACACGTGGAAACAACAGAGCGTGTTAGTCGTAGTCGTAGTCATTCTCGCAGCCGTTCTCGTCGAGTTTCGAGTGGCTCGCCGCGTGCAAGTTTGTCTCCTCGACGCGTACTTTGGCGTTCACGTCGGAGAAGTCACTCTGCTCGCAGTCCTGAACAAGCCGCGGCCTGAGCAAAGGATATTATGAAAGCGTTGGAAGCTAAATCACAGGAGGTAGAGGATGTCAAGAAGCAGCTAAACTTTGAAGCGTAAGTCCTCTGAAAATGAGAGTAATAAGAAACTATTCAAGTTCAACTTAGAGGTCAAGAAAAAGTTTTCTCAGATAGTGGAGCGGGCTGGCGCCGATGATGCCCTTAAAAGAAATTGCTAATGAAGGTATGTCACTTCTTGATAGTCGCAATAAGCTTATTTCCATTGCTGATCGAGATGACTTGGACGTGAGTGAAGCGCAGTAGAAATCAAGCGAGACCAGGGGTCAATTCAATAAAACCTTTACAAGTGTAATTTAGAAGTGTAGCTATTGTTTTTAACCTCTGAAACAATGGCTAAACTTGTAAATTACACTTGTAAGAGTTTTGTTTAATTGACCCCAGGATCATGTTTGCAGTCGTGGTTCTTAAAAAGAATGGCAAGCTTACACTGAATCTTGTTCTTTGCTTCCTTAACCCTAGGACGTAGACGCAAACTTATACAAGGGTACCCCATCGTGGTACGACAAGGGGGGGGGGGGGAGAACAATTGTTTTTTTTTTTTTCCACCGCTGTTCCTTGTTCCCAGGGTTTTTAGACATATGAAACTGGGTAATGAAAGAGGTACACTGATCGTTCCCTTTTGGCAATCCGTTCATTGGTGGCCCTTGCTGTCTCGAAGCTCAGGGATTTTCCACTTTTTAGTTGTGGACTGGCGGGAAATTTCTTTACACGAGTCGTACTTTCCTCTCTGGGTCTGCAACCGCAGATATTTTCAGCTATAGAGTTCCATTATCTAGGATGTTTGCTTTAAGAATCGTTAGGTCCAATCGTTCGTTTGCGTCCTCGAGCCTTAAGATCGAACTTTTGATCTATTCATGCCAGTGACGTGGGTTGGGCGGGGTTTATCGTCCAGTTGGAACGCACATCGCTAGAGGAAATTGGTCGGGATGCGAAGCCATGTATATTTCTTCTTTCCGCGTAATTCGCGCCATCAGATTAGTCCTTTAGTCTTTCTTTAACTTAGCGGGTAAGGAATGTAAGCCCAGATCTGACAATCAGAGCGTGTGCAGCATTTTTTCAGTCGGAAGCAGTAGACCCCGTTTGGCAAAGAGAAGCAGTCGCCATTTACAATTTGTGCCATGCAGTGGGTATTCGCTTGTCAGCAGAGTAGATACTCTACCATTTAAATGTAAAAGCTGATTTTTGGTCCAAGATAAGTTGTTGACAGATTGATAAACTTTGGGGTCAGATTGATAAACTTTGGGGTCCCCATACAGTGGATCGCTTCGCGAGCCATAATTCCTTCCCTCTGACCCGGTTTTGTTCGAGATGGTGGTGTCCTGGGACCGACTTTGTGGATGCTTTCACCGTCAGTTGGGAGGGGGGAGAACAATTGTTTTTTTCCCACCGATGTTCCATGTTCCCAGGGTTATTAGACATATGAAATTTGGTAATAAAATGTGCACTGATCATTTCCTTTTGGTAATCCGCTCATTGGTGGCTCTTGCTGTCTCAAAGCTCAGGGATTTTCAACTCTTTAGTTGTGGATTGGTGGGAAGTTTCTCTACACGAGTCATACTTTCTTCTCTGGGTACAAATTGACGTTAAATTGTTGGAAATAAAGTCTAAATTTCGGTTCTTTTAATAACAAATAGAAAGGAAATTTCAGTGTACAAAAAAGGATATGAATATCGCCTGTTTTTGCTTTTAAACTTCTCGCGCGCCGCCATTTTGAATTTTATGACGTGTTAGGCCCAGTTCAAACGTCGAACTTCACATGTGCCGAACCTAATGCAAATTAGCAAGAACAATAGATTTTGCTCATTTGCATTAGGTTCGGCACATGTGAAGTTCGACGTTTGAACTGGGCCTTAGGGTTGCCGCTATTGTTGAGAATCGACGTTCTTTTGTTTGGAACAATTGGGGAACCAAGTGACGTCATAAATATTCAAAATGGCGGCGCGAGAAATTTAAAAGCGAAAATAGGCGATATTCATATCCAATTTATGTGTACACTAAAACTATATTTCCACTTGTTATTTTCATAATTGAAATTTAAACGTTATTTCCAACAATTTAAAGCCAAACCCGCGATAGAAAAGGCGGCTGGACTGTCCAACTCATACAAATGAGCAAAATCTATGATTATTGCTCATTTGCATTAGATTCAGCGTGGGGCTTTGCCGTTTTATACCGCAGGCTTACCTTTAACGTCAATTTGTTAAAATAGTGGAGGTTCATTGTAGTACGCTTTTGCGTTTTAGTGTATTACTATATAGATTGAACAAGTTGTTCTAATTTTGTTTCATTGTTCCATCTGAGCCTTTTTGGCCAGGGTGGGCCTTTGCATTGTGCAAGTCATTGGACTGGATGCGCACAAGTAGTGTTGCTGGATGCAAGCCGAGTGGGCTGTAGCGACATGTATGAGTTGCTTATTCAGTACGTGCCGAGTGGGCCAAATCTGAACGTGTTGGAGTTTACGCTGGTGACCTTCAAGTGGGCTTTGCGTATCCTGTTCTGTCTGTGGAGTGATCCAGGAGAATAGAGCTGTGAGACATTGTTTCCCGTGCTTTTGTCAATAGTATGTATATTGGGCGATATTGCTTTTTATTGTAGGTCTGTTGCCATGTCAACAAAGCAATGCAGAGTTACAGAGATTTGTAGAGTTGTTACAGACTATCGTATATGATTTCACGTAACGAAAAATTTGATGCTAATTTGAACGAGAATATGCAAATTGCCGAAATTGACACACACCACTAATTCGTGCAATCGTGAACTTTATCCTAAAACCACATGTTAAATTGCGTTTCGTAAAACCAGTTTATTTGAAACCGTTTAGCAATATATCACACAGTCAAAGGGACGAGCGAAACTGATGTGAAATTTTGTTGTTTTTGCGCCTTAAAATGCACCTTAAATAGAACGTTATCGTCTGTGTCACAAAGTTATGGTTGATATCACAGATTCAAATGTAAGATGTTGATGTGTTGCAAATTCTCGTACTGAAGAGAGTCAGAAGCCGAGTTTGCTCTTCACTCTTCTTGTCCATGCCGGATACACCGTTTTTAATGCTGAATGGTGCTGTAGTAGTGACCAACATTCAGTTCCCCATACAATATTGTATTTTGTCATCAAATGTTGGGAAAAGAAACTCCATTATGGTTAACAAATAAATGAATAAATAAACAACGATTAATTGAAGTCACGGGCAATCGAATTTTCAATGGCGTATTTGACAGTTGGATCGTTATCATATTATTTGATTCATTAGCATCAACTTTTTCGTTACGTGAAATCATACTATTAAGTGACTGTGCTGGTTTCTTGAATTCCCAAGCACACGTGAATTATTCGCGTTAGTGTGTGGTGAGATTGTGGCTGTGTTTTCACGAGGCGGTTTTTCTCGCTTGACATTCCTGTAGGTAATTTGTTTACTGACCGCGTTAAGCAGCTTAAAAAATTTATGCGTTTTCACGGACAGAACTTTATTCATTTTTCTTATACCATGCGCGATAAATTTTCTTTTGTTGAAACAATAGAAAATTAGAACACAAAAGAACGACAATACAATGCCCTTCTTTGTTGTTTAATTGCCGACAAGCTTAAGCGACCTGGTTTGGTGGCTTAAATTTAATGAGAATTAGATATTGTAGTTCGCCGACTCGCTTAACTTTAAGCGAGTTGGACAAGCAACTGTATTTCACGAGATTTCCGACTGTCACTCGCTCAGCGACTTGAAAAATCGCTCGTGAAAACACGGCCTGTGTGAAGTAAGTGTGGAATACAAGATAGCAAGTACAAATACGATGGACAGTAAACAAGATTCATTGTGGATAACTCAGTCAAGCGGACAGTTATTTTATTTATCAATTTCGATACTCTTGTGGGTCATATTTTTCAGTTTTATAGTTTATTTTCTGTGGTTGTGTTTTCGAAGTATATATTCATGTACTGATTGTTTCAATAAATGGGCTAAGACTCGTTTCTGCTTATCCCGCACCGTATTCTGGTGATTGCTAAGACACTAAAACATGATTGTGATTAGACAAATACATAGTATATGTGTATCTGACTGACTTGTGACTTTCGCTCAGAATTAGCCATGTTGTTCGTATTAAGGAGGTTATCTTTGTATGCGATTAGGAAAACCTGTCCGTTGTCTGTATTAAGGTCGCGGGGGATACTTGGCCATGAATAAATTCATAAGGCAAAATTTTGGCAGGGGTGTCACTTTTAAAAACGTTATATCGTGAAGGTTTGAAAGCCGATGTCGCTAAAATTTAACAGATATTGGCGAATAATGGAAGTGCGTAAGGATTGTTTTTTACTGAAGGGATCGCGCTTGCGGCAATACTGTAAGCCAATAAAGTTATCTTTTCTTAAAACGTGGTTTTGTGTCCAAGTTTGCTCCTCGAGAAGAACACAAAGCAAGTTGATTTCCCCACTCACTGATCCGTCAAAACGTCTATTGTGTCATATCTGACTCCGATTTTTTGATTTCAACTTTAATTAAAAGTTATTAGCTTTTAAAGGAGTAAAATTGTCCATGTTAGAATTTGAAGCCTCATATCTTCCCTTTGAAAGCCTATTTAAAAATTTCGAGTCAGATATGACAATCTACAATACACATAGTTTACCTCCTTGCAGTGTCAACTCATGAAATTCTCTATCCGCGCTAAATTCTTGGACACAAAATTGCTTGTTTTTACGTTTCCGAAGGCTTCCCGAGCAAACACGAATGCAAAAAATATAAATTTATGGTAATTTTGCTAATTTTAATCCACGCGCTATTGTCAACACTTCACGCGGAAAGAACAATGCGTTAAAAAATAGTGTATTTTACCAGACAGCGCTTTGCACGTGCAATTATTGATGCAGAAACATTACAGAGCCTGTTCGTGAATATTTCGCGCATTTTCGGTATCAGCCGTCGCACTTCGTGCATACTCTTTTCATAAATGCATACTGATGAGCGGAACCTGTCCCCCGCGACCTTAAGGTCGCGGTGGACAGGTTCCGCTCATCAGTATGCATTTATGAAAAGAGTATGCACGAAGTGCGACGGCTGCTACCGAAAATGCGCGAAATATTCATGAACGGGCTCTGTAATGTTTCTGCATCAATAATTGCACGTGCAAAGCATGTCAACGCTTTGTTCTTTCTGCATGAAGTGTTGACAAAAGCCCGTGGATTAAAATTAGTAAAATTACCATATATATTTTTTGCATTCGTGTTTGCTCGGGAAGCCTTCGAAAGCGTAAAAACAAGCAATTTTGTGTCCAAGAATTCAGCGCGGATAGAGAATTTCATGAGTTGACACTGCAGGGAGGTAAACTAGCTGTATTGTAGATTGTCATATCTGACTCAAAATTTTTAAATAGGCTTTCAAAGGGAAGATATGAGGCTTCAAATTCTAACATGGACAATTTTACTCGTTTAAAAGCTAATAACTTTTAATTAAAGTTGAAATCAAAAAATCGGAGTCAGATATGACACAATAGGCGTTTTGACGGATCAGTGAGTGGCGAAATCAACTTGCTTTGTGTTCTTCTCGAGGAGCAAACTTGGACACAAAACCACGTTTTAAAACAAACTAACTTTAGTGGCTTATAGCATTGACGCAAAGCGCGATCCCTTCAATAAAAATAATCCTTATGCACTTCCATTGTTCGCCAATATCTCTGTAAAATGTTAGCGAAATCGGCTTTCAAACGTTCACGATATAACGTTTTTTAAAGTGACACCCCTGCTAAAATTTTGCGTTATGAATTTATTCATGGCCAGGTATCCCCCGCGACCTTAACGAGTGTCCGTATGTAGGGGCAATCGGCCGTGACCGAGAGAACTGTCCGTAATAACGGGGTGTCCGTATTAACGGGGTGTCCGTAAAGGCCCTCTATTACATGCGATTTTTGATGCGATTTTTGTCGCGCTCTCCATTGTAACTTTTGTCGCAAGTTTAAACTAGCGGCGATTTCTGTGCGATTCGGTTGCGACATTTGCTGTGACTTCCCAAAAATCGCCGCCAAGTTGCATCAGGCTTCCAACATGCTCGAAACCTATGCGACATCGCACAACAAATTGCGCCCAAATCGCACTGAAATCACCGCCTGTTTACACAATCATGCGATTTGAAGATGCAACTTGCGCGCGACAAAAAAATGCATCGAAAGGTGCAACGAAAATTGCACAAAAAATCGCCTGTGTAAACGGGCCTTTAGTGGTGTTCGACTGTTGTAAATTCATTTGATAAGAATAGTCTTTTCTCTATAAATTTCTGTTGCTGAAATATTCAGCTAAAATAACCGAAAAGCTCAAAAACTGTTTTAGCTTTCACATAATTTCCTCTAACGGCAGTAAAACTGATATAGAAAATTCAGCACAATGGCCCTTTCAAGCGTTTTCCTAAACATTATTTCCTCGTTTGGTGTCGCTGAGAACTTTGAACAAACAGCATAACAAGGCGTAATATCATTTTGGAAGGAAAATCCTGTCATCTTGTGGCTGACAACGTGACATGTCTGGCTTTAGCAAAAACAAAGCAGTTTCTTCCATGTTTATTTACAAAAGATAAAAGCACAAGCAAAAATCCAATATGCATTTATTTTAGTAAACGATATTTTCAATGCTCAAACGAAACACAGTAAAATGCTATAGACACGGTGCAATTGTGCAAATTTTGAAGTTTCCTTTCGTTTTTTTTCTGTTTTCCTTCATCTCATTGTTTCTTTCTTGTTTGTTCGTTTGCCGTTTGAACAACTGTTAACGAACATGTCATTTTAAAAAACGTGGATGGTGACATTTTCTCGCACGCTTTGCCGCCACGCAATAGCGTTGTAATTACCAAGGTGTGCCATAATTTAGGGTATTAATATTAATAAAAATACGTATTTTTCTTGCTTCCAATCTCAATGTTGTTTCTTGCAATTGTGAGTCTATCGTTCGTGTATTAATAAAAAAAGTATAAAAATTCGGGGCTTTGTACTATCTGAATGTGGACTTCAAAGCGCCAAAACACTTTCTCTCGTTGTTCCTTGTTACCGAATTGTTCTTAGTTTGTTTGTTTGCACGTTTGTAAGGGCCTGATCGCACTACAGTCAAAAACAAAAATTAGCCCGTGCAAAATGACATAAAAACAAAAACATTACACAAAAACAAAAACATTACACAAAAAGCGTGTCCCACCGGAGCGGTTTCTTTTGTTTTCCTCGATTTTTGCACGGGCGGATTTTTGTTTTTGACTGCAGTGCGACCAGGCCCCAACTGTCTCGCGCATTTCACACCTCCTTGATATAGCCACGCGTGCAATACAACACAATAGCTATTATTTTTCTGCTATAAAACAGGCTCTCAGACTCTTAATTCTTACATTATCTTTCCTCGTTTGCCGTGGTAAGAAGTTCTGTGAATGTTCTCAGCATTTTCAGTCATGGGAAATCTTTTCATGTTGAATGCGCTGCTACTCGCGTTGTATGCAACGCCGACTTCAGGTAAGATTGGTTACGTTTACAATTACTGTTCTAAAGGCAACAATTCAGAACTGAATAAGCGAAGCTTCAGCTAAGCTCTTGGTTGATTTTTCAAAATGTAGTTTTTGGGGTCCAATATGTGCTTTTCCCGAATCTTTCATAATTCTTTTGAATTTGCCGAAAGAGTTCAAACTTTTCGCAGGAGCTAAACTCTCGGTCAATTTTGAAGATCCATTTCATTTCGTGGTTTGCTTCCGAAGCAGAGGCTCTGCTTTCACGAAGCTTTCATGATTGTTTTGAGGTTTGACGAAAAACAGTTTACTTTTAAACCTTTCCGCACCAGCTCAAATTGTCTCGGTTGATAATAAAAATTTTCAGCTCTTCAGCTAATTTAAAGTCCTCGTTTGATATTTTAAAATATATTTTTGGATTTGCTTCTGTGCTTTTACAAAACTCTATCACAATTCTTTGGATGTCGTAGAACATGTAATTTGAACTTAAGTTTTATCCCTTACTAAAAATTTTGCAATTTTTTCCTACACGGTTCTAGAAAATGTTTCCACCTGTTAAAATCAGTAACGGAAACTAAGATTGTCTCGAGCGCAGATAAAACGAATTATAATTTCGGCTACCATTTGACGTGATTTGTATTAATTTGTGCTTGGGTTTTTTGTGTTTATTTTCTAAGAATTGCTCTTGAAATGGAATGAAATACTTAGCTCCCGTCCACATGTATACGTTTACGTTCGTAAACGCACAAGTTTATACATCTATGCATTTAGGCCTCACGTCCACACATTGAGCATGCGCAGATAAGTAGTATCTACGTCAGCGTTTACGAAAATATCTATTTACGCTGTCCACACGTAAATGGGTAAAGACCGTTTTGAAAAATATCTACTTTGGAGAGCGTTTTCGAAAATATCCCGGTTTAGGGTGACCGTTTTTTTCATCGTTTGTGTGGACGGGAGGCCTTAACGCATAAAAACTTCTGCGTTTACGAACATAAACGTATACGTGTGGACGGCGCCTAACTTTAAAGCAATCTCCCAAAGATTTTTGAAAATTCTCCAAATACTGTCCGAATGTTGAATGAAAGTTTCAGACCATTCTCGGCAAATTTCCGTAGATTGCCGAATATTTCCGACGATGTTTCGATTATCGACCAACACGTAGTATAATCTCTTTTGACATTTCATCAGGGCAAATATCATAGCTGACGTAAACATATTGGTTCCTTCACGCTCCACAGGGAAGTTTAAATTGATATTTGCACATGTCTAGAGATATAACTTTTCCGCGGTGAAAGAAATCCTTGTGTTTCGCTGAAGTTTATGTAATATGTTTATAACCGAGGTGATCAATTTGGCTATTTCATCTGATGAGTGCCGCACATGTTCTGCGGTACGAAACCAGTTAGTAATAAAATGCCAAGTCGAATCTTCAGTTGATCAGATCACCTCGATTATGTAACGCTCTTGTTCCTCTATTGAGCACTCTGCCCATAGGCGTGCATATCAACTGGTATATAATAAACATAATATTCCTTTTTTGTTTTGCTAGGTACTGCTTTGCAATCAGGCGAAGCATACATGACCTTCTCTGGGGATGACGAATATAAGTGCAAAGTGTTTGCATTCGACGCAAAATATGGCTTTACGAACAATGTCCATGTTCAATTACGATTGAAGTTGAATGCCTATCAAGCTGCGGTATCCTGGATCGAGTCAATCACTGCGCAAGGGTAAGTTCAAATGCAACCTTGTAACCAGGGCATTCTCCACTTTGGAGTTTATTTGCAGCGATTGGCAGCCATATTTGCTTTTTTGCAATCTGGAACCCCTATTTTAGGCGGAACGTAGACATTTAAAGATCCTGTTACGCAGCAAAATACTTTTTTGGGAGTATTTCAGCGGCCTCGTCCAGGGATTTTACGGCGCAGCCATTTTGAACACGGATAAGATACTGGGGATGAGGCTGGTGGTTGTGACCAGAATCTGATTTCTCCTTGCACCGACTGGACATTAAAATACTCCACGATAGCTTTGTATTTGAATAGCTGATGTATTTTGTCCATTGTGTCGAAAAAGTCAAAACACGTACAGTTGCGATGGAAACATGAATGTATATAAAGTCCGTGTACTATGACATTCTTGCACTACAATGTTTCTTAAGTTTTGAGCGTTGCACAAGTTCGTAGCTGTTGTTTGAGTATATTTTGAAATTAAAAACGTTTTTAAAGCTAGTCGGTCGGCGAAATTCGCCCCCCTTCTCCAAAGCCGCGTGTTTTTCTCAAAACTCGGTCTTAAAAACTCTGATTTAATAGCTAATTAAAAGCTTTAAAACTGAAAGTCGACGAAACAAGTTGGGTTTGTTTGCATACGAGGAAAAAAATACATCGCCATTCTAAAGAGTGAATTTTTAAGATTGCGCAATCCATAAACTTCAGGAAGACACGTGTATGCGTTGCGGACCTATTATTAAGATCGCTGTCGGGGCAGCCCAAACTGTCTTTGAGAGTTCGGAAAAATGTTAACTCGGATCCAATAGGCCATTTGCACGATGACGTCATTTGACTACTACTACCAGAATCCTTCAGTTTTTTGTTTTGTAGTGCAAATTAGGGCTATTGTTATTTAAACCGCACTGGGATTACAAAATTTAAATAAGAAACGAAAAACGAAATGAATTCTGGTAGTAGTAATCAAATGACGTCATCGTGCAAATGGCCTATAAGGTAACCACAGTGACCGCTGGGAGAGAATGGGTTTCTCAGTATGTTTAGTAACTAATAACTTTTCTTTTGTAGTTTTACCGGGTGTGTTCGAATTTCTGGACCCATAACATTCGACCGTATATATTTGACTTGGATAGCCTTTAAAACTAGTGATGTCACCGGTGTTGGTTTAACCAGAGTAGAGAATGTTCCCTTATGGACGACAGGCACCAAATGTCTCACCGTTCACACGGGTGATACGGTAAGGAGTGTAAAAAAATAATCCCGTTAACCCTTTCACCCCCAAGAGTGCCAAACTTTAAAATTCAAGAAAAATCCCAAATTTCATTTTGTAAAATATTACGAAACAAATGGCACCATGCAAAAGTACTGCTAAAGAGGTCTCATTTGAATGGTCACACCATAGGATTTTGTCCACAGAATCGAAAGTTAGAACTACACTACATGTCTCTATAGTTGACTCGGGGAGTGATTAATTTACCGTATAAGTTTCTTTTTTGGACCGGCGAATCTTTGTGACGTCACTATTTACATTTTGTTTCTTTGGCATATGAAATTACGTAGAGAAAGCATCGTGCTAAAAATAAATTGACTTCAAAAGCTGAAAGAACTTGTAAAACTTGGGTATGTGGTAACAGCGCTAATCAGCCATATATTCGTTGTAAAATTTCGGGATTTACATTACAGCATTGCACAAAGAGTATCTTGAAAAAAAAAAATCCTGCAAGCCAATTTGCTGGGAAATAATTTCCTGCACATGCGACAGCCCGACTAGAAGCTTTGTTCTTTTTAGCAAGAGCAATTCGTCAAATTCCCATAACACAAGATCACCAACCTCCCCTTCCCCCCCCCCCCCCCCCCCCCTCTCAGAAATCCAATAGTTCACCCCTAATGCGTTTGAGAAAAAGATCAATCACATCGTAGACTTTACCTCAACGTTAACGCATGCACTTCTCTTGCAGTTCGCCGATGGAGAGCCGATAGTGTTCCTCACTGTTATCCATACAGATCCCCCAAAGAACATTCATGATGCAACCAGCGTGTGGGCTGAAGAAGTTACAACCTTGAACTTTAAAGTCTGTCTTCGTGAGTTGAAAAACTTCGACGGGGTCCACGAGAACATGAAAGTGGTAGGTAGCAAATATACTTCATACGCTTGCACTTAATTTTAATTCTTAGGCGTTTAAAGGAACACTTTCCCGTCGAAATAACAATATTTCGCTCATTTTATTTCGATGTTATATATCGCCAAATACCATCAAATACAGCTATTTCAATTAACATTGTCGGGTGAAAGCTCAAAACCTGCAAGCCAAGACCGCAAGGTTTTTGGGTAGTTTAAATAGCCATTCTGTTTTCCGTTTGTCTGTGCGAGCGCGACGGAAAAAGAACGATAGTACTATAGACTTGTCTCCCCGTTCTAAAAAAGGGAAACAAAAAACGAAATGAATCATTGCTTCCAACTATGCACCAAATAAGAAGCTTCGCTCATCTTCTGCATTTCTTCTAAAACTGAAATGGAAACTGAAGTCTTACGGTTTTAGAATAACTTTTACAGCAGCTGCCCCTTATGGAACAATTTACCTTATTTAGTCATAAATGTTAAAATCTAGTAAAATATGATATATAATATAATTTGGAACTAGTGAATGAAAAAAGTCTTAGACTTGCATGATAAGATCGCCAATTTGAAGTGTCGACCAATGCAAATATCCCATTGCATCAAGGGAGCGTGCCCAACATGTACTGAATTATCCGAGCAGGCCTATTTTGAAGGCACTGTAATCTATCCTAATATTATTTTGCTTTCATCACTTTTACAAGCCTAGGTAATATAACAATGTCCTGGCCATTAATCATAAAAAATATAACATATCAGGCAGGATCCTGCGCCTTTAAACGGCTATTTGTTTGGTTGAATTTAATTCAGAACATACTTGCCTTGTCAAGTTCGCCGAGTGGCTGGGCAGTTCCCAACTTAGACGCAACTGTACTACAAAACGACAACATTCCAAGTGCAGCCACCGGATACAGTTTTTGTAAGGTGAGTAGAGTAAACGAAGAACAAACAGCTAAAAATAAAATGCCAACCACTTTAATCTAGTTTACAACGAAACAGACCAACACGCTGGAAAATCGGACTCGCATTGAATATCGCACCTGGAGAAACTGTTTTAGAGATGGAGAGCTTTCCATGATTTCGCTGAATTGAGAACTTTAACAAAACACTTTATTTTACTTGCTCCCTTCAGACTTAAGGTTACAGTGTACCTTCAGATCGAAAATTTATTGAAAAATTTTTTTTGGCGTTAAAATAATGTTTACAGAATGAACTTTCATCCAAAAAAAAAAGTGTTGAAAAATAGTGAAAATTGACGGAGAAATGACGGTATAACTTTTGTGGGCGGAGTTAGTTTATTAAGCGATATGTTTTTTTAAGCGCCGTTTTCTCAAAGTTAATTTTTCGCTTGTTGGGGACACTTTAAAGAGCTACAACTCAAAGGAAATTTGTTCGATTTTCTTTAAATTTGGACAAAAGCTAGGCTAACATATAATCAACAAAAACGTGTCGGCGAATTTCTTAATTCCGAAAACTTTTTCGTCAAGAGGCATTTCCGTGCGATCATTCCAATTTGTTTCTCCCCTTTTCGAAAATATTCTGTAACTTTTCACTGCAATCGAATATGGAAAATCGCCGACACGCTTTTTTAGCGCTTCGTGTCCGGAAACCCGAGAACAAATCAAATTAGCAAAATATAATAATCGCTTTGAGTTATAGCGTTTTAAAGCTGATTCGGACGTTCGAATTCAGACGTCGTAAAAAATTCGACAATTCATTTTATTACCAAATGGTTTCCATATTTAGATAGCCAGCTCTATAAGCTTTAATTTGATATCTGGGTTTAGGTATATTAAGTGTAATCTTAAGACGCTAGAGCTGTTATACTGGAGACACCCTCGAAGGTACACTGTAACCTTAAATCGCGTTAATCCCTAAACAAAAAATTCTAGATTGAAATTGGTTACCGCATGCCTTTTTCTTACGTAATTTGACAGCTGTAATCGGACACCTGCGCCACTGCGTGCACGTCAATCAGTTGCACCTAAATAGGTCCTTTTTCGCTGTCTCCCGCTGGTTTCAAAACTAATACAAAATATGCCCGATATCCATACATATGATGAAAATAGACGCTATTCGAAACTTTAAAATGGTCAAAATCTCTAGAAATCGTGAATTGACAGCATATCCGTCAATATACAGAGAAAAATAAAAACCATAATTAAATTAATTTATCTTACAGGATGTTACATTTCCCAAAAAATATTACACTGAGCCCAAAGTCGTCACAACAGCTGCGCATGACAAGAACACCATTGAACCGGACAACAATGCGATCTCTGAATGGGTCACGGTAAGACCAACATTATCTACTGTATACTTCGTATAAGAAGAGTCGAGGATACTCGTAAGGTTTCCGATAGATTTACACTACGCATTGAACTACATGAAGTATACTGTATCATAGATGTTAGCATGAACCGTCGAATTAATGACGTGAGTGTTACGTCACGAACATCAGTTATCAACCTATTTTACGTACTAGTCGAGGTAGTCGATGGTAACCGTGGATTATCGAATTAGTGAAGTGAGGGCCACGTCACTTATTATCAAGTGAGTAAGTTGGAACACGATTCGAAAAATTTAGGAACAATAGACCTTTTTACAGTTGTGTGCTTAGTACCCTGGCCTTTGAGTGACCTTTCATATGTAAATCATGTTAGTTAGCATAAGAACAACATGATTTACATATGAAAAGAAGAAAGGTTTCTATCAAAACAAGGTCAACTTCAGCCTCATTTCCACACAAAGACCAGGTTACTAAGTAGAAACTATAAAATGGTGTATTACTTGGTGACGGGTAGACACATGTACGCCTTGCGGACCTATTATTTAGCTGCTAAAATAAACCCTTTTACGCGATAAAAGTAAACTTGTGTGACCACCTTTCACCATTCATATAAATGATAACTAAATTTATGTTCATTACAAATATTAACTTGTTAGAAACGGAAATGGAAACGCCTCTGCATAAGCTATGAAGTTGAATTTTGATCCCACAACAAAATGACCATCAATCGCTCCGTTTAACGCATCTAAATGCGACTGTACCAATTTGTATACTAAAAACCATTCAATTGCGCAAAAGTATTCGTTGATACAAACATCCATTTTAACAGGCCTCAAAGTATTAGTAATCGAGTTGAATACCCAGTATTGTCCATTATGCTTCACATGCCTCTGTTATTGTTTGGTTTACACGAGAACGAGGCTTCTATTGTGTTCCCGGGTTTGGCCTTTTTCACAACAAACATTCAATCGCGTGGAAACGAATTTTATCGTCTCGTGCTTCTGTTCTCTTCAAACTTATTATATTAGAATACGTTTAACGACCGACATGGCCGATACAAGCAGATTACAGAGAGCTACAAGACCTGGATTTTTCAACATCAAATGGCCGCCGATGCATACATATTGCGCAAAACGGGTCTTCTATCTTTGGTTTTGCAAAACAAATACAAAATTACTTTCGACACCAACTAAAACCCACTCTTTTCATAAACCTACTACATCAGCATCTCACAATCCTTAACATTTCTACTTTCAGGTGGTAGATAAAACTATGTTCAAGGTTTGTTTAAAGGATATACAGCGTTATGACGCTAATCATGACCCAATCGCTGTGAACTACATGGTAATAGGACGTAAGTATACCCCGTAAATAACAACGTATCCATACATTACGGCTTCCTAAAATACCCTATACTAAACTAAGCGGATTCTTGTCTTCTAACTCAACTATAACTAGTTTAATATGCTGTGGCTATATATTTCACACAAATCCTCAATTCATCTGTTTTATTTCCATCGCAGAAATTGATCCATGCGAGTACTCCTCGTGTTCTGCAGACAAATACTGTTCTGTAAATGAAGCAAGCATGACTTATTCTTGTGTATGTAACTCGTGTGGCGATCAAAATGCTCAGGTGTGTGACACAGACGGTGTCACGCATGAGAGCGAATGTCACCTAAACAGGAAGATTTGTCTTGGATTAACCAATGCCACTAAGGACCATGACGGCGCATGCGTACGTAAGTATGACCTTGTCTGTCGTTCAGGAGTATAGCGGTTTCCTAAATTATATACATATATAAAACAGTGGCTGTAACCCTCGCATTGCCTGAAAGATGGTCGGAAAACGAGTATTCTTTTGATCACGTTTCGCTTAAAGGGTCTATGTCACAAGGATTTCGATGATTTTTGGTCACATCTGTACTCTTCTAAAATAACTGATAAGTTCCTTCAATCATACAAGGTTAGAACCAAAAGGGGGTACGAACCACAGCAATTTTTGGAACTTGAAAAATTTAACCTACGCTTTTCAAGTTGCAATTCATTTCTATCGTGGCCATCCTCCGCTAAAATCACACATTTTAAAATACTTTCAGGGCACTTAAATAGCAATTAACAAAACTGGACCATTTTTAAATCCTTTGACACAAATGTCTTGGCTTTTCAAAGTTATACTACAATCTGATGATGTAGCCCCTTCAAAAATGAATGAACATTTCACGTACAATTGTGCTCCAAACACAGTTAAAGTTCACGAAACCTCCAACTGAAAAAAGTCAAGGTATTGAGGAATGCATTTTGAAAGTACCCAAGATCATGACATCGTTTCTGAAATGACTGAAATAGTACATTTTTTAAATGAAATATCACAACGAATGCTGGAAATAACATTTCCGAACCTTGTGTTTCATTTTTTTCTCATGATAAAAATTGAAATTTGATAGAAGAAAAAAGGGAAACAAATGACGTCAATTAAAGCAGTACTTCATTTGCGACCACCTCTCCTGAGAGACAACTTTTCTAAAATATCAAATTACTACTTCCAGTCAAAAAACCGAGGAGGTGGAAACCTCTTGTGACTGATCACCTCTCGTAAGCGACCACCCAGGGGCGTAGCCAGGAATTTTTCAGAAGTATGCACAATAAATTTTCAAATACACCCCCTACCTTCTCCCCCCACCCTCGAGTCCCAAATCTATCTTTATCGACTTTTTCAGGTGCGTACGTGCGTACAGGTAGCTACGCCCCTGCCACCATGGCTTTACATTCGGGATGGTTGTTAACGGGAAGTTCAACTATAATTGAAAAAAGTATAAATATTTTCATCGATAAATCAGCGGAATGTCCAACGTTATTCACCAAAACGTTTTAATTTTTCAGCGTTTATACTTGAACGTGGACGCGTGGCACTTCGTTTGAGCACCATTGATGTGCAATGTAAAACGGTTTCCTTCAAACCCGACAGCTTCCAAAGCAACGAGAGCAGAATCAACGTGCAAACTTCCATCAACTACTTTAACAGCACTGGAAGTTTTGTCCATGACGCCGCGGTGACCTGGATCGAAAGTGTCACCTTCACAAGTTTCAAGGTCTGCGCCCTTAAAGCAGGGCGTGCGGAACGTTTGACCCCTGACAGTGGCATTACGTTCGTGGACTACATCGCCTTCCAAGAATCTCCTGCTGGAGCAGTTAGCAGCCAACTCAGCATGCCACTCAAGTGGTGGGATGGAACAACGTGCAAGACTGTCAGTTTTGAAAATGTTAGTAATAAAACCTCATCGTATCTCCCCTTCAACATTACGAACATTCCACTTGAAAAATATTTATTGCACCACAGGAAAGTACTATGCAATAGATCCCAGAATCAAAGGTTAAAACACCTTGTACAGCATAATAAACAGTACCACAGGAAAGTACTGCTCAACAGCTTTCATTTGAATGGCCACACTTTAGGATTTCATCCACAGACTCAAAAGTTAAAAACACCTTGAACAGCATAATAAACAGTACCACAGGAAAGTACTGCTCAACAGCTTTCATTTGAATGGCCACACTTTAGTATTTCATCCAGACTCGAAAGTTAGAACCACCTTGTACAGAATAATAAACAATACCACTGGAAGACTCTGCTCCCCCCCCCCCCCCCCCCCCCCCCCCACCGGAATATCTTGATATCATGTTGCAAAATGTATGCATCCTTAACTAAGATTAAAAGTTGTGCTTTTTATGAGTAACGATCTTGTGTTATAATTTCAGAATAAGTTTTCGTCAACGCCATATGTCTTCTTAACCGCTGAACACTCAGTGCTTGGACAAAAACATGACGCCGCCACTGTCTGGGTGGAAAACGTGAGCCCCAGCGGTTTTAAGGCGTGTTTGAGAGAAATGCAGAACTTTGATGGGCTCCACGAAAACATTACAGTGGTGAGTTTACTTTAGGTAACTGATTGTCAAGAATGATCTGACGCTGTTTGCTCAAACGTGTGCCAAAAGTCTCGGAAAGACAAATCAAACTTCATTTCGCCAAATATTGAAAAATAGATGTAATCAACGTATAAATGTTCCGCCAAACATAAGCTTGAATTTGAAAGGACGCACTTTAGGATTTGATCCACAGACTAAGCATAATCTACGTTGTACAGCATAATAAACAGCGACACAAGAAAGTACTGCTCAATAGAATGGTCACACATTAGGATTTTATCCAGACCCAAAAGTTAAAATCACCTTGTACGGCATAACAAACGGCAACATGGAAAAGTACTGGCCCCGGTTGTTCAAAAGGTGGACAGTGCTATCCACCGGATAAATCACCATCCAGTGTATAAGTATTAACAAAATCCTTTGTGTTATCCGCTGGATAATTTATCCGGTAGATAGCGCTATCCACCTTTTGACCAACCGGGTCCTGCTCAATAGCTTTCATTCAATTTGTTGCATTTTAGGATTCCAAACTAGTCAACTACCACTTTATGAAGGCGGTTGTATCGGACCCCAACATCTGACAGAAGTAATATTTGCTTGTCTGTTGCTTTTCTTACAGAACTGGGTTGCCTACGAGACGCTGCAAAACGCTGCAAAACTCAACAGCAACCAACAGATCGTTAACTTTGCTAACGACGAACTACCTAAACCCGCATTTCACAACGCCTTCTGCCGGGTTAGAAACCATTTAATTGTTTCACCTTTTGATTTTAATGTTCATATGCCAGGTTTCTATCCACAAACTCGAAGCTGGAAACCACCTTAAACAGTAGTACGGGAAAGTACTGCCCAATAGCTTTTATTTGGATGATCACACTTTCGGCTTTTATCCACAGACTCGAAATCCACCTATACTTCTTAATCAGACATCACAGCCAATTTAAAGTACTGAAAAACAGTTTCTTAATCCTAGGACACAAGTTTGGGAAAGTGTTACTCCAAAACGCCCACGATTATTGTGTCCGCGGCTCACACCTCAGGCGGTGTTTCCGATAATGTCATTCCCGAGTACAACAGCATTGCATCCTGGGTAGAGGTAAATTAAATTTATTATTTATTCGTTTAACATCAGTGTGGACTTAAAGGAAAAAATTGTCAGATTATCTGTAGAGGACCTGATAATTGGAGAAAGGGCGAAATGTTATGTTAACTGGCAGTCCAAAACATTTGTTGCTTACCAAGACTGAGAGATACAACCATGTGCTAGATGAGACCATCAATGTTACGTTAGCAAACTGGCAACAACTGGAAAATTTTACATCCCTATCACATTCCCACCTTGCGTTTCTTCCCGATTGAAAGCAATCCTGCCTTACTCGTCCCCAGGCCTTCTCCGCTTTCAAACTGGCGACTCATAGAAACCCCTGGAAAAGGCTGCCAAAATACTCCAAGAATCGCAGACTATCTTGACACGTGACACCATCATTGAGTTCAATCTGAAAAATTCGCTCTCAACGGTTAGCGCTCTAAGTACGACTTTTGAATTTGAAGCTGATCACATCCCCAGAGCTGTCGATCCCTTCTGTTGCTGATCAAAAGATAAGGAAACTCTAGGTGTAAAATCGTGTGGTGAATGGTTATCTAGACCAGGCTAACTAGGTTTGAAAAAAAGTCGAACTCGTACTCGAAGTCCGATCTAAAACTCCTTAACAACTCAGTCGATAAAACTAAATATTCATGTTTCACTATGCTATCCCACCGAAGCAGCGCTACATTTTCTTTACAGACTAACCCCTTTATTCTTCTGACAAATATTTGGTGGAATTTGGTATGAACTATTTCATCCTTTTTCAGGGAATCAACAACACTGACTACCGACTATGTGTAAAGGAAATCCACAATCCCAATGGATACGACCCTGTTAAAGTAACAACATTGATTATTGGTGAGTTGAACGTTGATGGAAGTATCATTTTAACAGGAGCTAGCAAGCCCAGTGACCACAGCAACAAAAGATGAGTCGTGAATGCGGCTCTACATATTTTGAGCCCATGAATAAAATCGTACAACATCACCATTCAAATGAAACGTCCATGCCAACAATACTTTTTTATGGTGATCTTTTGAATTTCGCTGTTTTACAAAGTGTGATTTTGGTGAATTCTGGCCGCTCTCTAAAGAGTCAAAGAATTAGCTATTCAATAGGCAGTTCAGAAATTCTGTTTAATTCTGTTTATTTCTGTTTAGGTTTACATATTTTGGAATATTCTGTTGTCAACTCTAAAACCACAACCTTAATAACCAAATGATAAGAATGACTTCTTCCCGTTTTCATTCAAACCATATTCTGACGTTCGAAAAACACTTCTCAAACTCATTAATAATTCATTACGAGAACACAAAGGAAATCACTACCGTGAAGGAGGTTTTGAAATCGTTTCTTAATTTGCATAGATTTTGGCGATTTTATTCCTTCGTTTTCTCCGCATTTAACGATCAGTTTGAGAAGCTATATCAAACACTCGAAACAGTGTTTCATCAGATTTCCAAACACCTTGAAGTGGTTTAAAAAAACTCGGCTGCGCCTCGTTTTTCCAATCCACTTCTCGGTGTTTGGAAATCTGATGAAACACTGTTCCTCGTGTTTCATATATTACATGAAACTTCACAAACAGGATTCAAACACAATCGTTGGGTTAAGATTTCTATTTCACGTTCTGTAGATACACAATACAGTCAATGCCAGCCCTTACGCACACTCCCTTTTGAAAGGAAACCCCGTTATACGACCTAATCAAATATATCTCAGGTTACAACTTAAGTTTAGCACTTCTCGTATGCCATGTTATTTTATTACCCAAACATGTACTTGTATGTAAACTATATCAAAATTTTAAAGTGCGTTTACTAACTTACAACAGACCCCACTGAACAGACAATAGACTGAACTCGCAAACAAATTTGACTACAATACAACGACGGACATTACACTAACAATACACGGATCGAAACGCACCAATCATTGACTTGAGTCTCTACAGCCAATAAAATCATGGCGAAACTAACTAATGACAGAAATAACCAGACGTATATACCAACTGACGCTGAAGATGACTTCCGCTCAAGTTGTCAAAACATCAGTCAATGTCAACAACAACAGTTCATTTCAGAACTACACTAACCCGGACGACCACAACCGACAGACTCCTGATACTCTTGGGTTCAAACCATTTACAATATATTCAAACATTAAGAGCTCTTGTAGATTTTTACTCCTGCACTAACCCTACTGGTTCTTCTTGTCGAGATATTGGTCATAAATTTGCCTTTAATTTCCGTTATACTAGCCTTGTATTTGAATTGTTTATCAAATAATTATACTGGGCGTCGCTGATTAACACTTCGCTGGAGTCCTAAAGTGTGACGTCACAAATACTTAAAATTAGGAAATTGTGGCATATGATCCGATGTTCGAAAAGAGCATCATGAAAAATGCCCACTTGCCAATAATAAGCATCTATTGCCATTTGACAATAAGAATATTGGCACTCTTATGAGAGAATGACTCCCCACAAACCCTTCTAATTTTGCCTCAGCTCCAGTTGGAGCAAGAGGGTATTTCATATTAATTTCAGACCCAAATTGATTACAATTTGCTTTTTTGCAGGTTCCTAAGAATACAACTGTGAGAAAAGGAGCATCTTCAAATTCAACTATTTGAAGAGATTCTTGGACAACTTTATTGATTAAATCAAATTTGTGATCAAATATTATTAAATTTTTAAAATGGCTTTAAATTACAAAGTGTTGTAAAGCACTCTAAATCAGATTTAAAAAGTTTCAGTTCAGAAAATTCGAAAAAAATAACGAGCATTTAAAAAACATTTCCTTGTGGTTTTGTTGTATTACTACGACTATAGTTTATAGATCCACGGTGCTGTAGTGGTTAGCGTGATGGAATATTACGATTAAATAATTAAAATAATCGCTTAAAATTACAAAGTGTTGTAAGGCACTCTAAATCAGATTTAAAACGTTTCAGTTCAGTTCGTTTTGTGATTAAATATTATTAAATTTTTAAAATGGCTTTAAATTACAAAGTGTTGTAAAGCACTCTAAATCAGATTTAAAAAGTTTCAGTTCAGAAAATTCGAAAAAATAACGAGCATTTAAAAAAACATTTCCTTGTGGTTTTGTTGTATTACTAGGACTATAGTTTATAGATCCACGGTGCTGTAGTGGTTAGCGTGATGGAATATTATGATTAAATAATTAAAATAATCGCTTAAAATTACAGTGTTGTAAGGCACTCTAAATCAGATTTAAAACGTTTCAGTTCAGAAAGTTTGAATAAAATAACGAGCATTTAAAAAACATTTCGTTGTGGTTATTCCTTAGTATCACTATAGTATGTAGATGCACAGTGCTGTAGTGGTTGGCGTGATAGACTTTAAATCTGAAGATCGGAGGTTGGAGACCTAGTCTCGGCCGTCATGTTTCCTGAAAACAAGAGAATTTACTTGAATGACGACATTCCCCTTGGCAGGTTAAAATGTTTCCACTCTGTAGACTGGGTTGACTGTGCTATAAGGATCCGCAGACCAGGTGTGCCTGTGCAACTTCTTAGAATAGACCTTTAGCTTGTATGTTTTTCCCAATGTCGGTCATGTGATGTTCTCAGGGGAATTTGTCCTTTCTCTTTTCATAAATTATGCATATATATGCACGTGGAGAAAACAAATTTAAAAGAAACAGTTCTAGGGTAACATCGCATGATCTACATTCGGAAAACAAAACATAGAAGTTACAGAGGTCTATTGATGTCATATCATGCATGATACTTGCGATAACTCTGCCCTGTCTCTTTCCTGGTCAGGAGGTTTTTCTTCCAATCTGGCATGTTTACCCAACGTTGTTCTTCTTTTAATCTGAACAATAAAGAGTGAAAACAAAACTGCTTTAAGCCGGGATCTTTTTTTTTCTCGCGGCATGTTTTCGTGGAATGTTCGACAGGCCGAAGGGAAATAGGCGAGTAATCTGAGAGAAGGGAAAAAGGCGTGTAATTTAAGAGAAGTGAAAGCTTCGGGCACCAAGAATAATCGGCATGGCACTACAATCTCCCGCTCTGATCTGATGGAAAAATGCGGTCAATTTGTTAATTTTCCGTGGTTCACTTTCTCGTCGCGTTTACCATTTTGAAATTTTGGCGAATACCGCTGACCACTTATTTCCAAACCTTGTTCCCGGTTCCCCGTTCCTGGTTTTAGTGACATCCTCGTTTAACCGTTAAGATCTTTAGCGTGTTTTCGGATCTTTGTGTCAGCCATAGTGAAACTTTGCTGTTTTTCTTCAATGTCTCGTTAAATATTTTACTTGGCCAATAAAAAATCACTTTTGCTTTGGTAGCTTTCGACTGGGTCAATAATTTACGAGAAAAAGTAGTGATATTAAGTGATGCTTCACATAAGAAAAACTGCCGTAAACTTCATTGCTCTGCGGCATTGACTCTTTCCCACATAGAATATCTTTGATTTCAAGAACAGCGGAGGGACTGATCGTTAAAAATTATATTTCGGTATAAAAAATAAAGAAAATGCATTTTGGTCAAATAAATTTTAGGAAATGTTCGTGCTTAATCAATCAGGATAGCAGAAGACAATAGCTAATAATTTTAATTATTTGAAGAAGTTCCCCAAATACAATACCTTTTAAAAATTGCATATTGTGCGATTGGGTCTTAAATTACTTGAAACCTTAAAATAATTAGACAAAATAAACCTTAACTTTTTGGCGGTTTTTGACTCTAGGCCAATCAGATCACTAGTTGTAACAATGAAAAAAGTTGACATTCCATCGTGCATTGCCGTTCAGCACTTTCCTTCTTATGCGAATCACTACTTAATCTTTAAACAACAATTTTTCGGTAAAATTTTCGACCGGATAGTACGCGGGGTCCGGATGGGAAAATCCGGACCGATGGAGCGCACGTCATTAGCCAATCAGATTCAAGGATTTAGGATTCCGGTCTGCTGAGATGTTTCGGGAAAAAATAATAAATATTTTAAATCCAGTTACTGCATTTCCACCCCAGAATCTCTCGTCTACCCTCGTCACCCATTAATTCAAGAGTGCCCTGCAAGTCATCGATCATCATCATCCTTGTAAAGAGAGCTTGAGGTATCCCATTTCTTTTGTTCTAATCTAACGAATTCATTAAGTCATTAAGATATTAAATTGACTACAAAGCGCAACAAAGCAACTCTCGTGCTAAGCGGAAACCTTCGTCGACCCTCGCAAAACTTTGAGCAAACTTAATCTGAAATTCTAGGGCATTTAAGTTAATTGGATGTCGTTGATGTTGCATAACGACAAGCCAAACGTTTCTTCCTTTGACCCGTTTACCTTTTTTTTACATTCCCTGTCCCTCATTCACTACCAGTGTGGAAGCATCACTAACCTCTCTTTTTCTTGTTTAGCCAGTAAAGGAATTTTCCATGGAGGAACACCGATCCACTTCCTTTCTTCAATTTCTCTCTGAAAATAAGTTAAGATGTCACATAACTGAAACAACAACAATCAGTTTTATAGGTTGGGGTCTTAATGGGAATAAGATTGTTTCATTGTGGTTGACGTTAAAAATAATTATTTTGACGGATCCACGTGATCCATTCCAATTAATGTTGACGGATAGGAGTAAAAGGGGACAAAATAAAAAGCGACCAATCAGAGAGCTGGTTTTCGTACACGTGACAAAAGAAACCAATCAGATGGACGGAAATCCTGCTCCCTAATAGGCCATTTGCACGATGACGTCATTTGACTACTACTACCAGAATCCTTCAGTTTTTTGTTTTGTAGTGCAAATTAGGGCTATTGTTATTGAAACCGCGCTGGGATTACAAAATTTAAATAAGAAAGGAAAAACGAAATGAATTCTGGTAGTAGTAGTCAAATGACGTCATCGTGCAAATAGCTTATTGTTTGCTTCTTATACAATCCCCTTTTACTACTACGGTTGTGGGTTGTGTGTGTGGGCTGACGCTTTATATTTCATCCTCCATGGACGGTAAGAATCCCTGTATTTGTGATCGGATTTTGGTTGAAATTTAAGCCATTTGATCAATTCCCACTGAAATCATAATTCACTACTCCTGAAAAACGCAACAATGCAATAAAATCCCATTGATATTAATCAGCTTTCATACCTAACGATGAACATAATATTTTTTTTTGTGATTTTTCGTTTTTGACCGAGAACACTGAAGTAAAATTTAACTCCTAATTCGAATCAATCCCAATCCTAAGCATACGCAGTCCCTGTTTTTATCGCTTAAGTATGAAAGAGGATACGAAAGGGTTAAAATGATATCTAAACGATTGTGTGCACGATGCCTTGGAAAAGTCAGTACCTTTTCGCGGTCCGCTCTTTCCTGTGCTTTCTCTTTAAGCTTGCGATTCACTAATATTTGTTTCTTCCACGGCGGCAGTTCACTCCCAAATTCCGCGCTCCCTGATTCGTCAACACCCCTGTGAAACCTTCCAGTGCTAGTCACATGACTCTTATCACCACAACGCTCGTTTTTCATTGGGCGAATGCTGTGGGTTTCTGGGCCAATCACTTTTGCTTGGACGTCCTCAAATGTATCCTTGGTTCGCCAAAAACTGTCATTATTTTCCAAGGACTGAACTTCCACGATCACTCTACAATTTTCTTCTTCCAACCTGACTCGTTGATTATGTCTGCTTTGCTCGAAGAGTCCGCTTATGTGAATGTTGTCATCCAATTCGGCATTTTTATCCAGTAGTTGTAATTTGTTATCTTTGATGTCAAAAGAATCTAAACGACAAAGGAAAACAAAAGATGTGACCCAGCTTTTTCGAGATACGTTTACAGTGGCACTTATCCCTAGATGTGTAAGAAGGGTACCTCGCCATGCCATATAAAAACCAGGCTTTGTCAGTGGCCATCCCACGGGTTAACCCGAGAAATCCCGGAGATTTGCACGATGATATCAACAAATCCCCCTGGTTACTTTGTGGATGTATCGCTCGAGCCATCATTAATGCTCTTGTAAACATGCATCTCGAATCCCCCATTCCCTTATTCCAGAATTAAAAACTGGCAGGAGAAGAGTGTAAAATCTGTGGGATAATCGTCTTTGTTCATTGGTATTCCATCGGGATGTCCACCGATTGGTGTCTCAGGCCTGACACTTCAAAGTGAAAAACCCAATCAAGAGCCAGCTGTTTTAAAGGGATAGTGTCAAAGGGATTTTGGCCTTTTTTAGTGAAAGCCATGTTACAATACATTTACCCGTTTACAAAATAATACTAAAACACCAAGAGAAAGAAATCAACCAATTCTTGAAAGAAGAGCAAATCATAGTCTGTTCTAACCCATTTTGGAAACGAAGAACTTGTAAAAAGTTAGGCTAACTTTTGTCAAGTTGAAATTCATTCATACCCAGGCCGTCTATGACTAGAGACACTCATCAACAGTTTGGGTACACTAGGGTGGTGATTTATCACAAAAGTAGGCCATTATTTTTCAGTTTGTGTTAAAAGGAATCTCGGCTGAAAACAGTTTAAGCATCAAAGTATACTTAATGGTTACCTTTAACTGGTCATGGGGTTTTAGGTCAATATCTTCGTAACCGGTTCGAAAGCGAAGTGTTCGGTTTTTAGTTTTAATTACCCGATCGCCGCCATGTTTTCTTTATGGTAATTTGTGACGTCACTGCGTTGTCGGAGATCTAAATATATGGAGTCTACCGAAGAAGTTTGCAGTAAAACCGTACATTATAAAGCCAGAATACGCATAAGAAGCGCGTATTTGTTTACAAATTCACGCAATGCTGAATTTAGAAGACATATTTAAAACGGAGGACAACGCACTGACGTCATAATTCCCCATCAAGATTTGCAAAAATAAAACATGGCGGCGCGCGGGAAATTTAAAAGCAAGAAAAGCAGAAACAAAACGCCCAGTATTCAAACCAGTTAAAGAATTATTGACTTCAAAGCTATAAAACAGTTTTAAACAAAGGCTAACTTACCATTTTAAACAAAACTGTTTTTAGCCGAGATTCTCCTTAATAATCAAGACCTTTTGTTTTGGTTTTCGAAGTGACATTAAATCCCCGTGAGATTGCCCCTTTAAGATTGAAAGCACTCTTCGTCATTAAGCGCCGGTGAACGAAATCGTGTCAGTTGCAAAAACGTTTCGATCATGGCATTTAAAGGTATTTATTCATTAAATATACCTTATTATAGGAAATTAACAATGCACTTTATTAACGCGATTTTACAAAATTCGCGTTAATTTAATGTATCTTAATTAATGTCGATGTAAATTTAATGCACGCTATTTCACAACATTGTTATTTTAAAGCACCTTTATTTCATTACAAAACCTTATTAGTTCATGACTCCTCTATTGGCTCTTCAGAGTCACATTTCACGGAGGTTTTGAAAAATCTTTTGAATTGATAGGGTCTAGGCTTCAAAACCAAATTTTCGGTTTTAAAAAAGCTTAGAAACATCCGTGCACTTGTCTTGGAAGGTTTTATTGACGGAAGCCAAAACGCAGTTTGGCGTTCAGAAATGTAAAGTGCGAGTTTGCAGAATTATGAAAATCGCAGTAAATAAAGCAAGATGCTTATCGAAAAATTCGCGTTAATTTAATGCATGTAAACCTAACTTTTGAAAAATTCGCGTTTAATTAGTGTAACGTAAATTTTCTTCGCGTTGTCAACGTGCATTGTTATAATTTCCTATAATAAGGTACATTCCAAATTTGGAACTGTACTGAACAAGATGGTTTTTTTGTGTATGATATTCTAAAGTGTGGCAATTCAAACGAAATCTATTTTGAAATTATTGGTGACTATGAGGAGCGCAAATGTTAACGAAAATAAACATCCATCGTCTACTAACAGTCTTCTCCATCAACAAGCAAGATCGTCTAAGGCCATAACAAAAGAGATCCTGCCTCTTATCCAGTGTACTATTGCAGAAGAAATTTCTGCGCCATTGATGACTGATTTGAAAATCAAAAATCGTATTAGTACAGTGCATAGAGATGTTTGAATTTCGGCTACAAGAGCTTTTTTCAGTATCTTTTGTAACAACAAGGGAGGCTGAGATGAAAACAAAGAAAAACGACAGATGATCTGAACCAACCATCTTTATTTCAATTGATCTACTCAAAGTAAAGTAACAAATGTAAAAATCATTGCACAAGTTGTGCTTAGCTACTAAATGCGAGTATAAACTAGCAGTAATCGGAGATTATGGAGAAGCGTTCGAAGGAACTTCCGGCGGAAATGAGCACCTGAAAAAAGCAATGGGGGCGGCCATTTGGAAGACCGGACACCAAAAAATCTCAAATTTTACTGCATGTAGGGCGCAGGGCAACCAACACGAAATTTGGATTGCGATCTTCGCACGCGATAACAACTCTCTCTGATTCTCTATGTACGCAAATGAACCGTGCGCCCATCTATCTGACGTTGGCCTAGGGGTGGGCCGCCGGGGGGTGGGGGGTACTCCCATATATGAGCTATATAGGTATATAGGTCTAACAATTTTCAGAGTCCCCCCCCCCCCCCGGGCGGGGGGTGGGCACACGATACAACTTACAACCTTCGCATGCTAACAAAGGGCACATTCATTTAGGACCATTCCAGAATAGGAATGCCTGGTAACTATAGACGATAGCTATTGGAATCTATTGCAAATGCGCGTTCCATTTGGAATTGATAATCCATGTGTTACGCTATCCAAACTAGTCCAGTAAGGCTATGAAATTTTATAGGCGAAGATCAAACTAATTGCAACAAAAGCTTTTTAACTGTTTTTAGGCTCAGGACAACGTGTGAAACAACATACTAAAAGTTCCCCAAAATTCGGATGGAGGAACATGGTTAAATCGGCCTTTGAAAAAAGTGACAGTTCACCACAGGGTACCCAAGTCATGTAAATATATTTTAATTTATTTTTATTCAATTTTCACTTTTAGGCGTTAGGAGAGTCAGTTTTATTACTCATATCATTGCTGTGGAACGTTTTTCAAATATTTCACCACGCATTTAAATCTAATTTCCTGCATTCTCAACGAAAAAAACGAAATTATTGTCCACAGGTATCCCGCTCAAGCATGTAATTTATTTATTTTGTCAAGGGCTTATTATTTTGTTTAGGTACAGAAAAAAATGTACTTTAATATTAGATAAAAGAAGAGAGAAACATTCAAGAAAACCCAGATAAGTGTTACAAATAAAGAACAAGCAATGATCGGCACCAGTACCTCTCGATTGCACAAGGAATGCCTTGAAGATATCAAAGCGCAACTAGATTGTATGGAAGTTTTACGCTCGTTTCTCTCGTTATTTTTTGTTTTATTCATTTAATTGTTATTCAAGAAAGCCATGGGCCTGAAAGGTGAGCTTAGTATGACTTTATTGTGGGTTTCATTCATTATTTTCACGTTTTTTCTTGCATTTGATGTTTGAAGGATCACCTATTCACCAATCCATTTTTAGTTTATACATATCATATAATAAATAAATAACTATATTTAGAGAGGAAAGCCACATCAGCAATTATCTTGACGTCAGTCCTGGGCTGAGTATTCATCAAAAATGCCGTCTTGACCTCATAAGACCTCCCAAGAAGTCGTCAAATGACCTCCAGGGTGAGGAGTCCAGCGGCAGGGGCGTTGTTAGATGCAGCTCGATGCAGCAGCAATATAATGCTAGGGAGCATTGCTTTTTCTGCGGAGAGCGTTCAAAGTATGACGGAAAGACAAAGCTGCTGGATGTGATCCCTGTAAGGACAACAGAATTCCAGGAAAGTATTTCAAAGCTGTGCAAAGAAAGGAATGATGACTGGGCCCAGACTGTGTTTGGCCATTTACAATATCTCCAGGATCTTCATGCAGCAGATGCTGTATACCACAAAGCATGCAGGAGCAACTTTAGAACAGAGAGAAACATACCGATGCAGTACAGTACTTCTGATGACAGCCGCTCTAAGAAATTCAAAAACTCTCAAGGACGGCCAGTTGGCACTGTTAAGTACACAGCTTTTTTGAAAGTGATTGACTATCTGGAGGAGAATGAGAATGAGCAGCTCACTATAGCCGATCTTGTTAGCAAGATGGAGCACCTGGATGCCCACCAGCGGGCAGTTTGACAACCCTGAAACCATGTTCCGGTATGAGATGTCAAGCTACCCTACCTCCCTATTTGATGGTTCACTGTTGCTCAGAGAAGCCAATAAACCCGCGTTAGCCGATTCCAACTGGATAGAGACGCAACACAAACAAACGGCCAGTCCCCAAGATGCCCACTATGTCCTTGATGGAGGAGCCCTTATCCATCTCATTCCTTGGTCAAACGGTGCCTCTTATGAAGAAGTCTGCCTTTTGTACGTTCAGTATGTACAAAGAAGATACGGAAATGCCACAGTCGTGTTCGATAGTTACGAGGATGGCCCTACCGCAAAGGATTGCACTCATCAGAGACGAGCAAGTTCCAACGCCCCGCCAGTGTTGTTCGACCCTGGTATGCCTATCACATTGAAGAAGAATGACTTTTTGTCAGATAAGGAGAACAAGCAGAGGTTCATTACTCTTCTTGGAGGGAAGTTAGAAAGCGCTGGTTGTACTGTCCTCAACGCGCGCAGCGATGCAGATCTTCTTATTGTTAAGACCGCAGTGGAAGCCGCCCGATCTCAAAGCACCATTCTCGTCGGAGATGACACCGACCTTCTTGCCTTGTTACTCTATTATGGTGAAATGGACACACGGGATCTCTTCTTCAAGCCTGAGCCGAAGCAAAGAAGCAAAACACGGAGAATATGGAATATCAAGGAGACAAAGGCAGCTTTGGAGCCATGTGTCTGTTCAAACATACTCTTCGTGCATGCTCTACTCGGCTGCGATACAACTTCACGAATTCATGGTAGCGGTAAGGCGATGGCTCTGAAGAAGATAAAGAACAGCCATACTTTCCAAGAACAGGCAACCGTATTTAACAGCGACGTAAGCTCCGTGACCAAAGATGATATTGTAGCAGCTGGTGAGAAGGCATTGGTGCGCCTATATAATGGTGGCCTGAATGAAAGCCTAGATTCCTTAAGGCACACCAAGTTTTGTCAAAGAGTGGCTACAGGAAGTGCATTCGTCCAGCCAGAAAACCTTCCCCGGACCTCTACTGCAGCCAGTTTCCACAGTCAGAGAGTTTATCTACAAGTCCAGCAATGGAAGGGTATCGAGCTGCAACCGCAAGAATGGGGCTGGGAGTCAAAGGATGGTAGGCTTCTACCAACCCGCACAACCCTACCGGCAGAGCACGCATCTCTACTAGTGATGATCCGCTGTAGCTGTAAGAGTGACTATAGCACTCGGAGGTGCTCATGCCGCAAAAACGGTCTGGAATGCTCTGCAGCTTGTGGAGTTTGCCGCGGTGTGAGTTGCATCAACTCACTAGTACCAGACCTCATTGAAGGAGACGGCTGATGGGAGATCTAAGAAACTCCTAGAGAACTTAGGACAGTAGTAGATCCAGAAAGTTAAAAAGGCAGTGGCCAGTACAAAGAAATTGGGGGGGGGGGGGGGGGGGGGGTGACTTCAAGTAACAATATACTGAGAAAATTAAGAAAAGGGGTTTGTTAACCACCCTATTCACCCTCTGGATCTGCCACTGGAGAACTAGATTCTGGTTCAGGAGAACGTGCATTAAAAGAGGGCACCTAAACTTTCTATTTATTGGCAGTTAATCATGATATGAAAAACTATAATTTTTCTGACAATTGACACTTATCAGACATGATGTTGTTGTTGGTTTTTTTATCATATATATATATATATATATATATATATATATATATATATATATATATATACAAGTCATATGCTTTTTTGATAAAGACCTTTCTACGATCATCTATCTACGTTTTTCTCCTAAATGCATTTTATAACGTTCCTTGTACTTGGGCACCCTGTGGTAAATAAAATCCTTTAAAATAAGCGTCGGTGTGATAATTTGTAAAAAGCAACGAGTAATTATTCCTATTTAGACATATATACACTTATCTCGTCACAAAATGAAGCGACCGTTGATTTTTTTTTGCATTTCTGAATATTTCAAGACTTGGGTACCCTGTGGTAAAACGCTCCAAAATTCAGTTTCAAATTTTGTGATGTTCCTCTGAAGGAATTTTGGCGAACTTTCAGTATGTTGGCTAGGCTATCCATCCCCTTCATATTGTATCGAGAAACTTTTTGTTGCAATTAGTTTGATGTTGAGCCACAGTCTTACTGGACTAAACAGAATGTTGCCCGACCAGCCCAATATTTTGGACAAGTAAAAACAATGGATCTAAATTCACTGTCTTACAAGCGAGAACTGTAAGTAATTCAAATGTATTATAGACTTATAGACAATACCTTTCGGAAGCATAATTTAACATTTGATATTAAAGCTGGAATATTTGTGAACATCATTATAATCTCTCAACATTGGATGCAGGCAAACGTGGGTTTAACAGGAACAAAAAAAATTCTAAAAAAAATCTCTCGCTCAATTAAAATTTATCTAAAACTCACTAATTAGTAAAATTAACAAGAATATTTAAAAATGAACGTAGTTTGTAGTTTCTGTACTCCGTCAAGTTTATGTAGTTGTTGCGGTTTCTCTATGGGCTGTGTAGTTCGTTAATTTTAATAAACAGTATAGCGGTTTCTGAGTATTCCTTAATTAGTATCCCTGTCTTCAAATCGCGAAAACTGCAGGCCTGAAAAAACGACTTTGCACAACACAACACGAGAGAGTTTTCACTGCAGCTAAGGTGACATCGGCCGTGCAGCCGCGCGAAAAACATGCTTTGCATGTTTTGCGACGTCATACGCGCCCGCGAGCTAGCTTTACCCAACGGCGCGGGCACACGGACCGACGCGCCCGCGAAACATTCCGCTAGCCAATACCATGAAAAATGAAGGGCATAGGTTCTATGAGTATGGGGCTCCGCAACGGGCCTTCGGCCCGCGAGAGCTTCGCTAAAAAGACGATTATTTTTAATTACATCTAAGAGTTAATGCAAGCTCTCTCTTATATGAACGTAAAAATAATAAGAGTATCAAAATAAAATAACAAAGTCATGTGTACAATGTGGCTCCTGAGGGTTTTGTAGAGTTCGTCAAGATTATGCAGTAGCACACGTGGCGCCCAGGCTCACAACAGAAATCCTCAAAGACAAAATTATAAGGATTTGTATGGGATTTTATCGCGAGTTCGATAAAATATCAAAATTGGAAATAAACAGCCATAAAAGTGTTCATACCTCACTAAATGATGTCTATCTGTTGTTTCCTGGTGGCTATATGGCTTCTAAACAGCATCCTAAACTCGCTAAAATGCCGCCAAGAAAAAAACAGATAGACATCATCTAATGAGGTATGAAAACTTTAATGGCTGTTTATTTCTAATTTTGATATTTTATCGAACTCGTAATAAAATCCCATACAAATCCTTATAGTTTTGTCGTTGGGGATTCCTGTTGTGAACCTGGGCTCCCTGTGGTAGTACTTTTATTTCGCCACGTTACACCAAGGAGCTAATATACAAGTTCGTCTTCACGCAGAACTAAAGTATCAAAATAAAACAATAAAATAAAAATAAATGGCAGTCAGTAACTCCACTCCCGCTCCTTTCCAGTAAAAAAAGTGTTTGTGGTTGCTGCAGTTCTGGAAAGTTTCTAGTATGTTGCTATAGTTCCTGTAGTTCGTCAAGTTTGTGTAGTTTTTCAAGGTGTTCCATAGCTCTTGGTGTAAGTCACGTTTATGTCATACGCAGTTGCACAGTGCAATGAAGTCCAAAGGACGACGAAACAGACCAATTCCATGGCACGCTGTTACAATGATCGTGTAACAACTTGTTAATAGAGAAAAAAAGGGACAGATTAGTCACAGATTAAGACACAGAGATGACATTGGATATTGTTTTGAATTTGCTTATCAGCAAGGCTCTAACTTTAACTAACTAACTTTATCAACAATACTAACTTTTCTCTCTTCAAATACGTCTATAGGTTTTTAAAAGCGACAATGGTTTTTACTGCACAGTGCACGACCTATTCAGTGGGTATATACTTCATGGTGGTTTTAATTTATGCACGTCAAAGAATCCGGCACTTACTTAGGGCTAAAAACTCATTTTAAAATGGTTAGCTTTTATTTACTGTTATGGATATCACTACCCATAACAGTAAATAAAAGCTAACCATTTTAAAATGAGTTTTTAGGATCCCTATATGATAGGATCCCTATATGGTGTGTTACAATGAAGTATATACCATTCAGTGACAAACTAGCCGACTGACTGACTGACTGACTGACTGACTGACTGACTGACGGACTGACTGACAGACTGGCTGACTGACTGACTGACTGGCTGACTGGCTGACTGACTGACTGACTGACTGACTGACTGGCTGACTGACTGACTGGCTGACTGGCTGACTGACTGGTTGATTGTTCCATTGATTGATGGATGGATGGGTGGATGGATCGATGGATGGATGGAAGAGCACATGGACGGACGTATTTAGGGATGAAGGATGGATGGATTGATGAATATGTGGATATATGTATCGATTGAGCAATGATTGCAGATGATATCTAACTATACTAAGCTCATTACAGCTAAGTAGATACCTTCTACAAGCTAAAATCGTCATTACAGGTAAAAAGGTCAACCACTCTCCCTCTCCATTGCAGCATTCGTACCACTGTCTGACAGCTCAAAGAGTATAAGCGGACATACAATCACTGTTAGTTACTAGAAATACGTGTCTCGCAGAACCTCGCGAAGCTTGGGGGAGGGTGCACTGCAAACTTTTAGGCAAGGGCAAGTAATTGCGATAAATACTTTAAAACTGTTGTTTTTTTAATCAATGACATTAGACAACTTTGCTGTCAACGAACTGAAGAGGTATGTCCAGAAATGCACGCTAATGAGATTCATGCTCTTTATGATAGACATCATGAAGTGTCCCCTAGACCTAATTCTCACCTAAACACAAGCAATTCTGGAAAACATTAAGTCATATGGAAATTACAAATAATTGTGTGTAATATGAAGTGCCCAAGGTCCGAGTTACGTGCATTTCTGGACATAAGTGGAACTGAAAGAAACCTGTTTTTTTCATACCTGAAGAGTCAGTAAACTCCAGCGGCGGAGGTACGATTTCGCCAAAATGCGGTAAAGGCTGAAGTTGTCTTTCTCTTAGGGGTTTCACCCGTTCCACCGGCTCAGATGTACCCACTGAAGATTCGTCAGTGTCAGGATCTTGTGGTGCTGTAAACGAGGACGAACTTGCTGTATTGGTTGTACTTTCCTTGACTGGTTCTCTTTTCGTGTTGTGGTTGCTGTTTTTGTTATGTTTGTCAGACGCAGTGTGGTGTTTCAAAGCTTGCTTGGGTAATTTCCTCTGCGCTTCCAAATTATCTTTTGAAGCTGGTTTCACAGGAAAGTCCTGTTTTGCTTGTGTATTCATTTTCCCATCCTCGCTACCGCTGCTGTCACTATTATTAGCTGCAAATTGGTGTTTTGAAGTTTGCTTGGACGAGCCTTCGATTTCACCAAAATGTGGCAAAGGCTGTAGTTGTCTTTCTCTCAAGGGCTTCGCATGCTCCATTGGCTCAGTGGTGTGCGGCAGATATTGTTCTGTGTGAGGGCTCTGTTGTTCTCCTTTCTTTTCGTCTCGCTTTGCTTGTGCATTGATTTTTCCCTCCTTTTTGCCACCGCTGTTATCACCGTTGTTGCTACTATTAGCTGCAGTATGGAGTATTGAACCTTGCTTGGGTGGTTCCCCCCGCACTACGGAACTCTCTTTTTTATCTGGATTTTCAGGAAGAAACTCTCGTTTTGTTTGTGCGCTGTCACCGCGTTTTCTTGCTGTGTTATTAGCCGCGATATCCTGCTTTGGTGCTTCTTCTTGTGATTCTGTCTCTCCTACAGAGCTCGTTTTTGTGGCTGGTTTCTCGTCATTTGGGGTTGTGGAATATGATGTCGACTTGTTGCTGTCCTTTTCAACACGTTGTTCTTTGGTTTCCATTTGTCTTTTTTGTGCCTTGGCTTGCTGTAGAATGAGAGAAGATACATGAGGCTGGAAAAAGTGGCATTTGCTGTGTTTGGTTTTCCAGCTCTTTGTTACATATATTTCCCAAACTCATTCATAATCATGACGAGAACACAAAGGAAATCACTACCGTGAAGGAGGTTTTGAAATCGTTTCTTAATTTGAATAGATTTTGGCGATTTTATTCCTTGGTGTTCTCTGCATTTAGTGATCAGTTTGAGAAGCTGTATCAAACACTCGAAACAGTGTTCCATCAGATTTCCAAACACCTCGTTTTTCCAACCCACTTCTCAGTGTTTGGAAATCATTCTGTTGAAACACTGTTCCTCGTTTTTGAAATATTACTTCTGAAGAGTTAAAGTGCGAACGTGACAAATAGGAAAACCTCTTGAGAACAACAAACCAAGGAACACGGCAACATACTGCAGTTTTTTCCGTTAAACAGTCAGCATTTAAAATCTTCGAGTGCAAGTGCCGTTTGACTGTAAATATATAATAACTGGAATGTTGCAATAAATGTCATAGACACTAACAAAATTTCGAATCATTTCAAGTCCTGCTCGGCTCATGTTTGGGGGAAGTTTCTGAAATATGAAAGGTTAGTTTCAAAAAGCACATGAGTTGCTTTTCACATGTTGTATAATCTTAAGCGTTAAGTCAAAATCTCATTTCAAGAACTAATTAATCTAGAGTGCAAGCAATTCGTTTTTCACTACAAAAGCAATAAAGGAAGAATTCAAACAAATTTAACTCTTTCTAAATCATTGAATGGGAATGTTTGCATAATGCAAATTTAAACTTCGGATGTTTGCATAATGCACATTTAAACGTTGAATGCTTGCATAATGCACATTTAAACTTCGAATGCAGAGTATAACTCAAGTGATATAATTATAATCAACTGCAGGCAATTCTTGGCCAATTTCTACTCGCCCAATTAGAAGGTTTGACAGTCACTTGGGTGAGTGGACAAGTGCTAATTTCCATCCCTGGAATGTTTGCGTGATGCACGTATAAACTTCGAACGTGTGCACAATGCACATTTCAACTTCGAACGTGTGCACAATGCAAATTTAAACTTCGAACGTGTGCACAATGCACATTTCAACTTCGAATGTTTGCATAATGCACATTTAAACTTCGAATGTTTGCATGATGCACGTTTAAACCTCCAATGTTTGCATAATGCACATTTAAACTGCAAACGATTGGGGCCCAATCATATCACATTAATAAAAAACAGCGCAGAGTTACCTTTCCCCTTGCCCAGCATTGACTAGTCGACAAAAATGACAGTTAACAAAAGGCTGAAACTGATTTTACAAATGCAAGATATTCCTAAAATTCCATAAAATTCCTATCTTGTGCTGATGACTAAACATTTCTATAGCTATTTACAATGACTCGATGCCTGCAAAGGTGCAAAATAAGTAAAAATTAATGAGCTCTGGGCTTTCATGAGAAACCACTATAAGATTGCTGCTTTGTGCTTAGAAAGGTTCACCGTGCAAGCAAATTGACTAGACGTCTTTACTCCAGAACTTACAGGAATGCTTTTGGACTTTGATTCAGATTCAGCTTTATAGTCAGCAAATGCGAGGATATTTGCATAAAAAATGAACAAGAATGAAAATACATGTGGGTGTGATGTTCACTGTAATAATGCTAATTAATGTTAAGTTAACGTTTTATGTAGAACATTTGATTGCTTTTAATTTTAAAAGACCACTGAATACTTAAAAGGCCAGTTTTATTTTCCTGCTGGAATTTTTTGATTACTTTAATTACAAATCATCAATTAAAAGGTTTTACAGTTAAAAATCATTAATGAAAAATTAAACAGACAGTTCTCTTTTAACTTAGTTAATTACGTGTCAAATTTACCACCTGGTACAATAATGAGTTTATATTTAACAGATTTACATTAAATAATTTTTTTTTATTTTAACACTGTATTAAGTATTTATTCAACAACATATTATATTATAACTTCAGGTTTGTAATTTGCTATAAGAATTGGAAATTACTTTTAAAAAACAATAGCAGAGATACAATGCTGTACGATCATTTAAATTTATATTAAATTTATATCGCCAGTAATACTAAATTTATATTTACAATTTAAATCAACATTAATTAATGGCCATTAATCAATTAACTAAAAGCATTATCCAGCGACAATAATTACATTAATCTGTTATGTTATTAATAATGATGCTTAAGGGGGCTATGTCACCATTGGTAGTGTTACTTTAAAGCGCCCATAACGTTTAATTTTTTATTTTCTCATCTGAATGTAAACATCACACAAGGAACCTCGGCGAAACAATTTCGCACTTTGCACAAAACGCGAATTTTGTATGAATATTTCAAATCTTCAAAATTCTATTTTTTTTTTTTTGCGGTATACCCGTCCCGCTGTTAAGAAGGCCAACGGGCTCACATGTTCCTTAATCTACGTCACAATTCCTTTGTTTGAAGTTACTTGTTCCTTTGTTTGAAGTCATGGTGCCTTAATCTACGTCACGGATCCTTTGTTAACCAAGAGGGACCGATAGGAGACTAATGCGAATGGTATGCCAAAATGGCGGCAAATTTGAAAGTTTTAAAAAAAATCTAAAAAAATCGCATTTTAATTTAATCGCAAAATTTTTTCACGGAAGTTCTTTTAGTAATGTCTAGTTTCAGATAAAAAAATAAAAAAAAATTAGGTTATGGGCACTTTAACAGTGGACAGCCAAAAATAATGGGACAGTTTTGTTTACTCTGACCAATCACAGCAGTCGTAAACAATCCAATGAACCAATCAGAGCTCGAAGCAATTACATGTCGGCGGCGCCAAGCGCGGGAAAACGCGTGCGAACAAGTTACGATTGGTTTTACTTTTGATTGGTCGAGAAAGTGGCGCGAGATTTTTTAGCCAATCACAAAGCGTAGCAATGCAAAACCAAAGCAATTGTGTAATTACTTTCGACACTCAATTGAAACCTGCTCTATGGCAAAGGTACTTAGTTGATGTGGAGAAGTTTTGACCCCATAAACGTCAAAACAATCATGACATAGCTCCTTTAATGCGAGAAAAAAAACTTAACTTGGTTGCCTTGCTTACAGCTACTGTAGTTTGTTGTTGCTTTTCAATGGGGCTTTGTTGCCTGTAAATTGTTGATGAAATACAAAACTTATCAAACATGTAAAGAGAGACTTGTGTACGTGATGAAAAATCTGCAATGAGCATTTACTGATGGATGACATATTTCATGTGATGTTTCAGGCGAGGATGTCCAGTGAAAGCGTTTGTTGAAAACCTGTTGTCAGCCAGTGATGTTTGTACAACCTGAACTGAAAACTGAAGTTGTTGTTCAAGTCATGAAAAAAAAAAATTCCTTAATTGCCATTGTTTAGTCTCCAGTTATTGACTTGGGCCAGATTTTGTCGTTCTTTCTTTTGTCGTATTTTTGTTATAGGTCTGATGTTGGTCCTATTTCATTCAAGGTCTTTCATTCGAGGTGTATAATTTATTAGCCTAATGTTTGTTGCTCTTCTATGTCTGCCTAAGCTGGATATCCACTTCAGCATCCAAACTTCTCAGTCGCTCCAGCTCATCTGCTCAATCCACATGGTCGGTGTAAGTTGCAATTGTTGTTGGTCTATTGTTATTCTAATTGTTGTTGATCTATTGTTGTTATAATTGTTGTTGGTCTATTGCTATTCTTATTGTTGTTGGTCTATTGTTATTCTAATTGTTGTTGGTCTATTGTTATTCAAATTTTTGTTGATCTATTGTTATTCTAATTGTTATTAATCTATTGTTATTCTAATTGTTGTTGGTCTATTGTTATTGTAATTGTTGTTGATCTATTGTTATTCTAATTGTTGTTGGTCTATTGTTACTCTAATTGTTGTTGGTCTATTGTTATTCTAATTGTTATTGATCTATTGTTATTCTAATTGTTGTTGGTCTATTGTTATTCTAATTGTTGTTGGTCTATTGTTATTGTAATTGTTGTTGATCTATTGTTATTCTAATTGTTGTTGGTCGATTGTTAGTCTAATTATTGTTGGTCTATTGTTATTCTAATTGTTGTTGATCTATTGTTATTCTTATTGTTGTTGATCTATTGTTATTCTAATTGTTGTTGGTCTATTGTTAGTCTAATTTGTGTTGGTCTATTGTTATTCTTATTGTTGTTGATCTATTGTTATTCTAATTGTTGTTGGTCTATTGTTATTCTAATTATTGTTCTTTGTATATTGCTATTCTAATTATTGTTGATCTATTGTTAGTCTAATTTGTGTTGGTCTATTGTTATTCTAATTGTTGTTGATCTATTGTTATTCTTATTGTTGTTGATCTATTGTTATTCTAATTATTGTTTTTTGTATATTGCTATTCTAATTATGTTGATCTATTGTTAGTCTAATTTGTGTTGGTCTATTGTTATTCTAAGTACTGTTGGTCTATTGTCATTCTAATTGCTTTTAGTCTATTGTTAGTCTAATTAATGTTGGTTCATTGCTAGTCTAATTATTGTTGGTCTGCTGTTAGTCTAATTGTTGTTGATCTACTGTTAGTTTAATTAATGTTGGTCTTTTGTTAGTCTAATTTGTGTTGTTCTATTGTTAGTCTTATTTGTGTTGTTCTATTGTTAGTCGAATTAATGTTGTTCTATTGTTAGTCTTATTATTGTTGATCTATGGTTAGTTTAATAAATGTTGGTGTATTGTTAGTTTAATTAATGTTGGTCTATTGTTAGCCTAATTATTGTTAGTCTATTGTTAGTCTAATTAATGTTGGTCTATTGTTAGTCTAAGTATTGTTGATCTGTTGTTAGTCTAATTATTGTTAGTCTATTGTTAGTCTTATTGTTGTTGATTCATTGTTAGTCTAATTATTGTTGGTCGATTGTTAGTCTAAGTATTGTTGATCAATTGTTAGTCTAATTATTGTTAGTCTAATTATTGTTGGTCGATTGTTAGTCTAATTATTGTTGATCTATTGTTAGTCTAATTGCTGTTGGTTCATTGTTATAAATACGAATATGAAGTTGATAATAAAGTTGATTTCAGCAATGCTTGCAGCTGTTTGGGCTACCGAAATATCTTCTTCAATGACTTCAGCAGGTTTTAAACTGTGATACCAGACCAATGGAACATTGTATTAATTTTAAGATTCTGTTGTTTACATTTAAAGCACTTAACAGGTTAGCACCACGCTATATCACAGACCTTTTAAGTAAGTATCATCCTTCAAGAACTCTTCGTTCTCGTCATAAGAATTTGCTCATAAAACCTGTGTTTAATTTGAAAACGTATGGTGGGCATTTATTTGCTGTTGCTTTGGAACTTATTGCCAGATTGCAAGTCTAATTTCTGTTGGTATACTGTTATTCTAATTTTTTTGGTCTACTGTTTGTCTTATTATTGTTGGTCTATTGCAATTCTAATTTTGTTGGTCTATTGTTAGTAAATTTTTGTTGATCGGTTTTATATCAATTCTTTGTTGGTGTATTGTTAGTTAAATTTGGATTGGTCCCTTGTAAGTCTAACTTTTGTTGCCCTATTGTTAGTCTAATATTTGATGGTTCATTGTTAGGCTGTTATTAATCTAATTTATTGTTGTTCTATTGTTTAATAGCCTCATTTTGTTTGTCTCTATATGGTTGGTCCCATTATTTTTGGTCTATTCATTGGTAGTCCAATTTTTGTTGGTCTATTGCTAGTCTAATTGGTTGTTGGTGTTTTATTCTAATTTCTGTTGGTCTATATGGTTGGTCTACTGTTTTTCTAATTTTTGTTGTTCTAATGATTATCTAATAATTGTTTACCTATTGTTAGTCTAATTTGTGTTAGTCTGCTGTTATTCTAATTTTTGTTGGTACATATGGTTGGTCTATTGTTTTTCTAATTTTTATTGGTCTGTCAGTTATCTTATTATTCAACATTGATCTATTGTAAGTTTAATTTGTGTTGGTCTGTTGTTAGTCTTATTTTTGTTGGTCTGCCAGGAGTCTATATATCGATTTAATGATACATCATGTACCGGTATGTCATGGAAGTGGTGAAATGTGGATATTGAATTAGCGGCTGCATGCATAGGAATGTTATTAATGTTATGAAGCAAGAAAGATAATATTTTAATAATATACACTGTAAGTTCAAAAGTAAATAAAAGGTTAAGACTCGGCCAGTTCTTAAATCATATATATGAAAGAGCTTTGTGGCGCATCACTACCTGCCACTGGTTTGTTGTCCTTTTAACTGGATCACCTTCCCTTCCTTAGAATTACTGGATGGTCAGGAATAATTCCTAGATTTTCACATGTTCATAAGCAACATGTTAGAAGCAACAAAACTCATACTACATCACCTGACATGCAGAAAGTTTAAGAAGTGATCATAGATATCATAAAACTTTAGTTAATTTAAAAAGCTCCTCTCTTATTCCAAAACTTACATGTGACAGTAAATATACCATCTAAAATGTAAAGGTTGACTGAAGAAGGAAAAACAAATAGGACTCATAGACAAATGTTCACTTTATCTCGATGTGGTTCTTAACAAGGGGTTATCACCCAGAGAAGTACAACTGTTAGTAGTAAGAGTGACAAATACAATTATCTGCTGAGGATGTTGCATAGGATGAACAATACATACCCGTGATGCTGCTATCTTAAGGTAATCTATGCATTTTCGGGTACCACTCTTCTCGGCCAAAGCTTGCGGCGTCAGGCCTTCATTGTCTGTCTGGTTCACATCCAAATCAATATTTTCAACCAGGTACCTAATACACTAGAAAAAAAAATTGGGAAAAAACATACTTTAGGGTCAATATTTTATATGAAGTTTAAATGCCAATGTCTAATGTTGTTTTGAACACCTTTAAACACAGGATAACGGTTGGCTATAAATAAACTTTAGACCTTGTTTAAAAAATCAGCTCATAGCACAGCTCGAGTTGAGTTAAAAACTGGAGTGTAGTATATACATTCAATGGTTCACATTTGTATTCTCGGTATTGAAGTGGAACTAGTTTGTCTACTAGATAAGGCTCATATGGCGAAATCTTTACAAATTCAAATACTTTTAATGATCTTCCCCCATATGAGCATTCATTGCAAGCTATATGTAACTAGGTTGTGATAAAACAATAATAATAATAATAATAATAATACAGTTTATATTGCACAAATTTCATAAAAATATTCAAATGAGCATAACAATGATAAGATAAAAAAAAATAAATAAATAGAAATCCTAATACTAATCTATTACTGATAAAATTAATAAAAATACCACATTAAAAAGATTAAAACCTACAAAATACAAAGCTATCAAATGATAAAAATGCTGAGCGAAAAAGGTGCGATACAAACTAAGATAATAAAATATCAAATGAATATGACCTATTGTAAGACTCAAGACTCAGTTAACAATAATGTGGGAGTTGGGGAAGTGGCGAGAATGTACGTACCACCAATAAAATTAATAAGTATGGATTGGACCCGGGGCACTTACAATGTATCATTTGTCAGGATTGGTCAACCACATTGGAAAGTTAGTCAAAATTCTATCCTTGTAAGTTTGTCAGAATGCATACAAAGTCATGTACTATAATTTACAAAATGACTGGTGCAGCCAGCCAGTTTTATAATTAATGGTCTACTGTTTTAGAATGGACCACTCTGGCCAGCCACTTCTGACACAAAAATTGAGGTATTTACAAATGTAGATGGTCTTAGCAAGCTGTAACAGTTGTAATATGTGGGTGGAACAATTTGGCTGTTAGTTCCGTCGTCATGCAATAATAGCGAACTTACGCAACAGGATGGCAGATGGAAGAGGATGGCAAAATCTTGTGTGACCAGCTTGACAATAATTACATTGACAAAATTTTACACATCAGTTATTACCTGTCATACTGATCACACATAACGTTTTGCCATCCTCTCCCCCCCTGCCATCCTGTTGGTGTTAGTTCACTAATTACTCACCAAGAACTGTACCTATTCTTGACCCACAGGAAGTTAAAATACAAAGATCATGTTAATGTACAATTACCTCAAATTGGCCCTGTTCTGCTGCATCATGAAGAGGTGAGCCCCCAAGCTTGTCAACTGATGAAATATCACCTTTGGCATTTAGCCATTTCAAAACACTTACATGCCCTGTAGTGAAACAGAGTGGACTGTCTTACACTGTTGTAGTTTTGATATTCTATTCCAAGTGTCCTGTCCTGGACTATTAGATAATGGAAGTCTACAAATTTGATTTGCTTACCTACAGTGTACTGTTAGTACCTTCTTCTATAATCTGCTTTTCACATGAAGAATTCAAAATGCATTTTTATTATCAAACCATTAAAATTGGATTCATGCATAAATTCAATCATGTTTCAGGTCCATTGGAACATGACAGGTTTTCAACAGTTTGCATTAAATTATTTAAATATCTTTCCAATGGTTTTTTTTTTTTTTTCATTTTTCTCCTCATTTCATTTTTCTTCCTTTGCATTCCTTTTTGACCAGGGCTTAACATAATTATATGTAAATTGCACATACGCTACATACCTTGTGCTGCAGCATAATGTGCTGGTGTGGCACCTTTTGAATCTCTCTCATCCAAATCAGCCTGACCACTTTCAATCTACAGAAAAAGTCAACCTGTTACTGAATCAGACATACAACTACTGTACTAAGATAAACAAGATTGTGAGGTGAGGTGATAAATAAAGAAAGATGGTAAATTATAAGCTTGGTAATGAAATAAGAAAGATGTACAGCAGTTGTAATTGTTCATTGTGTCATTGTGTGAGTCTTCCGGATACGGAACAAATCTCCCGGTCTCCCGTACTGGTCACTAAATCTCTCAGATAAAACAACTTTGGATCTTTTTTCTATGATAGGCTACGATTTTAACCCAAATTTTCCCAAAATCCAAAAACAAATGCGGTCGTTCATCATATCTTAACTTCACAAACGCTTTTCGGGTCTCAGGAACGCAGTTTTCCGGACCCCCCTACATGACCACGACCAAAAAAAAAAGGAAAAAATGTCGCTCGATTCCCGCCTACGGCGCGAAAACATTTCACCCTCAGAATTCACCGTCATTCACCCTCAGAAAAAATCTCCCTATTTTCAATCTGCAGAGGTTGGCATCTCTGAATGTGGGACAGCATCCCTGGCAGGAATCAAACCTATGATCTTTCATAAACCATTAATTACTTGTCCATTGATTAACTAGGTAAAGGTCTGATTCCTTGATAAAGAAAAGTCAGAAGACAATTACTGGTAATATATTTTATTTTTCTAACCAGATAGCCAAGACAGTCCAGATGTCCATTCTGTGCAGCACCATGAATTGGTAGCATCCCATCTCGGGCTTTTGCATCACACTTCCCACCAACACTGTGAAGATACTTAAGGCAGTCTAAGTTACCATCTTGCGCTGCCAGATACAAAGGAGTTGTTCCATCTGTTGCAACATCATTAACACAGCTAAAAGATAAACAGTTTTAAAGGTATGCATGAGCACTGGCCAATTGTTGTGTTTCAGAATTAATTAATAGTTAATACCTGACCTAACATTGAAAAAATGTGGTTTTATCTCATTCATGCAAATTAAAATTCTGAGCTTTGTCAAAGTTTTGCATTTTTTACCAGAAGTCACTTCTATCGATCAAGAAAGGGGCTGGGTCAGTTGCTAGACAGTTAAAAGTTGAGTATGCAAAATTCTAGGCAGTGGTTTCCCTCTCTGGATCCACACCACATGAAGATCAAAATAGTGGCCCACAATGTAAACCAAGAGGCAGCATTCGAAAAATAATTTAGAATAATTATGTACACAGGCAGTAAAAGAGGAGACAGAGGAGAAAAGAGAAATTTGCCAAATGTCTAAATTCTTTGATGTCTGGATGTCTGTCAGCTATCTATTCACCACAGAGGGCAACTTCAATTTTTAACTTTATCAAAGCTTTTATATACAGAATTTCTACTGCACAGCAAGCAGCCACTGTTCGGGAAATGAGCCTGCACTCCTATCCCAAAGGAGACTAAGGAAACAACACACTGGCAATGTACCCATTTATACACCTGGGTGAAGAGAGACAGTGTGGAGTGAAGTTTCTTGTCTAAGGAAACAGCACACTGGCAATGTACCCATTTATACACCTGGGTGGAGAGACAATGTGGAGTAAAGTTTCTTGTCTAAGGAAACAACAATACGGCAGAGACCAGGCTCGAACCACCGACCTTCAGGTTGAATGTCTGATGCACTAATGGCTAGACCACCGTGCCTCCACAAACAATTGAATTGGCTAGTGGAAAAATTCTGTCAGTTACTTTTCTGGATTAATTTCCAAAACGCCATTTCTTCCTGTGTCACGTGACAAAATACTCCGCAATTCTTGGAGTATTTATAAATATTCTGACCTTCCTCCCAATTATATACCTAATAATATACATGAAAAAATTACTCAATTCTGATTGGCTAAGAGCAGTGCAGTTCAAGTGTAACACCAGTGCAAAAAGTGTAACACCAGTGCAAATTACAAATAAAAAAAATCGATGCAAAAATGTTTTGCAAAAAAACAGTTTTGCAAAAAAAAGAGAAAAAAAAATTTGCAAAAACAAAAAAAAAAAGTGCAAAAAAAAAACAACAAAAAATTGCAAAAAATGGCTGCAAATTTTTTCATGTATAAATAAATAATTATTAATAAGTAATCATACGGTTTTCTCGTTCAATTTGGGATTAATTTGCACTTGTGAGTTTTTCAAAAAGCTCAAATTGCACTCGCCGAAGCGGCTCGTGCAATTTTAGCTTTTTGAAAAACTCACCCATGCAAATTAATCCCAAATTGAACTCAAAACCATATGATTACCTGTACAAATATTCTGCAATATCTAGAAGATACTTCTTTAGGGTAAATTTAGATAAAGGAAGAGACCTCTAATCTGATTACATTACATGTAGTGGGATGACTGGACCTCCTGAAAGTGACACCACTGCATGTACATGTTGGTGCAGAATTTTCATGTGAGACCCCCCCCCCCCCCCCCCCCCCCCTCACACTGGTTATTTCCATGCTTTGCTGAAAAAATGCAACAGTGCCAGGAGGGGCGGGGGGTGGGGGGAGGGGCAAAGCAGTGAGAGATAAATTGCTAATGCAAAATATTGATTTCTTGTACCTGTATCCAGCTTTGAAAACCAACAGTTGAAGGCAGGTCAGATGGCCTCCAGAAGCGGCAAAATGAAGAGGAGTCATATGATTCCTTGACTTGGCTCTCGCATTACTGTTTCCCCGCTCAACCAACCACTTGACCATTTCAAACCTGCCAAACCTTGCTGCTAAATGCAGTGCTGTATGCCCAGATCTGTCTCTCGTCTCCACTTCAGCGCCGTTTTCAAGAAAATATTTCACGCACTCCAGTTGCCCTTGCGCTGCAGCATCATGCACAGGTGTTGCCCCACTTGTTCCACGTACGTTTGGAGAGATTCCGATCGCTTCTACAAGCCATTTAACGCATTCCATCTGTCCTGTCCTCGAAGCGTAATGGAGAGTCGTTGCTCCAAAACCATCTGCCGCAACAGATACTGAACTACGAAGCGATCTTAGAGTTTGAAGATCGCCGTCTTTGGCTGCGATAAGCGCTCGCTCAACCTCGACCATTTCTTCTTTTGAGATTCAACCTAAAAAAACCTGTCTGAATGAACTTCCAATTATAAACGCACGCGAAGGGAAAATATCGAGTGTAATTATTTTTCGCTTGTGTAGGGATCTAACGTCAATACACGTTACCTATGTGATCTATTGAAACACGAAAACATCGTAAATAATTAACTAACGACGTATATATCTTACAAGCAGCTGGAAATTAGTCAAGAAACGTAAAACCCCATGCCGACGACCGAAAAGATTGCTTGCCATAATTTTCCAAGTTGTTTTCAATTTTTTTTTTTTTTTTTTGCCTTCTTTTTCTTCTTCTTCGTCTTTCGAATCCGTCCGCCCAATGCAAATCGACATAATTCCATGCTCCGGTTAAGGTCAACGAAAGAAATTACAGCTGTCCTGATCAGGGAAGAATTCTCCATCATCGAAAGATCTCAACACAAGGAACTTTGAAAATTCCGCTTTCGGCTGTCCGCCATGTTTGTTGGAATCTGCATACGCAATGACCAGCGTTATAGCATTAGAGCGCATGCTTGGCAGAACGGCAACAAAGATGGCGGACGGTTCACAAACAACAAGTACTACAAATACTTCAGCTTCAAACTCTCTTCAAAGCAAAGCAAATACAACTGGAAGCGTCACCAATAGCCAGCCACAAACAACGCAACCTACGACTTCTAACACAAGTACAGCAGCTGCGTCTAACGCCGATACTAAAGTCAGACACGCCGGAGCTTCATTGGCAGAATTTTTAACACAGCTTGATGACTATACACCGACGGTGAATTATGTTTTTTTAAATTTTTCTTTCTTGTTTTCGTTTGTTTTTGCCAGTTCTTTCGTTGGTATATTATTTCATACTCAAAAATTCAATGCTGCGTTTCTTAGCAGTAATAAATACTCTGTACATGTAGTTCTTTCTAAATGTTAATTAATCTACATGTAAGCTTAAATTAATTTGATAGATTAATTCACAAATTTAAAGTGCCCCTATGATCAAATTTTTGATTTTCATTTTTTTGCATTTTCCTGTAATGTTAGACTTTCTTACTCATCTTGCCAAATTTTAATCCATTACGAATATCAGAAGTCATTTTATTTTAACATTTATTTCCGAGAATTTACGGCCGCCATTGATCAACCTTGTTCCGAGGCTTGGTTGCAAATGAAAGAAAGTGACGTCAAAGGCTCCAAAATACCTCACGGGTTGAATTTAAATAACAATAAGTATTGAAAATCACGCAAAAAGAAACAAAAACTTTAGACTTGTTCTTCGTGCAATTTTGTATGCTGATTGTTATTATAATTTCAACCTGTGAGGTATGTTTGAGCCTTTGACTCACTTTCTCCCATTCGCAACCAAGCCTTGGATTAAGGTTGATTAATGGCGGCTGTAAATTCTCGGAAATAATTGTTAAAATAAAATGACTTCTCATGTCCATGATGGATTGAAATTTGGCAAGATGAGTAAGAAAGTCTAATTGTACACGAAAATGTAAAAAAATCAAAATCAAAACTTTGATCATAGGGGCACTGTAAAAGGGCATTAACCTTTCACGTACCCTGGGTACCGGAGGTTTTTCTCCTGGTATAATTTTGTGGAGTAGTGAGAGCCAGATGAAGTCCGATCAATGTGCAGCAATTCAGGCATATTACTGTGAAAAGGGCATTTATTTACCATTTTTGTTTATATCCTGGCATAACATAAGACATGCGCATATGATGATGATAATGATGATGATAACAACTTTATTTAAAGGTAACCTCCACTGTTATTACAAATTGATGTTAAATTGTTGGAAATAAAGTCTAAATTTCAATTATTATATAACAAGTGGAAAGAAAATTTTCTCTCGTCATCATCATCATCATCATCATCATCATTCCCCTTCGTTCCATGGGGAACATAGTGGCCATCAAAGAACATTTTGGTATACAAAAAAAATGAATATGAATATTGCCTATTTTTGCGTTTAAATTTCCAGCACACCCCATTTAGAGGTTTTATGACATCATAAAATTATGGTTGCCTCTGTTGTTAAGAATCAACATTCTGCACCATTTTTTGCTTTGAGCTTCCCTTTTCACTCCAGGCAATCACCCTGTAACCAACTTGCGTAGCACCACTAGTGTAACTATCTAATCAGAATTTAAACATGTTTACCTCAACAGGAAACCAACTCAAGTTTACTTTTGGTCTTTAATTATAAGTTACAGTGTACATCTTTCTCATTTTGACTATCATACTGTATTTATTGCCACATATGATGCTTTCAACAGTACTGATCCTAGCAGTTTGCAAGACAAGTGCCAAATATGATCTTAGTAAATGGCCTAGCTTGCCACAAGTCTCTTGTCCTTCAGTGGTTAGAGCACTGTACCAGTGTACAGAAGGTCTTATGTTTGATTCCCGTCAGGAAGGAACATTGCATCTTTCTCATAATAATTTTTATTCATCATCTTCAAACCATACATACTGTACACGACTTTCAAAAATGTTTAACACAAGCCTTAACTTATTAGCATTTTTCCCAAACCTACAGATACCAGATGCAGTGACTGCATTTTATTTAAACCGTTCAGGATTTGATACAACAGACCCAAGAGTGTAAGTTTCACTGACTAAAAAGTGGTGTTGTATTGTTGTCTGGGAATTGCTGTAATTTCTGGTATAAAAAAAAACCTATTAAGGTTTTTATACAAAAGTGTCCATCCAAATGAGGCCCATACAACTGGTGTCATACATGTATATGTTGAGCATAAAGCTTCACTCCCTCCTCACAGAGTCTGGTGGTTGAACTAACCCTAACAGTTTTAAATCCACTGAAATTATGGCTTCTGATATTATGTGATGGTGCGATTTCACATAATTGGCCTTAAACCACATTATTTTATGCTGTACATGTAAATAAGCACGTTTCTTAAAAATACCAGTTCCTCTTACATCATCACTTTGTTTTCTAGTCAAAAAGACTGGAAATTTGGCTGAAAACATGACAAGAATTAACACAAATCGCGAAAATTACACAAAAAGTTCTTGGCTCATTTATTGTCGGTGATCAATACTAAATGTAACACTGCATGATTTGTACATCACCCAATTTGCTCTCTTTCGTTTTGAGGCCAATAACTTGGCTTTATTTACAGTTAACAACAAATTGTACATATTTTATAATTATGGCAAACATTTATCCTAAAAATTGCTGCATAATATCTCTCTTTTTCTGCACAATCTGCCCTAGAGATACTGTTAGTATTTTTTTTTTTAATTTTTTTCCACACCCCATCAGCGGGCCTGTAAAATGGATGGGGTGGGGGTGTTGGTCATTTACATGTAATTCTTCAACATGGACTTGATTAGCCAGTAAGTTGGGATAGATCCGTGCAGTCACTGATATTGGCTTGAGGCCAGGGGTAACAACCCCCTATCATACTTTGCTGTGTCTCGTAATCCCCTACAATGTAAGTACTTTGCCTGCTTTTGCTTCCTATGTTGTTTATGTGGGGACTTAGGTCTCAGTTTGTTTCACATTTGTATTTCCTCTCAAAGTTCCCAAACAACCCATTGCAAGTGTTTGTTTGAGTAAATATAACAGTTATTCTTTGCAGTGTGGCTCGCAATAGAAGAATAGCTTTGCTAATTACATTTTAATGATAGTTGCTAATTTTTTTTTATTAGGGTGAGAATGATTTCCCTTGCTGCACAAAAGTTTGTATCTGACATTGCTAATGATGCTCTTCAACACTGTAAGATGAGAGGCTCGGGACAAAGTTCAAGGAAATCAGGCAAAGTATGTCAAGGCTTATATCAATATTTAAAAAAGGAGTTAGACAGTATGCTCAATTCTTAAAGATTGCACTTTTGGCTCAGGTTTTATGGGTGGTTTAATGGTTAACAGGAACTGAAAAACGTTCCATCCACTCGTCCGGACAAGTAGATTTATGTGTTGGGCAAGTCACTTCCCCACTCTCTAGCCCAAGAGGCAAGGATGTGGACAAGCAGACTTTGAGCTTAGCTAAGTAACAATAATTTTATAAAAACTTTTGGGGCAAGTAAAGCTTAAGACTTGCTTGCCCAAGTTTAAATTTTAGTTTTTTCGAGCCCTGCTTAATAGCAGGGGTTATTTTTAGTTAATACTGTTTGCCAGGGCTTTATCTCCTGTCAGTTGCAACAGGGTCTCTGTTAAAGCAGTTGCCTGCAAGGCAGAAGTTGACTTTACATCCCCAGGGTAGGGAGATACTCTCATATAAGCTATCTGCATACATTTTGTATGTGCTGCTGTGAAGGGTATGGGTATTCAAACAGTTTAGTTTGGGAAAGGGTATAGAAATCAGAGGTTTGGTCTAGAATAGGGTATCATTTACTGGGAAACTAATCAGTGGTACAGACAAAGAGTTTCTGGAACATAGCAAGTCTGGGATAGGGTAGGGAATTTTTGTTGACTCAATTGCATAATTAGTGACATACATATAGTGTACATGTCTAGAATATGGTTGCAAAATGAAGCAGGACATGGTCTGGTATAGGGTAATGGCTTCAGAATCCCAGTGGCACACCCCCACCCCAAAAATGTACAGAGTACTCCCCCCTCCCCACCCAAGGTGTGCATCACATTGGACATTCTAATCTGTTGATGTACCTGTATGTATTTTGCAGGACAAGCGCTATACACTAACAATGGAAGACTTGACACCAGCTCTGAGTGAATATGGGATAACTGCTAGAAAACCTCCTTATTTTATTTAATGCTGCAGCTACAGCTGTGCACAATATGTTGTAAATAATATTCTTTATTAGGACTTGCAATATTACTGTCATTGTAGTGCTCTTAATCATTTTGACAATGAAGTAAAGTTTATCATAATTTGCACAAAAAAGTATTCATATCTGGGTTCAGTGTAAGGTAAATTAAAAGGTAGAGTGATTTTACCTGGGCTGTGAAACAGTATTTAAAGCAATTTATCAAAATAAGTCAAAATTAGTAAAACCTAAACAACGAAAACAATGGAATAATAGTGTGTAATAATGCCTACTAGTGCCTACTAGCTTAGTAACTATTTCATGGTTTAAAGAAAATCACTCTAATGTGACGTTGTACAGGAGCCACAAGCCATCCACTTGGCCAAAGCCTTTAGTAACAACCCGTACTGATACACCAAATTGAAGAAACGTTGACCCGTGAAACGCATAAACCATGAACGATGAGACCGAATGGGATTCTGGGTAAGAAGCATTGGCACGCTAGTAATATCCCATTTCTTGATAATCAAGATGTTTTCTTTGCTTGAGACATTTAAGAGCATGATTTATGCATCCTGTGTTAATATAATGTATATTCTGTCACAGACGAAGATTACATACATACATACACTTTATTTTACAACGCTAGCCACTACAACTATATACAATAGCTGGTTTCCAAGCGGGGCGTTTAACAAATATGCATATTACAAAATAAAATAAAAATTTTTGTAAACCTTTGGGTCGCATCGTTCATGGTTTATGCTTTTCACCCGACAACGTTTCTTCAATTTGGTGTATCTAAAAACAGAATCTTTCTGCATCAAAGGTTGTAAAAGCAAGTGAGAAACTTGACTATCAAAGTCATGTTCCAGTCAAAACGGTCAAACATTTATGCCTGGAGTAAATTAATCAATTCATTATTGTGAATTTGATTTTATTACTGAGTTCAATAATGTACTCTTCAGACTGAGGAATGCAAAAATTTAAAACAAGCCTTGATCCAAAACTTGGATTTCGATGAGGCTCATGCAGTTTTAAATACTTGGCGGGCGTGAGAATTTGACAGGTTTCCCAGTATTTGCAGTATACCAAAAAGTCCATGTTCTGTATTTTGATATTCGAAAAGGAAATAAAAAATAACCCGGCATTGAAGAAAAATTATCCAATTAAAATTCAATTTTGAATCATTAGACTTATTTTGAATTTTGTATCAATGTGGGTTGAAATGTGTAACATGCATTCACAGCTTCTGAATATTCATTTTTTGCTTAGTACCATATTTGGAAACCCCTTGGTCCCTCGAGATTGGAAGCAAGTTGTTCTAGCGAATTGATTGGTTAATATTTTTATCTTGATTTTCCAAATATGGCTGTAACAACTTCTTAGCAAATTGAATAATCGGAAGCTTGTTTTGAAGCGTACAAGAGACAGTTGCACGTTTCAACCCACTTATGGGTTTCTGGTATTACTTAGTTCAATAATCCCCTATAAGATTAGAGAAATCAAATTTGCAATAATAAATCCACTGATTGACTCTAGGCAGGAACTCTTTACCAGTTTTGACTATATATGTAAGTGATGGTGGGGAGATATGTTCCAGAAAATATACCCCTCCTACATAAGGTTTCTTGGGACCCCTACCCCAATCTTCTGGAAATTCCAAGTTAACTTCCTTTCCTTTAAAACTTTGACCTTTATTTATTTATTTATTTATTTATTTATTTATTTATTTATTTATTTTTTATTTATTTATTTATTTATTACAATTCATGGCTAAAAAAATAAATTAAATTACCCCTCCCCTTCTGGGACAGTGGAGACGATAAGAATGACCAGTATCTCTTCTAGGCCGCGCCGGGGCTTGGTAACCCTTGACCTCGTTGCTATACTCCAAACAACGAGGTACTGGTAAGGAGTTTTTCTAGTCGCCCCAGTCTGCCACGTCTGCAAGCGACCACAGCACAACAACAGAAAGTGTTACAAAAGTTGCTTTTATTTTGAATACCTACGTAGAAAGTAGAAAATTTCTCTTCTTGTAGCATGGGAGAGTCAAAACCAGACACGGCTTTCAGCAACAAAGCGAGCTGCAAGCGCTCTAAAACATGGACATCGCTGGGATACCTCAAACATCGCGAAATCCATGGAATGCATATGGCGATGCGGAGTGATACCATCACATCGAAATATTACAAACATTTCTCGTTAAAAAAAATCTGGGACCCTGACGAAGGGCCAGATAGCGGTGGACACGGGGCGATTTTCAATGTGGAGTTTTCTCCTTTCGGTAAACTTCTTGTGGCAGCGTGCGAAAGACATAGCTTTCTTGTGTTCGATCCGCTAAGTCAAAGGCTGATTAAAACGATACGAAGCGCTCATGGCGATTGCGTGAACTGTGTGCGATTCTTGGATAGCAGGAGCTTTGTTACATGCTCTGACGATACAACTATAGCTTTATGGGACTCTAGGAACCTGAAAAGTAAAGTGCTTAGTTTAGAAGGGCACTCAAATTGGGTTAAGAGTATCGAGTATCACCGGCCATCTGGGCTCTTGGTGACGTCAGCTTTTGATGATACAGTGAGAACCTGGGACATTAACAGGTACTCGAATGAGGGTGGAGTTCGTAACCAAGTCGTTCTCCAATTATCAAATTTAATTCGCATGAAAATATGCCCTGATGGTACCAAAATGATCATCTCGGCAATTCCAGGTTATTTACTGGTGGTTCATAATTTAGATATGGACTACTTGCATTATGACGTCGAGGGTGAGGAGTACCCTTATTGGGGTGCAACAGATTCTTCGCTTGTTAGCTTTGCAAGCCATCGCTGGCCAAGTAAGGGAAGGAACTCCTTGGAAATTATTCAAGATTTCCCTGAAGAATGTAGCCCATGGTGTATTTCATCGATAGAAGTTCATCCGCACGGCTGGTGTACACTTGCACGATATACATGCAAGAAATCAAGAAATGAGTGGACTGTGCTCCATGATATTCAAGATATTGCAGAGAGGAGGAATGGTTGGTGATTATTAGTAGTAGCCCTTTAGATATAGTTAGAGACCTGAAGCAGTGGGAAAATTGGATGACCCTGATTAGGGGTGTACAATGATGTATCGAAAGTGATGAGTCTGAGCAAATTTTAGCAGTACAGAATGTATCTTGAAATCTTGGCAATTAAAAAAAAAAACATCTTGGAATCTTGGGCTCGTCTTGAGTCTCAAATTTTGAACAATTGGACATTGGAGCCTTGCAAATCCTGCCAAAGTATAGCCAGAAGCTTGCAATTCAACAAGCAGCACTGGTTTAATTGTGTTACTAGCCAAATACTAACAAACCATAGAGCTCTACTGAAACAGTTGTAAATGTTCTTTAGTTGTTGTCTCTGGCTCAGATCTATAGAGCCATGTGTCTCCAACTTCATTTTTAAAGGACTGCCTCAGACTTCAGAATCCACACTGCTCACAGTGTCCCAAGTTGAAAGTGTCATTCCAGTGCCTTCCCCCTCCCCCCGGGGGTGGGATTCCATATAAAAATGACAGGGGTGCTCGTCGTACCTTTTAGGGGTCAAAATTTGTAGATTGGTACCGCTTAGGGTACATAAATCTAAAATGACCACCGATACAATTATCGCGGTATCACTTTGCTTTTTCAAGTGAATAGTAACTTACCTGAGGCAGTTGTGGGTTTAATATAGAATTAAAGACCCAGTTTTGCCCAATATTCGCTGTAATCATCGGCAGCCATTTTCATGATGTTGAAAAATCTGGTAGGTCTTGTCCATTTGCATGGGCCATGTCAGTCGTTAAATGTTGCTCTTAGCTGTTTATTTGTGACAAGTACCTTATTTATCAGGCAACACTAAAGAACATATTTTAATACTAATAACAAGTTTGAAGAAAACAGAATGCACACAAATGAATGTTTGCCACAAGAAAAGCAAAACCCCGAGAAACAATAAAAACATTGCTCCTGTGCAAACCAAAACAAAACAAAGGCACGTAAAGCATAATGGGCAATACTGTGAGTCTTTAACATTGTTTCACTAACTCTCTCTTTTCAGATGAAGAGTCCAGTTCTCTTCCACAGCGCCTCACTCACAGCATACAAGAACCCAATGTGGCCAGAGGTTACATAAAGGAGCATTGCTTCAGCAGTGATGGGCGAATCATATGTTCACCATTTGGGAATTCTGCTAGAATCCTTGGATTCAGTTCAGAGTGTGGTGAACTGTCAGCTTGTATTCGTAACACACCTTCAGAACTGTGCGATTTAAAAACACTTATCAGTCACAAGCATGCAGTTGTGACTTGCAGGTTTTCTCCGACACATTCTCTTCTTTCCATGGGTTGTTTGGGTGGGATGGTTAGTTTTTACCAGCCTAAATTATGAAGTTTAAATAAATAAATAAAGAATTGCATCTATCAATTTATAGTATTAGACTATTTCACAGTTCCTGTTTTCCTTCTGTTTTCAATGAGTTTGATTGGTGAGTTTATTTAGCTGCCATCTTGAATGTCAAAGTGTGCTAAAAACTTGGGAGATTACAAAAACTGCTTAGGGGGTGGGTGATAGTGAAGATAGTGTTGGGGGGGAGGGCAAGATTTTTCCCACCTGCTACCTCCCCCATCTCTGTACCCTTAGCAGTTTCTGTGCTCTCCCCAGTTTTGGGATTTTCAAGGATCCATCTCGATGAACACATAGGAAAATTGAGGACTGTGAACAGTCTTCTTAAAAGATCTTTTTAGCAATACGGCAGAAAAGATTGATTTTGTTCCCTGGGCTTCCCATAATGACCATTAAAATTAATGTTAACAAAGGATTATATTATGTTCAATGATCATTATGGGATGCTCAAGAGGCAAAATCAATATCATCATCATCATCATCATGTCTCATCGCGCCAGTAGGCCATGATACACTTTGTTTGCCTCCCAAATTTTGCATAAACTATTGTTTGTAAATGCTCTCGGGGGGACTGCATATTCCCAAGAGCACTTCAAAACAATAGTTTATGCAAAATTTGGGGGGCAAACAAAGTGTATTATGGGCAATTCGAAAATAGAGAATTCGCATTTTAGGGTTTTATCCAGACTCAAAATTAGAACCACCTTGTATAGCATAATAAACAGTACCATAGGAAAGTACTGCTCAGTAGCTTTCATTTGAATAGTCGCAGCTGGGGGTTTGATCCAGACTCAAAAGTTAGAACCTCATTGTACAGTATAATAAACAGTACCATAGGAAAGCACAGCTCAATAGCTTTATTTGAATGGTTGTCAGGGCCTTGTACGGTACAATAAACAGACGTGAAGAAAGCTTCAATAAAGCTCGTTTGCTTTATATGAATGGTCAATATAAATTTAATTTAAATAAATAAAATAAATCGAGACACTTAACAGTCATGTGACTGACAAATTTTTGGCCCTCGAATTCCAAGTCGAATTGGAATTTACTGGAAATGTTAGTTTTTGAGGAGGGAGGAAAAACCGGAGGGCCCGGAGAAAAACCCCTCGGAGCAAGAATGAGAAGCAACAACAAACTCAACCCACATATGACGCCGAGTCCGGGAATTGAACCCGGGACGCATTGTTGGGAGGCGAATGCTCATCACTATACCACCCCTGCTACCCTAGCTAGGACAACATGATCTGAAATGAGGTTTTCTTCTGAAAGTGAATGGGTAAATATATCTTGTCAAATTCGTTATAAATTTACTCTATAGAATTTCTGAATTAATGTTTAAATCAATTTGTAACCTCCTTGATGTGTGTCATGGAAGACTTTGGTTGAAAATATTCAACGTTCTAAATGTTCAAAAATTGTTCTGTTTTGTGTGTTGGTCCTCGGATCGGATGTTCTAGGAAGTCATACCCCTATCGTGGTACACGGGGAGAAAGGGGGGTGGGAGGGAGTGGGGTGGTTGGAACCCCCTTTGTTCATATTTCGCCAGAAGGTACCAGATGTTCTGCTTCGTTTTTGCCTTTGCCAAAGACCAGTCCAGGTTTAGTACGCATTCAAAGTGCTAGAAGTTAACCAGTTGGAGTTGTTGGTATCATACTTTGCGATCTTCCGTGCACGTTGTCTCGCAACGGCTTACTCTTCTACGTTGCAGCCACACGAATGTTGGCAGTTACTCTAGACAACGTTTCGTCTTACTTATCTCGCAGCTCGAACTCACCACGAAGAATCCTCGAAATTTCGTAACCCAGGAAAATTTAACGTTTCTTGTTTTCGCAGGAATAGATGTCGTTTTAAGAACTAAATAAGGCCACTCAGCTATGATTTCTGGAAAGGGAACAACAGCTTGCAATTGAAAATTCATAGTCTATAGCCTGACTCGCAATCAAACCAACACATTAAGAGTTACACCGCAAAACCTAGGGACACTGAAAAGACATTTAGCTCAAGTTGATACAACAATCAACCTAAAAATTCGTAATAAATTAGATTTAATACTATGAGGTTTCTCAAGAAAAATTTCACCTCACACTTTAATAACATCGGGAAATTTAGCGCCTTTTGTTTTCGTAGAGATAAAAATGTCGTTTTGGGTATAAAATAAGGTAGCTCGGATTTTCGAAAGGGTAAAAGCAGATGGTAAATTCAGGGGATAAGTTTTCTGCCGTTGAAATATTTAGCTAAAAGAACTAAAACAGCTTTCACATAGTTTCCTCTTAAATATTCCTCGTCTCTCAGCATCTCTTTAAACACCGAATTTAACTTGATAAAATACTTAACAGTTCAGTCAGCAATACAAAATCACTATATCTAGTATAATTATTGAAGCCTTGCTTGGTTTAGCATGCGACTTCAGTCGATCAGCTTTTGCTGAAGTCAGCTTTTCAGTCTTTTCACTTTTCAATTTATTGTATTCTGTCCAGGTAAGTTATAAGTTCTTCGATTCCATAGCAGGCTCGCTTTTATATCTTCCCCAGGCATCTAAAATATATATATGATTGCATGGATTGATGATTTAGTGCATTTTGAAGACCTTTTACAATTTTTCCGTAAAACAGATTGATTCATATTGAAACAAGAGAACATGTATTATATCATTGGAATAGGGTATGTATTGGGGATTCGCTCTCTTCCCGTTATGTTCTCTTGTATTGAAAGCCAAATTTTCATAGAATCACTGGTAGGCAAACAGCTACTGAAATCGATCGATATATCCCCGAGAGTTAACAAATTCCCAAAAAAAAGGGGAAATTTTTTTTTTTTTTTTTTGGGGGGGGGGGGGGGGGTGGGGGAGGGGAGAGATAACGCCCATTCACCTGCGCATTTCAAATTTGAAGAAATTGTGCCGAAAAAACAGGTAGTTTAATTATAGAAAAAGAGGACGACAATTCAAAAATAAGGGCATACGCATGCAACTAAAGCCACTTCTACTTTACTGACTGATACACTGCAAACGGTTTCCATGCATAAACTGCAACCTCGTTCCCAGGGTCTTTTCCTTCCCGTCCCCTGGAGCGAGAGAGGACGGGAAGGAGAAGACCCTGGGAACGAGGTTGGCATAAACTGAACTGAAACCGAAAATCGTCTATGTAACCGCTCCTCCTGATTGCGATGCGGTTTTTCCGGGAATTGATCGACTACAGTTTCACAAAATAGTAAAACGTTGTGATCTAACGAAGTCATTATAACTGCCTTTGGCTTTGGCTCAGAATAACACAGTCAAATAAAACAAAACAAAAAAAAAGGAATTAAATGATCTGAAATAAAGACAAGTTTTTGGAAGGAATGTAGAACGGTCTAATTGACGCCGAAAATTTATGAATTGACATAACTGTCGTGGGCGAGTGAGCGGCTCGTGATGTTAACGTAAATCTTCGGTGTATATCAGTTGGCTTGCATGAGCATCATTTGAAACACTATGACATACTTAACTCGAGATTCCGAGGTCTATATGATCTTAAATTCTGTCGAGATTCCAGTTTTAGAGCCGAGACTTCGCAACTTGGATGAAATTTGATGACACTGACGCAGCATGTTAGACCATTCTACAAAGCCTTTGATTTGGCCACTGTATAAGAAAATTTGTTATAACCGGTAGAAGGAATATGCGGCTAATTCTTGTTATTTCCCCGTCATCGCGTTTAATAAGTCTGGACATATACTTTTTTCATGCAATTAAGACGGTACCCAGACAATTTACAAAATAGAAATGCACTTACACTGAGAAAGACATCCGAAGTTCATCGACCACGTTGTTTATGCATGGTCCTAACTGTTCACTTCCCAAATGAGTGCTGCTGTAGTATCGCAATTAAATAAGCGATTAACACTGAATTTAAAATTACACGTCTCATAAAAGGCAACCCTAATACACTGAATTACAGTTATTAAAATAGATCGAACACTGAATGTAGTCCGACAGTAGTACAAAGGAAAGGTTTCACTTCACTGTGTTCTGTCCACGAAAGTCAGATGCAGTTGCTCCATGTGGTGCCGCGTCCTATGGTTTTCTGTTTTAGACCCTCAGTTTAATGCAGAGATCAGTCAAATAAGAGAGACCGTCAATGCGAACCAGTTATTTCTATACTAGCAGTAATACTCCGGAGAATGTTCACTTATTGGCGAGGGCAGCCTTGATACTAACTCCGTACGAGAAACTTCCATCACCGCACTTAAAGGCGCTGCACTTCTGTATTTCGAATTCATAAGTAGATCCCTGTTGTAGCACTCCACAGAAATAGGGTTCTACCCACAACCAGTAATCAGTGTAGCCGTCCTCCGGCCCTGTTATTCCTTTCCACACACTCTGCCCGTATATTTGCAGCACGTGAATTGAAATTTCTTTAAGTGTTGTGGCGAGAGGGTTTTGACATGTTATCTGGATGAGATCCCTCTCATTACCCGTCTGTGGCATCGGGGAGAAGGATCCGTTGTAAGTTCCGTTGAACTTCATACCTACTAGGGGCTGGTACGTTAAAGCAAGATCGCTAATTACAGTCGAATCATTATTAGCTGCCATCTTTCTCGATCGTTCGCGCAGACTGGTAGAGGCTTCGGTGATAGTCGGGGTGTAGCCTTCGCAATGTGAAAGGGAAAGGAGAAGTAGAAGTCATGTGACAGACAAGGAAACGTTTTTGATTGGCCATTGCACTTTACTATACCCCTCCCATGTATAGGCCTTGTCACGTGATCATGGATAAAATTAGAAAGCAAATTAAAAAATATAACAAAACACCTCATAACTGAAATAATGTCAGTGACCATCAATTGAGCATAAGCACATTCTCTGCTATAAAATGGCTCAAGTACCATTCAGCAAGGCCGAGTTTATATAATTCAGCCATCATAGCCACGTTTATTTTGGGTACGAAAGGCTTATCTCGCATCCTCATGTCTCTCATATTACACGTTTCATACATATTTCATATACATACATCGCATCTTCGGAGACCCAGGGGCAGTTAGTAGGGGATAGGGGGAGTAGAAAAGGGCGAAAAAAAATCGGTTTTTTCCCCCTCCCATCCCCGTCCGACTAACTGGCCCTTGGTCTCCGAGGATAATTACGCCGTTTCTTCGCGCGGTTTCGCCGCTCGTTGATTAACCTCCTGCAGGCTCCGACTCCCCCCCCCCCCCCCCCTAAATCCCTCGAAACTCCTTTCCTATAATATTAATGCAAGATCTTGCGATCGGATCATAATCCGCCATCTTCAGCAGCTTTCTTCGTTCTACTTTCTTCGTTCCTTCTGTCAGCTTGTATTCGTAATACACCTTCAGAACTGTGCGATTTAAAAGTACTTATCAGTCACAAGCATGCAGTTGTGACTTGCAGGTTTTCACCGACGCATTCTCTTCTTTCCATGGGTTGTTAGGGGGGATGGTTAGTTTTTACCAGCCTAAATTATGAAGTTTAAATAAATAAAGAATTGCATCTACCAGTAAATATAGTATTAAATTTTTGACTATTCACAGTTCCCTTTTTCCTTCTGTGTTCATTGAGTTTGATTGGTGAGTTTATTTAGCCACCATCTTGAATGTCAAAGTGCATGTGCTAAAAACTTGGGAGAGTACAAAAACTGCTTAGGGGGTGGGTAATAGTGAAGATAATATTAGGGGGAGGGGGGGGCAAGATTTTTCCCACCTGCTACCTTCCCCATCCCTGCGCTTCTAGCAGTTTCTGTGCTCTCCCCAGTTTTTAGCACAATGGGACTTTCAAGGATATATCTGGACGAACACACAGGAAAATTGATGACTGTGAACAGTCTTAAACAACTTATTCCAAAATGGCGGCCATTTTATTATTCTTTTATCTGTATGTTAATTAGCCCTTGTTGCCTCGTCAGCATGTGCAAAATACAACAGAATTTTCACGCGAAAATGAGGCAAAGAGGTCTAATTGACATTCATACAAAAGAATAATAAATTGCCCGCCATTTTGGAATAAGGTGTATTAAAAGATCTTTTTAGCAATACGTCAGAAAAGATTGATTTTGTTCCCTGGGCTTCCCATAATGACCATTAAAATTACTGTTAACAAAGGATTATATTATGATCAATGATCATTATGGGATGCTCAAGGGGCAAAATCAATATGGCTATTGGTAAATATGTCTATTTAAAACCTTTTAAAAATATTGGCCCTCAGTATTACCCAACTCAAATTTTAGTAAATTCATAAAATTTTCCAAAGGGCATTGTATAAAATTACGGCTCACTAGTTTATTCACATTCTCTTTTTTCAAATTGCCCATGATACACTTTGTTTGCCCCCCAAATTTTGCATAAACTATTGTTTGTAAAGTAAATGCTCTTGGGAGGACTGCATATTACCAAGAGCATTTCAAACAATAGTTTATGCAAAATTTGGGGGGCAAACAAAGTGTATTATGGGCAATTCGAAAATGGAGAATTCGCACTTTAGGGTTTTATCCAGACTCAAAATTAGAACCACCTTGTATAACATAATAAACAGTACCATAGGAAAGTACTGCTCAGTAGCTTTCATTTGAATAGTCGCAACTGAGGGTTTGATCCACAGACAAAGTTAGAACCACCTTGTACAGTATAATAAACAGTACCATGCGAAAGCACTGCTCAATGGCTTTCATTTGAATGGTTGCACTTCAGGGCCTTGTATAGTACAATAAACACGTGAAGAAAGCTTAGAGCTCGTTAACTTTATGTGAATGGTCGATCAATATAAATTTAATTTAAATAAATAAAATAAATCGAGGCACTTAAAGGGGCAGTATCACGAGGTTTCACGCGCTGCACTGTTCACTATTCTTGCACCGGAATTTTGGACATATCACTGTTAAAAGTGATTTTTTTCTTTCTTCCGGCTATCAAAACGGATTTTTTGATTCAACAAATACCTCCACTTCTCGACGGCCTTTTTGAATTTGCCGAATCAAACTTGAAAACGTCGGCCCAGTTTTCAAGTTTCGCCCTCATGATACTGCTCCTTTAACAGTCGTGACTGGCAAATCTTTAACCCTCGAATTCCAGGTCGAATTGGAATTTAGAAATGTTAGTTTTTGAGGAAGGAGGAAAAACCGGAGGACCCGGAGAAAAAACCCTCGGAGCAAGGGTGAGAACTGACAACAAACGCAACCCACACATGACGCCCGAGTCCAGAAATTGAACCCGGGACACATTGGTGGGAGGCGAGTGCTCATCACTACACCACCACTGCCACCCTAGCTAGGACAACATGATCTGAAATGAGGTTTGCTTCTGAAAGTGAATGAGTAAATACATCTTGTCAAATTCGTTATAAATTTACTCTATAGAATTTCTGAATTAATATTTAAATAAATTTGTAGCCTCCTTTTTGTGTGTCGTGGAAGACTGGTTGAAAATATTCAACCTTCTAAATGTTGAAAAATTGTTCGGTTTTCCTGTGTTAGCCCTCGGACGTACAAACAAGTCAGACCCCCATCGTGGTACACGGGGAGAAAGGGCGGGAGTGGGGTGGTTGGAACCCCCTTTGTTCATATTTCGCAGAAGGTACCAGATGTTCTGCTTTGTTTTTGCCTTTGCCAAAGACCAGTCCAGGTTTATTACGCATGCAAAGTGCTAGAAGTTAACCAGTTGGAGAAAACATACACAGTTATAATCAGATATAAGGGCGGTGTCACACTTTGCAATGATCCGTGCAGGTTGTTTCGCAATGGCTCAATCTGGAACGTTGCAGCCACAACGTGGGTAGTTACTCTAGACAACGTTTCGTCTAACTTGTCTCGCATCTCGAACTCACTACGAAGAATCCTCGAAATTTCGTAACCCAGGAAAATTTAACGTTTCTTGTTTTCGCAGGAATAGATGTCGTTTTAATAACTAAATAAGGTCACTCAGCTATGATTTTTGGAAAGGGAATAACAGCTTGAAAATTCTAAGTCCAGATAGCCTGGCTCGCAATCAAACCAACACGTTAAGAGTTACACTGGAAAACCTAGGGACACTGAAAAGACATTTTTTTATAGCTCAAGTTGATACAGCAATCAACCTAAAAATTCGTAATAAATTAGATTTAATACTATAAGGTTTCTTAATTAAAATGTCACCTCACACTTTCGTAACATCGGGAAATTTAGCGTCTTTTGTTTTCGTAGAAATAAAAATGTCGTTTTGGTCATGAAATAAGGTAGCTAGGATTTTCGGAAAGGAAAACGCAGCTGGTAAATTAAGGGGATAAGTTTTCTGCCGTTGAAATATTTAGCTAAAATAACTTTCACATAGTTTCCTCTTAAGGTGGCTCCCAACAGTTTCCAGCACTTTTTAAGACTTAGAATTTGATGGGTCATTATAACCACTCTTTATCAGTTGATGCTGAAATCATGATATCAAACGAATGCCCAATGATTGGTGAACACGTTGTTATCCTTTTTGTGACACAATATGTTACTATAACAACAGTATAACGTGCTGAAAACACCCTTAATTTTAGCTTTAAGTGTTAATAACTCAAAAATGACTTGGTGAACCCCATTTTTTATTGTCGAATTTTGATCAGTGGGATAAGATGCAACTTTCAGCAAAGTTTAAAAAAATTCTGTAGGTGGGGTTCAGAGCCACCTTAACTTTAAATTTGTAGGGGGAGATACCACCCATTTGCTTCTCTGGGAGGCAGTTTTCAAATTTGGAGAAATTGTGCCGAAAAAACAAGTAATTTAATTATAGAAAAAGAGGACGACAATTCAAAAATAAGGGTATGCAACTAAAGCCTCTTCTAGCTTTATTGACTGATACACTGCAAACGGTTTACATATCCATAAAAACGAACTGAAACCGAAATCTGTGGAATTTTGTCACGTCTTTGTAACCGCTCCTCCTGATTGCGATGCGGCTTTCCGGGAATTGACTACAGTTTCACCAAATAGTAAAATCGTTGTGCCCTAACGAAGTCATTATAACTGCCTTTGGCTTTGGCTCAGACTGCTCAGAATAACACAGTCAAATAAAACAAAACAAACAAAAAGAATTAAATAATCAAATGAAAACAAGTTTTTGAAATGAATGTAGAATGGCCTAATTCACGCCGAAAATTTATGAATGAACACGATAGCTGGACGTCATGAATGCTCGTGATGTTAACGTAAATCTTCGCTGTGTTTCTGTTTGCTTAATCGTCATTCGAAAGACTATGATGAATACTCAACTCGAGATTCCGAGGTCTATACGATCTTAAATTCTGCCGAGATTCAGTTTTAAAGCCGAGACTTCGCGACTTGGATGGAATTTGATGACACTGGCGCAGCATGTTAGACCATTCTACAAACTGAGCCATCGGGGACTCTAAACTACAGTTCAGTATATATCTCATCCTAGGCCGTGTTTGGGTTGGCCAATGTATAAGAACTTTCGTTAATCTCCGGCTAATTCTTCTTATTTCCCCGTCTTTGTTTGATAAGTCCGGCGATGGACTGATTTCCAATTAAGACGACACTCGGATAATTTACAAAAGAGAATGTACTTACACTAGAGACGCCATCAAGTTGATCTACCATATATATTGTTTATGGTCCTTGCTGTCCTCTTTCTTAAAGTACTACTGTAGTATCGTAAGTAACCGATTAACACTGAACTAAAAAATTCATGTCTCACAAGGCAACTCAAAAACACGGAAATAAACTTATCAAAATAAACTGATGAGCAGTTCAGTCAGCAGTACCGAAAGGCAAAGCTAGGCAAGTTACTTTCACTTCACTGTGTTCTGTTCACGAAAGTCAGTCATTGCAGTCGCTCCATGTGGTACCGCGTCCTTTGGTTTTCTATTTGAGACCCTCAGTTCCGTTCAATAATGCAGAGATCAGTCAAATAAGAGAGACATCATCATGAGAAACAGTTATTTCTATACTAGCAGTAATACTACGAGAATGTTCACTGAATGGCGAGGGCGGCCTTGATACTAACTCCATACGAGAAACTACCGCCACCGCACTGAAAGGGAATGCAATTCTCTATTTGGAATTCATATGAAACCCCCACTTGCAGCACTCCACAGACACCGGGTTCTACCCACAACCAGTAAGAGGTGTAGCCAGCGTTATCCTCAGGCCCTGTAATCCCTTTCCACACACTCTGTCCGTATTTCTGCATCACGTACTTTGAAATTTCTTTTAGTGTTGCGGCGAGAGGGTTTTGACGTGTTATCTCTATGAGATCCCTATCATTACCCGTCTGTGGCATCGGGGAGAAAGATCCGTTGTAAGTTCCGTGGAACTTCATACCTACAATCTGTTGGTATTTTAAGGCAAGATCGCTTAATGGATCGACATTACAAGTTGCCTGCATCATTCTTCGTTCTCGCAGAGTGACAGAAGCTTCGGTAATAGTCGGGGTGTAGCCTTCGCAATGTGAAAGGGAAAGGAGAAGTAGAAGTCATGTGACAGACAAGGAAACGTTTTTGATTGGTCATTGCACTTTACTATATCCCTCCCATGTATAGGCCTTGTCACGTGATCATGGATAAAATTAGAAAGCAAATTAAAAAAATATAACAAAACACCTCATAATTGAAATAATGTCAGTGACCATCAATTGAGCATAAGCACATTCTCTGCTATAAAATGGCTCAAGTACCATTCAGCAAGGCCGAGTTTATATAATTCAGCCATCATAGCCACGCCTATTTTGGGTACGAAAGGCTTATCTCGCATCCTCATGTCTCTCATATTACACGTTTCATACATATTTCATATACATACATCGCATCTTCGGAGACCCAGGGGCAGTTAGTAGGGGATAGGGGGAGTAGAAAAGGGCGAAAAAAATTCGTTCCCCCCCCCCTCCCCTCCCCGTCCGACTAAATGGCCCTTGGTCTCCGAGAATAATTACGCCGTTTCTTCGCGCGGTTTCGCCGCTCGTTGATTAACCTCCTGCAGGCTCCGACTCCCCCCCCCCCCCCCCCCTTCCCCCCTCACCTTCTGTGGCATCGTGAAAAATTCCTGGTAAATCCCTCGAAACTCCTTTCCTATAATATTAATGCAAGATCTTGCGATCGGATCATAATCCGTCATCTTCAGCAGCTTTCTTCGTTCTACTTTCTTCGTTCCTTCTGTCATCCTGTATTCGTAATACACCCTCAGAACTGTGCGATTTAAAAACACTTATCAGTCACAAGCATGCAGTTGTGACTTGCAGGTTTTCACCGACGCATTCTCTTCTTTCCATGGGTTGTTTAGAGGGAATGGTTAGTTTTTACCAGCCTAAATTATGAAGTTTAAATAAATAAAGAATTGCATCTATCAGTAAATATAGTATTTGACTATTCACAGTTCCCTTTTTCCTTCTGTGTTCATTGAGTTTGATTGGTGAGTTTATTTAGCCACCATCTTGAATGTCAAAGTGTGCTAAAAACTTGGGAGATTACAAAAACTGCTTGGAGTGGGTGATAGTGATGATAGTGTTGGGGGGAGGACAAGATTTTTCCCACCTGCTACCTCCCCCATCCCTGCGCCCTTAGCAGTTTCTGTGCTCCCCCCAGTTTTTAGCACAATGGGACTTTCAAGGATCCATCTCGACGAACACACAGGAAAATTGAGGACTGTAAACGGTCTTATTAAAAGATCTTTTTAGCAATACGGCAGAAAAGAATGATTTTGTCCCCTGGGCTTCCCATAATGACCATTAAAATTAATGTTAAAAAAGGATTATATTATGATCAATGATCATTATGGGATGCTCAAGAGGCAAAATCAATATGGCTATTGGTAAATATGTCCATTTAAAACCTTTTAAAAATATTGGTCCTGAAATATTACCCAACTCAAATTTTATTAAATTCATCACAAAATGTTCCAAAGGGCATTGTATAAAATTACTGCTCACTAGTTTATTCACATTCTCTATTTTCGAATTGCCCATAATACACTTTGTTTGCCCCCAAATTTTGCATAAACTATTGTTTGTAAAGTAAATGCTCTTGGGAGGACTGCATATTCCCGAGAGCATTTCAAAACAATAGTTTATGCAAAATTTGGGGGGCACCAAAGGGTATATGGGCAATTCGAAAAAGAGAATTTGCACTTTAGGGTTTTATGCAGACTCAAAATTAGAACCACCTTGTATAGCATAATAAACAGTACCATAGGAAAGTACTGCTCAGTAGCTTTCATTTGAATAGTCGCAACTGAGGGTTTGATCCACAGACTCAAAAGTTAGAACCACCTTGTACAGTATGATAAACAGTACCATGCGAAAGCTATTGAAAGCTCAATAGCTATCATTTGAATGGTTGCACTTCAGGGCCTTGTATAGTACAATAAACAGACATGAAGAAAGCTTAAAGCTTGTTTATGTTAGCTTTATGTGAATGGTCAATATAAATTTAATTAAAATAAATAAAATAAATCGAGACACTTAAAGAATCTGACCCACCCAGTTTGCATTGCGCGCCTACGTTGGTTCATCCGCCATTTTCAGAGTCCCCGAAAGTCCATACTGTATTGTAGATAAGAATTTCACTCGTGCAAGAGGTGATATGCTTGCCCAAATATGGAATAGAGCCGTATCATAACAATAAGAGGAGCGCGCAATGCAAACTGGGTGGGTCAGACTCTTTAACAGTCATGTGACTAACAAATCTTTGGCCCTCGAATTCCAGGTCGAATTGGAATTTAGAAATGTTAGTTTTTGAGGAGGGAGGAAAAACCGGAGAACCTGGAGAAAAAAATTCTCGGAGCAAGGATGAGAACTAACAACAAACTCAACCCACATATGACGCCGAGTCCGGCGAGTGCTCATCACTACACCACCCCTGCTACCCAAGCTAGGACAACATGATCTGAAATGAGGTTTTCTTCTGAAAGTGAATGGGTAAATATATCTTGTCAAATTCGTTATAAATTTACTCTATAGAATTTCTGAATTAATGTTTAAATCAATTTGTAACCTCCTTGATGTGTGTAATGGAAGACTTTGGTTGAAAATATTCAACGTTCTAAATGTTCAAAAATTGTTCTGTTTTGTGTGTTGGTCCTCGGATGTTCTAGGAAGTCATACCCCTATCGTGGTACACGGGGAGAAAGGGGGGTGGGAGGGAGTGCGGGGGTGGTTGGAACCCCCTTTGTTCATATTTCACCAGAAGGTACCAGATGTTCTGTTTCGTTTTTGCCTTTGCCAAAGACCAGTCCAGGTTTAGTACGCATTCAAAGTGCTAGAAGTTAACCAGTTGGAGTTGTTGGTATCATACTTCCGTGCACGTTGTCTCGCAACGGCTTACTCTTCTACGTTGCAGCCACACGAATGTGGGCAGTTACTCTAGACAACGTTTCGTCTTACTTATCTCGCAGCTCGAACTCACCACGAAGAATCCTCGAAATTTCGTAACCCAGGAAAATTTAACGTTTCTTGTTTTCGCAGGAATAGATGTCGTTTTAAGAACTAAATAAGGCCACTCAGCTATGATTTCTGAAAAGGGAACAACAGCTTGAAAATTCTAAGTCTATAGCCTGACTTGCAATCAAACCAACACATTTAGAGTTGCACCCCAAAACCTAGGGACACTGAAAAGACATTTAGCTCAAGTTGATACAACAATCAACCTCAAAATTCGTAATAAATTAGATTTAATACTATGAGGTTTCTCAAGAAAAATTTCACCTCACACTTTCGTAACATCATCGGGAAATTTAGTGTCCTTTGTTTTCGTAGAAATAAAAATGTCGTTTTGGGTATGAAATAAGGTAGCTAGGATTTTCGAAAAGGTAAAAGCAACTGGTAAATTAAGGGGATAAGATTTCTGTCGTTGAAATATTTAGCTAAAAGAACTAAAATAACTTTCACATAGTTCAGATAGTTTCCTTTAAAGGCGCTAAAATGATGGAAAAACAGTATAACACCATTCGGCCAAGCGTTTTTCTAAATATTCCTCGTCTCTCAGCATCTCTTTAAACACCGAATATAACTTGATAAAATACTTAACAGTTTAGTCAGCAACACAAAATCACAATATCTAGTATAATGACTGAAGCCTAGTTTGCTTTAGCATGCGACTTCAGTCAGCTTTCGCTGAAGTCAGCTTTTCGCTTTTCAATTTATTGTGTTCTGTCCAGGTAAGTTATAAGTTCTTCGATTCCATAGCAGGCTCGCTTTTATATCTTCCCCAGGCATCTAAAATATATATGATTGCATGGATTAACGATTTATAGACTACGAGTCCCTCATTTTTTCTCAGGGATAGAAAAGCGAGCAAAACGCGAGCGCGAGTGAAAATCACCGCGTGGGGTGATTTTCACGCGCGCTCGTGTTTCGCTCGCTCTACTATTCCTGAGGAAAAATGAGGAACTACTCGTAGTCTAAACGATTTCGTGTATTTTGAAGGTCTTTTACAATTTTTCTGTGAAACAGATTGATTCATATTGAAAACCAAATTTTCATAGAATGATTGGTAGGCAAACAGCTACTGAAATTGGTAGATGCCTGCGAATTAACAAAATCCAAACGAAAATAAAAGTTTAAGGGGGGAGGGGGGAGATACCACACATTCACTTGCGCATTGGGGCAGTTTTAAAATTTAGAGAAATTGTGCCGAAAAACAAGTATAAATAGAACAACAGGATGAAAATAGAAAAACAAGGGCAACGAACGCCTCTTCTATTTTATTGACTGATACACTGCAAACGGTCCATG